>CALZFC010000026.1:3607500-4207500 GCA_945643635.1 Allodiplogaster sudhausi | reverse complement strand
AACTCTCTCTCTCTCTCTCTTCTGTTTCAGATCAGCTATATTTCTTTTGCTTTTTTTATGCTGCCACCACTCCAAGTGTACACAGGCACTGCTAAATCCGTTCAACATCTCACTCGCTGCTCCGGGAATCGAAGCCTTGTCCAATGTGAGACTGGTGGCCTCCGCCAACTTGACTCGAGGTGCGCAGCCACAGGAACAGCAACAACTCGAGGCTGCTTGGCCAAACATGTCACAACTCCTCGCCTCCATCTGCTATCATGAACCGAAGGTCGACAAGAGTTGACTCACATGATCATTGAATCCTTCTACTATATTTTCGGCTTCCCTAATAACAAAATAGAAGTTTTCTCATTTTAAGGTGCATGACCACGAGCTGTACTGGGCACTTCGCGGCCTCAACATGTACATCCTTCTACCCATCGCCATCTTTGGTCTGATCATCAATTCTGGAGCACTGGTGAGATTTGAACGGAAAATCTTTCTGCTGACATGTCAAAAAAATTGGTACTTGAGTACATCATTGTTTGCATCTACAATGCGGATGCAAGGAAAGGTGAAGAAAACTTGACATATACAATAGACCTGCATGTATTGCATATGTATGCACAGTATGCATGCATTATAGTGATATATGTACTTGGAAACATAACACATACATCTGTCTGTGCACACTTGACTGGCCGTGTTCCATTTCGTGTCCTGCAGCAGAGATTGTCGATGGGCAATTCAGCCGTGTTATGTATTCCTGCTCTACGTCACACGCAAGGACGCACTCGAGCCAATCGAGTGAGTGCATTGGTCAACGAGCCTTCTTTGCTCGTTTAAACTGCCGCCAGGGTTGGCACGGACTGGAACCGAGAACATCAGACAACGTGCTTGCATTAGGATGCTAATAATGCCATTTTTTTCTCTCCATTCCGACGAACCCTTTGAATGAGTGAAATTAGAAGTTTTTACTGCGCCCTAATTTTCAATGTAACCTTTTTGTACCTGATACCCGCTCGCATTGTCGTTCTTAACTACCATATCTCTTGAAAGGAGGAAAATGATGTGAGTGTGCTTGGCCATTTCAATATTGCGAAATTGAAGATGTCTCATTCTCTTGTGTGGATGGAAGGGAGGATTAGGACGCATGGAACGGACCTAGTTGTGTGTGTGCCCAGCATGGTCAACGCTTACTCATTATTGAACACTCGGACTCTTAGGACAGGAGATGTATAATCAAAAAAGGCGAGAGAGAGGCGGAAGAGGGACATAGGGAGGAAGAAGCGGGAGATTTAAGAAAGAAAGAGAGACACGGAGTAAAAAGAGGGAGTGTTGGGGAAATTCTATATGTTCTGAATGTTTGTCACTAATGGACAAGCACTCATAGAAGAGTTTGGAGGGCCAGCACATTTACGACTCAAAAATACGACAAAAACTTCTATGATATGTTGAAAAAAAAATGAGGTGTAAGACAGCGTAATAGAAAAAAAATGTGAGAATTGTGTCGTTGTGTTATGCATTGTGTGTATGTGTTATATGTGTTCAAAGCCTTTAATTCCTCCCATTTAGTTGAAGCCTTCGAAACATAGAAAGATTGCTTTCCAGTAATTTGAATAGCCAAAGACCGTTAATTTTCTCAGATTTTCCTGTATCGACCGCCGAAGATCACTTCGGGCGTGTTTGTGTACCTGAAGGCCCTTCTGATCCTCGACCACTGCCAGCTGCTGATCACGGCCGGCAACGTGCTGATCCCTCAGATCTGCGACTCGCACCACTCGGCCAATCACACTCTCTTCCGTGTCTGCATGTACGAGCGACGATTCGCAAAGTACATCTTGCCTAGGTTGGATTTTTATTTCATTCCTAACTTCCGTTCCAATTTTGTTGATCGTTAATATTCTTCTGATATTTATTGCTTGGCAGTATTTTACTCCATAACTGACAGACAGAAGAAATCTTTTATAATAAGCTGCTTATCTCCTTTCCCCTTTCTCCACTCCTCTCAAGGAGTGCGTCACTTTGCCCGCCTTATCAATGAACGTTTTGAGCTTAAGCCGCTGCTCCTTCATTCCTTCTTCAATGTTCTATTTCTCTCGCTCACTCTCTCTCTCTTTCAACTTTCACTTCTACATATTTTATTCTCCTTATTGCTACTTGCCTTTTCAGTCGGCTACTACTTCTGATGCCTTGATAAGATCAATAGATGGAATCAGATGTTGCCGTGAAAAGCAAATTGTATTGATTAACCAAAGGCGTCTCCAAAACTGAATGCCCATCCCAAGACAATAGTATATCTATTTACATACATGAAGGGAGAGAGTCCGAAAGAGGAGAATGAGGAAATCGAGAGAGAGGGAAGAGCTTGCCATGTTGCGGAACATGTATTAGTCGTTGATGGTGGCCTCGTGGCTGAGTGACAAGGCTGGCTCTCTCCAACCAGGCCGATTCCATGCGTGTCATGTGTCTCTGCCATCCTCCCGCGCTCTCCAGCTCAGATTAGCCGAAAATGGAGACGCTGCTGTACGCCAAAGAATGTGAGGGTCTAGACAGCACGAGACAATATAGCAGAAAAGGGGGAGGAGACTGGTGGGAATGGTTAACCTAGACGAAGTTCAGCTGATCCTAGATCCCTTTCTCCTTCACACTTTGTAAGAACCCTCTTGCCATAGCTCTTCCTTGGTCAACACTGGCAGAAAATATGCTCTAGAGCATATAATAGCTATTACGAAAACAGAAAAGAATAAAGGGAAAAAGGAGAACATGAAGAATAAACAAGCTGTTGAGGGTGGAGACGACGATCAACACAATGCACGTCTGGACCATTGCTGCTCTTTCTGCTCATCGCTACTGGAAGGTCAGCTGATATGCTTGCTCAGCTGAGAACCGCCTTGGCATTTATTAGAAAAACTATAATTCACAATCGTCAACTTTATATTACCACTTCACAGCTGTCAATTCTTTGAGCTAAATTTTCAATCATCGAGGGCTGACATTGACAAAATGGAATTGAACAATGCCAGACTCCTCCAGATATCTCGGCCAGTGATGTCACGAATGAAGGACACAACACGGCGCGCAAATATGATGCTGGCCATCCTTTTCACCCTCACGATTGCTTTTCGTCTTCCTCTCTTCTGCGTTGAACTCCAGTTCAAGCTCCTGCCATCACTCAGAATCTCCCGGCGAGTGTGGGCCACCGAGGTTGAAATGCACTATTGTATAGTAATGCCAATGTTACTGGTGCCATTAAACATTCAAAAACTGAATTGTTCGTTTGCAGATGCTGAGCCCCTATCGCTTCATGTACCACTCGATCATGGATCCTCTTCTCGCCAATCTTATTCCCTTCATTTGGATGAGCTGTTTCTCTCTCTTGACACTGTCCGAGATCTTTCGCTCTCGAAAGATCAACTACAAGCAGATCAGCTTCGAGGCGACACGCAATACGGCTCCGTCAGTTGATTGATTGAAGAGAGCGAGAAAAATTCAGAGAGAGAAAGTTTAAGCAAAGAGAGAAGAAGAGACGAGAAGACAACGAGAATGCTTGAGATTCAGCAGTAGACAGCCGTTGACTGGCTGCCTGCGCAAGCGAGCGGAGTGCCTGAGGCAGAAGCAAGAACTCCGCGCCACCGTCTCCATCGTCCTGATCATTCTGCTCTATCTCGTCCTCCACTCTCTACAACTCTTTACTATCGCACGCAAGTGGCAGCTTCTATTGCAACATCAGTGCCCGACAAGGTTTTTTTTAATTTCTTTTTTTTTTGTTAAAAAACCTTTTGACTGTCATACCATATTGATATTGGGTGTCATACGGTTCCCGATAAGCTTGCATATCATGTCAGTTGGGTGCTTGCAGAAGAGACTACTTCCACTCGCATCTCTCGCACATCCTGTCCATGGTCTCCGCCTCAGTGAATGCATTCGTCTTCATCGCCTTCACGACTCGTCTGAAGAAGTATGTGAAGATGTTGCTGAGGAAGACCTCTCGCACTCTGTCCAACTCGTCCGAGCCGCCTCTCTCTCCACGAACTACAGTGACTCTCGAGGGAGCCGTCGCAGCTGCCATCAGCTGAGTGGAGAAGTTGACAAAGAGCTTCTTTAGTCGTGAGCCTTTTCATGTTTGTGATATGCTGATCATCATGCTTAATGTCGTCCCGGGATAATGTGTATAGTTGTGGTTTTTTTTAAAGTAATAACTTCTGTCTATGAGAAGAACTGCTTTAAAGATATCGAGGTTTACTCTTTCACCATTCCTTAACATAATCACGACATTCTGATTGTAAATACTGTTTTTTGAAACTTTAGTGATGGAAGATCATAAAAAAGAGGGCTCAATCTATGGCTGTATTGCTACAATTCTCTTACTCTCTACAGCTGATTAACCTGATCGATTCTTTTTGTCATAATTACTAAGAGAAGTATTAACTTCTGACAGTTCGTAGAGATACTACGTTGAATTAATTTATGAAGAATTCTATAACCTAACTTCTACGTTTTCCTCATGCTTGATCTCTCCTTGTTACTCATGTATGATGAATTCGATGTGAAGAAATATAAATATGAAAATTAAATAATTTTCTAACCACGTTTGCATGGATGCTTGCCAATAAAAATATTGCCCCTTTCGTAAGACAAAAATCCATTTATGAGAAAATATGGGAGCAATGAAGTAGGGCGTGCACCTCAAGAGATAGCAGTCGGGAGCATCCCTGCGATAAGCCTATTTCGCCTTATCATCGCAGAATAATACCATTATGGCTTCGTCCGCTTGTTCTTGAATCTATCTTCATATAATTTCAGAAACTATAACAAACTTGTATGCCAATTTTTTTTAGAATGAATCTCATCTTTCTCCTTTTTATACTACTGCGGCAGTTAAACAACGTTGCTGCAATCTCTACCCTAAATGGTCAGTCCAAAATTTTTTCAGCCATTTTTCATATGAAAATGTGCTTTGTTTAAAGATTTCAATTGCCTCAACGATGGCTTTGCCACGGATGCCAATTGCACTTGCCGTCCGTATTTCACTGGCGCGGCATGTAGAACTGTTCAATGCCTGAATGAAGGCCATCCCGACGCTGACAAAAGAAAATGCATCTGCCCCGCCGGCTTCCTGGGCGATCACTGCGAACCAGGTTGGCCTCATTGTCTAAGAGCCAACTCAGAGTTGCTATATTTTTTTTTGCTACAGTCAAATGCGTCGCTGGAGAAAGCGGAAGCTTTGCACTCGAAGCAAATAAGCGGCAGCTTGTCATCATTTTCACATACAACTTTGCACTTCGTCGTCTAATGGAAAAAGATGGAAACGTCATTCAAGAACTCTGCGAACAATTATCCCGTGAAGATCTAGCAACCGTTGAAATGGTTGTTCCCACCGACGTATGTACTTCCTCTGTATCACAATTACCTATACATTACATAATCAAATAAAACAAATTGTCGTATGATTACTTTTAGGGAGAACCTGGAGAACTTACCATAGATAAATATGCCTGCAATGATGAGGAATCTTCAGTGGAAGATTATTTTAAAGAACTTTGCGGAGAACCTCCCGGAACTGATTCCTGCAACCAAGATGTCTCCACGGCAATCATTCTTGCAAAGATGAAGGAAATGAGCAGGAATTCTCGGCTCCTTATTATCACCAATAGTGGGATTGGAGATGTCAATAATACGGAAGGTTTAGCAGCCATTAGGAAGCTTGCCAGTGCAATGCATATTCAAGTTAGCATCCGAAGGTATCCCGAGATGCTTGAAATAAAGAGCGAATGCAGATCCACTCACTCGCGCACTCGCCGGAGAAGCTTGGCGACCTTGACACATACAACGAGCCGGCATACGCGGCGCTGCATGATCTGGCCACTTCCACTCTTGGATTTTTCATCACCCCTTACGCCGCAGTTGGGAATAACCTAAGACTCGGGCGTGATGGAATGACTAAGGTTTTTCTCTAAGCTTGGCTTGAATTTTGTTATAATTGAAACAATTACAGGTTGTGAAAAGTCTGTTCACTCTGTTCTTTGACGCTTCAGTAATTGCAACAGAGAGCGGCGAGGGGAGCATTCTCTATTTCAAGTTCAAGTCAGATGCAAATGTGTGCTACATTGCTGTTCGTGGAAACGACATCTATTCCCCAAGTAATATTTGTCTTTGTGTATTTCTGCTGAAAGGCCCCAAGAAGCCTGTTCTCAGACTTCGATACCATAATAATGGGAGCGGAGAGTTCTGATCTGACGGTTGACACTGGATTCTGGAAGCTCTACACCGTGACTGTTACCAAAGGAAGCAGTACAACATTGGCTGTTCTCAATTCGAATCCCGCGGTCAACGCCGACGTCTACGTGAGTTGTGGCATGAAACTACGGACAAAGCTAAAATGGTGATCTTCCAAATCACTCTTCAGATTCTCAGCAAGATAATGAAGACAGCGCATGTCGCAGTGACAACATACTATTCTGTTGACGCAAGCTCTCCTTTCGTCCCCGCAGGTCGTTTTTCTTTGGAGCATTGAAATAACTAATATGTAATAGATTTCGAATTACTTAAACAAAATGTATCTCAGGCAAGAAGAGCGAGCTCGTAGCGTACATTCCGAATAGCCCATCGCTGGATGATCTCATGGTCTCCGTGGACAAGGAAAGCTCGTTCGAGCTGACTGAGAACGACTACAAGGCACGCAACTGCCAGTACAACGTTCGCTTGGCGTCAGTCTCGTGCAATGGAACTGGAACGACTTCGTTCATTAAGGCACGCATCTTTTCTTCTGAACAACCAAAGCAACGATATTGTTTCAGCTTTCGAGCAAAACCGATGGCTCAATATCCGTGGCTCCCATTCACTGCATCTCAGAAAGTAAGTTTTCTTTTTTGAATATTTTTATATATATTTAGAGTCGTTTCAGACTCGACTAGTAGCTTGTCATCAATTTATGAAGAACCATTGCCTCTGCAAGATTCGCCGCAAGAGAGTTCGATTGAGTCTGGTTGGTCACGCTGCTGTAAATTGAGCTTCCTTAATTAAAGTCTCTAAGTTTTTAGAAGCGATCAACGCTCCGGTAGAAATAAAAGATAGCCGCTCGCTCTCAATTATAATGCACCGAACCGAAGCTGACATGAAAATATTCCTAACAAAAGCTGGTCTCGCCGCAATATTCAAGAGACTAAGTGGCAAAGGCCATTTCGGTAGTTATGTCTGGAATTTCTACACCAACGATAACACAGAACGTTCTGCCGTAAGCAACTCTTTAATAATTAGGCTTAGTCTAAAATCGATTTTTCCATTCAGTTGAGTGCAACGTATCAAGACTTTGTGAAAGGATTCGCCGATGCATCTCATGAGGATGTTGACAGCAGCTCTAACTGTACTGCCGACTTTGCAGATGTTGCAATGCTGGTGGATCTGTCACATACAGTTTTGTCTTTTAATTTTTACTAATATTTATAAATTTTTTCAATAAATACTTACGCAGGAGATAAAGCCATTTTCCGACGTCATCTTGCTTGTTGATCATTCTTTTTACTTCGACGACAATCTCTTCAAATTTATTCAATACTTCTACAAGAAACGTCTCCGTGTAAGATTTCATCATAAATTAGCGAACAAGTGTGGTTTTGTTTACAAACAGTTATCACAAATGCGTTTCAGCTCTTCACATTCATCATCGGCTGCGAAGAAGAGAGCTCCGCCTCTCTGGACAGTTCTCGTAGCTGGCAAAGAAATGCGGCTTTGACCGGCGGTTTTTCTATACAGCTAAATACATCCACCGATTTCCGAGACGTTAGTTCAGAATCGATCAATATTATTATCACATTCGCTTCATTTGGAACAGATATCTTATCTTTTATTATAATTGATGCAATGGTTCCATGAACCATCTTTAATTAGGCACCTGTTTCCTACATCTTTGAAATCACAAGATCATGTTTTCTGTAAACGAAAGAATGTTCAATAACTTCCAATCTGTAGACTATTCACGAGTTGTACGAAGAGAAAGGACTGTATGACAATGCGCTAGTTGCTGCAATGGATGCTGAGCTTGGTCCGGGAAGCACTCCATTCAGCATCACCACAACGAAGTTCTATTACGCTGCGAACACTACATACCTTGTTGCCGTTTATTCTTCGCCTCTAAGTAAGAATAGCCTCGCGTCCTTATATTTATAGATATATTTAATAATCTAACCGTATCCTTAATATTTTGATATTTTAAGGCATAACATATCCAATTTAGCATCATCAATCAAGCTGGGAGAAAGTACTATTGAGAGCGTTAAAACATATGGAACAGCTTTTACTCTCTTCACCCTGAACAACGGTAGCAACACTATCGTCGATATAACTGCTCTACCCGACACTGGTCTTTATCTCATTGGAAGCATTCGTGTATTCGAAGTAAAGCCGGAGCATTTCACAACTCTTGCATTTAATCGCGGAAATATCGAGCCATATCCAATTTACAGTTAGCCACTTCATTTTCTTTTATCACCACAGAGCTGGATATAAATGCAATATCATTTGTTTATTAGATCCACCGGGCCAGCAATCGCCGGTGATTGACGCCCCACCAAACTTAAGCGTAAAATTCACACTAATCAACTCTGTTGGAAGTATAATAAAGGAAGAAAATATGACCGAAAAAGTCTCTGCCTCATTTTCCTATCGCGGAGACTTTTCATGGAAATGCGCAGACTATTCATCGCTCTTCTACCTTGTGGTAATTTGAATTATAGTGATTAAAACATAATAAGTACATTAATAAATTACAACATTCCAGACCACCGTGACTACTTCTGACGAAACGAAGTTTACAAGATGCGTTGTCACTCGCTGTTTTTCGCAAAGTGGCCCTGGTCCGACGCCGACAGGGACCGCAGTGCCACCACCAACTCCGAACCCGTGCCTCCATGATGGAAAAGCGGTTACATTTAATTCAGTCATCAACTAATGTAATGTCAACCTCTCAGAACTCGGATGGCAGCTGCATTTGCACATTGCATTGGAGCGGAGATCTCTGCCAGATTCCGCTTTGTCTCAACGGAGGAGTCGTCACTCCGTCCAATGAGTGCGACTGCTCTTCCACGCAGTACTCCGGCCTATTCTGTCAAAATTGTTAGTTTGGATAGACGATTTCAATGTTACGATAGCCAAATTAAATACAATATATTTGAGATAATGGTACTTGCAACGCGGACAAATCATCGCTAGTGCCTGAGTTTCGATCTCTCATAACTTCCGTCATCTTCGTTGTGGAACGCTCTCCTGCAGTAGCTGAAGCATTGAATTCAAGTCTTCAAAGTTCAGAATTTTCATGGAGAACAGCACAATTCATCGTTGTTACCTGTAAGTGTTCATCCAGTGAAAACCACATCTAAAATAGAATTGACCTGCACAGAACAAATGTATGTAGATGGAAATGAAAGAATCGGCACTCGGATCACCAGCCACCCAGCAGAAGTATACACTCTATTAACATCAGTGGAATCAGAGGAAGAATTTGTTACTGGCAACGAGTTCACTGCTTTACGAGAAGCCATCTCATTGCAGGTATGTTGGTGCATATATTGCAGTTTTGTTGGGAATATAATCATCGTATTGCAAATTTATCAGCGATTATTCGAAATGTATGCAAAAAAAATTGCAGGCAACGCCATCATCCCTGCTCATTTGGATTGCCCAAAACACAACCAGCCTTCACGGACAAAACGATCTGCTGGCAGCAGTGGCCGTAAACCGTGTGATTCTGAGGGGGGTTTTCCTTAGTGGAAGCAATGATGACTACAACATGACTTCCTCTTTTCTCTCTGCTGGTGGCAGCTTCGCCATTCTCTCAGAGACCAACATTACTAAAGTTAGCAAACAGTGCCTGATGTGAGATTCGCAAGCACTAAAAACAAGTATTTGCTGCAGTACTTCGAAGACTACCTCGGCAATCTTCTCACTGAGGATATCGATCGTTTCGAACCACGACTAAATGTACTTTTGGCAACAACAAATTGCTCATCGGAACATATCATTCCTATTGATGCGACAACTACAGCGGTTGTCGTGTCCGCTCCGTTCGGAGTCAAGATTAATATATCGAATACCGGTTGAATTCATTGATACACTTCTATCCACCGCGTGCATAACAAGCAGACCATATTTTAGAATGCGACAATGCACACGAAACGAACAAATTTATCGTGTGTGCTGTATCAGGAGGTTGTTCTTGCTATTTATTAGATTGAATGCCAATATGTCACAGCTGCATACATGCGTGCATACATTTGTGTGTGCAATATGCATATAATTGAAAGATCTAAAAGTAGTAAGGGAGTTCAAAAATAATTACACTCTTCAGGCCCTCGAAATATCACGATCCATGTTGATCATAATGATTTATGTTTCTGGACCGTCGAGGCGATCAATAAAGACCAGATAGCCTTTGGATTTGTCGTGGCAGAGAGCTCTTCGGACATCCTCGCAGCTCCCCCGCCCGGTTCGCTTTTCATCCTCCTTCCACTAATTCATATGAGAGTCTGCAGGCGTATCCCACCTTGTGACGTATATCACGGGAGAACAGCCAACGGAAGATGTCTCTGCCACAGTATCCAAGATCATGACCAGTGGATTGGAGACGGCACCCGTGCGACAGACCATGACTCTCAGAAACAATTCCTGCACTTTCCGCTACTCTCTGCCAATAAACTGCTCTGAAGACATCGCCGCCTATTCGATTATAGTATTAAACTATTCCTTTTTTAAATCAAAATTATTATTCTTTAATGGCACTATTGAGATGCACACTGCACTAACTCCGCCGAGGTCTACGACACCTAATGCCATCGACAAGCACATAACTGCCTACTGTCTTCGCTTCGGTAATTCGGATACGTCGATAGAGGCTCACGCGGCAGATGCAATATGAATGTTCTTCTTTGAGCGGAGTGCCTAAACGAAGGGACGTGGAAATCGGACGGAAGTTGCGACTGCGGCGATTCGTGGGTTGGCTCTCTCTGCGAATTCCCGAAGGAGTGCAAGAACGGGGGCACCCGCCTCGGCAGCGTTTGCCAATGCCTTCCGGGCTACAACGGCGCATTCTGCGGTAAGTTCTGTTTTTTTTGTTCCCTACCAAGGAAAAAAAATCGTATTTTCAACAGAGAACCAAGGAGAAGTTCCTCCGGATCCCACGCAGCGTGCGTTCCTTCTATTACAAGATATCTGCGGCGGTGCTGCACTGTCCAGCACAACAGATGTCAGTCGGGAATGAAAAAAAATCTTAAAAGATAGTATAACAAGCGCTACTAGACTGGTACCCAAACAAGCATTCAGGACATAGTTCTGGAGTATGCCAAGCTTGTGAAATACGACACGTCCACTCATGTAATGCTTGCAACGAATGCAAGGGACGGGGCTGTTGTGAACGTCACGTCGGCCGATCAAGTAAAGACGCAAATGGATGTTAATCGCAAAAGCAGTTCTTGCAGCAGTCCGAGTGATAGCGATTACACAAAGTCTGCCTTTTTTCAAGATTTTGTTGATCTCCCCAAGAATGTTCTTGCAATGCATACTTAACTTTTAGCGCGTTCACCGAGTATCTGAATCTAGTTCGTGCAGTCAATCTGGCACGCTCAAACACATCAGCCATCCATGCCACGCAGACAGGGTTTGCTCTTCATTTGTCGTCGTTCTTCAGCACGCATTATCATTTTACTATTCTAAACAACTTCCTTTTTCAGAATTACATATGACAACGATGCACTGGACGAGCTGAAACAGCAATATGACTTCAAGCTGGCATCAGTTGGCATCACCGAAAAACATAAAATTTTTAGCACGTTCGTTTTCTTTTTTTCTCACCAGATTCGTTCGAAGGCTCTTGAATAGTCCAACACTCTCTTCAAGAGAAGTCGAACATAACTGTTCTATTTCTAATTAGTTACAATTAAAGAGAGGCTGAAATCAGCTTGAGTGCTGCCGGGCCCTTCATGCAGACATATGACAGCTACCAAGCCCTCAAGTTCCTCAGCAACAACTTCAAGTTGGCACTGAGATTCCTTCTGAGTGTTTAGGATTATCATTGCCCTAACAATTTAAATTAATTATGAGTAAAGTTGATTATAATGTATACTTCTAATTTAATTGTTCAGGCCCGATCTGCCACTTCCCCCGCAAAGTCAGTATTATGTGGCCTCAGCAAAGCGCTATACTTATATTTCTCTTTCCACACACTTATTAGTCATCTTAATTTTAAATATTTCGCTATTTTATTTAGAACGTCAGCCAGGATGTGCCCACCAGGTAGAGGCCTCATTCCTAGTTGCCACCGACGTCAGTAATCTCCCTGCGAATCATAAGGACACGGTGAGAATTAGCACAACAACAGTTTAATAAATTTCTAATGACATCGCCTTTCTAGATTGCGAAAGTTCTCAAGATCTTCTTCTATGATTTCAATAAGCTGCCGGGACATATTCCAATCACTGATCCTCCGGTATAGTAACAGATTGTGTGAATTTGTGAAAAAATCTACCATGATATGAGTTTTCAGGAATGCAAATATGATGAAACTCAGCTCGCAAACAAGACCTCTTTTGTTGGAACATTCTATTGTGACAGCAAGGTTGCCAATCCGAACGTCATCTTCTGCTCTCCAGATGATCTCGACAACTTCTTTGACAATCTGGCCAAGAATAGGAGTCTGTTAGCCACGCAGAACATGACAAGGTAGGCGGGGATGCATACAAATATAGTGGAAGACAAACTCAATTTCTTCTGTTCAGCGTTGTCTCCCGCTATGCTCAGAATTTCAAGAACAATGTGAGCCTAACGTGCCGCTGCGTTCGGCCAGATATGAAGAAGAACATCATGCTCTGGATACCGATCTCGGGCATTTCGTAAGTGTAGTTTTCTTCGGGTAGCAAAGTTTAGACAAATTTTTCCATTCATACATTTTTCCAAAAGATAAACTAAAGTAAAGTAAACGTTACTGCAGAACAGATACGGATCACCCGCTTGATCTGGCCGGTAAAATCAGCATGTTCAATCACATTGTCTTGCCCTTCTTCGATGTATCCGGCACAATTTGGCAGAATGAGTCGAATTACACACTGCCAAACAGTGTGGGTCGCAGTGTCAACGAAATTGTGCAAGACCTATGGACACACGTTTGCAGGTAACAACTTTTGCTTTTGTCTTAAAGCGAGCTGAACAAAATTGAGATATTGTTTTCCAATTCAGAATCAACGGAGAAATTGAACCCAGCTGGACAGCAGAGCCACCACCAGAATCAGAGGCGATGGAGATTTTGGAGAGTCAATACAGGGAATCCGAGATTGCTCCCCACATTCAGCCAGAAACTCCATTCTCAAAAGGCATTTTTGATTATATCAAAACATTCCTGTATGAATGAATCCATTACTTTTGCCCCTTTCTTGACTTATTTTAATCAATAATTGCCATAGCAATTTTTTCTTACCGTTCTGAGATGTCAAAGTTGAGAAATTAAATTATGCAATTGTTATGCAATTAGATTCCAATATTCAACATCACGTAATTTTTTATGATCACAACATTATTTGTAAATTAGGTAAAACATCAGAACAAAAAACCCGTAATATTGTAAACACCGAATTAAAAATCCTTAAGAAAAATACGATGAAATTCTACATTTAAAAAATACTTCTATAAGCCAATACTGTCGCACTTCAATCGCATCGGGTCAAAGTTGGCACCTCCCTTTAACCGATTATATCGCACCTGAATTGGTAGGTTACTTACTTTATATTGTACGAGTTGTTCGTACATACACTTTCAATGTTCTCGTAATACGAAATATTCAAGAAGTCGTTTCTCTGCCCGGTCGTTCTGTTGTGCAGAACTTCAGCGACACACGCGATAGCAGAATAGTCGAATGACGGCATCATCTAAACACCTTCCATTTTTTTAAATCTAAAATTTTTATACTAAGCATCTATGTATGTACATATTTTGCAAATCAACCTTATTAGCAAAGATCCTTGGTTGATTAAACAAGGATGGCAGATCTTCAACGCCGAAAACACAATTAGCATGGCGCATATTACGCGATCCGCACTGCTTCTTGTCATACCACACAGCGTATCTGTGAATATATCATCGATTGTATTAAAATCATGTAAACAACAAGAAGTATCTCACTTTGTGATGAATTGACTTCTCTTCGGGAGACAGCGATGAGTGAAGGAGCCCGGTATTCGAAGTTCTTCAGTCGCCATCAGTGACGGCATTAGCACTTCATCGACTCCGAATTTCTAGAAAAAAAAGATTCGTTGCGGCTAGCCACACTGACAAAAGCTTTCTATGCTATTAGTGGCAAAACATTTTTTTCGAAGATTCAGGTATGTATGTACCATATTGTTCAGTTGCCGCATCAACAAAGTTAGGTTCATCCGCTCAATTATAAAATCGACAGCAGCACGACTCAGCGATAACTACAATGCGGGTGAATATTCTGATTTTTAGACTAAAGAGTGATAACCTCAGTTGATCCCTTTGCCCAGCGTAGAGTACCATTTGTACATTGGTTCCCTAAATGTAGAGACGTGATAGATACATACATAACATTAAAAACTACAAACATATACCCGTATAAGAAAACGGATTACCTTGATCCTTTGTCAGCCCGGATGGACAAATTCCAAGGAGTTTCATATTCGTTGTAAGGTTCTTTGGACACCGAGCACTTGAACATTGCGATATTTCCACATCGTTTGTTCCATTCAGAGCAGTGAATATTTTCGCGAGCTCTGCATGAGTTCGTAGCAAAATCGAGTGATTCTTAATTGCAGGCTATTTGTGAGTGTGTTTAGTCTACAAGGATTGTATGTATTGCGTGATACAATTAGTGGTCTTTTGTATATCTAAAACAGTAATTATGTATATCTAATAATATTACTCTCCACAATGCCAAATCGTTGTTTTAAATGTTTTGTCATGAAATTGCAATTCATGCAAATAAAGGAGCTGACTTGAAGGAGGACGACATATCTCCATAGGCGACTACGTAAGACTCTAAGGCAATCAAGATGGGCGTGGTTGTGGAAGTGGCCAGCTGAGTCAGTGTTGTAGTCTTGTGACGAGAGCAGAACGTTGGGCAAGCATGATGACAGCGCAACCACTCTCCTTCGGAAGGAGTCTGGAGACTGAAGTAGAACATGTCTCTATGCTTTGATTCGATGCACTCATCGAACCTTCTTATCAATGGCAAAACAGTAACTATTCTCTGTCGCATACGTCACCGCAATCTGCTCTTCAAGGAATTCATAATCCTAAAACAAATGTCAAGGAGATTTGTGTATATTAAAATTAACGAAAGAAGCATTGAACTTACACTAAATACAATCTTCGCAAACGCAATTGGGAATTTGACATCTGCATTTCTAGCCGGATAGACACGCGCCCAGATTCCAGCGCAGCTCATATCCAAATCTTTGCTCTCTTTCAAGCGCGGCCGATGTTGCGCAACCAAAGAAGTGTAATTATGGTCTCCTTAACTTGAATGAAAATATATTGAACAATTCCATTCGAACAACCAACCTTCCAACAGGCGGGAACATGTGATGTTCACTACTTCTGGACGTCTTACGAACAAATACGTGCCAGCTTGGGCGCCGCTTAATCTCGTTTTTGCAAGAATTTTGTTTAGCGCACTTTCGATGATTCCTACAACAAGAAAATTAGGATTATTTTCAAACTGATATGCATTCGGTTAACAGCACCTAAAATTATCTTTTTTTTCAACCTCACAATTGATTCAATAATGTTTTGGACCAACCTTTTTTGAAGTAAGTACTCTGTAGGTTTGCGAGATTAGTTGAGAAAGTGATAATTAGAAAAGTGATGCATGAAAGAAGAGCGAGCATAGCCAGCAAATCACTTCTCTGTCGACTTAACATTCGGACCTTCTTCCTCGCGCGAAACAACATATTCCTTGCCAATTGAATGAACATTTCCTGCTAAATGTAAGCTTGAAAGCATGAGAATGCTGATGAATGAAATGAGAAGTCATGACAAGTGTTCAGAAGGAAAACCAAGGGGAGTGCCTCATTCTATGAGTGCTCACTACAAGACTCGCTTATCATTGCTCATGACGCGAGGGTACAACGAGCAGATAACACATGCATACACATCTCGACTGTTGAGTTTTAATGTGATATCTAATAACAAAACGCTGTTATTATAGCCCACCTCTCTGTTTTTCGCTTCAGAAGACGACGTGAGGATAGGCATATCAAGGTTTATATCCGGGAACCAGGCCAACATTGACGGTACCATTCATGAAGAGCCGTGGGGAAGAGAATGAGTAGGGACATCATGAAAACACCATGGCAATGGAATAGCACTTTGATGCAGTGGCGCTCATATAAATATTAACTTCTTTTCTTTTTATTTTATTTCTTCGAATTTGGCATGTATATTCATTTTAATATCTCAAAAATCGTGTTATAGGTAAAGTGGGATGAACTACAAATAGACAGCTCCAAGTAGTCTATTTCACAAACAATTCAACAGTAAGGGAAAGGGCAGAAAGGAAGGAAGCTTGAGGAATGGAATATTCCATTAAACTTTTTAAGAAGTTCAACAATATTTCAAGACTTTTACTCTGTTCTTCCGTCATGATTTAGAGATGTCCCTTTGAATGAAGATCGCATGCTGCATTAGCTTCCCGGAGTTCAGCTGAGGTGCGCCATTTCTGTTGCCTTCGCACTTTTTAGACATTGCTTGCCTCGTATCTCGCCCATCCACTCTACAGTGCTGTCTATATCATACATGATCTTTCTCTCTCTCGCACTCTACCAACACTACCTCTTCCTCTCCTCTCCTTCTTAACAGCTTTTCTCTCTCCTCCTTTCGTCCTCTCTTTCTCTATCTATCCCTCCCCTCACTCTATCCCTCTCTCACACAAACACACCTCTAGGGAGGGCGGCCGCGCTTTGCTCCCGTCTTCGACCGCCCCCTAACCTCTACCACCTCATCCTGTCCTCACACACCTGCCCCCACTTCATCGTTCTTTCTCCTCAGAGTCTTGCTTTCCGCGAACACCACCGATCAACAGTTTGCCTCCCTTCTGCCACACACCGAAACGTTCATGATTCTGCGTCTCCGAGCATGGCCCGTTAGTAACTAAAACCAACTGTACTGCCTCAAAAGTTCTTTCCCGTGCTCAGAGCCCTTCTGCCGTTATCATCGTGGCCCTGCTTTTGTTCACGTTTGACCAGACGAGCGCACAAGGATGCACTGCCACCTCTTGCCCGACCGGAACCTCGTGCGACTTCAACACAGGCGTCTGTCGCCAGTTCAGAGTAGCTGGCTCGGGTGGCAATGGTTAGTACTCTGGTGCCAGACATCTCTCGGCCACACTCAGCAATCTGTCCTTTTGTTCATCTTTTTTTTTGTTGTGCCGTGACTATGTGCTGGTAGAGTTGTATGAGAATGCCGGCAATAGAGAGTGTCGTTATGAGTTGAATGAGCTGAGCAGGCGCGACCGGCTTGTGCGCCAACGTTCTCTGCACGCCGCCCCTGCAGTGCGATGCTAATACTGGAGTCTGCGTCCAGTTCCGAGTGCCTGGCAGCGGAGGAGGCGCCTATCCGAGTCAGGCTAAGCACCATCAAGACACTCTGCATCACATCACTACACACACATACAAACACAACAGAAATGCCGCACGTCTACTTTGTTTGCTTGAGAATGCAACTGCTCTACTTTGAGATAGAGCAGAAGCTATTCTTGCAAGAGCACCATTTCAGCTGATCGGTGTTCGAATGTGCGCTGTCCATCCGGACAGCAATGCGACTCGAACACGGGTCGCTGCACAAACTTTCGACAGCCTGGTGGCGGTGCTTATCCCAGTGAGAGAGTCAAAATATAGAGATCTGATGTTTCTGAAAGCACAGACTAGTTTGCAACCTTTGTTGTTTACTCTGGAGAGGGTTAGACACTGGTGATTGTGGCATGCTTTCGTTCAGCCGATCGCTGTGCTTATGTTCAATGCCCTTACGGACAACAATGCGACTCTAACACCGGTAGATGCGTTCAGTTCCGTCAGCCAGGAGGCATTGGTGGAGGAGCGGTTCCCTGTCAGCAGACGACAATGCACCTTAACATTAAAAACAATTTTTTTCGTTAAACTCTTTCAAATCCATGAATTGGTGGTGAAGGCATTTCTGCATCTAATTTGCTTATGAAAATATGTTTAGCGGATCGCTGTGCCTATGTGCAGTGCCCGTACGGTCAACAGTGCGACTCGAATACAGGTCGATGTGTCCAGTTCCGCAACCCAGGTGCGCACTCGGCACTAGGCTTCTCCCCCTCACCCATCACTCCTCCACTTCCTCCCATATTCAACACGTGCTCTCACCGCAAACGGAAGTGTCAAATATGAGGAGGTGTCATATTGACTCGCTTGCTTTCGGTGCACTTCTAATCACGCGATGTCGTGACGCTTCTTCCTAACCAGCAGCCAAGCCAATCTATTCATAAAACAACTAGATCACCTTTTTCGGCGAAGCAGGTAATAAAGAAAAAAAAGAGTTATTTTCAGTCGGCGGGGGATCAACAAATCGGTGCGCGAATGTGTACTGCCAGCCCGGTCTGCAATGCGATGCAAACACTGGCCTCTGCGTCCAGTTCCGGACATCGAACGGAGGTTAAACGAGGGCGGAGAGGGACGTCGTCTCTGAGAGCACTGACTGCATCGCACTCTGCACCCCTGCAATGCCACCACTCTAGGCACCCCTTCTAGTCTCTTTTCTTCTTCTTCAGTTCTCTTCCCCTTCTGATATGCACGTTGAGAACTTTTGCTCTCCAAAATGTTTGACTCGTTCTGTATACTCTTGCCGCACACGTCATGCAGCAAACGGCTTTTGACAAACCTCTGAGTACAGTTGCCTTCCTCTCTCTCTCACTCGCTAGTTCTGCGGCTTGCTAGCGTTAAAAAAAATCACTGCTGTAAGATAAACAGAATTGATAATCTTCGGCTGTGCTTCACTGAGTGCAGATGAGTCAGACAAAGCATGGAAAAAACATTTGAGGGAAAGATGATGAATGGGTGATCAAGCAAGAAACATTGACAGGATTCCGACACTCTCGATTTGCATCTCTGCCGTGTGCTGGTGTGCAGTGTCCAGCTGGCTTGTTATGCAGTCCAGCCAACGGAGAGTGTCTTCCCATCTACCAAGTCGCTCATTCTGACTGGGCGCCTACGCCTTGCATGGCTGTCAGCGGCTTTCTAACAATTGGAGACTTTCACGAATGCATGGACCCATTCTACATCATGCGCATACTGGAGTATACATTTAAATTTGATAATAAAATGGTTGCTTTAGTCATGTCCACGAGGCACGAGCTGCGACAGTTCATCCGGTGCTTGTCGTCGCGAGCGCCGTGCTTCTTTGGGAGAAGTTGACATCTGCTCCCTCGTGACGTGCCCGACCGGCTATGAGTGCACGCCTGGCACAGGCAGCTGCCAGCCGATTCGGGTTCCTTACCGGCGGGCGATCCGCGAGTCCCAAGAGGCGTCCCTCTGCCGGAATCGAGTGTGCGCCGAGCCGAACGCCGTCTGCGACGAGCGTACCGGCCGCTGTCGTCTGCTCGCCGCCGCACCCGCCAATCTCTGCAATTACGTCTCGTGCCCGCCAGGGTCTTTCTGTGATCACTCCACCGGAGACTGCCGACTCTTCCAGCCGGCTGACGCTCTCCCCTATGACCCCTGCCAGGGTGTCGATTGCGGCCGAAGCCATCGCTGTGACCCTTCCACCGGCAATTGTCGCGCTCTTCGCGTTCGCCAGACGAGTTGCCTCGGCGGAAGCTGTCCCATGGGTACTTCTTGTGACGAAAACACTGGACGCTGCACGCAATTCCGTCCCCCCGTTGATATTTTTGTCGGGGAAACACTGGGGGAGGCAATAACTTCAATCCAAATCTATGCTATGGCATACAGTGTCCACAGGGTTCGTCTTGTGACGAGAATACGAGACGCTGCATTCAATTCCGTCCGCCGACTGACAACATTGCTGGAGGAGGAGGAAACGCCGTCTCCAACTGTCTCACCACACAACAATGTCCACAGGGAACTTCGTGCGACTCGAACACTGGCCGGTGCACTCAGTTTCGGCCTCCAGTGGACATAATTGTTGGGAAGAGATCTAATCTGTGTAGTCTCGTCGAATGCCCTGCTGGCTCACAATGCGATGAGACGTCGGGACTCTGCATTCACAAATCGGGGAGTGGCTGCTCGGGAATGGAATGCCCATCGGGAACTTCGTGTGACAGCAATTCTGGCAAGTGTGTCCAGTTTCGACCTCCCGCCAATGACGCAATCGTGGGAGGAACATGGGGAGAAAGTGCCCGCTCCTACTTTGTCAACTCATGCAGCGGTGTCATGTGTCCCTTAGGCACTTCGTGTGACGAGAACACTGGCAGATGCATTCAGTTCCGGCCGCCAGCAGGACGGCGAAGCAGTGGATTCGCTCCAGAAGAAGAAGAAGGAGCTGAATCGAAGACCTCTCCAAGTGAAGTCGACTCTTCTACTTCTCCTTGTGCCAACCTCAACTGTCCCCTTGGCTACATCTGCAACAGTCTCAACGGAATTTGCATACGCAATAAGACGTCTACAACAATCAATGTCGATAAGTGAGTTCAATGTCAAGTTTCCTTATCACATTGACATGAAATCGTTAATCTGAATAACTGAATGAGATCTTACTTGATTTTTTCCAAATCTTAATATGCCATATTTTATGCCTTATCACATTTACGACCGAAACGGAAAAAATTGCAGGTGTGCAAATGTGCGTTGCCAAACGGGAACGGTGTGCGACACGAACACGGGTCTCTGCCGCTTCTTCCGGCCACCCACGACGGTGACTGAGCTCTGCTTAGAAGTGCAGTGCCCCGTGAACACAGCATGCGACCCGGCCACTGGCCTCTGTCGTCTAATCTCCTCTCCCTCTGATAAATGCGCCGGTGTTATCTGTCTCCAGGTCTCTTCTTACATTAATTTAATTATTATTAATCCAATCGTCATTATTTGCCAGCATCATAATTAGAGTGCGTCTCTTATAGGGTCAGAAGTGTGACTCGAACACGGGTGAGTGCCGTGTGTTCCGTCCTCCGACCATGGCAGTCCCTCAGGCCTCTCCAACGGATTCGCCTCCTTCCCGTCGTATCGAGACCCTCAATCTGTGCGAGAGAGTAGCATGTCCCCTCGGGCATCTCTGCGAACCCTCCTCTGGAGCTTGTCAACGGACCTCGTTCCTCATCACTGCTGATGTCTGCGCTTCCACGACTTGCCCCATCGGCTCCGTCTGCCAGCTGACCACGGGCAAATGCATTGAAGTCAGCTAGTCAATTCAGTACGACCAATTTAACATCTCTTTTATTCTCCTCATCTTTAGCGACGTTCATATGCAACGAGCTACAAGATTGCGCGTCCATTCCCGAGTAGAAGCGAAGACTTGGACGTTAAGCCAGACCTCTGCGAGGGCATTCGGTGCCGGCCTGGTGCTGTTTGCGATAAGAACAGCGGTATTTGTCTGCCTTCGTTAAATGATCGGTTAGTGAAAGTTATGCAGTAGCTTTATAGATATATGTATCAGAAAGCTGTATCAAAAGAATGTTTACTAATGCCCATTATTTTTGTATTAATGCGATAACATATATTGAGATGTGCTGGAGTTCGCTGTGCCAGTGGACAAGACTGCGTTGACGGTTCGTGCGTGTCTCCCCGCTGCGCCGCCGTGGAGTGTCCGGTTGGCTTCGCCTGCCAGCCGCAGTCGGGAGAGTGCGAGGCCCTCTCGTGCCCCCTTCATTCCCATTTCGTCGCCTGCGGCTCTCCCTGTCCATACACGTGCAAGGATCGCTCCCGGTTCCAAATTTCTTCTTTGTCTTGACTTGGTTCAGAGTAGTCTCATTGTTCCGTCGAGTGCCTTCTCTACATTGTTTTTGTTCCAAGTGTTCCTTCGAGTGCCCTGTCTTCATTGTTTTTGTTCCAAGTTGCTCCTCTGACTGCATCGCGACGTGTGAATGCGACGACGGCCTCATCCAGCTCAGCCGCACCAATACAACCTGCGTGCCCGTCTCTCGTTGTTCGAAAGAGGACCGTGAGTCGAACCCTCTCAAGCTGTCCCTTCTATTCCTCTTAGCTTTTCTTTCTTTGTCTTACTCATCCGCGTACCTCTGCTCGAGATAATCTGGTCGCGACCCGAGAATGACTGCTTTGCATTAGAACTCTTGATTCCATTGTACCACTCAGTCTGGCCTTTTCCCTCTGTGTGTGCAAACATGTCGCACCAAACACGCGTGGTTATACCACTGAGTGAGGGAGAGTTTTGAACGCCTACTGCCATCGTTTACAAATATGTATTCTGCTCACAGTAACTACCACGCCATATTTACTTTCATTCAAGTCTAAGAGACCATAATATCGTGGGGATCAACAACTTCTTCTTGTAGCCTGCGCCGGCCTCCGCTGCAGTGACTCGATGGTGTGCACTTCCGGGTACTGCAACCCCGTGAACTGCCCGGCCATCCGCAAGCCGCCTTTGAAGCTCCGCTGTGACTACGCACTCCAGAGGGATCTCCGCAACTGCCTCTACATGGGACTGAACTGTGAACCAGGTCACGATCGCACGATATTTTATTACATGTCCTACCTTTATCGTATGTTTTTCGTATTTTGGTGGAATAGTGTTGCTTGCATCATGGTAAATTCTTCTGGCTTCTTTTCTTCCCAAGAGTGAAAGTCTGGTCTCCATAATGCCTGAAGCAGTGTCTAGTTGCAGAAGTAAAGATTATTTGCTCGATTGAGTTCCGAGAGACGATTATGAAAAGAAAGCGGATGCTCATGTGCGGAGAGGCGATGTAAGCTGAGAACTTTTGCGTGAAAAAGGAAGCAAGACTCTGCATATGCTCTCCCGAAAGCGCAATTCGATGCTCCTTTCCGACGCTTTCTCGACACTCTTTCGAACTCCTAATATCCTTTTATAGTCTATGACTTATAACGATCCCGTTTTTATAGCACTAGGACACCATCATATGTCTGTGTATAGTTGAGCAAACCCAGATTGCTTACGGGTAGTGTACTCTTATGAATCACCAGTACTCTCTGACGTCATGCTGTTCGATTTCTCTCTGCAGCCATGTCTCTCTCTAAGTTGAGAGCTATCTCTCAGCTCACTTGACCGCGCATCCCGAGTGCCCCCCTTTCAACACCCTCTCGCAGTGCTCCACTCTCAATTCCTCTCTCCATTACACGGACACATTCTCTGTCTCTCTTGCTTCCTTTCCGTATTCATCTATGTATTCAGCTTCTTCTGCACTGACATGAAAATAGAGATATTTCAAGAGAATTTTTGCAGGATTTACTTAGCGAACTGCATGAGAAGAGACGACAAGTGCTGAGAAGCGCAAGGAGTCGAATATGGTGGCATTCTATGTGGCACCGAGAGGCTTTTTCTTTCCTTAATAAGCATTCATAGAATTAAACAATACGTGTTGCTTTCCACAATCCGATACTCGCCGGTTCTTCTACTTCTTATTGTGTGTCAGTCTGCTAGCAATGCTTTGTGTACTTATCCTATTTGTAAGAGATCGCATAGCTCGAAGATGGTGGCATTCTGAATATTTTAAACAATTGGCTAGCATTTACAATTTACTTTTTATTACTTTCAGTCTAATGAGATTTTGTACGAAGATTCTGCGCTGCTCGTCGTGTTGAATCTACTGTGTTGTAGAGGACAGCGTTAATAATAAATTTACTTCATAGCATTTTGCATTTATGTTGTAGTGCCGGTAGTAAAATCTCTGCTACTTATTAATTGCACTTAAAAGCCGACTTTAATAAACTAATAATACTTGGCATGTAAGCATTTTTATGGCACAAGATGAGATTTAGCTCATTTCAGGGGATGCATTGTTTTGAAGATATAATATATTCGAGAATGTGCAATGCAGAATGGAAATGACGACAGATCAGAAAAACTAGTAGGTCTTCTTCTTTTTAGAAGCCTTGTTTCTTGTAAAGGAATGAAAAGAGATATAGTTTACAGAAAACTATACAGTGTTCGAAACAATGTATACGCTATAAGAGAAGTACAGGTGCACTGAAATATACGCCTACAAGTGTAGCATACAGATATGAACGATGTTTTGTATGAAACCTGAATCGATAAAATTTAAGAATAGAACCTTGCAGTGGATATAAACGCATGAACAGAATTATAGAAACCGCCAGAGAGTAGCTGATCCCGCAATGTGGTAGAATTGAAGAACGAACGGTCAGATCCGCTTGTACGTTCCAAGGAATCGATTGCATCTCGGGCACGAATGCTCGATGTCCTGAAGAAAAGGTTAGTTGAGCCACTTCTCTAAGATAAAAAGGATGTTGTATGTTTGCAGCCTGCTAATTTGTTGTCTGTCCATTATTTTCAATCTCGCCGTACTTGGCACCCCTCGACGCAGAAGGGAATGCAGCAGCAGATCCAGCAGCCGAAGAAGGCGAGGCCACCGCAGAGAAGCCATGTCAGTAGACCGGCACGAGTGGAGGTGCGAGTTTGGATTTGGGCCTGGCAGAAGGGGCAGGTCAGCCCGCAGGGGTACGCGTTGAAGTGGAGCGAACCAACGAAGATCGGCTGAGGAGCGGCCATTAGCTGCCCTGAAATAAAATATTCCTCTACCATTTAACTTGTAGCAAAGTGTATGATATCAGTACTTTCAATTAAAAGGCTAATTTTTACCAGGTGGCGCTCAGATTTCTATCAGGGTGTCCATGGTAACAACTGGCAACGTTTACAATGCACTAAAACATCATACATACCTTTTAGTCACTAAAATGAAAGCGTACCATGTGGAGGAGGTGCAAGGGGCGCTGCAGAGTAGGGGCCGCCGCCGCTTGCAAAGGCCCTCTGTTCTGGAACTGCATGAGGCATAGAAGGCAGCGGAGGGTAGACTCCAGCTGGCTTGTCGCCCCCAACCACTACTTCATCTCAACGGGCACATGTTATCCATTTTTGCCGTCGCATCTACATACGAAGGCTGCCAGCTCTCGAATGTAAACAATGCATGAAACCCACGAGTATACATATGTCATCCATGAAATATGTATGTATATATCCAAGGCCATTAAGAAATTCCCTGTCTTCCACTGAACTCAATCTGTTAGACTATATTTTCCTCATAAATTCACCACTAATGGGTAAGTGATGTTCCTCCAAAATGGCTAACTCTTTACAAATTTATATTAATTATTTTCTCAGTAAAATACATGTACATGTGTAAGTATTCAGAGGAGCGTCGTCGAATAACTCAAAGAAAATGAATTACTGACTGTATGCTGGAGGAGGCTCATTGGCCATGGGAGGAGCGGATGGCTGGTGCATGAGGGAAGAAGCGGAAGCAGTAGATGAATAAGCAGGAGCCGGCTGCGAGGGAGGCGCGCCTTCAGGGGTTGACGCCATCCGAGGCGTGGTCTCTGCAATCAGGAAAAGGACATCGTCACCACGACAACCACCCGACGAGAGTTTCAACATTCATGTGATAATGACAAATTGCATTTGTTCAAACAGGACTAAAAAACTAAGTTTTTCAATTTTTCCGACGAAATGGATGAATACAAAATAAATTTCACACGATCGTTGCATCGTAAACACGTAGGAAAGAAGACTGTTGTGCGCGTATGTTCGGAGGAAGGGGGGGGGGGGGTTAGCCAAGCAATGGCATTGTGGGAGGAAGAGAGAGAGAGAAGAGAGTAGGGAAAAGGGAAGAAGGCACGATGCAAGCAGCCATCGATCTTTCAGCCTCCCCTCCACCCCATTCGAGACCCTTGCCCAGTCTATGACTAATGTGCATAACAAATACAATTTACTCGCCTATGTTGTCGTCCAGACAACAAACTGTATGCAGTTGATCAAATTGCTTAATGAGATGTTATTAATATAAACGTGAAAACAAGAATACTGGGTTGCATACCATTCAGTTTTATTATTTTAACACTCCAATGCCAACTTTGAAAAATAAAGTTATCAAGAAAGCATCCATACGTGAATATCACGCAAGAGGGAAGGGAAGTAAAGGGAAGACAGCAAGAATTTTGTGTGCCATTTGCATTCCTCAATATGTATCAGATCGTATTACACAAGCAGAAGAAGCAATTCCAATTATTTATTTACTATGAATACAAAAAAAACAGTATGTTTCAAGAATAAAGCGCATGGTCAAGCAAATATTTTGCTTTACTTGTTTCAATAGTTCAGCGTTTTTTGCTGGCTAATTCAAAATCAGATGCCCAGCCTGGGTAATCCATGTTTTCAATTCAATTAAATTGTGTGTCCTCCTTCGATTAGCTGTAGAAACGCATCGTTTAAGTCGAAAAGCCGCTCAATTTTCAGTCTCAAAATGTTTTACATATGTATTATAGGTAATGATTGTGTAAGTTAATAAATGTATCGACTGCTCCATTTTGCAGTGGCAGTCTGGTAGACTCCTTCACATGCTATTGTGCAACAGCCAAGCACGCATCCCTTGCTATGAGCCCTCATGGTCGTTCCCTTTGTGTTTCTCTCTTCATTTCTCAGCCTCCTCCTCTTCCCTCCTCCAGTCTCTCTTTCCCTCTCAAGAGACCCCATTTCGAGAGATCAGACGACACTTGTGCAGTTCTCTCATTCAGTCACGCGAATCCAACTCCCGCCATGGGACCTCGTTCGAGGCCCCATCCCAATCTTTCTCCTTCTCTGATGTTTCAAGTCGTTCCATAGCCGGGGAGACATGAGGAATGAATGGCAGCATGCCTCTGGCCAAAGGGATATCGACTCAGTCTCCACTGGTTGTTCCTACTTCGTTAACTTCCCTTCTCCACTCCCCACCCGCGCTTTCCGCCTCCCTTCCGGCCTCCATGACCAGTCTGTTCTGGTCATCCAATGGTTCACCCCTAATATCAGCTGCTTCACTTGCCAACTGTTGAGAAGTGACAGAGTACACCTTCCCCTCGGTAGGTCACCTTCACTTCATCACGAGGGGCACTGCCTAGGACAAGAGGGAATATCCAGCCAGCTAAGAGGAAGATGTACGAGGGAAAGGCCATTCCATCCCTCCTCTCCCTGTCCGAGAGTGTCTCCTGCCATGTCCAGAGGGGGGCGGTGACTTGCTCCCGTCCTCCCTTCCCATTTCCCTTGCCCCTTACTGCTCCTTCCTACGGCAGTGCTCCTTTCCTGCTGCCGTTCTGTTTTTCTGCTACTTTTATTCGTTGAGCAGCAGCCTCATTGAACTCTGTTGCGCGGTGTCGCCTCAATAGAACCCTCGTGGCAGAAAGGGGTGAAAGGAGGGAGGTCCTTTCCGTTCGCTTCCTCTCATTGCCACCCTCTATAGATGCAGCAGGGCGTCTTCATTTCCGCCTCCGCTCCCTGTCCGATCCCCGCTGATGAAGTCTTTCTTTCATTGTGAAAGATGATAATGTACTCACCAGCGTGCAACGTGCGAGCGTGATATTCTCTATTCCTTTAAGGAAAAAAATCGATCGGAGATTGAAAACTCCCCGCAATTTTTTTCCAATTGAAGACTTTTGCGCTTGCCGTTGAAATGTTTGTTTGTTGAATTGAAAGAAGAAGAGGAAGAGGACTCATTGCCACTTCAGTCTTTCCTTGATGTCTACGTGTGCAACCGTGCAACAGTCGAGTGGAATGGAACACGGAGACGAGTGCATCGACCTGCTGCCCTCCATGAATGCCTCGTCCAACATCGCCCTGTCATCCACCCAAATTGGGATGCCCCAAGTTGTCAGTTCCCCATTCATTACATACTCTGCCATTGGTAAGAGAAAGAGAAAACTATTCTATCCATCTTCAAATGAGCAGTAGAAGGCTGCCTCTCTTCGGTAGCAAACTGGTACCGACCACATCCTTGAGAGGCTTTAATTTGCCGAAAAGTTTGGCCGCGTGTCCACAAATCTGCAGTCGGGCACTTTTCTCCCTTTCTTTGACGGCCCACATGGGAGTGTGCGGCACGTTCTCATTCTCCCCTCCTCTGGATTAGCACTCTTCTCTCCTCAGCCGTACGCTCTCCCATGAAACTTGCGCCTGACGCAATCGTCCACTTTGCCTTCTTAGGGCACAGATGGGCTCGGCGAATCCTTCCTTTTTCACCCAAGATAAAGCAGCAAAAGTGCGCTGTCCTCTCTGACTTTATCCTAGAGCCGGGAGGAATCAAGAGATGGAAGATGCAAAGGGCATCTGCCCGGTAGTCTAACTCACTTCCAAAATGAAACGAGAAGTTGGAACAAAGTCCATGAATGCTGAAGGAAGAAACCATGTGTTGAAGCGTAGAGTTTTGCCTAGCGGAAACAACTGCAGCAGTGTATTGCACCCTCCCCTCCCAGCAAGGCTTGATTGGCAGTGAAAGCCGCCCAGGCAGACGCTTCCTGCCAAACTCGCTTTTTTCATGCTTTTCAAGCGATTCTTTTTTTTCTCCAAGAAGATGGTGCAGACCACACTGCATTGTAAACAGATTCTAAAGTACTGCGGACATGTAGATTCAGCTTATATCTTTCACTATTTGTAAAGTCTAATAAAACAAAAATAAATAAATATTATCCTGATTGGAGGAAATAAATGTATGTAATATATTCGAATTTGCTGTTTTCGTTGAAGCCACACATCATAAAATAACGTTTTCATATCTTTATTAGTTATTGCAATACAGTAGTGGGAAATTGCTTTCATTCTGCTTCATCTTCTCAATTACAGATAAAGACAACGGATCGTCCGGTGGTGCTGATGATGGCTCCTGTGCAGTCGCAGACCCAAGACTCGACGCAGATCTCCTCCGCCACTGCCAGCATGCGACTCGACTAAGCAGCCACCAATGCTTCGCATTCTTAAGCCTTAACAACCCTAATTCTATCCTGCACTATCTTTCGCTTTCCATTATCCGCCTTGAAGCCAATATATATCTCTCATCTAGCGGTTTGCAAATAGGTCCTCTCCTTGGTCCCAGTCTAGCAATAATAATGATAATCATGTCCATTACATCACAACCTCGCCTTTCACTTTGCTCGACTTGTACACGCTTGCATTCCATGTTAATTGAATTGGGACTGCAAGATTCTTCTTCTCTTATGCAACCATTGCTCGTTTGCTGACAAATAAATGCTTTCCAACGAGTTGCAACCGATTAATCACTATGCTACATCAAACAATAAAAAAAGAAGAAGATGCTTCAGTCAAGATGTATGCAATTGAGATCGAAACTTTTTCAAAAATAAAATCATAATGTGTTTTTACTCTGGTAAGTTATAATGTTTTTGAGCACCCATCTAGAACACCAGTAGATCAGAAATGCGGAATCTATTGACACATTCGACTATCTTGCGACCCCGAGTGAAGAAGAAAAATGCAAAGACAACAAAGACGACTAGAAGAAGAAGCATGACGATGCAATCGATCACGAGTGCCGAAATTCGACAGCAGCCGCAAGTTCCACTACAAATGGAGAAAAAGAAGAACTTTAATATTCACCATATTGTGACAAATCATAAATAATCTTCCTATTGGAAAAAGACAATTAGGCTTCTTTTATTTGTAGAAATTAACTTTTTAATCCTTTTAATAAACAATAAATAAATGAATAGCATTTTTGGACGGAATAAATTGACCTTGAGCGCTTGAGGCGAAGATCGTTGAGCTCCTCATACTGAACTGCATCGACGTCGTACTTGCCACGCCGGCCACTCGAGCACTGAGAGAGCTTGCGAGAACGACCGACTGAGGCCATGCAGGTTACCAAGACTAGCTCGAGTAGGGAAGCCAGCACGAAGAACAGCGAGAAGAGACGCCAGATGTCTAACCATAAGCTATTCACGTAAAGGAAATTTAGAAGTAAGCCTGAAGAAAATATTCAGAATCATTCTAGCAAATCAATATAAAAATGACAGCATTAAACGCATACCAACTCCTGTGATCGCATCAGTTGCAGGAAGGTTTAGTTGAGCCGATCCATAGTGCATAAGAAGGAGCACAAAGGAGCCGACAATGATAACAGCTCGGGTGATCGCCATTGGGCCAAGGGCCAGCGTGAGCCAGCTGCAAGGGCATTCATTCCATCAATTACGAGGAAGACAAGGAAGAACCTCATGGCCATAAAGATAATGGAAGGAAGGAAGAAGACTGCTAGGGTCTTGTTGGCTTCCCGTCGTACTTCAACTGCAAGGGTCATCGCACGCGAACCCGGCTCGGACTGCACGGGCTGTACAGAATGCACACGCAATTCATTCGACGATTCCTTCAAAAATTATTATATCTTTTAAAGATTATAATATTTCGTGCCGTTGATATACACATGTATGTATGTACGTGTAACCAACCGAAACGCCGCCGTGTCCAACAGAGATATTCGGTGACATCTTAGCCCACTTGTATACTATATTGGGATCCGTGGCAGAGAGTTTCATAGGGCAGGACAGAATTCCGAACGGAAAATCTTGCGGGTCGACAATGCAGTGAAGAGTTTGCTCGACCCTAAAATGCTTGATCATAGTGTATGTAACTTTTTATTAGGAACCATGTCGTTCTGATGAATCGTAATCTTTTTAACATAAGAATACCTTTCTCTCCATATGATGGTCTGATTGGCGGAGAAGAGAAGTTCACGTGCGTGCTTGTGGTAGACAATGTGCTCGCCGTTCTCAAAGGCGATGGATGGCTTCCACAGGCCATTCGCGTACTCAGCGAGGGACACTGATGGTAGGCACGGGTATTGCGAGGTCAGGTAGTCGCCTGCCTGTTCATATGCACAAGATTAATTTGTTCTATTTGTCTATCATTATATTTTAATGTCTTAATGACAGAATTTTGAGAAAACCTATTTCCTGTCTTATATACCTGCCACTTCTGGATCAGGTAACCGTCCATGTGCACAGAGATCGAGTTTGCAATCGATTCGACTCTCCGCACTTCGAATTGCAGGATGATCTCCTTTGTGGAATCTGAACTTCGATGGCTTCTAAAGAGTTGACTTATCAAATAGATCAAACCAGGTTTTCTTGCTTGATTTGTATGGATGTCACGGAGGAATACTTTCGTGTCACTGCAGAAAGTATTTCGAGGTGATTGAGCCTTGACCGCATATTGGGAGATGTAGAGTAATATCAGAAGTATTCGGCATAGCTGGAGTGACATCTACAAACATGCAGAACACATTAATGTTTCGCGTCCGGCGGAAGTGGTTGTAAATAGCGAAAGACAAAAATATTGGTGCCAAGAAGATTCGTCGAAGGGAGATGAACCTGGCTGATGGAGTAGAACATGTAACCGTCTCTCTCTCTCTCCCTTTCCTCCTTTCTTTGTCTCTCTTCTCTCTCTGCTCTTACTGTCTCTCTTATGAACTGAAAAGAGATGGCGTTCCTGTGCAGTAAAGCCACTTGTATCTGAGACGAGTATGCGCAGACAAACTGTTTCCCACTCTTAGAGTGGGCGGTAAAGCTCGCCAAGACTTCTTTTAAACAAAACACTTTTGTTTCTCGCGCTCACATTCCTCGAGATCCTTCCATCCTCCTGTACATCAGTGCAAGTTTATGGATCGTTTATTTGATCTTTTTCCGAATTACTTAAAAAGTGCCGTTTTTACCCTTTTAAACTTGCCTAGTAATTTTTTCATTACCTATGCAATGACTGAATATGAAGAAATTCAATGCAGGGAAGACAATGCTGCATTATTAAAGACGGCTCAGCCCATTGTCATGTCATGAGAAAAACTAATGAAAAAGACTCAATAATTGCAATGTCTTTTTTTCATCGACATCAACAACGAGAGCGTGACTGATTGCATTGAAAACGAGCTGAAAGGAGTATCACAAAATAGCATTAGGCAGCAAGAAAGAACAGATGTGATGTGATACGATTAGGAATTCCATTTCCTAAGAAACTGGACTGTTCATTTTGGAAATTAGAGTTGCACAGCTCTCGTAAACGAAAGACATTAAGAATCGACCGTCGAGAACTCAATTGAGTAAGTATGGAAAGTAAATAGTATAGCACCGGTGATAGGGCGATAAGTTAACTGCTGTTTCAGAGATGGAGAGAAACCAGGCGTGAGGGAGAGAGAAGAGGGAGGAATTCGGACAGATTGGGAGAGCGAGAGACAAAGATAATAATGCGCATTATATCCGAAAGGCAAGGAGGAACCTACTGCAAATTACGCGAACATCTCGTAAATGATTATATCGCAACAAACGAGAAGAAAAATTCAAAGTATGCTCAACAATCTGATTGAGGCAACGCATATGACACGAAAATGGGTGGCCATAGTAGCGAGAGAGCGACACGTGGAGGAGGGTATAGCCAGACATGGTGAGGAAAACAGAGGGACAGTCAAAGCGAGAGAAAAAGAGAGCGCGGCAAATTCAATGCGAGAGAGTGAGAATACAAAAAAAAAACAGCGAGAGGAATTGTAGTGCGCAGAATCGGGTGTTGATGGGTCATTAACTGCGCGAGGAAGTGGGTCGGCAGAGAATTATGGAGACTGCGAGTAAAAATTGCTTGTGAGACTTGGAACAGCAAACTATAGAAGAATGCTGAGATTCGGAGAGAATAGAGATCTATCTATACAGTGGTTTCTGGTGTTGCAGAGAGACGATAGCGAGTGAATGAGAGAGTGACCATGGAAGCATCTTGGACGGAGAGATGGTCGCCCGACATGGACTGGCTCATCGTAGCTCTTCTCGTGTCCTCTTCTTCCTCTGCTCTGCTTCCTCCTGGCATTGGAATGCTGTCCATGCTCCTTGCCATGGTCGATGCGAATCGTATGGATCGGCCTGCTCCACGTGCCCCCGCCTCAAGAAACATTCTTCTTTTTTGAAATCCCCAGAAAATGGAGTAAATAAAAAGATTCTTTGGATACCATTCTTCTGTTTTGCTTAATAACTCTGAACAATAGTTACCTGGTTTCGCTCAGTCTCTTGCTTTCCACTCGTTGCTTCTTCTACATGCCCATTATGCATTCCCTTCGCTCCATTTCGTTTCTCATCCGCCTGAAAGTTGCAAGCAATAGACAAATTTTTTTTTTACTAGTCAGAGCTTGCTTGGAAAAGTGTTAAACCTTGAATGAAACCTGTGACTCGCGGCGACTGGAAGCCATCTCTGACGGAGTTCCTTGCATCTCGGCGATCTAAGTAGAAAGAAGTTACATATATGTATGTATGTACGTGTTCGAAATGTCGAGTAGTCATTCACAAGAAAGCTTAAAGAGATGACTAACTTGTTGAAGAGCCGGAATGCTCATCCTCCGAATGACATCTTTGCCGCTCTCCTCCCTGCCTAGCCACACTCCACAGTCGCAGCTCTTCCCTGACTCAGTCTGTCGCAGGCCGTAGAAGTCTTCATGGTACAACACCGCGCAGTTACAAATGCTTTTCGGCTGTTGAGACTTTTCTTTCTCCTTGTTCTTTTCTTTGCTTTTCTCAGCAAGCGAGCTCTTAGAGTTCCCTCGCAGAAACTTTGGTCGAAGGGAGGAGAGCAGTCGGCTCTTCGTTGGTGATGACTTCTCCTTTGTCTTCGAAGCTTCTTTGATGTCGCTAGTGGACACAGTTGAATCTATAACATTTAAAATATCGATAAAGTTTTCATTTACCTAGTGTAAAACACAAAAACTAACTGATCATTCTGTACTGCTCGTTCATGTAGCTGGCCCAGCTGGTGCTGGCCTCAAGCAGCTCATCAAGGGTGACGTTGTCGTAGTCAGGTGTCTTCGGTGGTGCCGGCTCGCATCTCGGGAGAAGGAGGGCTGCACCGGCCGAGAGAGTTCCTTGTTGATGCAGAATGGATGAAGAGTCCGCTGATGTCAGAGACTGAGCCTGAAAAACCATACATATGTATGTACATACATATATATGTACATAATGTTCTAAACTGCAACAATAAATCATTAACTAGCCAACCATTCTTGGAACAGGGCGAATAATTCTTCGATCAGGATCGACGTCAAAGGAAGAGGCAGCAGCTTCGATGAGGCGCCTCTCGGGACGAGGAGAAGCGGGAGTGATGTGGACGGAGGTGGAAGAGGAGGGCACGCCGGAGTCGCTCTGGCAGAAGCTGACGTTCTCGGGAGGAGGCAGCGGCGGCAACTCCAGCTCGCTGCGGCTGGTCGCAGTTGCAGTGGCCAAGACAGCACTGCTCTCCAGCGAGGCTCGTTGCCGCCGCAGGGACTGCAAGGAATGCCAGTTAGACCAGGCTATTCATCATAGTTCCCAGCCAGCTGGAGGACGAAAAGTACCCCCTCCCCCCAGTCTATCCACCCACTGTCAGGGAACGGCCCGGACAAAGCTGATCATACGACTTTGATGGATTACCCCGACGGCAAAGGAACAAAACATGACCAGGTGACAACAAATGGGACACTCTGACTCTGTTTTTAAAATCAAAGATTGAGGGAAAGCAAATTTTCGCGAAAGCAAGAACAGACTGACAAGTGGAGACGTACTCTTGGCCAGTGGAGGCAGTGGTGGGAGGTGACTGCTGTGCGAAGAGGAGCCGGAAGGTCTGGCAGAGCTGCATCGAGTGGAAGGAGGAGGGGGTGGACGGGGTGGAGGAGGCACCGAGGGACGCGGAAGAGAGCCGCTTGAGGGGTCGTAGCGGAAGAAGCACGAGGTAGGCGATGGAATACGAGCTGTCTCTGCTGGAGGAGTGTCCGTTGTCGTGGACGAGTATCCATCGATGCAGGAGCGAGTCCTGGACACGGTTCATCATACAAATTATCTTGACCAGATAGGCAAAAAAATTTACAGAAGGATTTAAAAGCTATTAGTATTGAGCGTTGTACAGTGAAATTGGCTGACATATTGGTGAGCGTATACAGTTTGTGGTGAGCAATATAGTGAAGCACTTTGTCTGGAAGGCTGTAGCGAACGCTTTCATTTCGACGAATCCCTGTTCTAAATACGATAAGATTTTGTTATTTTATTTTATTTTGTTAGGTGTTCGTATATCTTTTTTTTTTGATGGGCACGATTACGCACAAAGAAAAATGGTGCTGAATTGTGCCATTGTGTGATTATTTTTTGTCCCTCGTACTGCGTAAGTGTAATTGCAAAAGCCATGCTCCTGAGATCCTTCCGCGTCGCCTCAGCTTGTGAGGTGTGAAAAGTAGAGCAAATGAGCCGAAACTCAATAGAAACCTGATACGCGCCGCACTGACACCATTTGGAAAAGTCTCGTCCTCGATTATGTGAATGTTTCCCTGAATCAGGAATTGCCATCCACGAGTGTATACAAAACGTTCTCATTAGGAGGACCGAAGAATAGCATTGAAATGAACATGCGCGTAGGGAATCTTTTTGAGCTAAATTCCAGTAATTCCTGTCAATAATCAAATCGTCAAGATTTATAAACTAGACTATTGTTAGTATGTAGTATTCAAATGATGAAAGACACTTTCATTTTGGGTGATCACTAACCTCGTGCTTCCTAAGCACGTCGACATCGTACACGGTGCGAGTTGCCTCAGAGCCTGGCCTTTGTAGAACCACGAATGGAAAGTTTTCAAGCAAGGATTCAGCCTGAAAATTGGGTCTTTGTCATCACAGAAAAGAAGCTGTTTTAAGTTAATTGTCTGACGGTTACGCAAAACAACCTCTTGCATCTCTGTATGTAAAAGTCGTGCAGATGTACCAAGCGAATCAACGACGTCTCCACCGCAGACGTTCACAGCCACGACGTCTACTCCAAATTCACGTCGAGACACCTTCAAAGATCATTCAAAAATATTTTCTTAAAATACAAAAATTGATTAGTTTAAAATGGCACATGAAGAAGCAATGTTGCTAAAGAGAAGCTCATGCATAGGTATCGGAAGAATGGAAAAGCTAATTTGTTCCACACCTCTTCATAATGCCGTAAAGATTGCAAAAGAGTGGGAGCAAACGACTGCTCGCTCTCCCAATTGCCTTGCCTGAAAGTAAGGAGTCTGTTTAGACCTCCTCTATCTTTACTCGATCACAACACATGTCGTTTTTATGCAGGGCAGCTGCTGTGATTAGACAAGACAAGGCAGCTTGATTTATGGCTATCGTGGGAGTTCTCAAAAGCTGAGTCAAGACTCGCAAGCACCTGTTATTCTTCAAAGTCTACATTCAATACTATTCAAATACTTTAGTCTTCGCGGTTTTACTGCTGGTGAGCCTACCATTATTCAAAAGGAGCTTCGCGTCAAAATATTGGAAGAGAGTGACAAATGAATAGGAGGTACCTAATCCAGCGATTCTTCTTGAGAGCGAGTTCAATCATTCTGAGACGATGCTTGGCCGGCACGAGGTCGGCAGAAGTGGTCGAAGCAGAGGCAGCCAAGTCACTGGTTGCACTCATCCACCCCACGACCACCGCTGCCCCGCACACTCGCTCTGCGTAGTCACGGGCGCGCTCTGAGCAGCTCGGTGAAATGAACAAAGCCATTCAAATGTTTCATTTCATTTTAAACGCATGAGCAAACAACAATTAATTGAAGAGTACCGAAAAGCCTGAGATGAGCGTAGGTCGGCGGATTGAAGTTGCCTGAGCAGACGAGAGCGACGCGGCGGCCGGAGAGAGAAAGGCCGGCCGCCAGACTTTCCGTGCCAGGAGAGCCGCAGCCACCACTGCTCCCCATGCGGCTTGAGCTGTCAACCCATTCTCATTCATCAGTCATCCTCATCTCCTCTGATTGCATTGCACCCGGGGGGGGGGGGGACATGCAGAAACACTAAGAAAGTCGCTGCTAAAGAGAGCGACTAAAGAGGGACGCACCAGACGACAATGAAATGCAAAGTGTGCATGAATGGATTAAACCCTCGAAGGGGGGAGCCGAGGGCACTCTCGCAACTTGTGCCACGATTGCCCTCTCTGCAACTAAAGTGCCGTGGACAAAAGAAAGAAAAAATAGAAACAACAATTCATGGCAAGAGGCGAACACTGAACGGAAGAGGAAAATGAATGGGGACGTTGAGGAAGGGAGGAAGAAGAGAAAAAGGACGAAAAGGTGGACTCGAAGTGACTGCTGAGGCAGCATGGAAAAGAAGGGGTGAGGGAGGAGCAGGGGAGGGCCGCTCTAAATCAGTTGCTGCCTTTGAAACGCGATCGTAGCGCCGTTGAGGCGAGCAGCCCAACCATCGTGAACTGCAGCCAATGCTTTTTTTTCTTTTGCTTCAATTATATAATAATTCCTTGGTCCCCGGAAGTTAATTATGATATTTTCAAAGTCGTGATTGGAATTGCAGTCTTCTCGCATTGCTAAAAATAATTCTTTCAATTCTTATTTACTCGTGATGTTCTTCGAAACCGCGTATGCGAAATCTCCACGAAATTATTAACCCATTCATTTATGTTTTGCTTTCTGGAAAGTTATGCACGTTTGAAAGAGTTCCATTAGCGAGAGAAATTGCGAGCGGCGATCAACGCCAAAGGCTGTTTTTCCTATAGAATATACTCGATGCGTGCGATATAATAAACCCCCTGTAACAAATAAACCACCTGTAACAAAACATGTTTATGTCGCGCATTTCAGTTTTTTTTTATCAATATTCCTTGCTCTAGAATGTTTCCAAATTCTAGTGGCATATACGACAAACAGTGATAAAGACTTAAAAAGTAAGTTGTGACATTGGAAAAGGCGAGGAATAGCAATTGAAGTGTCGGGGAGTTAAATGAGGATGAAAGAGGAGAGGATTCCGAGATGACGGAGGAGAGAGTGAGAGGTGACATTCAGCCATCAGATTGTGAGTGACAGCGATGAGTGAAAATCACGCCATACCTGACAGCAGCAGAGCAAGGTGGCCGGCACTTATTACCATTCTCTTATCCTCTCACTCCTAAGCTACCACTCCAACCTCACTTTCAACAGCATCCGCTCCTCTTCCCCGGCTTATATTTCGGGTTGAAAGTGAGCGGTCAACATGAGTCAATGGAGAGATAAATGAGAGGGAAGAACGAAGAGCAGGAGAAGCACGCTTCTAGCTGTTCTCTATCAACTCACGTACTCTTCAACGACAACGACGGAACAAAAGTCGTGAATCTGCTGCTTTTGCGGATTTCGACTCTCTAAGTGAGTTTGCGACAGATGAGGCAGCTGAGAACTGCGCTCCCTTCAAATTATATCAAAGAATGAGGAGGGGCAGAAGCCGGCGGAATAGGAGAGGAGAAGAAAAGTAGAAGGGATAGCGAAGAAGCTGGAGAGAGAGAGAGAGTAAGTAGTCAGCTTTCCAAAATGCTCGCTTTGCTATCTATTAGGCATGGTGTGAGCGATCTGCTCGTTCACTGCAAAATAACTTATTGTTAGTCACAGCATTTCAATCCTAGTTAATATATGTATTATGCACTTAAGCGTTAATGCTCTTCCATTTAACCCCAAAAGCTAGTTATAGCAAAGACACATCTTTTTTTAAAAAAATAATATGAAATGTGGCAGCTGCTTTAAAGACAGTGAGCATAGGATGCTGCAGAGGAAAAAGTGACTTATGAAGCTGAGGCCAAGGGTGGTAATTTGATATCTCTTGAGAAGCAAAGGCGGATCGAAATCATTGTCGATTATATGGGAGATGATTTACAAACTGCGAATTATCGAAATAAGATTATGTGATTGCAGCTGGCATCCTAGATCACCAATGTTTATTAAGAGAGCCTGTCAGTATCGTTCGATCAGGGCCTGCCCTAGGAATTTTTTTTCCAATTTCTTAACCAAAATTGATTATAATATACAACTCGACGTGGTGAACACAATAGGCTGTATTTCAAAGGTGAAAAAATTTTCCGCGCGAGACCCAGTACCGTAATCTTATAAATTCGATTGGTCATAAGTCGCTTCAAACTTATTATTAGACAACCATCGAGCTATCATTGGATAGCTCATTGAACGGGCTTTAATTTTGATCCTGGACGATATTTTCTAAAAAATTGAATTTAGCCCTAAAACACGGCTCTAAACATTTTCGAAGGAGGTTTTTGGCCAAAATATGTATTTTGTGTTCATTTCCACAAAACCGCTCCAGCATATTCTTAAAGTGCTTGTAATTTGCTACAACATATGTCTTTTTCAGGAAAATTCACACTTAGGTTCCTAAGCGCTTGAACATTATCCTGTGTAAACTGTAACACCGTGCAAGTGCATTCTTCGATGCATAACTGCGCTCAATGTCAATATTACAAAATCGTAAGTATATCATCTAAGAGCTCTCACGGAGATCTTCAAATGTTACATACATACTTTTATTGAAAATTTTCAATTTATATGGGAAATTTCGTTCTGTACAATTAGAAGGCTTAAAAACTACTTTAAAAACATTTTCACCTGTCGAAACATACATCATAAGAAAGAGGATGAAATTTATTACAAGATGAATCCCTTTCAATGGAATTCCTTGCATACGATCTTTTGTTATAAGCCATAAGAGTAGGATAACAAAGCCTTATGGAAAAACTGTAGAAAAAATGATTGGAATATTCTAATTCGAATTTGGAAAATTCTAATTCGAATAACCTAAAATGTGAATTCTTGGGCGAAATGACAGCGACGCTACTGGCACTGCTTTTTATGATTTATAACAAAAGATCGTATGCATAGAATTCCATTGAAAGGGGTTCATCTTGTAGCAAATTTGATCCTCTTTCTTATGATGTATGTTTCGACTGGCGAAAATGTTTTTAAAGTAGTTTTTTAAACCTTCAACTTGTACGTAACGAAATTTTCCATAGAAATTGAAACTTTTCAATAAAATAATGTATGTAACATTTGAAGATCTCCGTGAGAGTTCATAGATGATATACTTACGATTTTGTAATATTGACATTGAGCGCAGTTATGAATCGAAGAATGCGCTTGCACGGTGCTACAGTTTACTCAGGATAATGTTCAAGCGCTTAGGAACCTAAGTGTGGGACCTTCAATTTTCCTGAAAAAGACATATATGTTGTTTCAAATTACTTGTAGAAATCAACACAAAATGCATATTTTGGCCAAAAACCTCCTTCGAAAATGTTTAGGGCGAAAAAAAATTCTTAGGGCAGGCCCTGATCGAACGATACTGACAGGCTCTCTTAATAAACATTGGTGATCTTGGATGCCAGCTGCAATCACATAATCTTATTTCGATAATTCGCAGTTTGTAAATCATCTCCCATATAATCGACAATGGTTAAGAAATTCGAAAAAAAATTCCAAGGCAGGTCATAATGGGGCCCTGCTCGAGTCTTACTGACATCCTCTCTTAATTATGTATCTCTGCTTTTCTAGGTGCACATTACGACATCCACAAATTTTGTTAATTTCATTTTTTTTTGTTAATTATCTTCTTCAAGTAGTCAATTCCAGTGCAATGATCTTCCAGTTGAAAAACAAATTTCGCTTACAATTCCAATCAACATGTTTTCCACTGTTTTGAATAGGTAAGTGAAAAATTACGTGCAAAAAACGGTTGAGTGATGCTCATTGATCAAATGCGCGTCCCCGTGACGCAAATAATACGAAAAAAAGCTTTTGCGGCTGATTTTGAATAGTTAATTCTAAGGATACCTTAATGACACGTATACAGAGTTTCAATATCGTCGTATGCGTTTCCGTTCGTTATTACCATGAGAAATTCTCTTTGGTAACCAGCTGATGACATGTGAATGGAATTCGCGTTGTATTGGCAACTCTGCTGATGAGCGAGGTATGTATGAATGGCTGATAATTTAGTCGAGTCAGCAAATGGACGAGCCTCAGCTGGCGTAGGCTCCTCCTTGGCTGCGGTGGGTGGAGCGAGCGAGGTGGAGGGACAGCAACACAGACGCATATAAAAGGCAGAGGCTGACCTCCAGAAGGCACGGAAGTTGCCGCCTTTTCTTGCGAGCTCCCCTCCTCCAGCTCTTCATCTCAACATGAAATCAGCTACTCTAATCTTCTGCTTTGCACATTTTCTTCTGGTTAGAGCATTGCACATTTGCCAATAATTTTATTTTTAATCACTTTTAAAATTCAATTACAACTGGATGAGGGGGGGTGTAATTACATAATATTTGCATGATAAAGCTTTTAAATGTAATTACACTGCAGTGCTCCGCTCGCTATCCTCAACTGACATCGTTCCAACGCATTGACAGTGACGATAACGATGCTCTCTCACGTATGCCTCATTTGTCATTTATACATTGACGTTTTAAATTGTCTTATGAACCGCCTGTTATGAGAATTCATAAGTGTGAATAATGTACATATGCTGGCTGACTACAATCTCTATAGGCATTTATTGTAGCCTTTATGGTCAGTCGCAACTTTCGGCCTTCAGGGAAAAGACTTTCACATAAGAGGATAACAGGGCTAGCGACAAAGAAATCCATTGTTGCTGTTTGTTGCATAAGAAAACGACTATATGCACAAAACATTCCAGTTTGGGCAGAAGTGACTACTACTTCAAGAAGGCATAGATTTTTTGCAGTCACTGGTGGTTAAAAATCGTTTGAATTGGAGGGAGCAAGGGAAAATGAGAGGTAGAGAGAGAGAGGAATAAAGTTGTTTGTGTTTGTTTAGCATGCAGCGGACGGCTGTCGATGCTTCACTGCCCGTCTGCCATTGGAGGAGAGGAAGTGGAGAAGGCAGAGAGACCCTGCATTGGCTACTCGCAACTCTGCGATGGACACAGGGACTGCCCCCTCGGCGAGGACGAGAATGCCGGACTCTGCATGTACCACCGACTGGTCAGCTGGCAGGAGGACAAATGACATCTGAAGGAGTCCACTTCTTTCAGATGAAGAATGAGCTGGCTCGTCTCAGGGAGGCCATCGCGGCTGCAGCAGGAATGCCACTCACTTCCCAGGAACGACCGCAGAAGCGGCGATTCTAACCTCAACACCACTCTGATAGGATTTCGTGATCCATCCTCCTTGTTCCTGTCTATCACTTCAGTTGTCTGTGTCTCCACACACAGAAAAATAAACTGTATTATACTTACCACAGCATCAAACTGAGCCTTTAGCTGCTGACTGAAAATGAGTTTGTAGGAGTCGAGAAAAAGTTTAAGCAAGCAACATATATGTATGCTGTTGATAAAGAAGAACTCTGAGAGAAGAAGGAAACCTGGAAATCATGTTCAGTCACAGTTTGGCAGATGAAAAGCAGGACATCTCCGATCAACATACATGCAAGATACACAGTAGCAAGGATAAGCAATAACGTTTGCCCAAAACGATCCCGCCTCATTTTAAAAAGTATTAGAAGAGGTAAAATATTCGTTGAAAACATGAGAGCGACAAAACACTACCTCTGGTTTAGATAGCACTTCTAACGGTCATCATTATCGGCTATAATTGGGTAGATTTTAACCTCTCTGTATCTCTCTCACTCTTTTTTCTCTCTTTCTCCCTCCCTCTAAGTGACTCAGTTACTTATCCATATGCATTGATGTGACCTGCTACTGTTACAGAAAGGTGACCTCCCTCCACATTCTCTCTCTCTCTCTCTCTCTCTCTCTCTCTCTCTCTCTCCCTCTCTCACGTTTTCTCAACCTCGCTATGTATCAAGCTCACTCACACACAGCATCCGATTATAATTGTCTCTTGGTTCGGCTGAAGCTTTTGACTTGGATTAGGGTTTCTACCCATTTCCTTGTTTTCTTCATGGATACAACTCAAGGGCCCGGACTTCATTCTCCATTGCTCATCGCTTCGTTCTCCACCGTCGCTTTTCTTCTCGTACATCTCGGAGATTCATCATGAGCAAGGTTCATATGTATTTGTAACGAATAAACTGTTTGCTTTGATTGTTCTGTAGGGACACATGTTTTTGTGTAGGCGTTAAGAAAATCCTCAGGAAATGGGGAGTAATTAAAAGATTGTACAATTCCAACTTTGATGATAGTCTAGCATTTGCTTTTGTTCAATTTTTTTTCTCGTCAATTGGTTTGAAAACAGAAATGTCTTATTTATATTAAGAGACCTGAAGCCTGGACAGACCAGGATCTAATGAAGAACGTCAGTCTCTGTCAAGTCGTCGCTTTCTTCCTCAGCACGTTGATATGCCCCTGATAGTTTACATGACCATTGTTCTTAATCGTCCCGAAAATGGTTATTTGAATTATTCTGGTTATTTTCTCTTTAACAACTTCAATTTATGCAATCGTTGATTACCGTGACGAAATCATTAAATTTTTTGGGGTTGGCAAAGATTTACTTTTTTCTTCATGTTTTGCAACATACCTTCAAGAAAGGTAGAAGACTATCCAGAAGCTGACCTTTTTTTTATAATTTTCTTCTTTTATTTAAAGGTACCTGTCCGGCTGGAAACATCACCACGTTTGTCTGCGCGAAGCAAGAACTCTGTCGTCCGAAAACTCTACCGTATACTATGGTACGTCATTATGTTTTTTTTTCTGAAAGTTGAATTGGTTTTCATCAAGACAGCTAAAAGCATGATAAGATGAACAATTTCTTTTCATAGGTCTATGTGTGTGCTCATCTGCCAAAAACTTTGGTGTGAATAGAAGCTTTTAAGTTGTCTTTAAATTAATTTTCGCGAGCCATAAACCAGATTAAAGCACCAGAATGTAGAAAAAAGTGTGAGTAAATTTAACCCAACTGAATATAACATATTTTTTATGTGCAGGAATAGTCACTAGATGGTCTTCTCTCCAGCATCTTCATTCCTTTTCTTTAAATGGACGACCAGTTCATTTCAAAGCAGTGTGAATTAAGCCTTCTTAACTAAGGCAATAAACAGTAATACCCATAGTGGAGTGTTTGGTTTCAGTATTTCTCATTCATGAATGCTTTTTATGAGGTACCGCATATTATATATGTAATAGTGCGGCATCTCAGATACTTGCCAGAACCGCCGTTTAATCGTTGCCACGTTCAATTAGACTATTTCGTCAAACCACACACAGAAAAGAATGTCTTAGACATCAAATGTCTTGCCCCGAATGTCCAGAGAAATGTCTAAGACATCGCATGTCTAGCTCAGTAAAGTCTAGTCCAACAAGACTTCAATGTCTAGAAATTTCGCGGAACGTGAATGTCTTATATGTCTAGGATTTTTTTGGTCGTTACAGAAATATTCGAAACGTATAGCTACGCACGGACTATAAAATTCAGAAAAAAATGAAAAATAGGCGCGATTATAATATTGTTTTCCATATTACTTTTGCTGTTATTATGTTTTTTTTCCTTCTCAGGTCGGCGCGCGGTCGCCGAGGTGTCTGTTGCCGGCTGCCGTAATCGAGAACTTCCGTCAGCTTCTCGGCAAGCAAGGTTTGGAGCTTCCATGTTGCTAGTTAGCATGCTGTGATGAATATATTCCTTTTGAATATCGAAAAGCTTATTTACTTCTTGTTTAAGTGCACTTCTGAAGTGTATGATTTTATTTTTTAGCATTGATTTTCAGGCAGACTCGCGCGTTGCGGTTGCCGTCAGGTGGACGCCGCGCCCGATTCTCACGGCTATATCGCGGCGACTTAACAGGTTTCAATGTTAAATCAGTTCTATTTCATCTTTCAGTTTAAAAGTAAACACGTATTTCATTGATTTTAGTGAAGAATTCTATAGTTGACCTTTTCTTTCGGTCAAGATTCTCAGCAACATTCATTTTTTAGTCCTGATGGCCAAATTCGAAATTATACTTCAAAATTAAGAATAAAACGCGGAAAAACGCACCCTATTATAATGTTGTTTACCTTGCTACTGTTACTGTTATTAAGTTTGCTATTTAAGCTTTGCTTGGCGCGCTGGCGCCCCGGCCTCTGTTGTCGACTACCGCGCGCGAGTTGCTGCTGCCGCGTGTTTCGTGGCAAGCAACGAGGTTAGCGGCTTCTGTGTTATTACTTAGTATGCAGTGCTGATTATATTCACTTTGAATGTCGAATAACTTATCCACTTCATTCAGGGCTGCTGCGTTCCGGTTCCCCTTGGGTGGAGGCGAGTCTCCGTGCTTGTCGTAGCTGCCAAAACAGGTTTCATTCTTTACTTCCGTTCCATTTCCTCATTCATTCTAAAAACTAAAAGCGAACGTGGTTTCACGTTGATATTATTTTACTCACAGTTAAGTCCCAGTAAGCTGTTAGATTGTTTTGTGACAAAGTGGGATATTTGCTAATTGGGACACAATATTACTTTGTCTTTTTAGTTGGTTATTTATTCCTTTCCATTTCTCTTCCTTTTCCAGGCCGCGATCTTGCTGACAATGGCGCCGAGATGGCCGGTCAACTGCACTGGAATGCAAACGCTCACTTCCTTAGTCAGGTCAGAAATTATTTATATACCCTGGCATATTTCATGCAATTTTTTAAAGTTACCGTATACTTACCGTACCCTTGGGGCAGGAGTAACCAAATAGTAGCCATCTTTCAGTGTGTTCACTTCTAGAGTTGCAGGACCATTTCTTTTCTTTGTTAATCCTGTTTATAAAAAAAACAACTAATGAGTGATCTTTATTCTGTTAATATTTTAATCTAGTCTACTGCAGTTGTCTTCGCGGCAAACTCCGGTGACTCATCCTTGCGCGTCGACTCCCGCCATCCAGAGTCGCGCTGGGCGGATCCCTCCTCCCTTACTTCCCTTCCTTCCCATCTACAACAAGGATTTCTTCGATCGCACACGATTGCCACTCACGTCCTCGACCCTTGACACCACCACTTCATATTTTGCTTTAGATGGATCCTCTTTTTTCTTCTTTTTTATATTAACACTTTCCGCTCAGAATGAAGATCGATAAGAAAGAATATTAGGATATCAATAGGAGGTATTCTACTAGGTTGTTTTGTTTCTGTTCACCAAAGGCGCTGGCTCGTTTGTTTTGTTTCTCCATACGGTTGAATATGTGATTGATAAAAAAACTATTGCCTGTATACATTCTACAACATATAATGCACTCGATATATGTGAAATGATGAAGAAAGCAAGAGAAGAGAAACAAGAAGGGAAGGGAGCGCGCGCGGCGCCAAATCGATTGGCTAGACATTCTGTCCAAAGGGACAAGACATTCAGTCTAGCTCGCCATGTCTCGTTGGCTTGGACATACGCGGCTATACATTTGCTGTCTAGTGGGACTGGACATTCCTGTCTCAGTGCCAATCGCGGACATAATGTCAAGCCTGAATGTCTTGTCCCACAAGACTTTCTTCTCTGTGTGCATAGTAAATGTTTTTATGTTTATCTTTCTTGAATAGGTTTTCCAAACAATAAATAGTAACATGCTCGAAAGGACGGACGTTTCCTCTACATTTGAGAAATTTAAAGGAAACGTAAATACATATATAATATCTAGCAGAAGACGAAACTTCGAAATATAAGCACTTGGCTAATTCTGTAATTCGTAATTCGTCTCAAATGCACACCGGGATGTCTAAGTGAATACGTGAAGGGTACAGTTCGTGTAAACAAAGATTGTAACAATGGTGGCGTCGCTGGTTCCGTATTCCAAGGAAGCCACACTTTCTACAACCATAATGTTAAAGGTCACATCGAGATGGATGCATCGACGGTTGGAGCCGCACACAGACAACTTCCTTGTTCTCCAAAATATGCGAATGGTCGCCGATGAGTTGGAATTCGGCAACCACTCGCCTATCCGCAATGGTCTTTTTGAAGACTGTGATGGGCCATGTCTTCAGTGCCTCAAGGCTTAAAGGAATCCGCCGGCGAGTATGAGTGTACATCTGAAGACATTTTCCACCTAAGATTTTCCACTACACACCCTATTTCCTTGCGCTATAGCATACTTGGTCACATGTAATCTTGAGAGATAATGGAAAGAAGAGAGAAATGGTGACTCATCCATATGCATTGATGTGACCTCCTGTCTTTTCATGCTACTTTTAAGGATAGCTGAGCTGTATCTAGCCTCTTCCCTTGCTCCTCCCCACATACTCTCTCTCTCTCTCTCTCTCTCTCTCTCTCTCTCGCTCTCTCACATTCTCTCAGTTTCTCTATGCATTAATATCATTCGCACACAGCATTGGATTATAATTATGTCTTTTAGTTCGGTTGAAATTGTTGATTTGGATTGAGGTTTCTAGCTCTTGTCTTGTTTTCCTCCTGTAACCAATTCAAGGAACAGATCTTCCTTCTCCATTGTTTAACGCTTCGTTCTCAACCGTCGCTTTTCTTCTCGAGTATCTCTGTGACTCATCATGATGAGCAAGGTGCAAATATTTTTACGGATAAACTTTCTTGATTTATTCTTCTGAGCGTACATGATTTTGCTCAGGCGTTCAGAAGATCCCGAAGAAAACGCTTGGCTGGGCGGGAAAATCTCTGCGTAAATATTCGTCGGCGACTTCGACGAAATCGCCCATACCCACGGATTGCCCACTTTCTTGTAAAAAAAATATTTCAATATTCCATCAGCACATTGTCCCGATAAGCGAAAAAACAGTTTAAAATGAAAAGAAGATCCTCTACAACATTTTGAATAATTATTAAATTCCAAATTTCTAGATAGTCTACCATTCATTACGTTTTATTTTTCTTCTAATATAAATTCAAAAATTTCCTTATTTATATTAAGACACCTGAAGCCTGGACGAGAGATCAGGCTTTAATGGATAGGGTCAATCGCTGCCACGTCTACACTTTCGTCTTTAATAAGTTCTTAACAATCACGATGTTTCACATGTCCTTTATTATTAATCTTCCTGAAAATGGTTATTTCACGTTTTATTATTATTTACTTTTGTTATTTTATCTTTAACCTCCTATACTTACCCATTAGCTTACCCAACGATCTCAATAACTTTCTATTGGTATGCAAGGATTTAGTTTTTTTTCCTTATACTTTTGCAATATTCTTTCAATAAAGGTAGAAGATAAACGAAATGTTAGTTTTTTTTTTTAATTTCCTTCTTCTTTAAAAAGAAACGTGTCCGGCTGGAAATATCACCACGCTTGTCTGCGCGAAGGAAGAGCTCTGTCGGCCGAAAACTGTACCAAAAATATGTCTTTGGTATGTCAGGTTTTTTTTTCTGAGTGTTGAATTAGTTGAAATTTTTCAACAAGGTTGATAAAAGTTTAAGAAAATAAAAATTTCTTTTCTAAGAACTTAATCTGCTTATCTGCAAAAAATTTAGCAAGATGCAAAAGCATTTTTGTTCCTTTTAAATTAATTTCAGCGATTAACCTGCTTGAAACAGGAGAATGAATTTAGGTAACAGTGATATCCTTCATATACAGGAATATTCACTGAATGGTCTCCTCTCCAGTATCTTCATTCCGATTTTTCGAATGGATGACAAGTACATTGCAAAAAAGTGTATCTTAAGCCTTTTTAACTAAAACACGAAACATCATTACTCACCGTGGAGTGCGCTGATCGTATTTATAAGGAATAAGTTGTGATAATTAAGCATTTGTCGTTTAATAAGGCTATTATGTGGAAGAACCATATTCTATATAAAAGCGTGTTCTCTTAGATACATTTCCAGAAAAGCCTTTTAGTTTTTGACAGTTTTAATTAGATAATTTCGTGTAACCATGGTAAGTGATTTTGATTTTAACTGTTATTCTGCCTAATCTTTCTTGTATACATTTTCAATACAATAAAGAGTAAGACGACCCAAGGGACGGGCATTTCCTCTACATTTGAAAAATTTAAAGGAAATATAGAAAAAAAGCAATATCTAGCCGATGACGAAGCTTTAAAAAATTAGAACTTCACTGATTATGTTATTCGTTATTCGTTTCGAATGCTGTCATGGACGTGTAAGAGGATACGTGAGGGAAAAAGCAGGACATTCTTCCGTTCGTGGAAGCCAAGGTAATATCAAAGTTGGCGTCGCGGGTTCCGTACATCTGAAGGCATTTTTCCTCTCACGTGATCCTGCATGTAATATTTCCTTGCGCTTTCGCATGCTCGTTGAACGTACAGTATTTTCTTAGGCGTACTCCTACAAAATGTCATTTATTTTCAAAAACATCTAGAAATTCTTACAGTCAATGGCATTTCGAACTTAATATTATTACCGTATCGGACAACAATAAAGGGCATGATAGCTTTTTTTCTTGGGCTGGAGTTTCGCAGATAACAAAAAGAGAACTGAAAAATTTAAAAAGACATGCGCTATGTTTAACGTATTCTCCACAGCAAAGAGCTCGATCGTTCAAGGACAAAACACATATTTTTTGAAAACTACTCTTACAAATCTCGCCGGCAAAGTGACTGATTGAGAATATGGTCACCTTGAATTTTTGTTTTGTTAAGATTTCAACGCGGAATCAAATGATGTAAAGAATACTGCACAACCTGCGTCTTACTGTAGCTCTGATAAAGAAAGCAACATGTAATCTGCTTGCTCTCTGATCTGAAAACAATTGAATAGTCTTCTGCGTTTCGTTGTTTTGTGAGTTGGAAAATACTTATGGAGCCGATTTTGAATTGATTATTCAAATGAGACCTTACAGAGTTTCCATTTAGTCGTTCGCGATTGCCATGATAAGTTCTCTTTCATAAACAGCTTATGACATGTGAATGGTGCGCATTATACCGGCAACTTTGGTGATATGCGAGGTGTGTATGAATGGCTGATAATTTAGTCGAGTCAGCAAATGGACGAGCCTCAGCTGGCGTAGGCTCCTCCTTGGCTGCGGTGGGTGGAGCGAGCGAGGTAGAGGGACAGCAACACAGACGCATATAAAAGGCAGAGGCTAACCTCCAGAAGGCACGGAAGTTGCCGCCTTTTCTTGCGAGCTCCCCTCCTCCAGCTCTCCATCTCAACATGAAATCAGCTACCGCCCTCGCTTCTCTAATCTTCTGCTTTACACATGTTGTACTGGTTCGAGCATTGTACATTTGCAAATAATATAATTTGCAATCAATTTTTGTTACAATTAACTTTGAAATGTGATTAAACTGCAGTGCTCCGCTCGCTATCCGCAGCTGACATCTTTCCAACGCATCGACAGCGGCGATAACGAGGCCCTCTCACGTATGCCTCATTTAAACATTTTGAAATTTTCAATTATCGTATGATAATCGTATTATAGGAAGAACCGCCTGCTTGGAGAATACATAATTTTGAATGATGTAGGCTGGCTGACTACAATGTATAAATGCAACTATGGCAGCCTTTATTGTCTGTCGCAATTTTTGGCCCTTCTAGGAAAAGACTTTCACATAATAGAATAAGTGGGCTTGCGGCCAGGAAATCCATTGTTGCTGTTTGTTGCATAAGAAAACGACTATATGCACAAAACATTCCAGTTTGGGCAGAAGTGACTACTACTTCAAGAAGGCATAGATTTTTTGCAGTCACTGGTGGTTAAAAATCGTTTGAATTGGAGGGAGCAAGGGAAAATGAGAGGTAGAGAGAGAGAGGAATAAAGTTGTTTGTGTTTGTTTAGCATGCAGCGGACGGCTGTCGATGCTTCACTGCCCGTCTGCCATTGGAGGAGAGGAAGTGGAGAAGGCAGAGAGACCCTGCATTGGCTACTCGCAACTCTGCGATGGACACAGGGACTGCCCCCTCGGCGAGGACGAGAATGCCGGACTCTGCATGTACCACCGACTGGTCAGCTGGCAGGAGGACAAATGACATCCGATGGAGTCCACTTCTTACAGATGAAGAATGAGCTTACTCGTCTCAGGGAGGTCATCGCGGCTGCTGCAGGAATGTCACTCTCTAACCGGGAGGGACAGAAATAATAACTACAACACAAACACAATTGTCTAATGATAACTATTCTTTCTTTATCTAATCATCTGTCAAATAGATCCTACTACTCTCATTCTCTCTCCCTCTCTCTCTCTCACTCTCGGTGATACTCCATTCTGTCCCGATGCTCCTTTGTGCCCGCCCTTCCTGCAAGAGAAGCTGCAACCACCCTAGATCTGTGTGTGCTATATGACAAGCAGAAAATAAATAATCTCGATTATTGCTTCGGATGGCTGCCTGCATTGTGTCCATTCCATATTATTCCATAACTGATATGAGTAATGAGTGGAAGACGAGAAGGTTGGGAGAGTACACAGAGAGGGAAACTGATTGACTCCGTAAGAATAAAGGGAAGGAGGCCAAGTTGCTTTCAAGGAACTGTCATCATTTTGACATATCTATGAATATACCTACGTAGTTGATGACGTGGCAGGTTTGCGTGGTACAAGTTACTATACAGAAAGGCTAGAACGGGAAGAGAGAGAATGTTGGGAAGGGGTGTTCAAGCAGGCCAATCCGTGATGGAATTCATGGATTGCCTTCCGGAGAGCACAGTTCTTTCCTGGCCTGACGGGAGGCAATCTCCGGCCACGCACTTCACGGCATCCTGGCGACATTGTTGCGTTCATTATGAACAGCGGTGATGTGAGACATGAACACTTTGTGCTTGCTTGAGCAGCCCAAGTGATTTTGAAGGGGAAAATGAGGCAAGACTCCTTGTCTGGCATATTCCTGCTCTCACAGGATACAATAAACTGGTTTTTTTTTTAAACATTAGTGATTTTTCAGAATAGGAGACACTCCCTAGTCTATTGGTCTTACTCAATGATTACAAATTGTACAATAATGTACGAAGCTTTATGACAGGACGATCTGGATGTTTGGATTCAGACTGTTTTCATCCAAAATGTGTAAATGTCTTCAAGTCGGCAGATGACATTAAGATTCTTGACATTTATTAGGCCACGGCTCCAAATTTCCATCTAGTCATCTCATGGATGCGACATCTTTGTATATCATGGCTATTACAAGCCTAAAGCAGGCACAGAATTTTGGTAGGCATAAAAATGCAAGCTACATTAGGAGATTTACATTACAGGGAGAGGAGATAAGAGCCGTAAAACGTCATTGAATGGAAAATATTCATCGGTGATGCTGGAAGCTATGTATGTACATTCTGCAACCTTCAAATTGTATTCCCATTTTAATTTCAAGAATAAATCAAAGAATTGAGGTGTTTTTCTCTCACAGCGATGGTCACTTTCGCACACCTGGTACCTTTGCTTTTTTTTTAAATGAAAATGACTCTAAATCTCAATTGCTCACCGCTTGGATTCAGTACGCTTCTTCCCCCGCATTATCAATGATTATCTCTCTCTCTCATTTTCTCCTCTCTCCAATCCTTACTTTCCCACAATTTGGCATGATTCTCGACAAGGATATCCGGCTAATAGCGCAATTCAGTTCTTGCTTTTTTTCTCTTTTTACAAGAGAGGAAGTAAAAAAAATCTTGCCGCTTATTTGCCGCAACCTTTGCACTTGTACGCTTCTCTCGCTAGGTAAGTGAAATTATAAGAATAGAGTAGTATTCACGTTAAAGAGAGTACAGTAAGACAAAAAAATTCTCGCTCTTGCGTCTTCAGATTGATTGTTTTTTTTTCAATTTTTTTTTAATATGCGTCTTGACGGCACCATTTCTTGAGACTGTGAGTGATGTTAAAACATAAGACATTGTGTCATATGTGTTCCAACGTGAAGGGCTATCTTCGTTTCAAATATTTTTAAAGAACAAATTCGATGGAAATTTTTGCCATTTGCATAGACATATACAATTGCATCAATAGAAATATTTGGCATGGTAAGGTATAAGAGGACTTTCACGAAGATAAGCCAGGAAGAATTGTCGATTGCTAATAGAAAACATGCATTGCTCGTAAATAACAGTCACATGATAATATTATCCCGTCAAGCTGTATCGTAAGGATTCCAGAAATCTGTTGGAAAGACAGCCTACATGTTGTCGTCATCGTGTTGTCTCTTTCTCTTTGTGATTCGAAATTGTATGAAGGGTGTGAGTGGTCGCCGATGTTTCAATTAAAACTACTTTCTTGCACAATGAAAACAGCAGTGAGAATTGCTCATTTGGCATTTTATCGCTCACTCGAAAGAATTCTTCTCATTGGCTCCAAAGCAAAATTACAACTCATTTTCTATGGATTTGAATTGGAAAATCCTGGTTCTTCTAATCAAAGTTATCGACTCGGCTGTGGTGACAGATGATCAAATTGACTCGCCCAAGTCATATCGTGCAGGTCGGCAGGATTGTAGTTACTTGTAATACATGAACGATGTATTCTTCCAGCTTTTCTAACCTTCGAGGACTGTTACCTGAATGGAGACTGTCTGGTAACATATCCCGAATTCAAAAACTATGTACTCGATTTGCTACACTGGAATATCATGTACCAAGCACTCGTTGCTGCAGGTAACGAGCATGTTTAAATATTATGATATTGGGAAACTATTGAGTTTTAAGATGCAAAATCGTCCATTGTCCGCGACTTGTCCTACGAGAGGATCGCCGAGAAAATAGTTAGAATTAAATTGTGTGTATATGCTTCCATAAACTACAGATTTTGGTTTAGATGGATGGCCAGGATGGTTACAGGATGCTTGACAGCCACAATGCTAACTTTACCATTATTATTGACAATAAACTACAACAACTAAAGAAAACACTTGGTGGAATGGTTAGTGTCGATTTAATTCTTTCATAAGCAAAATTTTCAGAATGTTAATTTAGAAAGACGCAGCGATTCTGGCAATGCTCAAAATCGAGAGCAGCACACTGACAACTTTCTGGCACAACCCATGACGCTTCAGTGGAAAGAGGATCAAGAACATCACTGTAAAAGTAGACCTATTATACAACAAAATATGCAAACGTCATCTTATTTAATGCCACTTGTAAGCAATAAAGAGTGCAGAGTGTTGCGTTCAATATAGCTTTTATATAGGGTTTTTCTTTTTAAATAAACGAAGTAAGTAAAAGTAATCAATGCGATAAGAAGCAAAGGTGTTGCCCATCCCAAAGTTTGTTGTGAAAGCGTTTGACTTGGCAAGATGTAATTGAAAGTGTGCCTTCCTTGCTCACTTGCAATGCACTCCGCTGTGTTGTTGTGCTGCTCTCTGTTTGCTTCTCTCTTCGCAATCAGCCACACCGGACATCTGCAAGAGAAGAGCTTCCAATGTTGTCAGTTTCCACAACACGTTGATTGCAATCAAAACAGTTGTAATTGTATCACCAATTTAGCCCTCCTTGCCTTTTCCGAATGGGACATCAATGAAGACTGTTTGGTGCCCTACGACGAATTCCTCAGCTTTGTACTCGATATGCTAGAATCGATAAGAATGTATCAGGCACTCGTCGAATCTGGTACCGTCTGACCCTGCTCTTGAACTCTTACATCGCATGTATGTACTTGCTAGAAAACAACGCCGATGAACTCAGCGAGGAGACTTACGAACGCGTGGCCGTTAATATCGTTCGTTAAAACATTCCCATATAATTAAAAAATATTAGATACGAGTTTATATTGATGATATAGAATTTTGCAATTATTACAAAGCGATATCGTTTCAGCTAAGGAATATGTCACTGCTCGACAGTGGGGCGAGCAGAATTAGAGTGGCGATGAATGAAATTTTGAGACAAATTAAACATGCTGTCGCTAAACTGGTATGATTTCTTGAATAATTGTGCTTTTTCAATTTAATACTGCTAAGAGCATTTTTGCTTCAGACAGCAGAGGAAATCATTACAATATTCAAGCTTCGAACACGACTAAGCATAACCTTCTGGCACAACCTGTGATCTCGTCGCATGATTTTTCCGACATATTTAATAACTGCTATATAACACAAAATTCCAAATGATAAACTCTTTCAACATTTTATACTCAATACAAACTGAAGTACTTCTGGCTTTACAATAACGTGGTTGAATTTTATCTTATAATAACTGCAGGCCAGCGTCTTCCTTTGGATTTAGACAACGCTTGTCTTTGATTTTGCATAGCGTCGATAAACTTTCACCTGAAATGAACACAACATTGAATTGGTATCGAAAATTAAAAAGTCTTCTAACCCTGTTTGCTTGAATGAGATCCTCAATAAAGTCCAGGAGGTGAAGCTTTAGTTGAAATGTATTTTGAGCGGTGTGCAACGAGATGCTCGCACGGCCACATTTTTGCTTAAGATTATTTCATTATTTCAATTAATTTTTAGCAGCTGTGCAATGTATTCAAGGAACTGTATAATGTGCAATATAAGCTGACCAAATAGGCGTCAAGTTTCGAAATATTCTCAAAGTTAAGGACACGCTTCTTATGGGCTGCCTGAGCATCTTTACCGACCACTGAAATTACCAAGTGTGCCTCTTTTTTGTCCACATCATTAATTATCCTAACTTCTCGGGGCCTTCTGAAAAATGCAGGAGTAGAGATACAAGAGCTTCATGTAGCCCTGCATTACTTCTTCTCCGCATATGCATCCATTGCCAATGATTCGAAGACGCTGGAGCTGATTGAAGCGAATGTCGCTCTCTGGAACGGAAATTGGTGTTGGGGAGTTCAAATAGTAAAGTGAGAATAAATTACTGTTGTAGAAGGCTGCCCGCTCTCCCGGGTCGCCAGCTGGGCAGCGAAGGCACTTCTGCGAGCTGCCGTCAATATAATGATCTGAATTTTTTCCGGATAGTCATCATTTTATATTTAAAAAATGGATACGGAAACAAACTCTTCATAGCATCTTCTGCCGCTTCAGCACTTGTGCAGTTGAAGTTACCGAATTCCTCGCAGATAGTATCAGCATCAATCAAAGTGCAAAAGAGAAACGAGCAGAAAAAGAGGAATGACAGCCACATCTTGCAAGGTGTGAATGGGCACCTTGTCTTCTCGCTGACTCAAGGAAAATGCCATTTCATGCCCTTTAAAATGGAAGATTCAGCCTCACACACTTAAAATTCAAATCAACTGTTGAATCACAAACCCTAAACGGCTGTGAATATTCCCCAGAAGTTGAGGTAAGATTGAAACGTTTTAACTTCATTTAATCATAGATTAATAGGTAACAAAGATGGCCAAGTGAAAGACAATTTTAGAACTCGTATATCAACTCTTAGGAATCAGAATGAGGGCAATGGAAGTTATTAGTGGGACAGTCTATGAAAACTAAAATGAACTAGCTGCGGTTCAATTAAGAGTGGCATTAAATTATCAATAGCGCTACCGATGATCAGTCAAACATCAGTCATTATTGTTATGAAGTCATTATTCTTATTGTTTCGATAGAGGAACATGAATGACTACTACAGTACTAATATACATATATATTAACTTCGGCTAGACATGTAAGTGAACTGCTTTCTGTATTATCCAAAGAAGTTGAATTCATTAGCATCAGGCTTGGTGTCCTTCTCGACCTGATCAAAGTCGACATCGGGACCTCGGCCGCCACCAAAGTGTCCTGTGTTCGAATTGCTAATGCCTGGAGGAGGAGTGAAGGCGAGTGGCTCAGCGGTGATTGTTGAGCTCGCTGTTGTTGTTTCCGCCTTCTGCTCTTTCTTCTCATTCTGCTCCTTCTGTTGATCCTAAAAATATTCGATTTAAGGAAGTAAAGTATAAAATAGTTTCAAAATGAGTACCTTTTTCATCTTCCTCTTTCTCTTCTTCTTGGTCTTTTTCGTGGCTGGTTCTGCTGTAGTTGTTTCGTCCTCCGCTTTCACTAATCCAAACGAAGTCTCGCCAAAGCCGGCTGGAAAGCCGGGGGGAGGTGAACCATTCTCTGTAATGTTTCCATTGCTTTCTCTGTCCATGCAAGTCTGTTCCGCATTGTAAATTCGTTCTAAATGTCAATAGTGTAAAAAGGTGTGTCTCTAACCGTCGTTCTTCTTCGCTGCCATGGCAGCCAAAAATGCGTTCCTCTCCTCAGACATGAGTCGTCGCTTCTCCGTTCCCTCCTGTGGGGGTCCATCCCAGTCTGGTGGAGGGCCGCTTGGCTTGGTTCGCATTAGGCCGGAGTCGGCGCCGAATTCCGTTGCTGTCTGTGCTCCTTTCCTACCTTTCTTATTATCAGATACTGCATTGGACTGGGGTAGCAGCCCAGAGTCACCACCAGTCGGCGGTGCAGTTGTGCTTGCTGATGGATTTTGCGGAATGAGGTTGAATCCACCCATGAGACCAGGCGGAGGGGCGCCCGCAGTTGGGAGAACTCCCGAATCCCCATTAGGTGCGTGAGATAGATTCATAATCGGAACTCCATTCTGGTCAACGTAGACGGGTGGCAGAGTGACAGGCTGGCCTGCTTGCGCGTAGATCGGCGGCAGAATTCGTGGCGTGTATTGAGCAGCCAATTGACGAAGGATATGCTCGGGAATGGGTGGAGGCGGTGGAGGGACAGGAGGCTTTGGCAGCTTTCCGCCGTAGGAACGAGGCGGCGGAGGAGGGGGAGGGGGAGGCGGAGGAGGCGGAGGAGGCGGAGGCGGAGGGGGCAGTCGTGCAATGGCCGCCGTCTGGGCATGCACGACTCTATTGGCAGTCGCAGGTGGAATAGACGGAGGGGCCGCTGTTATGATGTTGCCTGCAAGGATATTCCTGATTACATTCCAAAGAGGCTCATTCAATAGTAACGAACCGTTGAAGTCAACTCGAGTTGGCGTGTTGTACTTTTCGAGGTCAAGCTTCTTCGCATCTTCGACGGCTTGCTAATGTTTAGAATAAGCAAGTTTTTAGTACTCGTGAAAGAAAACAAACTAGTAATAACCACTATTAGAAATGCTTCTTGCCGCTTCTTAAAATATAATTTATTTAATGTGTTTGAATGGTAGCTAAACATATGGTGATGAAAAAGTGTAAACTTGCCTGAGCCTTTCGCTGCCTCTCGGCCTCTTCTATCTTGGCCCTTGCTTCTGCTGCTCTCAGAGTCAGTAATCGCCTCTGTGCCTCTTGATCTCTCGCATGCGAACCCGGATTGAGAATCTCCCTCGCGAGCTGAGAGCCAAATCCGACGAGGGACTGCTCAGCGTAGCCGTTCTCCAGTAAATCTCAACACAGCAATATTGCACAACAGGGAGTAAGACATCAAAGGAGGCAACCTTTGGGGGCTCCTTCTGGATCGTATGTTTTGGATCCGCGCGCAAAGTTCCGAACCTAAGACAAAAGTGGAGTTGTTGTGGCATCATACATATGTACCATGCAATCATTGTACTAACACCGGCTTCTCTGCCAATCAGAGGCAGCAGAATGGGGCTGATGCCCTCCAGAATCCCAGCTATTGGTGTCATGACATTTGCAATTGATGGATGCGAGTCGGAGTTGGCGTTTGCCTACATGAATTAACATGACAATATTAATTTTGCAATATTCGCTACGAGCATAGTGTGACTTGATAGAATGGATGCATGATAAAGTGCATTACCGTGAGGTTGTAGACTGCGGAAGCTGTTGGAAGAGACGATGAGGACTGGATAGCTCTTGCTGTCGTTGTAGTAGAAGAAGGAGAGATCGCCGTGGTCGTCACAACGTCATCCGACTGAGCAAGTTTGTTATCTGAAAAAAGTGGAACTTCCTCATGCAAAATCATATTAATATAAAGTCTAGTAAATAGCTTTAATGGTACTATTTTGTACCTTTATGAAAGTAGTCAATCTCTTCGTCCTCTTCCGCCTCTGGAATAACTTTCTTATCACTCTTCTCCTGGCTTTTAAATTCCTGCTTTTCGTTAGTTCCGGTCTCCTTGCCAGGAGGGTGTTCTTCTATTACTTTCAGTCGACTTTCCTCTGGAGGATGCTCCTCGATCACTTTGAGCCTTCGTAACCCATCTTTCGGGTCAATTGTATCTTCGACATCCTTAGGAGTTGTTGTTTTGCTTAAACTCGTGGTTGTTGTTTTCATGGTTGTAGTCGTTGTCTGCTCAGCTGCTTTCGATGTCTTCTTGGTTGCCTCTATTTTCGGTTTTAGAGATGTGATCTTTTCCTTTTTCTCCTGAAGCAATTTGTCTTTCTCCGCGAGCAGCTTCTTCAGTCTAGAGATTTCGGATGACTCTTGTTTCTGCCTTGCTGCTATTGATGATGAAACCGTCGATGTTTTTGAAACTGTACTGGAACTCGAGATATCTTTTTCCGCATTGATAAAGCTGGCCATCTCAACATCGGAGAATACTCCAGGCGGTGGGGTATTCGCCGAGAAGATCAAGCCAGAAGCGCCTGATTCGACCTCGTTGACCTTTATAGTAGATGGAGAGGATGCTTCAGTCGTGATGATTTTAGTGGTCGCTTTGGATTCTAAAGTCTTTGCCGCTGTGGTTCGCATAATCGGCTTTTGCGTACTTGTTCTTGCAATTTCCGCAATGGCTGGCTTGCTCGTTGCAGTCTGAATCTCTCGGATGACTGCAGCTGCTTCCTCCTCCCCGCTCCCCTCTCCGCTTCCTTCCAGAATGAGATGGTCTGCTAACATAGAGTGCGTGTCCTCTTCCATCTCCTCCACCATCTTCGGCTCCTTCTTCATTCTTAATTCCTGCTTGGCATTCTCGAACGCCTTCCTTAGCCGCTCCTCCTCTTCGCTCCATCGACTCCGCAGCATCTCTGGTGGCTCCATGACCAGTTTTGTGGATAATCTTACTTTGTCATTGGTCGTGACATATGGAGTCAGAGTGGTCACTTCGACTCCGACTTCTCCACTCTGCTTGAGCTCCTTTCGAATGCGACGCTTGTGCTCATCATTGGAGAACTTGCGTTTTTCCTTCCTTCTGTTGGCCTCCTTTCGAAATGCGTAGTCATCTTCATCTTCATCTTCATCATATCGATGCCACTTGTGCTTCTTCTTCCTCAGCATTTCCCCATAGTCGCCGCCCTCCTCCTCGTGGTGCCTTCTCCGATGCCATTTCTTGTGCTTCTTGTGCTTGCGAATCAGCTTGGCGTACTCTCGCTCCTCATCGTTGTTAGTTCCCTCGTCTTCGTAGTTCTCTTCATATTCTTCATTATCCGTTGCAAGAGATGTTTTTCTCTTGCCAGACTTGTTCTTCTTCGTCACTTCCTCTACCTCCGTAGTTGTGGATGTACCCTGAGTAGTGGTTGTAGTGGTGGAAGATGTGGTTGTTGGAGTAGTCGTGGTGATGGTGGAGGGAGTGGTTGTAGTGGTCGATGTGCTCGTGGTCGAGCGAGTCGTCGTTTTCTTCTCGTCGTCCTCATACTCCTCATCTTCATACTCGTCCTCTCCCGAAGTCACAAATGCCGCTGTCTCCTTTGTCGATGTCTCGAGCTTTCCCACGGTTGTCGAAGTCGTCGGATCGCCGTCTTTGTACCTACAATTTCGTTATTTTGTCGAACGCGACGGAGATGAAAATACAATCAACGCAGGAATAAGTTGAAGTCTGTCAAAACAAACACAACAGAAGAATAAAGATAGTTGTGTATTAGGACGCCTGAGCTTTAGTTTTTAGTGTTCTTGTCGTATACATAAAAGCGGTTTATAACAATATGAATGTTATTTGTATTCGAAGAATAGAATTTCAATAAACTTCAAAGAAATAGTTAAAATTACAACATCAAATGTATCCTTTTTAGGTGAAAAGAAATATACCTCGGCAAAATGAGATTCAGAAGATGCGCATTTATGATCTTATCGCCGGCATCCTTGGGCATATCGTTAAGCTTCATTCCACGCGCAACGGCCGGACGGATAAAGTGACCGGGAGAAGGAGTTGACCTGAAGGAAAGCCATTTTCGATATTCAAAGTATTTTTTTTCTTCTCCCATTCAACAGACTATTATCTTATAAGCCTGCCTATTAGCCTTTCACATCACAATCAGAACTCATATCGATGGAGAAATAGTTGGATGGGATAATGGGAAAATTCCCCACTTATCAATCAGAACGGACTAACTGCTCGTAGAGTTTTTCTTGTGCCAGTTTGCGAAGGGCATCTGTCCAGAGGCCGATGGACTGGCGCATGCCAAACTGATCTTCGATGTCATTGTTGCCGCCAGGCGGGCCGAAGAATTGGCCGTGAGCCGAGCCGGCAAGCAGCACCACTGCTGCCAGCCATGCCGGCATTGCTGACGAAGCCTTCTTTAGACAACAACATCATCCTTACTCTTCACACCGGCATGCGTGTACACATTATGCCTCGTATTCCCGTCAGTTAATGGAATGAGTCAGACGCAATAAAAATGTCTCTAATGAAAAAGAGCGCTAGTAGAGGAACAAGCACAAGAATGAGCAGCGATATGCTTGTGGGAAGAAAGGTTGAAGATTTCGGAAAGTGCACCAAGCTCAAGCTAGCGCCTAGAAAATGAGACTCATTGAGCGCGGCAGATTAAGAGAATTGAAGAAGACGGAGGAGAGAGTTAGAGGGAGGCCAGGGAGAGTGAGGAAGGGGAGAGGCAAGGATGCGCTGCATGGAGAGCGAGAGATGGCCGCGGCAGGTAAGAGTGAAATTCCAGCCAAGACATGGATTTAGGTCACTTTCGCTTCTCCGCTCCTCTCAATTGCATCCTTTCACTCTCTTTCTACAATCCGTCATTATCTCCTAAATGGCGGATAGAATGCCGTAAAGAAGTTTGTTAGAACACCTTTTAAGAGGCGGGATGCGTGCAAATGGAGAGGAGAAAACGAAACCGAAATTTATATGTGTGCTAAAAGGCCAAAATCAAGTAATATGAATGACCAAAATTTGAAAAGCGATGAATTCAGTTTCTTGCTCTTTTTCCATCGTACTAGAAGTGGATAGTGGCCAGAAGAGAACGGAGAGCAGTGCGCAAAGCCAGCAAATATGCGCATAAGGCAGCTGAGATAAGAGATACCGACCAAACGGGATTTAGACGGCAGCCGGAGGAGCCAGTCTTGTTTCACAAAAGCCCGGCGAAGAAGATTGAAATGGTTAAACGAGAGGATAAGTGAGAGACCACAATGGAAAATAAAATAGAGAGGGAGAGATTTGTGGAATGAAGATGGAAGGAGATTGAGGAAGATATAATGAGACCTGAAGGTAGATGACGGAAGGAAGGCAAATGAGAGGAGGATAGGAGTGGAGGTGAAAGCAGAAACGAAGAAGGGGAACTCCTTGTTGATTCCGCTTTCACCGCTACTTGGGCGCCTGCATCACAACACACAATTGAAAAGAAATACTGGAGGTGGGTCCCTGAGAAAGAGGGAGATCTTCAAGCTACATTCGCGCAGCGCCTTTCTCTATTTCTCGTTGTTTCGCCTCCCCTGTCTGCTTCTCACTCTCTTTCTCTCTCTCTTTCTCTCTTGTTCTTTCTCGTTCACTCTCTCTCTCTCTTCTTTCTCTTCCTCTCGCTGTCTCACTCTCACTTTCTCGCTTCACTCAGGTTTTAGTACCTCGGAAAATCGGCCTCTAATTATGAACGGTCGCCCAAGCCTGGAACACACGATTTGTGCATCCAATTGAGGCAGTGTGCGGAACTAGTCAACTTCCCGAGTTTTCTCGCACATACACTGAAAAGTGCATGAATTACTTGGACTGAGAGCCAAATCGGATACTTCCTTCATTTCTTTACACTCAACCGACCATTTGCATTCGAACTCAGAAAAAGAAAGATCCAAGAAGTTGTGATGCAGGCAACGAATGAAATGACATAAGCAATCAATAAACAGATAATAAAAACATTAAATAACTGCAATGGATATAAATTCATATAAAGAATCGGTCATATGGCAGATACTCGAGTCACAAATGTGATATTAGCAACGTTGGTCAATGAACAGTAGTTTGGAATCTCAAGATTATATTGGCTCAAGAGCAAGAATGGTTTCTGTTGCTGATGCTAGATTACTAAGCAATGAAGAAGAAGACGTGGAGAGAGAAGGCGAAGGGGAGTGAGGGTCTGCGGGAGAGGACGAACGACCGTCAGTTGTCTGCAATTCAGCGTGAAACGTTCTCAAATGTACAAAACTTTAACCTAACTTCTAAAGAGCTTGACGAGTTTAACAATTTGCACTAAAACTTTAGTATTAATGACGTACTCTGGGAGAGAGGGCAGTAGGAGGCGGAGAGCATTCTTCACTTGGTTCCTTCTTTCTCTTTGCGCGCAGGAGATTGCGCTCCTTCACCTGTAGATGTTTACGGAATTACTATGAATTGTCTGGTTTAACACGAAATTGAATTGGATAAACAGGAACCTTGTACTCGAGAGTGGAATGGGGCACGCCGTAGTAGCTGCCTGCTCGATGTACACTCATCTCTCCGCGGCGGACACTCTGCACGGCTTCATCCAACGCGTTCTTATCATACTTCCTAACAATCAATATCCTCTAATTCATGATATTTCGAGAGGAACGAAATAGCAGAGCGTTATGTGACATCTATTTCTTTTGCACTTTCTCCGACAAACCTATATTGGCCCCGCTTTGGCCGTTGCTTCTTCCAGTCAGGAGTACTCTGCCCCCGAGAGGGAGGCGGTGCAGACCGGGTTGGAGAGCTGGCCTTGCTCTCGCCATTCTCGACTGCTCCCTAGAAAGAAGTCAACTCTCAGGAGTCTCGGAATACATGGACAGATACAGACATTGTATGCAAGATAAGATTGCCAGACGTTGGCCGTCCAGTTCGGATCCGAGATTGCCTTCATCCACGTCGTCGCCTTCTCATCCTTCTCCTTCTCGCTTCCAGATTCGCTCGACGCCTTCTATTTCGATAGGCGTACATTTTTTTATTCATTTAAATTTATTCACCATCTTGTTGATGGAAAAAAAGTTATTCTTTGATCTAAGTAAGAAATCCAAAATATATAAAGCGAACGGAACCTTGTTGTTTGTAACGATCGACGAGAGGCTGAAATCGATCTCGACGGCGTCAGTTGGAGAGGGACAGTCACTGATTGTGCTTGACGAAGCGGCAGAGCTCCTTTAATTTTTACTTCTTTATTGATTGTTTTACGCTTGCTTATCATAAAGAGAGATTATAACCGTCAAGAGATGTATGTATTTATTTACGTTTTGCTGTAGGCAGCGGTGGAGTTGGCGTCGGTCTTGGCCGGACGGCAGGCCGAGGACGCACGCCGGGTGGGAGTTTTGGCAGGCGAGAGCGGAGTGGAGACGACGGTGGCAGTCGTGTGGAGGACGCGCGTCTTCTTCGCAGTGATCTCCACTGCCTCAGCCAGCAGCTTCTCAGCCGAGCTCTGTCCACCGGCGCGTCTCCTCTTGTACGAGGGCGGCAGACCGGCCTGCTCGTCCGCCGCCTCCAGCTTGTAGATCTTGTTCCGCAGTGTCGAACGGGGAATGCCATACACTACTGATGCTCTCCGAGTGCCCAATCGGCCACACCTTCAAACTTCATTTTAAAGAGATTCATGCTATTCGAGTGCCGGCTGTTTAAATTTATTTTGTTACTCAAACTGCAGCGTGAAAAGCTCTCCGCTAATTCCAAACACTCTGTATTATGTGATGTTATTGATATGCATTGCATGCTTGTATACCGAATATCATTGACAGCCAGATCGAGATCAATTTGGCTGTAGCTCTTTTTGATCGCATTGCCATTCTTGTGTTCTTCGCCCGTGTTGTGACTGAAATAGACGATATTGACTGGCGGAGAAGGGAAGAAGAGGCGTGGCAACCTGAGAGGAAGCGACTCTGGAGGGAGCGGGGTGAGTGGCGGGAGAAGAAGGGGCGGAGGGGCAGTGGCTGCTGCCGCCTGTTGTTGTCGTCTCATCTTTGGTTGCGTACGAGGTGGCAGCGTCTTCTCCTTCTCTAATTCCACTGCGTCAAGACCCTTAAAAACGACGCTGAGGGTAGTCGCGCGAGAGAAGAGAAAAAGAAGAAGACAATGGAATGGATATGGTAAACAATGAAGGAACTTGCCACAGACACGTGCCCAAAAGAGGCGCATATCGAAATGGGTGAAAATGTGAAATCTAAGTAAGAGAAAAGCATGCTAAGAGAGTGAGAGAGAGTGAGAGAGTTAGAGAGTGAGAGATAAAGAGTGTAGAGTGAGAAACATGAATAGGCGCATTTAGTATGTGCGTCATTACGAGAGAGGGAGAAGACAATAGAGCTGCGACATATGTCATACCGTTTTGCGGCTAAGGTCCAACGGGGCTTCCCGGAGAGATGACTCTTCCTGTTCCTGCTTAACTCCATTCAGAAAGGGAGTCGATGAACACGGCGTATCGCCGCCATCTGGAACTGCTGACCACTATGATGATACACCATAGACAGACAGAAGAGCCAACCAGGTAGGGATAAAGCAGAGCTGGCAAGTTGTTGAGTCCAGTCAGGAGACACCGAACCACCCGGTTGAGCTGTTAGGAGGTTGTGCAAATACACTTGAGCGAGGGCATCGTCTGAAATTCATTGTTACCAGATCTCACTTCGTATGTTGCTACTCTAGAGTCGTCTTCCTTTGTCCCTCTTATTGGTACAATAGTAAAGTACTTTTGTCACTCGCCAGATGTCATCACGGAGTGACTGTACTGAAGAATACACAGTGATCAAGTTTACCAAGATTCATCAAAGAACTGTCCGCTATCCCTTTATTTCTGCTGGCTCCATATGTTGAATAAGCAGCCAGTGTGCATCCCATTCAGGACCGCAAAAGTGGAAAGAGACCGAGAAAAGGGAGAGGAGAAAGAGAGAGAGAGAGACAGAGAGAGAGAGGTAGATAGACACTGAGACATGGTTTAAGAGAATAGAGAGAGAGTGAGAGAGCGCAGAGGGCAGAGAGAGAGAGAGAGAGAGAGAGAGAGCGTATCCGAGAGTGAGTTATCAGAAGTCCGATCTGATCCTGGCCTTTCATCGGATGTGAGGCGGCACTTAGGGGCACTCCGCGTGATGTTGATCATTTCTTTCCCGAGGGTGTCCATCAGATTAAGAAACAGTGGGAAGGGTGAAGAAGCTGTGAACGAGAAAGAGAGAAAAGTGGACATAGAAAGAAAGAGAGAGTGACAGAGAGAAGAGAGAGAGAGAGAGAGAGAGAGAGAGAGGAGGCAAAAAGGAGTGAGAAAAGAATGATCAGATGAGATGAAGAGAAAGAACCCAACCAATGATAAAAAATACAGTTAGCACCACGATTCATCAAACTAACGTTTTTATTTGAAGTAAACAAACACAGCAGTCTTCAAAGGTAATATTCTCGGGTCAATATGACAGCAGAGTGATAGAGAGAGAGAGGGAGAATAGTTGAATATGACGAAGAGGAGTAAACGAAAACTGACATTGGCGCATCATGAGTTGTTGAAGGAATGCCGCATCGGCTCCGGAAGCGTCATCCTTCTGAGCACTGCCACTGGCCACGCCGTTCTCTGTCACTTCGTCCGGTGTATCCACTGCAGCCACCCTCTCTTCGGCACTTGGCTCTGCACAAGTCGAAGCCAACATTTGCTGCAATATACCAAATATATGGAAGCCATCACGCAACACTTGATTGAACTGGTGATCAATTAGAATCCAAAAAGAGACCTTTGGATTGCGCTTGGCCTTTGTCTTAGTGAAGCGCTTGTCAGTTTGAGCAAGCTGGCAAAGAAGGCAGCACTGCTCTCCTGGCACCCAATCTCGGCAGTTTTCAGCCAATGGAGACGCTCCCCCTGAAACCATGTTTTATCAATCGAGTAAATGGTATGTATGTATTTATTAACTCGTGAGCATTACCAGATCATGGTTGATTAGACATACATATCCTTGTCCCTTCTATCTTCGCCTCTCTCTCTCACCCGATTCCTCCCTTGCCATCCATTCTCTCTTACATACAATTGAAACTAACAGATACTCTGCCAGCATAAACAATCGCGGCCACAAATCCCCACAACCGAGTAAAACACTGAGAAAAAAGTCGGAAGTTGAGACGGAATTGAAAGTATTCTGGCTTACGAGAAATATTTAGAAACGGCAAAGAGAGGTAAAAATTGCGAGAGAAAGAGAAAGAGAGAGAGAGAACGAGAGAGTGAGAGAGATATGATAGGAAACTGAAAGATGAAGGGATGAACCATGGATGCTATGAAGCGTGTATCTCAAAACATGAAATGTCTCAAAGAGTGTACACTAAATGTTGTCTATAACAATCATCGCGCTCTCTCTCCCTCTCTCTCGCTCTCTCTCTCTTTCTCGCTCTCTCAACCCTCTCTATCTCTCTCTCTCTCTTTATCTCTTTTTTTTTCTAACATCCTTTACCCTACGCACTCTCCCTCTCCCATTTCGTCAGGCATCAAAGAGCTTTGAGCTACCGTATACTGGGCCAAGCTCGTTCTTTCCCGTTGTGCCAAAATAGAGGGGTTGGCAGCTGTCGACCCTTTCCAATATGCACTGCGCAAATTCACTTTTCCTTCGCTGATTCCTCCTTCGCTCTCACTCTTTCTCACTTCTCTGACATCCTTCTCTAAACATCTTTTTCTCTCTTCTCCACGTCTCACTCCCTCTCTTTCTCTATCGTTCTATGACTACCTTGCACTCCTCTCCAATTCTGCCTTACTCTGCCTCTCTCACTTCTCAGGTGCAATCGCCTTCTGATTTGGCAGCGAAACGAAATCGCATATTGGCGTCGTGCGGCGGCAGTCTCACCGGGAATTAGATGGATAACGGAGGTTAGAGTTAGAATGAAGGATAGAACGAAAGAGAGAGAGAGAGAGAGAGAGAGAGAGAAAGACGAGATAAAGATGAGAGAAGCAGGAGAGCAAGAGAGAAAGAGAAAAGAGGTAAGAAGCCGTGCTCTCTCATTGCAAAGCGGCAAGCAGTGTCTCGAAGCCTCGCCATGGTAAAACCCCGACAGAAATCCTCGCGGACCCTAATTACATGAGGACCCACCGATATCCGCGTGTGTATGGGTCTATCATTCTATTTTCTCCGAACTTATTTCATTTCCTGAGAATTTACGCCAGTAGTGAAAAATCGGAGGTACTCATGCAGTTGTCTACACAAGATAATGTTCATAACATAGATACAAGGAAAAATCTCAGACTATCTTCCGGGATATGAAACAAAAGCAAAGAAATTCAGAATCAGAGACGAAACTAAAAAGAAAGGATATACAGCCGAGCTGTGTGAAACTGTCCTTGAAGGACCGCCCCCCCCATCCTACACGAAAAATTCTAGAAGGCGAAATAAAGCTTAAAGTTTTATTTTCATCAAGAGGCATCATGGAAGCTGAATGAACCGGTGTAGCCAATCTGCGGTTGAACATAGGAGGGAGCAAAGAGCATGGTTTGGAATAACAGTGTAATAGAAATGAATTTGTCAGTGGCAACTTGCCACTTGGAAGGGCGGGCTAAAATACAACAACAGTATGAGGGATAGAAAGAAAGCAGACGAGAAAGAAGGAGAGAGAGTGGAAGAAGGCCAGAAGGAAGGAGGGTCAAAAGGCGAGAGAGGGAGACAGAAAGAGAGAGAAGAAGAAGAAAGAGAGCGAGAAGATAGAGAAAGAAAGGGAGAGAAGAGAGAGAGAGAAGAAAGAGAAGAAAGAGAAAGAAAGGGAGAGAAGAGAGAGAGAGAGAGAGAGAGAGAGAGAGAAGAAAGAGAAAGAAAGAGAGAGCTAGATCCCACCAGAGCGCCAGGAGTAGCACGAGGCAGAATACTGTGCAAGTGACTAGTGACTCATCTGCAACTAGATCGTGTCCACCTCTCACCCTCTCGCTCTCTCTCACTCTTCTTCCCTCTCTCTCTCCTATCGTCAAATTCCTCTGGATAAATATCACGGCAAGCCAAGACTCCGGCATGGCATTTCGATTGTTGTGCCAGTGATCAAGTCTGTGAATTTGGGTGATGGAAGAGTGGATGAGGCACTCGCTCTCGGTAACCTTTCACGCTCGCCACGGACAATTGAGCCCTGCGCTCTCCCCAAGACCCCTCCCGGAGACTGAAACGAACTCTCACCTGCCCGCTCGGCAAGCCTCTTCTCGAATGAACTTGGCTGTCTTTGGCCGGAGAGTTGCGATGCGATGACTTCAATGGCTGCAAAAGAGAGAGGAGATCTTTGCACGTGTCACAGCATTCTGTTCGAAAGAGCACAAATTGGTCTTACGATTAGCAAACACAAATTGTGCAGTGCACTCGAACGAAGTGGCGGAACGCCTTCTTCAGGATACACTGTAACTTCTTCGCGCAGTTCTTCCCGGTCATTTTCAGCATTCCTTTCTAGTTCCAAATGTCAAATGTATAATCCCACGCGTTTCTTGGATTTCGTTGTTGAGATCTCAAAATTGTGGCGGTGTCTGTAATAGCCTCTGCCGGCCGGCGACTCCTCATTTTCTTCTCGTAGTTTTCAAGACACTCACTAATTCCTCCTCAAAAGTTTCACTTTGAAATTAATTGCCGCGAGGCTTTTCTGCATGTCTTCTTGCTGGCTGGCATGGGCAGAGGCATAATAAGGAGGGTCATGATTTCGATTCTGAGCCGTACATTTAATTGGGCTGCTCCCGCACGAGTGTAGCGGGGGCATCCTCCAGAGGCAGTGAGCGAGGGGTGAATATCATTCGAGGCTTCCATGGCAAAAGATAGAAGAGTGAGAGGGAGAGAGCAGAGAGGCGTGCAGGAGAAAATGAGGAAGTGAAAGAAAGAAGAGAGAATGGCTATGAGATGACTACTACCACTTGTTGGAGGCATTTTATTCTCTGCGAGAGCATCATAAGAAACTCACGAATGGGATCTCCTTCTTAACCGAATGGTCACCACAAAATAGTGCATACATATATGTATCTTAGTAAGTATTAACATGGTTGACTGAATTGTAGGTGACCATTGCAGAGCGCGTGAAGATATGAACGCAATATATGATGAATTCATTTATGAACTTTTGTCAAGGCTACAAGGAAAAGGGGATGGATAGAATAGATATAACGAGGCATAAAGAGGGGGGGGATGAGGGAGGTGGAGCAAAGGGGGGGGGCTGTGTATGTGTTGGGGGCTAGGGCTGGGCTGGGTGGTATAGCCGAAAGCAAGACTGAGAGGCGCGAGAGGCTGCCGGCCATGGCGCCCCGGGAACGACTTGTTATTGGGGCCAGGTAATTTGTGGCATAACGGCCGCTGCATTGCCCAGACAAGCAACACACCAACCAGATACGGTACTGCCAGGACAGAAATGACATCCAGAGGGAGATTGGGGGGAGGGGCTCAGTGAGCAGCATAAGACGGAACGCATTCTTCAGGCGCGAAAAAAAGATAGCATCCATGAACATCAACCGTTCTCTGGTAGGAATTCGAAGGATAGAATAAGAGGAAGGGCACCAGTTCTAAAGGAGAGGCTTGAGATAACGTGCGAAGTGCAAGGGGATGGGCTGAACGCAAAGTGGAAAGGCTTCTCCTCGCATCTTCGAATCTGCGATGCGGCAACATGGGCCAGAGGAGCACCGCGAGATGAAGGGGAAGGGAACTCGCACTGCGAGAAGAGATGCAAATTAGCCGGTTGTACCAATGGATCAGAGAAGGAGAGACAACACGAGAGGACGCAAAATGCGTCTCGCAAGCTTAGGGGCGAAAGAGTGAAAGAGCTTAAAAAATTGGATCATCGTGAAATATAGACATTTCAGTTCCTGTACACGTGTTTTCTGCTGAATATGATAATACTGAAAGAATACGTTTGTTTAGAGATCTCGTAAGAATCTCCGAAGGGAGCGGCTGGAAAATGTTTCAGAGGAAGGAAGTGCAAAGGGCGGAGGTGGAGTGCCAGTGCACTACCATTCATCCGGGCAGTGCAACTAGAACAAAGTCTGCCTCTGACAGTTTCACGCTCTGCTTACTCTTTTCTTCTCTTTCTCGCTCTCGCCTCCTTATCTTTATATCTCTTCTATTCTTTCATGATCTCTCTTTCTGCTCTCTCCATCCATTTGCCTCTCCTCCCTTCATCGCTTGCCATCCCCGGGGCCATTCATGCCAACGGCAGCCGCCCGAAAGAAAGTCTGCCGAGTATAATGGAAATATAAGTTGTGTGGACATGTCTCATATCCGTCTGTTAGTAAGCCTCACCTGGCAGCATCAAAGACACTCTTCTAACCTGACATGTCAAGTTAGTAGATCAGAGCAGACCGGAGTGGCTATGGCCGACCAACGAAGGCAATTCTTATGGGCCTACTAGACGGCCGCGAAGAAGCCTCCGAGAGGGTCCGTTGACACACGAAAGGGGGGGGGGGAGGCGGGCAAGAGCAAGTGTTAGATGGCGGGTGGTGGGAAGGGATGCGTGGGCGAGCCCCCCCCCTTACTTCCGTTCCCTAATTGCGATGAAGCCATGAACTCCGCGAGCTTCACGAACAACGACGCTTTTTCCACCTTTCAAGGCACCACCTGGTTCCATAACAATTGAGCATCTAAGGATTCAACTTTTGAGACTCCCTACAATTACGCTGAGGTGCAATAAGCAAGGAGGGAGATGAGCCTAATTAATTGCATCATTAGGATGTGATGACTTTGCCTGCCTGGGCTAGCTAATAAATCTGCTAGCACTTGATAGCCAGCCAATCATTTATTCAGCCACATATTCATATCCCCAGCCAAAAGTGCGCGTCAGACTGCCCTAAGGGCTTCCCACGACGACGGCCGGCCTCCTAAATTAGGTGGCCGCAGACAATAAATCTTAACGAGAAAGGCTTGTTGTATATGCATAGGCGGCTGGTAAGTTTGGAGGAAAAGCACGAATCAGCCACCTGATAATCAGTGAGCACTAAGAAGTAGAGAGAGAGAAAGAGAGAGAAAGAGAGAGAGAGTGAGAGAGAGAGAAAGAGAAAGAGAGAGAACCGGAGAAGGAAAGAATCGCAGAGGGCGTGGAACCATAAGAGCGAGACCACCATTGCAGCTGACCGTTTAATTATTTTCAATTCTTGCAGCAGCGCAGCGAGGAGCCAGGGGGCCAAAGAGGGACTGAAAGGGCGGAGTACGAAAGGGAAGCCGGGCTGGCTCGGCATACGAGGTGTCGATGTGTTAGAGGGCGTAACCAGCCACTCTTCGCAAGAGTGAGAGATAGGGAGAGGACCCATCGCTCCCTTGTTTCAATTACACCTAATTCCGCTTCGTTGGCCGTCAAAGCGTCGCCCTCTCATAAGCGGACGCTGCTTCTTCCTGGTGGCTGCGCACTCCGGCAAAGGAAGGAGCGAGAGAGTGCAGGGAAAGAGAGTATGCGAAGGGAGTGAGAAAGCGGGAGGTGAGAGAGAGCAGACAGAGGTAGATGAGGTGCCCCAGGCTGATTCGGGCCGGAAATGAGTGCAGTAGCCCATCGGACGCCATGAGAGAATTGCAGTTCTGATCCACTTTTGCGAGGTTTCAACGTGCAAACGGATTACATTTGATAGTAAATATAGAAAATCTTCTAACAAAAAGCCTTCTTTGAATCATTGTTCATTTAAAGAGTAGAACAAAAGTGTGAATGTGTTTTGAGGTGGATTCATCCGTATGCCAACCTATTGCATGCACGGCGGTGGTCGACCACTCCTTGAGGAGAGTGCGGACTGCCTTTCGCTCTCCTCGACAAGAGCGACGACGACAGCACACAGCACGAGGGGCGGGGATTTCCGAGTTGCTGCTCATCTGAGCCGGAGGAGAAGCCGCGCACTCGGCCTCTTCCTCTCTGTTGAATGGCATCTCAATGAACAAGAGCATATGAGAATGAGCAGAGAGAAGCGCACTCCTAATTGCGCGGTAGGCCCAGGCATGGCCACCCTTCGCGTCGTAGGCATCCTCACACGAAAGGTGGCAATCAGTGAAAAGCGAGGTAAAGGGGGAGGGATGAGCCAAAGGGGCGGCAAGTGAGCAGCAGAAGCATTCAATGGAATCCAGGTAGCAAGGCAGAGAAGAGTGAAGAAGAGGATAAATAAGACATCTCGGCCCTGCCTGATTAGACGGAATGTCTAGGGCACTGAAAGTGCGATGAGATGCGAGATGGAAACACGGAAGATGGCAGAGGAAGGGGACCAGCAGGTGCTATTGAAAGAAGAGAGAAGAAGCACGCTTCAACAGATAACAAGATGGGCCCTAGTCACTTGTCTCCTCCTCTTATTGTCTCGCGCGATACCGCAGAGAGCCGTCAGCCAACCAGCGAAGGGATAAGACGAAAAGAGAGGAGGCTGGGCTGCTTTGCTTAAAGAGGCGGAAAGGAGACGGAGGGAGGGCCCCTGTCTGACTCTTCCTCCCGAAGTTATTGAGACTTAATCCGAGGAAAGAGAGCTGAAGAGATCTGAGAGGACGAATTCATTGAGAGAAAGATAGAGATGGCGCCAGAAAGAGGGATGCGCCCTTCCAGGGAGGGAGAGGGAGCCGCCTGAAGGAGCAGCCGTGGCCCTCGCAGCCTCACGGCAGCCTAGGCCCTCCTCTCCTCTCTCGCCCCTGGCCTTCCCTCGGGCAACGACGGCGCCCCCCTCGGGCGTGTGGGAAACTACTTGCGCGCCCCCCGGAGAAAGTGGCCGGCCTCCCGACCTGCCAGATTATCACAAAACGAGAGAAGCGAGAGCCCCTCTCTGGGCATACGGGGCAGACAAGAGTGATACGGAAAGAGAGAGGCACATACAATAACAACTCTCTCCCGTCTATCCACCTCCTCCTCTCGCCACCTTTCTTCCCTGTGGCAACCAGCCCAAACCCAGGCGTCGGGCCGCTGAGAAGTCGTCTGTTATTGCTACACACACACACACATTTTTTTGTATCAGTGTCGAAAATGGAATGTGAATTGCTCTCTCTCTCTCTGCATATATTGGCATCCGCGAGAGGAGAGCCTGGCCAGGCAGCGTAGCCCTACAACGAGTTGTCAAGATGTGTCACGTGTGCCTGGGGTGGGTTTCAAGAGAAACGTATAGACGGCGAGAGCTGAAAAGAAATGCAACACAATGTCTCAATGAATGAATTCCCGTTGTTTTTAACGATAACTTCGATGCTTGAAATGTCGGAGCCCTATCAAGAGTACAATTTTATGGCTATCTTAATTTTAATTTTTCATGCCATTTAATACGAGCATCGAGAATGGTTGCTGGATTGATAATCGATCATTAAAAAATTGCATTCACGGAAATTAAAGTTTCCGCTATAAACTGGACATGCTTGTATATGTATATATAAAGAAAAAAAACTTCTTATAATGACGGGCTGAGAATGTACTCTGTCCATAGACAAAGCAAGAAAGACGCGCCGCCAGTGAAGGCACTGCGTTTTGTTTGGCTCCAAAACAAATGGAAGACAGCTCTCGGCTATCGGATTCACTGGAACAATCAGCTGTGCCTCTTTCTTTTTTCGCCTTCTTGGACCACAGCTTCATCTCCTACCGTAGGCAAGAGAGAGAGAGAGAAAGAGAGAGAGAGAGAGAAAGAGCGAGAGAGTGAGAGAGAGAGAGAGAGAGAAAGCGAGTGTATAGCCAGAGGGCCATGTCAGAGAAGACATTGGCTGGCCTCTCGCTCCCCTCTTTCCAGCTGTCTATGCCAACCACTCTCACTCTCTCTCTCCTTATCGGCCAAAAGAGACTCGCTGCCTTTGCCAGAGGGCGCACTCCTTTCAATACGCAAACAAACAAGCGGAATACGGTAGCCGTGCAGGCCAACGACTTTGGTTCCTTCCAAAAATTAGGGGCATTCCAAAAGGAAAAAAACTTTTGACCGGAAAATAATCGTCTCTGTATGCTGACACATCCCCTTTCTTCCTATGATTAGTCATATTGCGCAGCCTAAAATCTTATCCTTGGTCATAATATACAAACTGTTATTGTTATCGAGATGATCTGAAGATGGATTGTGCGACTAAGCTGTTTTACCGCCTGGAAACGATTGTTGAAGTGGACTCGTCCCGGGAAGGGATAATGCATTCTCTCTCTCTCCCTCTCTCTCTCTCCCTCTCTCTCTCTCCCTCTCTCTCTCTCCCTCTCTTTGTCCTTCTCCTTGCTCTCTCATTCCACATTATACTTACTACCTGCCTAGCGACTACCTCTGGCGTTATCCGCCAGGGCTCTCTGGACTTTAAGCTGCGCTTCTCTGCCAAGGCCCGAATTGATTGCACCGTGGCAAGCCCGCCACTTACTAATGCCCTTCACAGGCAGTACGGCCGGGCATATTCTAATTACTTCAGCCAGTGGTTGTGCCGGTGGGCTCAGTGGTCGTATACCTGGCAGCGCCATTCTCTGGCTGCGGATTAGGCCGATGATAGCGAGGGCTGGAAGCACAGAAGCAGAGCAGCTTCTCGTGCCCACTCATTCATAACGAATCCAATCTATACTCCATTTCATACACCCACGTCTTCCTAAAAAACTGCAGTAATATTTTTTTTTAACTCATAGCTTACTCACAGATTAATAATGTTTGAACAGTTTGAATGAATGAAGATTGAACGATTAAAGCCTTTATTCAGAGGATTAGCTGCAGGTTTCGCTTCAAAATCTCAAAACTTTTACATTGTCATGGTGAAGAAGAAGGCGAGAAGAAATCTTCTGTGAATAGAACATGCATAAAAATCTGTGTAGTAGCCAACTCTGCTATGTTGATATTCTACGAATGCCTAAGAATGCTAACTCCCTGTGCTTCTCTCTGAAATCTGCAATGGTCGAGACGTGATTCAGACTGGCACGACAAAAGAGTGCGTAGAGAAATTACATGGGCTAGAAAGAAGGAAAGAAATCGCGGGTTTCAAAAAGTGTCGAATATTAACTTTAAACAAGAATCTCTGTAAACGTTTGGATATGAGCAACAGCACAAAAAAGTGGAGGTTTGAACATGAAAGGAAAACGTATGACATGATCAGGGCAACGGCTGTGCAATGAGGCATCAATTAAGTAGACGGATTATGGATTTGAAAGAAGAAGAAGAAGTGGAATAAAAGAAACGAAATAAGAGGAAGAGCATTGGACTGCGAAATCACTGATGGGGAATGCAAAGGCACGCATAGCAAGAGAAGAGAACATGAAAGGCGCTAGAGCTGAGAAGAATAGTATCGATCGGTCTGTAGAATGAGAAGCTATATTCTTGCATTCATTCTAGGAAGAAACCAAGACAAATCTTCACTACAGAATTGCAACCACTGGTCGAGTATTCTAGTCAAATGAAAAAAGAAGTTCAACATGACAACGTTAGAAATGCACTCGATTCATTTCACACCCTTATTCAGCGATCTCGTAGATATTGTGCACACAATGAAAATGAAATTTCGCAGTACCAAAATCGTGCATACTTGGCTACTCATTAGATGACTTGAGGAGATCTCCAATGAAGCCACTGAGACTTTTGGACATCTTGAGTGTTTGAAGACTGGAATTAATGGCAGATAATTGAGGAGAGGAAGAGGAAGGATCGCACTGAGAGGCTGCCGCTACCGCAGACGCCACCGTTGCCTCGTGGCGGCAACTGCTTCCGTTGATACGCTCCTTCACGTCGGCCAGGATCTAAGGAAAGCGGGATTTGGAGAGCTGCTTTGTTTATAAATATAATCATGCTAACTTAAAATAACGTGACGTAATTGTAATGAAACAAATGACCAAAAAATAGAGTTTATAATCAGATTAACCTGCAGGAATCGTTTCTTGGAGCGAGCAGTCTCCGAGTTGCAGGGATAGTTTCGCATGAAGGGTTCAATGTTGCGGAAGAGCTCGGCGCCGCAGAGCGAGTCTGGCAGATGGGTCAGGAAGTGCACGACGTCGTCGAATTCCATCGAGATTAGCTGCTTCTCGTGCATCCTCAGAATGCCTCAAATGAGATTGCTTACAATTTTTACCTAAGGACATTCATTAATTGCTGAATTTTTTATATGAATATACATAACAATAAAAAAATAATCGTACCAAGCGCGGCCTTGAATACGAATTCTTCGCCATCGCGAATGAAGACATCCCATACACGGCATGTCACATCGAAGGGAAGCGATTTGGCAAAAAGCGTGTATACCCTTATAATAATAATAATTCTTATTGTTATTTCAATATTTATTATCACAATAATACTTACAGTTATCAGAATAATAATAATTATTATTATTATTATGAACATTATGATTATGACTACTATTATTATTATATTTATTGCATTATTGCTTATAATTAGCGATAGACGGCATTAAAAAATTTACAAACTGAACTAACCACTCGATGAGATAAATGTCAGGTCGAACGTCAATTTCATCGAAGCGCGCGTGAAGTTCAGGTAGTTCTTGCTCGAAGTAGCGATCGAACGCAATGAAGTATTCAGTCATCTCTGGCTGTTGGAGACGGAAGAAGGCGACCTGTAAGAAAGAGATTTGGAGGATTAAGACGAAAGCTTATGAATTGGAGAAGGTTTAGCGAACCTGAAGTGGTCTATTGAGCAGATTGGCAAAGGCAACGAAGGCAGGGAAAGGCTCCATCTGGAGAAGAAGAACGGCAGCGAGGAAAGACATGGACTGCACGTAGCCGACATCTGGCCGGTAACACACGTATGCAGCTGTAATATCATTTTTTTTTTCAAAATAACGAGGAGAAAATAATGTAAGTCGTGTAAAAAAAACGGAGTATGGACCGAGAAGAAGCTGTAGACTCTTGTTGTACGGCCCTCCTTTCTGAAAGATTCCAAGGGCTGGGAATGTTCGGGAGACGTCCAACTCCACTTGTGCCACCGAGTCTTCTCTACTGCAGGCCGACTCTTAAAAAGATATTACTCGAAAGCAAAAATGGTTAAACACAATTCCTACGCACCCGATATTGGTGTTGCATCGCTCTCCGAGTTTGCCCCGCTGCATCCGGCTAACTTTTGCAGTGCTCGCTTGCAGACAACATCATAGAGTTCTGGAGAAGAAAAACATATTGATAAGGGAATAATTCATTTTTCGTTATATTCTCTACTATGACCTACCGTGTGTGATGTTGAGCTCATTGAGAATGGCGAGAGACCAGACACGGCCGCGTACACTCGAAGGGACGCCCTGCCACCACAGCTCGCGGCACCGCTTGGTCGAGCGCCTTCAAATGCCAAAGTTACACATACATTTGAACTCCCGCACCACTATTCGCCTTATTTTTTTAAAGTTATTTGGATAAAGTTACTCTTTGAATCCTTGTCAATGTGGAATTCAATAGAAACAAAATTATTGTGCATCCTGACATTTCCTCCCACTTGGGCAAAATGCTCTCGTTCCAGAGTCGGTTCGCAGACATCGCTTGCTCCTCGAGTCTCTGTTGCACGAGCAGCTGCCGCTTGCGCTCCTTCCCTGCCTTCGCCTCGCGCTTCTTTGCCTGTAAATGAGACGCCGTTGTTCCACGTCATAATTGTGGACAAATGTTTCATTTTACTTATAATAGCCTTAAGGTCTCTTTACTCATTCTGATGAACATGACTAGAATGGCTAACATGGTCGATGAGCTCCTGGTGAAGCGCTCGATGCCGAGTGGCCTCGGCTTCAGGCTTCGCAGGCAGCGAACTGCAAAGCGTTAGTTTAGAAGAGAGTAAAATGAGCTTGTTTTGTTGTTGATTGGCAGGCATTTGACCTTGGCCGCTCCTCAAGGATGAGTCCCGTAGTGTGGACGACTCCGCTGCTCTCCTTCATCTTGCCGAACGGCATTCGCCACGAGCCGCCCGATGATTGCTTACCGCGAGAGAAGAAACCCCTGAGGCATAATGACTTTAGTTCAAGATCTTCATTACATAACATTATTATTATTCATTAAATAAATAAATAAATAAAAGTAATTCTGAATCACAAACCCTCACATCATGTAATCGAATAAACGGTCAAACTTAGGGAAGTTGATAGAAGGAATGTTGATGAGACGCCGAGGCTGAGTGGACGGAAGACATGCTGGGGAAGAGAGAGGATCAGCGGGCGATCTGCTGCGCACTTGGTCCTTGCTGCCGTCCAAGCTCTCGCCGCTCCCTTCTTTCTGATCCTCCCAGTCTGCAACCGACGCTTCACTTCTGCGGTCTAGCGAACTTCGCTTTGATGACACCGAATCTCCTGTAAACAATGATTCTGGTTATACCCTGAGCATACTAATCGTTCCAGGAGAAATGCCCAGTAATAAACAAGGAGAGATTATTGGCTGACCAAGTGCAGAATCGGGTGTCTGTCCTGTGTCGGTGGAGGCGCAGCTCAGACTGCAGTCGGCCCGCTCTTCTTCTGCTGCCAAGTGGAGTGATGAGAGAGCTTCCTCAAACGACGCTCTGAAATGGAAGCCAATTATCTTCGCCCGATACTGGCTATGAATACTTATTTACCATAAGAGCGAGGGAATAATTAAGAAAATATAGTCTAGTCTAAGCGCGAATGCTTCGTTATAGGTCGATCAAACATGCCATAAACCGCGGTGAATAGGCAATGTTCAAGTAGAGTCCTCCAGCCAGAGTGCGCCAACTTTCGCTTTTCATGAATAACAAAGGGCGTGAGCCATAAGCGGCCCACGCTCTGCTTACTTCCATCTTTCAATTTCAAGCAAGTACTGTAAATGTACAATGAGGAGCAATTGAAATGCGAGCGGAGACTGTCTATCACATGGATAATAATGAGCCATTAGGAGAGACGTTTAGAGAGGGCACTTGAAGAGATTGGACGAGAGAATCTCTCCAGCTCATTGAAACAATGGGAGGCTCGCATTGCTCTAGCAAGGGCCAAAGAGGAAGATGCACTAGTGTTCACTTGGTGGCTAAGATCACCAATCGTGTTCATCCACTCGCATCCCTCCTCCCTATCGCTGCTCCGATAATCGATCGTTCGCCACTTGTGCTGGCTCCCTTTTTCTCATACACATACATACAAACATTTTACCGTTTCATTACTCACGAGATCAAAGAAGATGATGAAGATTAAAAACGCAGGCAGCTTGAAAACAATTTCTGGGAAGTAGACATGGATGAAGCATGCGTGTGAGATAATAACAGCTATCCCGGACTCACGCCTAAACAGCCGACTAAAATCGGAAATAAAAAAAAGATGGAGATAGCTTCGCACATACTGCATATGAATTGCCACCTAAATGAACGCATGAAAAAGCTTCAATGCGTGAAATAGAAGTGGGCGCAAAGCTTCCGAAAGCTTCAGCTGCATTGGATATTACATCGAAAGAGGAAGGGGTTAGCGGGAGTGTCTCCTTGGCAGCCGAAACTCTGGGCGCAAGTTTAGACATAGACGAGATGGGACTTGGAAAACTGAGTGACACCTCACAATCAATTTAGAAAGAAGAAAGCGCAGCTGATGAAGAAGATGGAGAGAGAAAGTAAGAAAGGGTCAGAGAGAGAGATAGAGTGAAAGAGAGAGAGAGAGAGCGAGAGAGAGAGAGAAAGTGAAAGAGAGAGCGACAGTCAGAGAAAAAAAGAAGCAAGGAGAAGCTCAAGTAATTCACTCGGTAGCTGCCCTCAGGCGATGCGCACAAGTCTGGTCGGTGGACAACAAAACTCGTTCAGAGTCAAAGCCTGTGACCGCCCCGGCCAACATACCTCCTGCTTTCCTCTCCCCTCTCTCGTCTTTTCTTCTTTCTAACTCAATTTTCTTTCTTTCTTTGCAGTTCGAGCCCTTCTTCTTCTCTCGACCTTTCTGTACTTTCTACCCTCCCACTCTGCTCCACAGACCGCTTCTCTTCCGCTGTCTCAGTCTCTCTACTCTCTCTTTCTCTCACTCCATTCTCGCTACAGAGGCTTAGCCAGCTGTTGTTTATTTATATCCGCCAAGAAAGAACAGCACTATGGTCAACATATGAAAAACTGTTTGTAGTAAGATAGAAAAATAGAGACCTCTCTAAAATCATTTTGTCATACTGACGAGTTGCAAACTTATAGTTAGTTCACTTGAACATCTGCATTCCCAAACTAATTTAAGGATGTTGTAAAACGAACCGATTGACCAATGGTGGTCGAGGATCGTGCCGTCGAGGGAAATTGAGGTGAATCTCCTGCGATTCATATGAGCTGCGCCGAATATGGCCTCTTTTGAATGTACGAGGAGTACCTGAAAATGACAAACAACCATTTTGTAAATTTGGATCTTTATTTTGATCTTGGAGGAAAAGCTGACATGAGGGAGAGCCTTTAAATGTTTTCCCCCGTAGTTCTGCTAATATCCAGTATGATGTGAATGTGTTGCGAGTACTCTCAATATCTACTCGGCACCGGATTATATAGAGGAGATGATAACGGAAGAATTTAAAATAGGAAGAGGTATGAATGATGAGGTAAAAAGACAACGAGTAAATGAGAGACCAGAGGGACAGAGGAAGATAGAAGAGAAAGGGAGAGAAGGAGAAGTAGAGAGAAAGAGAGAGAGAGAGAGAGAGCTTGCTGCAAGAGCAGCAAAAACATGTCATTGCTAGTCAAGACACGACACGGCTGCTATCCATATATCTTCTTGCTCTGGAATGTGCGCTGACGTCCTTTTAGTATCCGCTTCCTCCTCTTCTCTTCGCACTTTCCCTCCCACTTCTTACCAACTCCCTCTCTTTAATCGCCCTCTCTTACTCTCTCTCTCTCTCTCTCTCTCTCTCTCTCTATCTCTCTTTCACTTCTCACTCTTACTCTCTCTCTCTCTCTCTCTCTCTCTCTATCTCTCTTTCACTTCTCACTCTTTCTCTCTCTCTCTCTCTATCTCTCTTTCACTTCTCACTCTTTCTCTCTCTCTCACTTTCTGCTCACACAGATGCGCGCCCTAGGGTGTGTAATGAAGGCTCATGAAGCCTGCCACTCTCGCCCCATGCGGCAACAAACAAACCTCAGAAAGTGAGCCAAGCAATGTTCATTCTCGCGAAACATGGTTAAACACATATGTTTAACTAAAAAACACTCTCAATATCTTCTGGATGCAAGACCACATCCGGTACTCACTCAAACGGGGTATTGTAAAATTAAAAAAAGTTTTCTATTTATTTAAATAGTTAAATATTACCTTTATTGAGTTTTCGCGATAAAAAATAAAATGGCTGACCATTCTGGCTGTTCGGCAAGGCGAACTCAGAGTTGTGAGAGGAGAGATCGAGAGGAGTGTCGAGACTGCGCGTCTCCATGTTGTAGGTGAGAGGGAGATTCTCAACGACCGTGGCAAGGGAGGAGGCGCCGCCGGCCGTGGAGGCGGAGGGGCCAGTGCAGCCGGCCGATCCGGCTGAGCAGCAAGGCTCTTGGGAAGCCAGCTTCAGCCGTCCACTCAGACGTCTCAGGTGCGGTCTCTGGCTGCCTCCTCCTCCTCCTCCTCCTCCTCCTCCGGGCAAGCGACCACCACTACGTCGGTGGTGATCCACGACGACAACTACCACTACGCGAGCAAGACCAGTCTCTGCAACACGGACAGTGAGAAGGATGTTAGCCAAGCACAAGCATCGAACGCGTCTCTACTGCACAAATCGGCTTGTTCGTATGTAATATGCACGCGCGAGACAAATGGAAGCCCATAAACAAGTTGCCCATGAGACCTCCGTAGATGAGAGAACGCATCAGAAAATGTATACTTCCACATGCTGCTATCCTTTCGGACAGCCGATAAGAAGCCAAGTGTTAGGTACTTTCTTGCAAAAAGTGCTAGGATATGCGAAAGATGAGACCTGGTGGCTAAAGCCGAGTGGCCAGTGGCCAGAGTTGAAGTGGATGAATGACCGGGCGACGCGAAAGTGATAGGGTGTGAAAAGAGAAGAGGATCAAGAGAGCGGTAGAGAAAGAGAGAGAGAGAGAGAGAGAGAGAGAGAGAGAATATGGCGAGGGGGAGGAGGGAATGGAAAGAAGCCATGGGTGAGGTGGCCGAGGGTGGGCATCGTCAGGAGTTTACACGTAGAAGGCGCCGGAGAAAAAAAGAAGGCGGATAATAGTTTGAATTGGACACTTGCGACAGCCACAGACCACGGCACTTGCCACGAGGACGTTACCGAGGTTCCAAAGATACGGTGATTAAGCCCGCCGTCCATGTGTTTCTTTTCCCTCTCTTCTCTGTCAGCATGTCTACCTCCTCTCTTTCTCTCGCTTTATCTCTTTCTCTCCCTTCATCTCTTGCTCTCCTTCTCTCTCTATCTCACTCTCTTTGTCTCTCTCTCTCTCTGTCTCTCCATCGCTGTCTACTAGCCGGCTGCGACAATGCAACCGGGCAAACAAAGAGCGGAAACAGAAGCATAGGCGACAGCAAAAGAAAGAATCATAGGAAAGGGGCGCCAGACCCAAGCAGCGTACAGTGATTGCCTCGTGCCTCTCCCTATCGCACTCGTACACATCGAATCATGCGGACAAATCGGTTTGGAGCTTCACTTGACGCGGCAGAAAGACAGTCTCTTCTCTGGCTGAGAGCTACTCGCCTTCCACAACAGACTCATAAATTAGTGAACGAGAAAGGCACAAGGAGTACAGGCCATCGAGAGATGAGAGGACAAGAGGGAAGAGTGGAGCAGAACCGGCCGACAGAGGGAATAAATGAAATGATCATCGAGAAACTTGCACTAAAATTACTGAGAAAAAAAGTATTTTGTATATCAAATTAAAAGGCATACCTTGGGGGAGCGAATGTCAAATATAAAATTAAAAGAAATATCAAATTAAAAGGTATATTATGGGGGAGCGAATGTTTTTGGAAGCTAAGGAAAAGTTCTTAAGGAAGCAACACGCGTGACCTAGGTCATAAAGCAGGCATGGTAGACATGGGAAGAATGGGTATAAAGACAGTGCCGCCACCACCCTCTGCACCCATTCCTTGCTCTCCACTCATCCCTCTACAGATTGTATACAATCGATCACTTTTTCTTCTGACAGTTACAACTCACAGAAAATAATCAGAAACAGACATATTGCTAAGAATCAAAGCAATTCTTTTATTGCGGGCGCAAAGAATGCTTCATACGGTCAATATTATTTGATCGTTATGTTGGGAAAAATTGGCGAGCACTAAGACAATCTCTTTTTTTCTCGGAAACAGATAATCTCTTTGTGAAGACTGCTACTCTTATGTATGTACATAGCAAAATTTATACGAGATGGTGGAAGCTATTCGATTCCCAAATACGCGGAACTGACGAGGAATAGGCAAAATGCATAGAGGTCTTGTTGACCACCCGAAACCCCATATGAATGTACATGGCACAGAAATGGGCACAGAGAAAGCACAGGATGAGTGAAAGCGGAGGATCGTGAGAAGTCTTGAAAGAAACCGACATAAAGGCCTTGACAATAATGATATTATACTTGGGAAGGACAGACAGCACTGAGAAGGCCAGGAATGCGGCAGAGGCAGAGAACAGATTGTATTGACCAGTGAGGGAGGAGGGTAGAGGATGGCGCCACTTGCAGCCAGCAAATGGACAACACACGAAAAAGCAATGTGAATGAATAACAACACAATTGCATAAGAAACATACCTTCTGTTTTCTCATCTTGCAATAACACTCAGCAAGTTTCCCAAGCAAATCATTAACCCGCGAAACGTCGACGAAAATGAAAAACGTGGGAGAAAATTAAATGTTTCTTCGTAGCACGATGGCCCACTTAGCTCTATCGACCTTTAAAATAGACCGAATTGGAAGGAATAGAGAAGATTGCTCAGAGTGTAGGCGGAAGAGAAGGAAGTAAACGAGTGAAGTTGACTATCAGAGCCTGAGGCGGAAGGATAAGAGAGGCGAGTGGACCGAGCTGATGTACCGGAAGCATGGCTCACTCTCTGACCAGAGGGGGGCTGATCATAGCTGGCATGACTAAGTGAGGAATGCACCACGCCACATGTCAAGCCAAGTGGTAGAAGAGGAGTGAGAAGAAGAGGAAGAAGAAGAAGAGAGACCAGAGAGGAGAGACAAGGAATCGAGCAGATTTCAGGAGGTGCTTAAGAACAAGCGAAGCATCTCTTCCTCTCACTTCCTCGCACTCTCTTCCATCCTCTCTACTCTTCATTCCGTATCCGCGGCAAAATGTGGGTGGCTGAATTCGTTCCGTTGAAATGTTTATAGCAACCGCTGGAGATGGAAGACTGAATAAGAAGAAGAGGAAATTGAACGCGATACCCCGGGTTGGAAGGGAGCCGAAAAGGTAGTGAAGAGAGTGAAGAGAGAAGCAGACAGAGGAATGGAGAAAGAAGTCGAATGAGACGAGGTCAGCACAGTGTGAGAGGAGAAGAGGGGGCATCTGAGAGGTTAGCCACCGACAGAGGAATGATGGGATGCAAGCAGAAACAGGGCAGCATGGAAGGGTGGATGCCCGCGATGCCTTCCTTTGCCCCCTTCTTCCCCTTCTCTTGGCCTACTCAGATCGCACACTCCGATTGGGCGATTCAGCTGCTTAAAGGAGAGAGAGAGAGAGAGAGAGAGAGACTTCACGGTGCTGGAGGCAAGCAAGAGATGATGCAGTGAGAGAGAGAGAAGGAAAGGAAGAGAGAGAGAGAGATGGATGGCCAATGAAAGTGGGCGAGAGAGAGAAAGAGAGAGAGAGAAAGAGAGAGAGAAAGAGAGAGAGAGAGAGAGAGAGAGATAGAGTCAGGCAGAGAAAGGGAAAAGGTTCTGGCGCAAATGGAACGGCGATGTGATAGAGAAGAGTGAGCAAATCAGAAAGTCAGCCCTTTTCCCATTCTTCTTCTCCTGTTTGTGCACAATGAGCATCGTTTACAAGGTTCGTAAATCTATCATACTCTATGACCATTTCACACTCCGTTATGGCATGCAATGCAAGAACCTCATCATTATTCACTGCGGCACTAAAATCTTATTGTTTAGAGGATCAGAGTGTTAGGCAGGCGGCGCTATTTACATACATATATTGGGTGTTCCTGAATGTCGACCCAGAAATGTATTTGAAGGGAACATATTAAGCTGCATCCAATGACATTTCTTTAGAATTGTATGCACGAGCGCTAATGTACTATATACATACATACCTTCGATATGAGCCGATGAACAAATTTTGTCAAAAATAAGTCAGCACTACTATTCAAACCTCCTATTTATACCATTTAGTTTTTCACTTGGTCTAAAAACAATTTACCTTACATTTTAAGAAGTGTCGACTCGAATATTAATAAACTCAACACGCAAGAATGCTGCATAGCGGTAAGTTGCAAGACACGCGAATTGACGTAAACAAAGACAAGGTGAAATAGGCACAAGAGAAGTGAAGCGAAAGAGAAAGCAAAGGCAGCGCCACCAACATATGTTCGACATGCATTTCTTATTGTAAGATTGGAGTGAAGAGAGAACATGGCAGCTAGAAGCGTGGTCGAGAATTGCGTGTAAACTATGCGTCAGTGCAAATTGGCTGCGATCATACCAAATGGAGAAAGAACAACGAAGGAGGCGTTGGAAGCTGGTAATTGATATGACCAGTTCAAGGTGTGAAATGAGAAGAGAAAGTAAGAGTTGACTTGAAAAAGCGAAAGATTGTGAATTGGAAGAGACTCACTGAAGAGAGATGATCAGCTGAGGAGGAAGGAACACCTATGAATTATGAATAGATGGACGGAGGGAGGGTGCCTCGGGTGCAAAGGGCAGTGATGCGGCATAGGGCATTCCGATGTAACTCGCATTGGAAGAGGAGTTCGAAGTTTATCAGTCGAAGAAGCCACCGAAATAGTGCAATTGGAAGATCATGGCGCGTAGCGACTGAGGAAATGTCGGAAAGTGCAGCGAGGGCAGCTTCAGCCTGCGCTGGTCATGCTACTCTCTTCCATTAGCCATTTCTCAATCCCTCTGTCTCTCTACCACTCTCCTTCTTTCTCTCTCATCCTCTTTTTCTCTTTGACTCTCTCTCTCTCTCTCTCTCTTTCTCTCTCATCCTCTTTTTCTCTTTGACTCTCTCTCTCTCTCTCTCTTTCTCTCTCTTTGACTCTCACTCTCCCTTAAATTCCAGCTGGCGTTGCTCAAAGTTTACTCGCCGCCGCGCGACTGCTGCTGTCGTGGTGAGCACGCCGTGCACTCGCACACTCCACAGGGACGAGGAAAAGATGAAAGAGTGTGCAAGAAGAGGAGAGTCAGCAAACGACGAGAGGGACGAGAGAGCACGCAAGGAGGGGAGAGCACGCTGACTCGGCCAGTTCAGTGCGGCGGGCCAAGCAGCGTGTGAGATCGAAGCAGGAGAGAGGGAAAAGGGAGAGAGTGAGAAAGAGAGAGACCCGTCGCGGCTCTCTCTCTGTCTCTCTCTCTCTCTCTCTCTGTCTCTCGCTCTCTCTCTCTCCTTCTCGCTCTCTGCCCATCTCGCATCCACCACAATCAATGAAGGGAGTGGGCCTACTGGCTATTGCGGAGTGAGCTGACCATCACAGAAGAGTGAGCGAGTGTCCGGCATCCAACCATTCGGAGACCAAATCTTCCTTTTACACTCGCTATCTATTCCTAACCCCCTTTCTCTCTCTCTCACACACTCTCTCTCTATATATATATCTATCCCATTACTTTTACAGCTTAAATATGTATTAAAGCATACAAACCAGCTTATGAACTACGTGCATTACATGAGATATGATGCCGAGAAATGGCGGCTTATTTGCTAGTGACGAAACATGAGACAGGAGAGCTCAATTCAGGAAAGAGCGCGAAAGATCATTATTATGCAAACAAGATCGGATGATCCAGACGCCGTTATCAGACACTCCGAGACATCTTCTCTTTCAGAGATGCAAAGGGGGCATTTTGAGAGATCTCGCTAGAAAAAACGCTAAAAATGATCTGAAAGGACTTTTGAATTAGGAAAGAATGGCAATAAACAAGAACGGAAATATGAACCGTTTGGGAGTAATCAAGAATATGGAAACCTCGAAGGAAATTAAGCCCCGAGCCAAAACGTAAGTCGGAGATTGCCCAAAGAACAAGCTTCTGACTAGAATGTGGTCTCGCCCATTTTCTCATTCTATTTAGTTCTACAAGAAGTGTATTGAACCAATCAACTAACAATGAGTAAAACTTTGTAGCGATGAGAAAAATGCATGATATAGCGGCAAGACAATTTTATTTTTTTATTATATTCATGTCGCAATAAGGAAAAAATGTGATTGGATCGTAATCTTGCGCCTTTGTCATTCCATTTTCTCATACATCTTAATAAATTCGCAAAGAAAATGGAGAGGGAAAAGAACTCTCTTCTTTTCCCTCTCCAATTTCTCGGCTTATCTCAACATATCATTGTTCACTCGCAGCATGATTGCCTATGGCGCTAGAGATTGAAGAGAAATAATTGAAAAGAAATTTGGATTGATTAGGGTAAGAAGTTGAAGAGTGTGAAGAGAGGGCGGCTTTCACCTTTTCCTCTCTAATCCAATCTCATTCGAAACTTTGATCACTAATCATGACATCTACAAGATTGCGGTAAGGTGAGAAAGGAGAAAGCGAGATGAAGTTGAGAGTGAGAGTGGATGAGAAAGTGAGAGGAAAAGAGGAAAAGAAAGATAAAATAAAGAGAGAGTGAGCAAAGGTACTGATAATGAATCGGTGGTGGTGGTGCCCTTGTGTCGCTCTTACTTGTGCCGCCTCATCACGAGATGGTCTCCCCTTTTGCCTTTTCCTCTTCACTCTAATGACGAGCGCTCCTCGTTGGCTTCTGTAATCACTCGCTGGCATCCGAACTGATAAACAATTTTCCGCTGTTTATCAAAAAAGGCCTCGTAACACTGCAGAGCCAAGGACATTCTTTTTTTTAATATTTCGTCGGGAGTCTTTTGTTGCTTTGGATAAACGTTCGTGTTAAATATGCCAGCTGCACTTCACGATTTGCCATATTACTCTGTCATACTGTGAGCCACCGTATCTTGCAGGAGTTCAACTGGATGATTCCGTCCGAGAACTGACCGAGTTTCATGATTTGGCATTCACTTCATTTATTTCTTGCTTTTGTTGTCGCCCTGTCAACGTCAAGCGCGCTCTCGCCTAAAAATTCGAAATCGTCCGGCAATGCGAACCTGTTCTCAGAAAGTCTGAAAAGGTTATGAATGCATTTATATCATTTTCAAGAATACTTTCTCTCTTCAATTTAAATAACGGAAATAGTTTAGTGGTCGTGATCGGCGAGATGTCTATGACAACATTGCCCTGGATGACCCCGCGTCGCAATGCAGAAATGGCGGGGTGCCGATGAATGGACGCTGCCACTGCATCTACCCGCACACCGGGGAGACATGCGAGGACTTCAACTGTGGTGTGTATCTCAAGCCAAGTACTATACGGTACATTACTGGAAGTGACAAATCCAAACAGGAAATAGTTTCATAGAGTATTGCCATTCACCACGCCCTTCGTTTTTGATCAAAAAAGTTTTTGTGAAATTTTGTTAACTCTCTGCGAAGAATGTTGACCTTTTCCTATCGCGTAACACTTAACATTCTCTCAAGCGGGGAATTCGGTTTTGTCGTTGAAACGTTGTCACTTTGAATGAGCAAAACTCTCAGTCACTTTAGACGTGTCATCAGTAGCAAATACATACGACCGAAGGAGTCTCCTATCTCTGCCACAACAAAACAAGCTCGAGTCGACATTATTTATTCGATAGTATCGACATTATTTTTTTCTTCAGTTCACGGCCTGTCTGTGGGAAAGCGCTTTGATCCTCGTTCGTTGTTCTTCAATCGACCTTGCATTTGCCAGAAGGGATGGACGGGTGATTTATGCGAATTCCATCTGAGCGATAAGGTGTTCATTCAATTCTCACTTCAATGCAAATATCGGAAAATATATTCGTAATTGGAGGAGTGAAATTAATCATTTTTGTAAGCAATGGTGAATCACCGTTTATTCGTATGATATTTTTAAGTGTAACAATAGAGGCGAATGGAAAGGCAGTCACTGCGAGTGTATTGGCTTCTTTTTCGGGCCAACTTGCCAGTTCACCAGCAGATGTGTGATGGGCAAGACACTAAATGGAAGGTTAGAAAATGAAGATGTAATCAAAGAGGAAGTTTAAATCATTCAGATGTATTTGCAATGAAGATTGGGAAGGCGACTACTGCCATCGAATCATCTGCCACCACGGCTTTGCTGGTGCGACCATCCATGCCTCGCCGCATTGACTGAAATGACATCTGACACTTTGAGACATGAAGAATCGGTCAATGTCGTGTATCTGCTCGAAGCGTTACACTGGTCGCCATTGCGATGCCTGCGCGCCCGTCCCTGGCTCCCATGTCAGCGCCTATCCGGAGTGCAAGGTCGTCAAGAAACCCGTGATCCACAAGACTCCACGGGTTGTTGCCACTCACACGGTAATCACTCCCGCTCTTTCCTTTCATCACCATTTTTAATTCCCTTGAGAACTCCCATCGCGTTACGATTCTCGTTTGCTCTGGCGTCGCATTCTTCCTCGTCATTGCGCTAATGGTCTACTTAAGCCTTAAATATCGGAGAATTCGACAAGAGAGGGTGAGTTTAATTCCCCGATTAGAAAAGCAAATAGTTAGAAAATAGGTACATAATTTTCAAAATCGTATATCAGCGTTCATATGCCTAAAAACAATTTTAAGTTCCGGGAGCAACAATTAGAGATGGCTGAAAGGCGTCAAATCCTCGAAGGCGAAGTAGCCAGGCAACCGTAAGCGCCTTTTCTGTCGAGATCTCTTACTGTAATCCTTGGACAGAGTCTAAAGAGAGCGATCTGGAGACGAGCCTCTTTGCAGAGAGGAGTTGCCGTCTTCCCTTCCTCCAAAGAGTCCGCGTCGGAATCGTAGACGCAGCTCTCTGCAGAATCTGTTCAAGTGGCGGAGTGCCCGCTCTGCTTCCGTTCCCGCTGCGCCGGCAGGCATCGAACTGATTAAAGGACGAACCCAGACCACCGACTGACACTGAATACTTTCCACTACAGCTAACTAACTTTATTAATTTTACGGTCAATTTGATTTCAATTTCAATTGGATATTTGTAACATAGTGCAGAGAGTTAATGTGTGTATGTACATACATATATAAAAACATAGAGGTGCAGCAATTGCAAGGTAGATTTTCATTGCGTGCCAAATTTAACATTTTTTTAAAATGTATTATTGATTGTAAAATGCGTTGTTGATCACATTGTGTCAAAAATATCTTCTGAAAAAACTGCCAGCGACTTCGATATCATTCATATGTACTTCAGGAAATTCTTGCTAAACTGATATTAAAACTTTACCGATAACGATACTTGCAAGGAACAAAATATAAAAAAAAAGATGTTGATTTTCTATAGTTTGAAAGGACATTCAGCGCCAAGAACAGTGGTAAGTGAAGTCATATGTCAATCAATTTTCCATATGCGCGATAAATACAAACGTTCTTTTCTCCACCAAAGGATGACTCTCGTGCAAAAGAATGATGGTCAGTTGGAATATTAATAATAATGAATAATAAAGCCGAAGGTGATGGATAAGGGAGATTGTCAAAACGAGATGCAAACGGAGCACTTGTTGCTCTCAGCTGCTCGAGAGAGTGAAGGAGGTGAGACAGGTGCATTTAAAGGATACATTGTAAAGATGTGATATAGCGGGAGATATCCATCCACACAGTGAAAGCGGGTACAAAGCAATGATGCCGAGAATGAGAGATGATTGAGAACATGTGTCTTGGTTGAAGTGGCCATGCCAGGGAGAGAAGAAGAGATATCTTATGAAGGAGGCAACGTAACTTGGTTATCTATGAAGGTGGCGAGAGTAATAACAGAGATTGGTGACAATTAAATGGCTCACGAATCAAGTCATTCCTATTCACGATGGTCTCTGTCATACTGGACAAAGATTACTGGCTGCTCATTCTTTGTCAGGAAACACTCTGTAAGATAATTCGATTCGATAGACTTCAAGAGGAACTGGCCGAAGAGTGTCGAGTCTATTGATTATAAAAGCTAGATATTAGATAGGGTTGGGGAGGTTCGGTAAGAACTCATCAAGCTGAGGGCAATCTCACTCATAATGATAAAGCAAAATGGAATAAACACAGTTAGTTGGCTCCGATGAGTGTGAGCCTCTCAGTTTAGACACAATATGACAACAGCACGAAAGATACCATCTCATTGATTGAGTAAGCACTTTAGAAGAGCAAAAGAGCAAGGGAGATATCCGACATCGATGCCTCTGAAGCAGCATATCCATTAAGACTTTTAGCAAAGCAATGATAAATGCATGAATTGAAAAGAACAAGAAGACTTGAGTATGGATGCATACACATGACATCTGAGAGGAGCGAGTGAGGAGCACTCTAGAAGTAAGGCAGAAGAAGAAGACTAAGACGACTTAGAATGCCGTGTTGGCGAAGGCAAAGGGTCGCGAGAGAGCGGCTTCTAGTCCGGGGACGGCGTTGTTTTCCGCGCTCTCTTCTCCCTCGGGCGACGCTGCCTCCTCCATCGCCTCGCCGTCCTCCCCTTGGTCATCTCCTGCAAATGATTTGTTCAATATGCAATAATCAATCTTGTAGAGTGTGAAGAGAGAGCTTTTCTAACAAAGATAAGATGTAACCATAGAAGAGCAAAAAAGCTACCGTCGACATCGGCAGTCCCGTCGCTCATCTCTCCATTTTCTGCAATCTCCCCGGTCGCCCCATCCTCGCCATCATCCGTTGCCATGAGTGTACTGGAGAGTGTCAACTCTTTGACATTTGTAATCTCTGGAGTCGTTGATCCTGCAAGGAATACGAGCATATTCCTCTTTCCACTCTTTGCACAACAGGCATAGGACAGCAATGTTATTATTGTGTTGAAGAAACCCCAAAATGAAGCATCCGAATGCTGACTGGGCGCGCCTCCAATCTGTCTGATGACATTGGAGAGGTGCTGCGAGAGAATGTTCTGGGCCATCATGTCAGCCACGAGGTTCGTGCCTGGTAGATTCTGCAGATGCGACTTGGACATATTGGAGAGGCTGCCGGCCGGCAGACCGAGTTCGATCTCTTTTTGTCGCTCCGTGATTCGTGACACAAGCTGTAATTAGTTTTTTTTGTGTTGAATATTTGACAACTCAAATTCTCTCTAAAAAGAATTCTTTAATTTGCTTTTTTTAAAGAATAGAATCCTTGCATCATTATAAAGGAGACAATGGCTAAAAGATGGTATGAATGCAAACCTTCATGGCCCATGTCAGTTTGAGTTTGATATTGCCTCCGTGCTCCTCGAGCAGCCCGGGAGCCTTGTGGAGGATGTACTCGCGCGCTATGACGAGTGCCTGCGATGCCGAGAGGTGTCCCCGAGGGTTCGCCTGCTTCACCTGCAACTGTTCACTTTCTGCTTTCCCCGTTGCATCTACATTTTATTTCTTGCGACCATTATCCGTAAGAATATATTCTTTTGATTCTTGTCTATCAGCTGCAGGTATGACCATAGATCTCTATATGTACATATGTATGTGTATGTACATGAAGTCATTGCGAAATAAACTTCTGATAGAATTGAATTAGCCCGGTAATGCCTGCTGAGTGTATGAATACTTGAGGTTGTAACGAAAGAGGGAATCGAATGACCCGTCTTCAAAGCATTCCTACCGCCTGTTCGCTCTGTCTCCATAGAGCAAGTCGATACATTTTATTACGCTCATAGCTCTCTCTGAATAGTATTAAGCTGAGAGAGTCAGCGGAGGACGAAGGGGATGCTCTAACATTAAGAAGAGTGATGGAGATGGGAAGAAGGAAATATTGTCGCAGAATTGGAATCCAGATGCAAATGAGAGAGTAAGAGGTGCGAGCAGAGAAAATTTAAAGTGGCTGAAAGAGAGAAATAGAGTGACACCAAAGAAGAACAGCTGTGACAAGAATAGTGATTTGATCTTGCCACAAAATAACTTTGTTTATAAATTAGCTTTCAGTGAAGCCCCGGCCGTAATAATCAATCGAAGTTATTTTCAATCTCTTCACACGCGCTCTTTAAATTAGTTTCTTTCAGAAGTGTATGTGACCGTTCTTTGCATCGCTGTAAGAGTGCTATGAAATGAAAAGGGCATTAGCCATAAAGATCTCTTATGGTTAGTCAGAGGGAAAGAGTGTGTGGGAGCTGTCGATCAATCCCATCTTAATCAATTCCACCCAATCCCTCCCTAATCACATGGAGACGCCGAGTTCACTGGACGCCTTTCTTCTCTCGTATTCGTCATTCGCCTGGCCCATCTCATTCAATCCGCCTCCCCCTCCCCGCATAAATATAATAATTATTGACGACGCTGTGACCTGCATGACGAGAGGAGGCAGACTCTGATTGGGAGTGAACGTGGAGTGGAGAGAGAGGGAAAAGAGAGAGACTGAGAGAGTGAGAGAGAGAGAGGCGACAGAAGGAGAGGACAACAAAATGGCATGGCCTCCGACCCCTGCCCAATCCCCTCAAACCCATTTCTCTCTACAACCAATCGCTGTATCTCTCTCTCTCTCTCTCTCGCCACGAATAGCCTCTCTCTGTGTCTCTTTCTCTCTTTTCTTCTTTCTCTCTGAGTAGCCAACACCACGCGGCCCCGTCCTATACCACCAATTCTATCCACAGACACATATACACAAATGCGTATTTATGAATGAATCGATCGGCGACTGCATATATGTATGTATATCTATGAATGTATGCCTGCCTCAACTCTCTCCCGTTCTCTTTCTCTTTCTCTCCGAGTCACTGAGACGCATACAAAAGAAGGAGGAAGGGCCAAGGCAGGTCGCCTCCCTTTCTTCCCCGGCCTTTCGTAAATACACGAAATATAAGAAGAGTGTCGCTGTCCGTGGCCTGCCTCGCACACCTCTCGTACACTCTCTCCATCTCTCACTCTTTCTCAAACTCTCTTGCACTCTCTCATTCTCATGTTCTCTCACCCGCTTATATTAAATGACAAGGTTAAGACCATCTTCTATCTATCTTTCCACAGTCAGTCATAAAATACCCTCCGTCTCTTATTTCTTAGAGCCATCACCTGCGCAAAACTACATTCTCTAACCGTCTGGTCGGCGAACTAAAGGAGATAACCTCATAAAAATTTTCACATTTAAATGGCTAAGATGCACATTACCTTTATGTGCATTGGAAATGCTTCAAGGAAAGGGAAGAGACTAGGCTAAGCGATAACGACTGTCCGATCGATATTAACTAAAATAGTACCAGGACCAGCATAAATGAGGGCTATGAGATGTTATAGTCAGACAACAGCAGCATAAGACCAATTCAAAAATCTGACGTGCCATTTGCTCTTGAGAAATAAATAATTCAATAGCTGATCTAAGGAAGACTGACCTGGACCATGTAATCGACAAGTTCGGCATCCAACTCATCTCCGATCAGCTTCGGCCTTCCCCGGCCACGGCCTCGCAGGAATGTTGGAGTGGACGGCTGCTCCAACTGCAACTCTGAGTGTTTTATTTGAATTTTCTTCGGTGAGCAACAAAAGTGCTGATCGACTACATGCCACGAAAAAGGAAAGGAAGGCGAACATCATTATGGCACCTTCATTTTAATGTCGTTGAGCAGTGGCGAGGAGGTCGAGTCTTCGGAGACTCCTGCTGGCTCTGCTTCTGGAGTGGCAGGTGCACCCGATGGCTGGGAAGTCGCCATTGGGGGCAGCACCAGAGGTTGCGGTGTTGCTGAAGAGACAACAGCTTGTTACTCCCTTAGTTGCTGTGATGCGATGGTAGTGAAATGATTTTAGAATGAAGAAAAGGTCGAGAGCGCGAGAAAGGTAGAGGAAAGGAGAAAGAGAAAGAGAAATAAAGAGAGAGAGAGAGAGAAGTGTACCATGCAGAGCAGACGGCTGGTGATGCTGTTTCTGCTCCTTCCTCTGGTAGTACGCGGCGACGGAAGGAGGGATTCCGAACTTGCGTGCTGCATTGGCCGCGCCATGAACTCTCGCGAACTCTGCCACTAGCTTCTTCTCTTCCGGTGTGCAGTACTTCGACTTTCGGCCACCCTTCGACGGCGCTGCAAGAAAAAAAATGAACTCATGTTCTCTTCTATCTTTATTCAATGTAGGCATATTTTCTATGTGGTTAGTGCTCTTTTTGTCTTAAGCTTTATATGTCCTATTTTTCTATATTTTTTTTTAAAAAATAGAAACCCTGCAATTCTCCATTTCCATCCCCAGAATGTATTTGGTGGTTTCTTGCTCGACCCCTAACAGAGCCTGCTTGCTGCTGCTCGCGAAATGTGAGCCTTTTCATTCCCTTTCCTGTACCCTCTTATGCCGCTGTCCCTCACATATGATGTTACTTTAAATATGCATGCGAATGGCGGTGCCATTGCAAAGAAAGATGCAATTCCGACAAGGGGACAGCAGAAAGAGAACAGAAGATAGAAAAAAAATAGAGTGAGACAGAAAGAGAGAGAGAGATAGACAATATAGGAGAACGAGAGAATGGGATGAAGATAGAGAGTTCAGAGTATTTTAAGAGTGAAAGCAGCACAACTCACCGCGAGTACTTACATGTGAATTTCTCTTTCGTAATATTCATGTTTATACAGAATCGCCACTACCAGCACAAAAAAACCGTTGCAGAAAGACTAAGTGCTACTTCTCGAAAATGCGCCAGAATCCCGCAACGAAAACAGCACGAGAGAGGCATATACACATACATATAGATATTTTTTATGACGGTAGTCTCCTTTTGATTGTAATAAAAGAATGAATTTGTGTGTCCGTTTCCCCACTTTCATTCGCAAGCATTTGAATGGTCATGTGATAGAAAGTATGCATGTATCAACCGGGAAAATGGGTGCGTTATGTTTTCCATATCCTGCCAGGCAAACTTGTAGAGCAAAGCTGATCGCTTCGTGACTTGCACAGGCATACATATATAGATAGATAGATATTGCTTGTTCTGCGCATTCTGTCCCCTTATTCGACGCCGACCAAACAGGCTGAGAGAGGCTGATTGAATCTATGTTAGTTCAATGCATACTTTTACGCAGAATAGGCAAAGAATGAAAGGGAAAGTGGAGAACGACGGAAAATGCTAGAGATTCAAATGTAAGGAGAGCTTGCAGACATTAGAGCTTTACAAATCGAAGGTAAGCAGAAGATTGTCAGAGAGTAAGAAGACAGATGAGAGACGCAGAGGTTGAAGGCACTCAGACAGAAGGCAAGCTGAGGAGAGTCAGAGTCTTAGGATGACAAGAGAAAAAGAGAAGAGCAGGAGGTCCAGTGAATAAATAAAGAGAGACCCAGTGAGGGGATGAAGAACGGTCAGCTCTCGCGAGCCTAACAACATCCAATAGGTCAGAGGAAAAGTTGCCGAGTGGTCAACAGTGGAAGGAGAAGGCAAACTAACGAGAAAGTCGGCATCACTTTGGAAGCTTCTATGTACATTGATCCCCGAAACTTTAGCAGCCATAGCATAACACAAGAGGAGGTGAACTCACGGGGCAGAGAATGCGAGGAGAGTTCGCCACCGAACGGCTTGAAAGGAGTGCCAGCGGCACCAGGAGAGGCTGAAGCTGCAGCTAGGTTGGAGATGTTCTGCAGGCCACCCGGGAAGAGCTGTGACAGCAGCGCGTTGGCAGCTGCTTCACTCTCACTTGTCTCCGAGGAGGGGGCTAATTTCGTTGGCTAAAAAACAATAATTAAATTTGAAAATACATATATTATAAATATATATTATACATATATATTATACATATATAAATGGTAGTAGTAAGCAAATATGACGTGATTGATGAAAACTCATTATACCTCGTCCTCAATTCGAGTGGTCTCCTCAGTCTGCTTCTCAGTCTCTTCGATCGCCTCGTGCTTGTGTTCAGCAGTCGAGTGCTGCTGTGCTGGGAGAGTAGCAACCGGCTGCGACGATGACAGAGGGGCAGCCACTTGGTGGGGGAGATTCTGTGGCACGCCGCCGGTCGACGGTGGTGACAGGATGTGATGAGTCGGAGGGACGAGAGGCCGGAGGACGAAGGGAGGCAGGCCTGGAGGGGGATGATGAGGGAAGGGTGGCGGGTGCGAGGAAGGCAGGGGCTGCAGTCGCGCGACGCACTCTTCACAGGTCGTGCAGCGACAGCGAGGCACTCGCAGCGCGCCCATGATCATGTTCAGCTGAAAGCAAACTCTTGCACCTCATTCTCATAAAAATGCTGACTCACTCAGTCGTGAACTCTAGCAGATCAGCGCAAAATACATTTCATTTTATAGTTTAGAACCGATTTTAACCATCCCCTCCTTATCCAGTCTTGTGCAATTCACCGTCTGCCCATCCACCCCCGACTTTACATGTCCCAAGCCCACTAATAAACCGTTGTTGCCTGCGATCCTATTTCGCGTGCTGACTCTTAATTAAAATGTGTGATTGTCATGGGTAAAGGAGGAGGAAACCATCGCTTCGTATCTGTCTCTCACTCTCTCTCACTTTCTCTCTTCACTCTCTCTCTTCTTACTCTCTACCTCTCGGCCGCTCAATTTATTATTCTCTCACTCCCTTTATAGATGGTTCTCTCTCACTCTTCTTCTTCCTACTCGCGCTTCTTTCGTAGGAGAGATAGAATGACTTATTCAAGACCACTTTCCACAGAGCACGCGGCGATTCTATCGAGTAACAGAAGAGGCGCTTCGATAACCAGCGGCCGCTTCACCTGTTTGGTCACGAAAGACAAGGAATGAATGAAGTATAGCGATGGTGCCCTCTCTCCTCCATGCCATTTACATTTAATTCTTTGTCGCATCCCTCAAAATCAATCAACTATTGTTTGTCAGTCTGTTTTGATAAGGTTCACAGCGATATCTTCCTTCAGCATTCAATCCAACCAAACCCTCCAAAAGGTCAATGGCATTCGCCTTTTTCCCTTACGCGTCCCTTACTTCTTCCAATTCTTCGTTTACAGCTGGAGACGGCAGAGAAAAGAAATGGACTTGGCAGTGGATACACCGACTTCCTTTCTCTCGCCCGCTCTGCATTCTCTACTTCTCTGTCTTTCTCAATATCTTTCCTTGTATCTTTTTCGCAGACATCATCACTTAAATCGCTGTTGCTGTAGTTATTTTTAAAAAGAGATGGAGTGATATAATCTGTAGCGTGAAAAAGGAGGGAAGGAGGGCAACGCCTGCCGCGCCTTCCTCGCCTCCTCATATTAGCCTGTCCTTCCTCTCTCATTCACCCTTCGGACACAATTGTCAACAAAGATCTCCCAGATTGAGATGCAAGAATAGACCTTGTAAATAGCAAACACATCTCTTCTATACTTTCGGCTATTGATCAAGCGTTGAAAGCTTTAAACACGAGCGGCCCTCTCGTTTTCGTTCTTAAACTCCCTCCCTCCCCGCCTAGTCGTGCTGGCCACGCAAACATTTCGTGCAATTTCACCGTTAAATAAGTATACTCTAATTCCGTTGCGAAATTCCTTCGCGTCTCGGGATGTCATTCAATTTAACGAGTGGTGGAGGGAGAAAAGGAGAAAGGGGAAGACCGAAATAACCTGATGTGAAAGAATGGTGCATGTCCTCTTGAGGCTGTCGACGTCCTTGGCGAGTTCGGAGGTGGTGGCCGAAGGGGTGGCCGCCGCCGCGGGGGCTTCAGTTTGCATGCCGTTCGATGCTGACGGCAGGGCGTCGTCGGGCGCGGACTGCAGCTCGTGCTGCATGTCCTCGTCGACCTCCTCAAGATGTGTCACAATTTGTAGATGTTTGAAAGAGTCCGAACTTTTGAAAGGAGCGAAGAAAGGGCGCGCGGGGACAAATCCATTGAAGTGGCCTGAATGCAGAGTCAGCCACCTCAAAGTGCCGACTCTGCCTCTGCGCACAAGAACTACAATTTAGGGCAAATATGCAATTACATCGAATATACGATTACGTTAGCGTGCCTGAGCATTTCGCCTTTCTTCATCGAAGGGCGGTCCCTCCGCTCAACAAGAATTATCCTTTCGAGTTTAAAGGCATTTTTAGAAACGATCTATTAGAGAAGGAATCATTGACTGCTGCAGAAGGGTCAACGAAATAGAGGAGACAGAGAGGAAAAACGAATTTGCAAACTGAATGAGAGAGAGAGCAAGAGAGAGAGAGAGAGAGAGAGAGAGAGAGAGAGAGAGAGAGCGAGATAGAGAATGCGACCGGGTAAGTCGGTTTGCAACTGTTATGTCTCTCTTCTTTTCTTGTTCTTTCTTCACCTTTCTCTGCCTCACTCTTCTTTTTGATGCTACTGGGCAAATACGAATAAAATATGAAATACAAGGTTCGCGAGTCGGTGTCATTCGAACGCAATTGAGCCTGTGCTGGCCATTTGCAAGAGACTAGAGATTGGGGTGAGATGAGAGAGACAGAGACAGCAGAGAAGCTGCGAGGAAGTGCCATCGGAGTGGCCGTTCTGGCAGTGCATGCCATATAAGACTCGAGAGGTCAGCCAGGTTGGCTCAGTGGTTGCATGGTGGATGGAGATTAGGCAGCACTGCGAGGGGAAGGGAATGCCTACTGACACCTCTGACCACAATCTACCTCTCTTTCTCTCTCTCTCTCTCTTTCTCTCTCTCTCTCTGCTCTCCTTCCTTCTTCCTTCGCTACAGAACCCCCTCGGACATGCACACATCACACTCCTCGCCGAAATACACATACATAAATTTAGAGGTAAACAAGGAGAGCGGCGCCGGGTCTTGTGAGGAGGAAAAAAGGAAAGAGAGCAAATGGCCACGACGATTAGATAGGTAGATTCTGAGAGAATGAGAGTGAGAGAGTAGAGAGAGTGTGAGAACGAAAGAAAGAATGCTAGAGAGAGAGGTAGAGGGAGTTTTCCTCCTGGTCTAAACCAGTCATCTTCCATCCTTCAAGACACCAGGTTGAGTGATGCCCCGCAACCGCTACTCTTCTTGTTCTGACGAACATCGAGACAATTCAACAATAAAATTTCCTCTCGAACAACCTGCGCGACTACCCATTCTCCGCAGGAACTCTCACTCTTCTCTCTCATACACACACTCTCTCTCTCCCTCCCTTCAAAATTTTTCTCATTTCCCCATCACTCTTCATTCAAAAACGGATTTTTTTTCTAAATATAATTTAACGACTTTGTTTTTAACTTTTAGCCTAAAAATCTTCACATAAATGGGATAGTAGATGGCATACTCTCATAGCTAGAACATAGAAAGTTATAAAGTCGTACGTCTTGGTAAAAAAATCATAGCCCAGGTTCCCTTTGTATGATGGAAAAGAGCAGATGAAGTTCCGTGCCAATTCTAACGGAAATTTGGGAGGAAAGGGTGGAGAGGCTGCAAATTCGAAAGAAAGCTTCTATGTGAAAGCTGCAATGAAGAACAAAAAATGGAAGGCAATTTCAAAGAAGGCGTAGTTTACTTCGAATTCATTGATCGGGTGCCTCTTCAAATTTTTCGAACTCCATTTTCTCGGCTTTCTTTTTCTCAATCGGCAATGAGCATCGCTGAAAGTTCCAGTGTGACTTGTATACGTTTTCACATCTATTTAAATGCACTGCTGTTTATGCAAGCGAGTGAAGAGAGGACATGGACCCTCTGACGATTACAAGGAAGAGGGGATTTAGGCAACAGATGAAGAGGGGGAGTGAGGAAGTAACCGAGAGAGCGAGAGAGAGAGAGATAGCTAAGGGAAACCATATGGGGTGATCAAAAGATAAGGAAAAGACCAAGAGGTGGAAAGTGATATAATGCTATATTATCAGAAAGTCGCACCTGAAAGTTGTGGTGAGAGTTGGAGCCAGTGGAGTTGGCAGAAGGAGAGGCATCCGGAGTGGAGGAGGAGTCTCCAGTGGAGTCGTCTCGCATCGTGTACTCCAGGTCGCCCTGCAATCAGTGGTTCTCTCTTCATCTGCATCCTCTCTCTCAAATTTTTTCATCCTTTAGTTTGAATTCTTCGACTTCTTTTCGACAGCAAAGCTCAAGCAAGCGTCATCATCCAAGGCTGCTCTCACGCACAAAACGATTGTATGTACAATGCATGTGTGCACAGTTTCCGCGTCGAGGAATGAGGGAAGAAAGGAGGAGAGAGATAGGTATTCAGAGAAAGAGAAAGAAAACTTGGAGAGGGAAGGTGATGGAAGAGAATGTGAGAGGAGATAACATAGGAGAGAGAGAGTCAGACATAGACAAAGCGGAATAAAAGAATCGAGGTAAAATGGAGGAATCGATCGGCTCGCGTCACATCTCTCAAATCAGCAGAAATCAGGGTCCATCCCTCACAAAACACGATTATTGGATCCGCGAAGAACTGGCGAATCTGGGATCAGCTATTTCTGATGCATAGAAAGGCAGCAGAGAGCAGTGGGACATCGAAGGGAATGGAGACAAGGAGAGAGATGAGAGATATGAGAGACATGGAGATATTCATACATATGAAGGGAAATAGCGAGAACGAAGGATAAAGACGGCTCGACTGCTCCCACCACAGACTACGGAAAGAGGTGTCTATTGGCGCGGGCGCCAAGACCCTCAAGCCCTCACACCGGACATACACAGCACCCCCCTCCACCGACAACCACCACTGTCAAGTCATCGCGTGCTGTTTGCACAAGTACAGGGTGGAAGGGATGCTGAGAGCAGAGGAGATCGAGAGAGCGAAAGAGAGAGAGAGAAAGAAAGAGAGAGAAAGAGAGAGAGAGAGAGAGAGAGAGAGAGAGGGAGCCGAAGAAATGAGAGAAGACAAAACAAAGATAGTGAGACAGAGTGCGAGAGAGACCGGAGCGTGTACAGGTTGTATAGGATATAATGGAAGGAAGAGAGAGCTAAAGACTACAGAATAAAAGAAGGAAGGAGATCGCGAGAGCAGAGAAGAATTCGGATGTCCAGGCAGCCCACAGCGTCTTTGCACCGCACCGTAAGCACACTCGCACAGGCACATTCATAAAAAGATAGAACTCGAAAGAAACGAAAAAAGGCAGGAGAAAGCACATGCAAGGGAAGGCTCCAGGAAGCGGACAAATCTACCAGATAAACACTAAATCAAGAAATGGAGATCAAAAGAACTGAGTCCAAACTGGTCACTTTAGTGTCTAGGAAACTCTCTGCGAAGAGAGACAGCAACACTGTTAATCAATTTACACTTCGAATGAAAAGACTTCAATTTCTCTATGCACGGCACAAATCTGGCAGAACTCAGCGTCGTCTGCATGAAGCCGGATGATTCCTGGATCGGCTATAAGATTGCCACGTATATAAGCTTGCCATCTCCATGCTTATGCATTTAAAAAAAGGAGAAGGAATCACGGCAATCTCTCGCTCCCTTCATCACTCTCTGCCATTCCTCTGTCTTTGTTACTCTCAACTTTTTAATTCTCTGTTTTTCATAACAAACTTTCACTATTCTCCTGCATAATATAAAATTCTGTACTGAGGTCTGTCAAAATGACAGAGAACACAAAATGAAGTCCGGCTATACGCTATAATAGGGAATGAATTACAGCAGCGAGCAGAAAGTTAAGACGGGAACTCCATATAATCCATTCAATTTAAAGGCAAATAGTAAGTGCAAGAAACAGAGTGATGCTATTATACATAACACTTTGTGATTTTCAATAGTCGAGGACCGCTATCGCATATTACGTTCTCGCGGTCAATATACAGATATTGCGTGAATAGACGTCAAATGAAGAGAGAAATGTTGACCAATTAACGTCAAACTGAGAAGTGGTCGGCATTCAAATAACACTAAGTAAGTCTCATACAAAATGCTATTTATTCTTCGGTAAAAAAAAACTTTTCGAGAGCGAATCATATGAATGAATAAGCATGCTTTTGATTGCAGAGCAATATATTAGCCATGGTCTGTAATAATACGAAATTATTTTTTAAGTAAAAAAAATGAGTTTTCAATGTATCTGAGTCATTTGCCCGTGCCTTTACAGACTTAAAAATGTGGATTGCGAAAGCGTCAGGGATGAGAAAACGCGTCTAGTATGTAATAAATGAAATACTTGTAGGGCGCTATGGATGACTCTCGCAGGCATTTCGAGAGAAGACTAAATGGCTAGCTAATGTACATTTATCAAACAGTTCAAGAATTCAAATTATAGCGAGTTCAAAAGTTAAGTGAATTCTGAAGCGGCGGACGAGGTCATTTGAATAGTCGCTGTTTGCTAGGTCAGCGAAGAGAGTATGGTGAGGAGGGGGAGAGAGAGGGAGAGAGAGGGAGAGAGCGAAAGTGAATTTCGAGAGAGTGGAGAGAGTCCGAGAGAGTGGGATAGAGAGAGAAAGCGCGAGAAACATGACGAGGTGTTCTGGTGTCTGCGTGGTTTGTGCCTGGTCAGCCGGGTGCAAAGACGAGCGAGGGACCGCCCTCCAGCATGCCCGTCCGCAGTGGCTCTGCCCAAGCCTCGCTGCAGCAGCTTCATTCTCTCTCACCCCTCATCTTTCTTGCTCTCTCATCCTCATCACATACACACACTCTCTCTATCTCTCCATCTTTATCCTAACTCGTTCCGTCTCTGCCTCCCTCGCCCTCTCTCCGTGTGCTCTCTCCATTGGTCACTCGGCAGCCCGCCCATCTCTCCCCTCTGACCTTCCAGAATCACGGTCCGGCCAGGCGTCCAGCGCGTTAATACCCCAATTCCACTCTCTCACTCCTTCTCTGTCTTACTTCCTCTCTCTCTCTCTCTCTCTCTCTCTCTCTCTTTATTCCTTCTCGCTCTCTACTCCCATTGCAGCTCTGTCTTCTTCCTTCCAGACCGTGCACTTTTCATCTTTTACTCTCTGCACACTCTCTGGAGTAGGCTTGCACTCTCATGTAGACACAGGTACCGCTCAGCTGCCAGTTCCTCATTTCTCTCTCTCTCTCTCTCTCTTTCTCTCTCTTTCTTTCTCATCCCTTTACAACTCATTTTATTGGTAGAAAGTTTTAAAGTCGTTCTCTGCTACTCTGCTACTCTCCCTCTCCTGGTACAGACACTCACGGGATATGTATGCAAGGAAGGAAATTAGAGGCGAGCGAAGAAGGCGACTACGCGGACACTTGCTGTGAAAATAATGGAAATAATACGAGCTTAGCTCTCAATAATTTATTATTTATTGGAAAGTCGTGTTAGCAGCGTTCTGGTTTAAAAATAAATGTAAATGGAGAACATGCTTGTGACTGAGATTCTCGATCTCAAATAAATATTTCCTGAAAATTGAGCGGGCATGTCGACGCCACGAACAACCGTACCTCATTCAGCGAATGGTAATTTGATTTGTTCTGCATCTCGGCTAGCGTAATAGAATTTTTCTTCAAAAAATCGCTACATTTTGCAATGAGATGATATCGCAAGAGACCAACATAATTATAAATACCATTAGGTTATTTCAATTATATACATGAGTTGATTCGCAATGTGAACCTTTTTACTATTAAATGTAGGATAAGTGCGACTATAAAGAGGCAATATAGGATGGCGAACTATTCCATTTATTACACGCCGTTTGAAGCCAAATAGAAAATAATAGGAAATGGGGCATTTTATTCATAACTTTATTAAAATTTTATTCGCGAACTAAATGTTGTTTGGCCGGTTGTGCGCGCGGATGAATGAGCAGACGCAGGAATGAGAGAGAGAGAGAGAGAGAGAAATGAGGACAGCGAGAGAAGGGAGAGAGTGAATAAGGGAGAGATATTTTGAAAGAGGTGATGACGAAAATAGGAAACAAATTCCAGCAAAATAAGGAGAATATAATGAGTAGATAAGACAAATGCTTCTCAACAGCGGGAAAAGAATATTAAATATGGAAAATAAGTCACTTTTGTAGAAAAGTTGATCTCGATTAGAAAAGTGACGTTATAGTAAGATAGGCTGCTGCAAGCCTCCGTCTAATAGGTGGGTTGAAGCAAAACGAATAAAGGGTAACAATCACAAGGTCAATTGGGAGGGAGAGAAAGCAAGATCGAGGAGTGCAAAAGGAGGCAAAAATGAGTAACAAAGAGGAAGTTGGAAAGAGCAGAGAATTAATAAAAGAAAGAGAGGGAGATAGTGAGAGATAACGAAAGAGAGAGAGAGAGAGAGAGAGAGAGAGAGAGAGAGAGAGATAGAGAAAAGGCAACGGCCGTGCTGCTCCGCCCTCTTTCTCTGCTTTCACTAACTCAATCATACAACCGTAAGCAGATGCATCAGCAAATTGTCTTAGGATTGCCTCGGGTCAGATAGGAAAATGAAGAATAGAAGCAGATGGAGAATTGTGAGTCATTGAAGAGGAAAGAGGGAGTCGGGATAGAGAAAAGAGAAAAGAGGTAGGAAGGGAGAGAGACTTCCAGCAAAGATCTGAGCAGAGAGAGAGAGAGAGAGCTCATGCAATCAAAATCAGTCTATCATCACTTCATTGTTCTGCTGGCTCCCAAACGGGCAGCTAATCACAATCTGACGTGAGCCATGAGCTGGCTCACGGATTCAAACTGCGTGGCAATCAAAGTCACTTCTACTTTGAGGTGGCCAGCCAACTATTGAAAACTGTTTTCAGGGCATATTTGCTCTTATCTCTGGAATGTTTTATGGGTTCCTTCGGGATGGTGCCACGGATCGATACATACTTTAGTGAAGAATATTCATTACACGAGATGACATCTAAGACCTTCGCAGAGAGGGCGAGAGAGAAAGACAGAGACAGAGAGACAGAGAGAGAGAGAAAAAAGAGAAGAAGAGAGGATGATAGTTTGAAGAGGGCGGAAAGATGGAAGGAATGCGTTGTAGCAAGAGATTTGCTATTTGGCGAGCATGACGAAAACGCATTACTCAAAATCGATTTGAGGGAAGAGAGGAGGGATTGAAATAAGATTTCATCTAGACAAACAAAATTGAAAAATGGAGAGATAATACGAGCCGGTATGCACAAGGACGACTGCAACATCATTTCCATTCGAAAAAGGAAGAAGAAGAAGAAAAAGAATCGGCGGTGCGCCGTCTTCCCCTTTCGTGTAGTGTACTCCTTCTTCTCTATTCCATTCCATTTTTTTCTTCCTTTTCCCTCCTCATCGGCTTCTTCTATTGACATTTGAATCTAACAGCGAAAGTCTGCACTCCCCCCCCCCTTCCATTTCCACCTCCACCCACACACTTTGAGTATGCACAAAGTGTTCGACCCAGACAGCACGGACCGGTCACTTCAACTTCCTCCCGAAGCCTCATTTCTCCATCAAAAATTGTAGCAGCTCTCCCTTTCTAGCAATCTTTCAGGGAATCAGACGTGATACAAGCAAATTTTGCATACTACATATACTTCTAATAAGATTAAGCAATTCCTTAAGAAGCGCCAGCCACAATGTAAAGACGAAAGTGTCACCACCTTACCAGGTGGTCTTCGAAGTCACGTAATTGGGATAAAAGCTCTAAATAATAGTGTATTAGCACTAAATAAGAAATAGCGAAATAGAAACTATGCGCCAAAAATGTTTTATCACAGAAAAAGAGAGTCATTAGCACTTAGTGTCATTCTCAACTTTTACTTCCTCTTTCTCGTTAGTCCTTGTCGAGTTTCTAAAAAGTAGACAGGGACATTGTTCTGTGCTGCCGATTGCAGAATAAACATGTTTTGCATTTCAAATGAAGCAGTGAAAGAAGTGCCGCAATTCGAGATTGGCTTGTTCGGTATCGCAGTAATTAGGAGAGTGAGCAGGTACGAGTATGCATTTGCTTTGTATGTATCTTCGATCACTCTAGCTGCCTTGCTCTTTCTTCAACGAATGCACTAAAATGATTCCTACCACTAATGCACACACCAAAGTACTTTCACCAATTTGTAGCACTTTTAGAGAGCACGTGAAACTATCTTTTTGAAGAGCGACGCGTGAGACTAAGAGCGCATATTTTATAAGAGACTGCGCAAGACTTAAAGAAGACAGGTGCGATAGAAGGCTGTTCATTCCTTATTCGTGGCCTTGTACATTCCACTTCGCTATTTCAAGGCAAGGAACGGACTCATTCTCATGCAGCAAAGTAATGAAGTCTCTCTGTGGACATCATGGACGACATCAAATGTTCGGTGGAGAAGGAACAAAATTCTAGGGGCAACCTAAGGGTATACGATTCTTTTTTGGTTGTTGTAGGGCATGTAAAGTAGAATGACTATTTATTATTGACTTGGCCTCTCAATACACTCTGCTAAATTACTACCCTTACCAAATGAGGCTAAAGAGAACCTTTCGCTAGGCGTGCACATTTCACTTGCTGTTCAATAAAATGAAATTTAGAATTGGCCTGTTGAGCGAGCTGTAAAAAGAGCAGCTGCTGCTGCCGTCGTGCTGCTCTCTTACATTCCAACTTGAAAAAGGAGAGCGAGGGCAGCAGCCTTAAAACGGAGAACGAGGCAGACATGAAGGCTAGATGGGCCGACATATGCATTGAAGAGCTAAAAAGACCAAGAATTGGGAAGGCTGCAAATATGCACGCGTCGATGATCATTGTGGCACCAGTACAGAAGGGAAGAAGGGCGACAGATGGTAGAGAGGACAGCATGTTTGGCACTGTTTGGAGTGAATAGATAGCAAAGAGTTAGAAAGAGAGATTGAGACACAGAAAGAGAGAGAGAGCTAGTTATAGAAACAGAGAAAAGAGGAACTCCCGCTGAGCTGGGCAATGCACCTCCTCGTCGCATTATTCGCATAATGACAAAAATAGTGCGAGCGCCTGTCGGCCGCCTTGAATCAAAATTCAAATGAAGACACATTATCGATCATTTTCATCATTGCGAACCATCTAAAAGGTTCTTTTCTTCTTTCTCAATTTTGTGCGTCTTTTCTCATCAATGTAATTCGTGGCCTTTGCCGCAATTTAGATGAAGACGAGCTGGCCGTTGTTAGAAGCAATAAACTGAATTTCATTTCTCTTTTCTTACTTGCCCAAAGCATTTCAAAACGTTGGAGGTCGCCCGAGTGATGGTGAAAACATGCTCTTTGTTTCTTCAAATGGACACTAAATTCTTCGCAAAGTCAAAGAGTGTATGCTGCATTTTATGCACAGTGTACCCGCTTTACATTGTGATTGGCAATCGAATTGAGCGAACCTTCTTAATGATATCAAAATATATGTAAGAGAAGATGACGATCGGGTAAGGGTGTGGTCCATGAGATGTATCGGTGTTCTCTTCTATTCATCTATGAATGTCCGTATCTTGTGTCGACATGTCTTGCTCGTTCAGGGATTTCGAATAGTAAACTCATTGGATGAGCGTCAGCTGTGCAGAGTGGAAGAAAGACCCTTTCTGACCACTAATAGAGATTGATTTTTAAGCGATGCCACTCCTTCCCTCCTCGCATTGCCTCCACCAATTGGGACTGGCCGCCTCTGTGCGCACACTTTAAAATGCAATATGAATTGAGCAGTGAGGAAGCGAGCGAGGCAGCAAGAGGACATTACACGGAGAAGGAAGGGACCACGAGGGTGCGGAAGGGGAAGCAGGGAAGAAGTAACAGACGATGAATGAAACGAGGCCACTCTCCTCTCTTTTCATGTGACTGCCCTTTTAATAAATGTAGTGTCTATAATGAAATTGTCTGTTCTTTCTCTTCCTCTACTCAACAGTGCAAGGAGGACATTTACGATTAAGTGCACTTCGAACGGAATTTGCGTTTTGGTAACTTCAAGAGTTCGCGGAAGAATGAGTTCGCAGGGCAGCACGGCTAGTCGAATAATCTTGTAATTCCATTGAATGCATTTAATTGCCTGCCCTTACCTGCATTGAAATGGATGGCAGAACAGCTGAGTCTCTGCCGTATGCAGTCCACGCAAGATGACCGAGAAGCCGGAGTAAGGGTGAAGTGATAGCAGGTTTACCACCCAATCGTCAAAACCAGCTACGATTAGTTGGTCCTTTCGTCGTTTTGCTTTTCGATCAATTCCCACTAAATCAGTGATTTTTATCACTATATGATAGGTGGGGAGATGAGCGGCAGAGGAGGGTGTCTCTTACCAACAGTCCACGTACTTAACAGCAATGCGAAAATGCAAAGATAGTGGTTGAATAACGCATGACACCTCTATAAACTTTCATTTCTATCACATCACCTTATCGGCAGAAAAAATACAATTTGTGAATAAATGAGAGGGAATCGAAATCTAGGCAATGAAGTTGAAAAATACCACAGTGATCGTTGCATTATTCAGTGCATTTTTCAGGTGTATGCCAATGTAATCAGTTTAGTCGTTCTCAATGTTGTATGAAGGGTTTACTGAAATGTGATGCCCAGCTTCAAAACGTATTGGTGAATAGCAATAAATGTGGCGGCTGATATTGAAACAAGAGCACAGTCGTTGAGTATTGCTCAACACGCATTAGAAAATCGTCATAACTGTATGTATATATACATATATGCATACACACATTTAAGCGCAGTTAAAAGCCAACGTAAATAAAGATTGGCCAATGCCTAGAATTCCAATACCAGCTTCAACATAAATGATAGAAAATACTAAGTTGATTCCGAATCATTTTCAATGGTATCCGTTGTTCACAAACTTCTGGAGCCGTTTGAGGTTATCACCGAGAAATGGAAAATCCGTAAGAATTGGAATGCCGAATTGGGACTGCATCCAATGAGCATGCACCATGTCATTCACCGTCCACACTGCCACTCGCAGCTGCTTCGAACGCTGCATCTCCACAAAAGTTCTAAAAAATAATTACAATAAATAATATGTTTCTGGTATAGGAACAGTAAATAAAAGGGAACTAATTGCAAGCAAACTTAATACAAAATATCGAAAAGCTCACGTGTCGATGTCTCTGACGTTACTGAAGAGAAGGTCAGCACCCAGAAATGAGGGAAGAAGTGTTTTGAGTGAGATGAGATAGAAGAAGTCCAAGACCTCAGCACCCCACTGCTTTGGTCCGCTATAGCGAGGCTCCGTTCCATTCAAGTCAGCAAACGAGAAGAAGCGTTGACGCCAGGTGAGACCTGAATCGTCCCAATCATCTTTTCAAGGTTTACATATTAACTGTTTAAACTAATCTTTCAAGTATCCCGGATACTGTAAAACTCTCATATGATAATCATAATAAAAAATAGAACCAGTGAGAATGGTCGGCTTGACGCGCTTAATTTTGTAGACGACCCATGGATAGAAGGAGCAGACAATGGCTCGATTGTACAGATCATACTGCTCGAAGAAGTTGACAATAATGGCGACCATCTGTCCAAGCGAGATATGAGATTATAGGTACGGTAAGTTGTTTACGTCCCTAAAGATATGGTAGCACCTCGTCACTGTAGTCTTTGACATCGAAAAGCATGCGGACGTTGTTCTTGACGGCGTATTGGACGACAGCTTCGAGAGTCGGAATCGTCTCATCAGGCACGGCACCCTTCGCTGGCGATGCCCTAGAGAACAAATATGTTATTCCACTATCCTGCACTTTATCATGGCTGCCAGGTTGCCCATTAAAGTCCCTCCCTATTCCCACATCTAGAGATATACATAATCATGTTACACGGGGAATGGAACTAGGAGCCGCATGCTCTAACTATATTTGTGAAAACAGTTTCAATAGCCAGAGAGTGTTCGCGATTCAAATGAAATTAATCGAACGGATTTCTAGTGAACTTGACAGCGAGATTGGCCGTCTGCAGCTCGGAAAGCGTCTTTTCTTTCACCGGTCCTGTGATTCAAGCTGTCAAGGCAATTCTTGTAAAAGAAACAAGTAGAGAATGGAACCAGTAAGGTTGGTCGTTCTGTCGACGGTGTCGTCATGGAGTAACACGGCGATCCCATCTTTAGTCAGCGACAAATCAAACTCGATCAGATCTGCACCCTCGTGAACTGCCTGAGTCGTTGTACTTTATTCAGGCGCCATTCTTATCGCAGAGGTTCTATGAGGTCTTTTTTGTTGAGCATTTCATTTTGCTTAAACTTGCCTGAACAAAACCGGAGTATGAATTTTCGGGAAAAGATCCGGGCGAGCTGCGATGCCCGCCAAAGCGCCAGCCATCAAAGAATGCCTTCGACTAAATGTGCTTATATTTCTTTCTTCACCGTTAAAGCATCTCTCAGCGGCCATTCTTTGTTATGCTCAAAAGGAGTCTCCCCACGGTAATATCTTTGTTCTCCGAAAGGAAGAAACCGGTATGTACTTACACTTTTAGCATCGCATTGCTTGTTGTGAAAGACAAGATAGACCACAGCCAGGAGGATGGGAGCGACGAAGAACATGATTGGATAGAAGAAGAAGAGAAGAATGGCCGTGGCGGCCACGGCCACAAAGGCCACCGCCAGCTTCGTGTCATCCATCTCGGCGGCCGCTGTAGATGTCGACCTCCGAAAAATAACCCGAGCCGAGACCGGCCCTCCCGTTGTTACAATCAGGCCTCCTACCCAAAAACTTCCTGTCACCACCTAAAACACATCTCTTACAAGTTATCTGATAGCTAACAAAAGGCGGAATTTGTAACAAAACGGACCATCTAGGTTACCCGAAAAAATTACATATTGTATTTACAGCAAATATCAAATCAATTTAAAAGATTAAATTTAGAGGAGACTAATCTTCTTGGTGTTTCATTATTTTTTTTTGTCGATATAAATAACATTGATGTTACGTTTCGAACATATGTAGTTGGGTTATCAAATTTTATTTATACAGAATATTATTGCTGTTTTCCAAAACCTAAATGAATAATAGTGGCGTGTTTTTTTTTCGAACTGATTGAACTTTGTATAGTTCATTTCGTATTGTCTCTCCGCGGTGTTCATGGGTAGGTGAACGAATAGGGGCAGCTGTTACTTGCCCATTCCCTAGAGATGGTTACAGGGAAAATAGGGAGAGTAATGGAAGTAAGGAACGAGTTAAGAGAGAGAGACTGGAGAGCAACGAATGTCCTGAGGGAAGTCAGCTGCCGTGTTCTGCTTGCTCCCTCTCAGCCAGTGGCCAGCATAAGCATCAGCTGGCCTCGGAGACTTAGAGAAGAAGCCAGGACAGAGTCTCCCTCCGGTGCTGTGATAGTGACGACAGCAAAGAACAGACCGCCCTCAACAACATCTCCCCATGCATCGTTCTCTCACTCTGTCTTTTTCTCTCTTCCTCTCTCATATTCTTCTCTCTCTTCTTTTCCTTAGTTTTTTTTCTCTTTCGCTCTATTTTCATCGGTCTAACTTACTTGATCTTTTCTTCTTCAGGGATAGCCAACATTCTCGTCGATAACATGATGTCCATCGACATTCATTTACTTATGTTTGTCCAGGACATTTAAGTAGAAATTCATAGACTTCACACCTTCTAATCAAATCTTTAGTGACCGATTTTTCCGTTCTCCTTGTTTTTTATTGCGATCAGTGATCAAAAATTACAAAAAAATCAGTTTTGGCAAATAATCATCATTTGTAATAGTATATTTCGATACTCCCAGGTTAGCGAACGAAAGGTGTAAGAAGGGCTCCTTTTGCTCCCTTGGACCCTGGTCTTCCCGTAGTGGACATTACACTCGAACCTGGCAGATATTGTCACACGAACCAGAGCTTCTTTTCTCATTCCTCATATATTTTTGAGCGGCGGCAACGGGGCTGCGTTAAGATTGTTCTGGCCGAGTAGTGAAGCCCAGCCGCAGTCTCGCTCTCTTTCTTCTCTTTCCTGCGAGATTCTCTCCGACCAGTCCCTCCTGTTTATTCAAGTAGGCGGATTTTTCCGAGAATGTAAATCAGCTATTGTCATTTCCCTAAAATAAAGCGGTCAGCTTCTTTCTTTGTTAAAGGCTTGCTCTGCGTTAAATCGATTAATTAATCGTGAATACTTCAATTGATAAAAAAGAGGGATTTTGAATATTGAAAAAAACTCGTTGATTATTTATCCGCTCTGAATTGTGGATCTTGGATAATGAAGTCAATTGATTGGGTGAAGCTAGAGCTATTTGCCCAGTGTAAATTTCGCCACGATTGTTTTTTTCTCATTTATCCCTGATCTTTTTTGAATGTACACAAACAACTTCATCCTATAATTATTCGATGTTGTCTTGCATGCGACAGTGATTTTCGAGCTTATTTGTGTTTAAGCGGTGCTGAAGCGTAGATAGGCATCTCCTAGAAATTGGAAATTCCAGAAGAATGGCAGTAGACCAAGGCAGAGCTGCCATGGCCTCGGCTGCGCTCTCCAGAGGGATAAGTGTGTCTATCATCCTGAGCTCTCTCGCTCTTCCCTCCCACTGTCCTCATCTCACGATCCGCTTCACTCTTAAGCGCGGAGAGTGATGATGGAATAGAGAGAAGGAGAAGCAGGAGTGGAAGGAAGAGAGATGAGGAGAAAGATGAGAGAAGCTAGATGGGACATTACAACACACGCGCATCTCGCCCTCCGCGCAGGCAGGAGCAGCTGAAGCCGCAGCTTCTTCTCTTCAACAGCCTCCTCCCCCCAACCCAGCCCCGCCACCCACATTCACTCCTCTCAGTCAGTCCAACTGCATCACCGCGGGTCGGCCTTCCTTCCCGTATCGCGCTTTTGAGATCGCTTCTACTCAACGGTAAACATTTTCGCTCGTCTTATCTTTAGAGACAAAGCGTCCTTATCCCATTAGTATAGCATGCAGGGGTGGCAGGAGGAGGCTGAATTGGGAGAAGCTGCTGGCAGTTTTTTGCTCTTGCTTACATACATAACTAATTGTCTTCATAGTGCACTTATGATTCGCTTCGCATTTTCGTGTCTATCGTGCGGTGTCTTTTGATTGAGAACGTTCACTGTTGATCGAGATATTTCAGGAGTCGCTGTTTCAACGAAAAAGTGGCTCTCTTGGGTAAGGCACGCGCTCTCTCGCCACAGTAGGGTAGCCACGAGAGAATATAGAAGGGGACTTGCCATAAAACTGCCAGCACTTAGACCCTTCCTCATTGCATCCTAATCCCAAGTCTACTTTCTACTCATCTTATATTTATTATACATTTCAGCCCGTATCGAACATGTCCGAGGAGGAATAGTAAGTGACGACTTTATTCCATTACTTCTTTCACTATCCTCCTCTCCCATTCTTTTGTTTGTACTTTTACTTTTGTTTATCTTCGTTAAGTATAAGTGACACTGTACAGAATGCGTTCATCATACTCAAGCTCATCCGGTTCATCCGGTTTTTCTTCTAGTTCATCCGGGTTCCCGAATAGTTCATCCGGTTACTCTTCTAGTTCATCCGGTTTCCCAAATAGTTCATCCGGTTATTCGTCGTACACACTTGGTGCGAGTTCACTTTATTCCCCATTGTCTTCATTGTCCGGTAACTCAGTAGGTAGTCATCGTATGTCCATGCCCAGCCCGGGTGGTTCATTCCCCGCGCAGCAACAAGATCCAATGCGCAAGTTGTCTTCCACTCTTGATTCCCTCCTCTCACAAGCGACTTCCCCTAGTGCGCGAGGCGTGCGTGGTCGGTCCGCATCGACGGATCCACGTGCTGACAATGGCGCACTCAGCCTACGACAGACTCGAACGAACGAGACTGACAACCTTCTGGAACTCTACGGCGTGCGCAAGAATAGCTGTGGCAACTCACAAGGTATGTCTGCCAAGGCATTCCTGGAGCAGCGGAAGCATACGCTTCCCCCTGTGGAGGAGTGTACCGACCCGCGCCTCGCGTATTTGCGAGGAGGAGAGCGGCGCCGCTCTTCTCTCGAGCTCGAAGGCAACTCCCTTCTCCCATCGTCAAGTCGAAGTGCACTTGGAGCCGACAATAAAGGACCAGGAAAAGGAGCAGATGGCAGCGAGCCTCCGCCCGACGAGTACACTCGACGACTGCTCGAAGCACACAACAGGGTGGACGAGCTGCTCCGGCGGCGAGGTCTCGACACTGAGGATGAGAGGAAGTACCTCCGAGCATGGGAGGAGATGCCTGTCGTAAGGGAAGTCCGCCGGGACATCAACGCACTCAGACGACGTTCCAACTCGAGCGACTCCGGCCTCTCCACCGACTCCGAACCGACACGAGAACAGCTCCGACAGAGGTCGCCCCCTCTTGAGGAGACCTTTTGCGAGCAGGAACTGCAGAGAGAAGAAGATGAAGATGAAGATGAAGCTGAAGCCGAACTAACCTTGAAGACTGCTGCAACCGAATCCGCTCAGGCAACCTGCTGCTTTCAAACTGAAGAATCTATTATCCAACAGGCATTCAATTCCAAGTCAAATTCCGAAATCGCTCGCAAGATTATTGTTCAGAGAAAGAAAGAAAACGAGAAGGTATCTTTAAAAACAAAAGCAGTTCCGCGGAAAGAGCCATCGCCGCCGAAGGAACAGGAAGTAAAGGAACAGGTGAAGAATCCGCCCGATAAGGGGAAATTACCGGAAAAAGCTAGCGTCAAGGAACCGGCTTCTGCAAAAATTGAGCCTGCTAAAAAGCCGCCACCTGTAAAGGAGGCGATTGCTAATGGCGCGACTTCTAAAGAAGCAAGTCCGCCTAACAAGCAGAGCGTCGTAGATGCCGGCAAGAATAAGACCAAGCGATCAGCTTCGCAAGCTCCCGCGCCAAAAAAGGTGGAAATACAAGCTCCACCTTCAACTCCCGCACCGCCTGCACGGCCGGAACCAGTTCAGCAGGAACCAACAAAGATAATCTTCAAAGCCGCTCCACGATTTAAGAACCCACCACCGCAAGAGGCAGAACCACAGAAAGTTCAGCTGAAGAAGACGGATCCGGAGAAGTTGAAAAAGGAAAAGGCCGCGGAAGAAGTGGTTATCTCAAGCGCAGGAATCAAGGTGGTGCTGAGACGACCGTCCAAGGCACACGAAGCGGAGAAGCCGGACCCGAAGCGTGAGACATCGCGGCCGCAGCTGCGTCGAGCCAAGACCATTAATGTGGACGTGGCTCTCGAAGCGGTGCGTGAGAGAAGGGCACGGCGCTCTCCTGTCACGGTTGAAGCTTCCAAAACAATACTGGCACAGCTTCAGCCGATCACTGAGAGAGTCAGCCGTAGCTCAGCCGAGATTTCCGTTCAGCACTGCAGCTTCTTCCAAGCACGAGAGACAATCAAGTCGACTGCCATTCCCCACAAGAAGGTTGCTGCCCCTCAGCCGCTTCCTGTTCCGACCGAGAAGAACGTGCGCATGAATCTGCGACTAACGGAGAGGGCGCCGAACGATGAGAAGGCCAAGGTTGTTCTTGTGTGTGCCAGGCCGACTGCCATCTCCCGTCTCGATCTGGACGTCAGCAAGGCGGACGGTGCCGTCCAGCCTCAGCCGCGTCGCACTCGAACAACGCAGATCCACCGGAGGAAGATAGGCAAGTTGGATCGCTCGAAAACGGTAGACCAATCAGCCATGGAAAAGGCAGAACGAAGTGTCCGCCGAATTGAGATTCCGTCGCATTTCCTCGAAGTTGCAACAGTCGAAGCGCCGAAGGAGGATTTCAAAGAGGCGCGCAAGAATCTACGGAAAGTTCCCTTCCTCAACTGCATCGGCGGAATGGGAATAAAGGTCGTCTGCGACAAAACCAAACAGAAGCAGAAGAAATCCGCGGTTGAGAAGAAGCCCAACCGGAGGAAAGAACCAAGCGTTACGGAAGCTTCATCACTACTCTCCAAACTAACTGGAAAGGAGAGCGAGGAAGCCACAGCTGCAGCGGCAATTACAATGTGCGCAGAATCTCCACGTCTAAAACGGCAGAACGCCTTCAAGATCAAGAAGAATGTGGAAGGCAACACTGGTATGGCTGAGTCAACGACCCCTGCAAGCAGGCAGAAAGGTGAAGGGACGAAGAAGCCGGAAGAGAAGACTGGCCCTCCTTGGCAGCGGAAGCGGAACAGAAGCGTGAGCAGCGTTGCGAGTGGCTCGGGCGGTGGGAAGCCGTCAAAAAACTCTAACAGCTCCCTAGTTCGCCCCGCGACGTCTAGCGGATGCCGGGTGGGTCAGCGGCCCATTCGAATCGCGTCTTCTTCAAGTGTGCACAGCAGCAATACCGTGATCCAGCTAACAGCCTCGTCTGACAACATCCCTTCGATCTACGAACAGTACTACCCACTTGGCAAGGTGCCCCTCTCACCGTCTCCTTCCTTGTCCGAAGTCGACCGCATCCTCATCGAGCGATACATGCGTTCCCTTAACATTCCGATCCCGCGCGCACTGCGTGCTCGTGAGTGGTCGCCGATGACCTGGTCGATGCGAATGATGGCCAGTCCTTACCAGCGAGACCGCCGCTCGCGCTCCCCCGGCACGTACTTCATCCGTCGCCGCTCGCCTTCCCTGCGGTCGCCCCCTCCGGAGCCGGTGGCGGAGCGGCCGCAGCTCAGGCGCGCTTATCGCACCACGACGCGCTACGTGCGGAACGCGCCGCTTCACTATTTTATGGGCTTGAGAAAGGCGAGAGAGCGCGTCGAGCAACAGAAACACAAAGCGCCCGGCATCTCGGCCCGCCGCAAAAAGCGCCCTTGGGTTCCGAAGTGGCGGCGGACCGAGCGGTTAGCTGCCACTCAGAGAATTCCCTTTACTGCTCAGAGCATAACGGCACCCTCATGTCTCTCTCTCTCTGTTTCAGTTCCGAGTACGAAGAGGAGGAGGTGGAAGCCGAAGCCGAGGAAGTCGCGGAGTACGTTCATTCATTTTATGAACATCTTTTTCAAAAGACAAAATCGAGAATAAGTTGGACAGATCGCACAAAGACACTGCTTTTAACCTGCTGAAGGGATGCACATGTTGAGCATTATAGAAAAAAAACCGATTGGGGGAGGAAAAGGAGAATTAGAAGTGATTGCGATCGAAAATAGAAAGAGCGATTGAAATCTGAATGTGTGTTAGAGAGAGAGAAAGAGGTAGAAAGAAAGAAAAAGAGAGAAAGAGAGGGAGAGAGAGAAGATTCGCCGTTCGAGCGATGAATCCAAACCCGGTGCTCCTTTGTGTTCCAGGATCAAAAAACGGTGAGAATGAGTGTGCCTCCTTCTCCTGCAGCCCTCCTCTCCGCGGAGCCATCGCCGCACTCATTCCCTGTATTCTTGCTCGCTTTCTCTCACATACACTTTCGCCCGCTCTCTTTCTTTTCATTCTAAGCAGTCTGAAACCATCCAGTAACTCTTCCCTTCGGCACCTCTCTTCTTCCTTAATCACCACTCCACACATTGACATGCGCACCACATAATTCGCATGTCCAAAAATTCAACGAAAGAGATTCATAAAACACACATAATGAAGGAGAAGAGGCAGCTTCATATGTTGTTCAACTACATAGGTGCTTACGGAAAAGGATGTCAATTAATTATGCAATTGTCATAATATCTAATTGCGCTATAATCTCATTGTTTTATCTAGATCCGAGGATAAGGCCGGCGATGGGCTGAACGAAGCGGAGAAGGCCGCCAAGAGACGCCACGAGGATGACTCGCAGGCCAAGCTGAACGACTATGAGGAGAAGAGGAGAAGCGAGCGAGAGAAGGAAGAAGAGGAGCTGAGACTCCTGAAGGAGAAGCAGGAGAAGAGAAAGTCGGAGAGAGAGGAGGAGGAGAAGGCAATGGCCGAGAAGCGGCTGGCCGAAGAGGAGAGACGCAAGATCGAGGAGGCCAGCCTGATTGTTTCTCATTCATTAAATGCACGATTGGATCATGCAACCCTGAATGCACTGAGATTCCAACGAATATGACTTCTTTCAGGAGGAGCGTCGAATGCGTCAAGAATTGGAAAAGAAGCGAAAGGAGGAAGAGAAGAACAAGCGAGCCGCTCTCATGGGAGGGCTCATGGGATCAGGCGGACGCAACTTCGTCATTCCAGAGAAGAAGGTCAGTGGAGTCTGAGAGCATTTCGATGAATTGGGATGAGATCCGCTTTGATAAAGGAACCTTTTGCAGGAGAAGGAAGACAAGTTCGGCAACATTGTCCAGGCGAAGCAGGAGATGGGCATGACCAAGGATCAACAGGAGGACGCGAAGAAGGTTTACCTTAACCATTTACATTTAGGACTGAGAGAAGGTAGAACGAAATGAAATGATGTAGGCCTTCCTGTCGACCATCATGCGGACGATGGAGGCGAACGCGCCCGCCGACCTCCGCGACAAGATCAAGCAGCTTCACCAGCGCGTCTGCAAGCTCGAGGCCGACAAGTACGACCTGGAGAAGCGCCACGAGCGCCAGGAGTACGATGTCAGTTTAGAATACAATCATTATCATTTCCATGCGCATCTTTAAAGATTCAGAAATTTTGCTTGAAGTAGTAGTACAAAGAAAGATTGCTTGCCATTTTAAGCTGCGTGAGCTGAACGAGCGACAGCGCCAAGTGGCACGAAACAACGCGCTGAGGAAGGGTTTGGACCCCACCGAAGACGCCAACTCGCGCCACCCGGTTTGTGCCCCCTCATCCGCATGTCTCTTCCCACTCACAACCATTCCTTTTTGCCTTCTACTCATCCAGCTTCTCCTCTCTCTTTTCTCTCTCCTCCCCTCTCTTCCAGCCTAAAGTGCATGTTGCACACAAGTTCGACAGGCAGACAGACAGCCGCGCCTTCACTGACCGCAAATCTCTGTTTCTACAGGTCCATTCTTCTTCTTCCTCTCTTTATTCTTCTTCATTTGTAGCCGAAGGTCCAAGTGGCGTCCAAGTACGATCGTCAGATCGATCGGCGCAACTTCGGTGAACGCCGCAAAATGTTTGAGAATGTTCGTGTGTGTCCATGATTCCGCTTTTCATGTCTCGTCGCTCTCTTCTCTGTGTCCATGTCCATCTGTCCTGTCCATGTCCTCTGTCCCTTTGCAGAAGCACGCCTTCCCGTGCTTCCCCGGCGTCCCTCCTCCCCCCGTCATCCTCGAGAAGATCATCCTCAAGACGAGGGCCGAAGAAGTCTGTCTTTGTCCAGTTCTTTCCTGTTACTGTCTCATGTTCATCTTTTCCGTCGTTATGCATCTTTATTACAGGAGGCTGCTGCAGAGGCTGCTGAAAACGAGGTGAGAGAAGAAGCAACTCGGCATTTACCGTTGCCAACATCCTTCAAAAATCTTTAGAGAGAGAGGCATAGAGAGAAAGATACTGAGAAGGAGAAGTTGGCAAACATGCGTGTTTCAAGGGCCGCAAATGTTGAAACAAAAAAAGATGCGACTTGCGCCGGCACAGTTTCCTGGCTTAGAGAGAGAGAGAGAGAGAGAGAGATAGAGAGAGAGACAGAGAGAGAGACAGAGACAGAGACAGAGAAAGAGATATGTATGTAGAGAAAGAGTAATGTGGGAGATTACGAGAAGTGGCAGACTGGGTCAATTCATTCTCAGGAATACGAAGAGTGAGCTTCCAAGTATGGGGACGACGGTTCTTCCTCCGTCCGCTCTACTTCCTCACTCCTTTCTCGTCTTTTTTTTTAAATCACAACTTCAACTTATTTTGCTCGTGTCGCACACTTGAATAAAACTGAATGTACTTAGTGTTCGTGTCCGTCCAGTGATGTCCTGTCCACGATAATTCATGCATGCGTGCTTGTAATTATAACAAGCATCCACAAGGATTCCCTCGCTTCTCTGAGCATTGCTTGAGCTGAAGATTATCTCTAATAGTTTACATGCTTTGGAGAATGTAAACTACAAGATCGGAGATAATCTGTCGTTTCGTCACAAAAGCGTGCTCCGTGGAATACCTAAAATACTTGATCGCCTACACTCTTCCGGAGGCTTCTTTATATCTTCTTTGTGTTTGAAAAGCGGAATCATGGCCTAAAAAAGACTCGTTCAGGTAGACATATGCATGCATGTATTGCAGAAAAAAAGATGTCTCGCTTTGACAATCAAGGCTCAATAAAGCCATGAACGCATTTCCGGCTGCTGCCTTCTTCGAATAGAATCGGCAATAATAGAGACAATAGCACTGAATTGAATGCCAAACAATTCTGAGCGACATCGCTTAACTTCATCTTCTCTTGTTCTAGAAAGAAGAAGACAAGGTTGAAATTCGTCATGGAGGAGCGCACCCGCCACCCGAATGGGGAGCCAAGCCAATCGAGGACCTCGAACTCATCCGCACCGAAGAGAATCCGGTTGCCCGCTTCCTTCGAGTGGTATGTGGGCTACTCCATCTTCTTCAATTCATAATTTGAGTCGCCTAGCATTTCTTCATAGTTTGGAAAGAAGATATTCTCCTCCGGTTCCAGGTGAACGCACCGAAAGAAGTGGAGCCGAAAGTGACCAACATACCCAAGAAACGCCTCATCAATTAAAGTGACTCGTATAAAATTATGTAGGAAATTTATGTGACCTTCAAAGATAGTGCTGATTTGTCTGACATCCATGTTTCAGCATCACGTGGACTCCCTCAACAACGAATCGACATCGAACGAATTTTGAATGAACTATGTTTCTTTGCCTATTTTCTTTGTACACTCCATGATACGCCTCAGCAGGGGACCATTTCAAACCGTTACCAGTTCAACTTGACAGGATAATGTACAACTATAGTAGTTTCATGGGATCTACTCTGTTTTTCAAGGCTGTTTCTTGTCTGCTCTACGTGGGGTAAACAACGAAGGCAACTTGATGCAATTCTATTTGCATGAGAATGTCGCAGATTGCTGACGATAGAGAAGCAAATCCAACAGCTCCGTGTTGCAAAATTTCTTGCGTGAACTGAAAAAATGCATAGTGGCAGTATATTTCGGCTACATTTCGTAGTAATATTCTCTTGGTCTCCCCTCAGATTCCGCCACGGGGTCATTTATTTGAGAACTACAGCCTTTCTATGATTATTCGAAGAAAAATACATATAAAGATAGCCAACTAAAAAGCACAGAGCTGGGAAAAGTTTCTCTTTCTTCTCATCTCTGAGGAAAACAGTCAGTGAGAAATGCATAGGCTACCCTTTAATTTAAGCTGGCTGTCGTGATGTATTGCTCAAGAAACTCGAGAATCAAATTAGGGAGTCTGAGATGTATAAGGGGCAATTTCTCGCCCTGACTCTCTGGTTGTCTTGCGGATATTTTACTTACTCAAACAAACAAATAGCTTTATTTTGTACATATATTTGAACTTAAGAGAAAAACCATGGATTAAGAATAAGAATTTGATGAAACGATGGAGAGATCTGAATGTTCAGGAATAACAGGGCTAGATTGCATCAAAAGGTACTCCGCACTCTGGGAGTAAGTGCAATTATATAACAAATGATAAGCAATAAGTAATCAGGTAGGTAGGCTAAATAGCAGTGCACTGTAGGATACAAGCTGATTAGATAATGTAGGCAGATAATAAACTCTATTATGCAATTGGCTGAGGGCAGAAAGAGAAAGCAAAGAGGTCAATCAAGCGAAGAGTAAGACACGAAAAGATACAGATACAGGCGAAAGATAGAATGCAGTGGAAAGGTGATAGGGAAAGGGGGGAAGCTGAATGGACGTGAGGGTGGAAAGGGCGATTGAATTCATCGGTTCAAGGCAGGAGAAGCGTCACCGAGCGTATCTTCTATGCTGCTACGGAAAGGAAAATAAAGAGAGAGAGAAGGGAAGAAATAGCACTGTAGCTCGTGACTGGCTATCTGTGGCCGGCGTGGTCACTTCTGCTCTTCTTCCAACTGCAACATTCAATTAGTCAGCATGTGAAAGGAGCGAATACTCGCGAAAAGGGAAAGACATGAGAATGCTCTGACCTTTCCGGCCTTGTCCTCCTCGAGCAGTACTCGCTCCTCCTCCGTCAGCTCACTCGTCGTGGGGTAGATGAAGACCTCCTGGCGGTCTTGGCCCCATTCATTACTCGCGATGCACTTGTAGGTGCCCATGTGCTCCCATGACAATGAGTAGATCAGAAGATCCCCACTGTACAGCACCTGGAATGGCGAGGATCATTCAGTGATCTCAACCCACACCAATTCTAGGATGTGTTTTGTCTCCATTCAGGAAGTGTGGGGCAAATTTAAAAGTACATACATCGGCTTAGTGATAGCGAATGCATAGTTCCGTATAGCAATATTTCTTCAATAATAGGATGGAACAAGGAGAAATAGAGGCAGAGAAAGAGAGTGAGACGAGAACAGACAGACAGAGAAAGAGAGACATTGAAAAGAGAAGAAAACAGAGCGAGTCACGCGCTTTCCAAAAGGAGCTCATGCTGATTGTGATACGGGATTACTTCTCAGATGGCGTGATTAGCTAAGCCCCCCCCCCCAGTGCTAATCCCTCGATGACAGCTGCTGCCCAGCTGACCTTGTAGTCCGGGTGGTCGTTGAGTGGGGTGCGGTCCTCGTTGAACCAGGCGAAGGAAGCTCCCCGGGTGGCACGGCAGGGCAGGACCACGGCATTGCCAATGTTCTCGAAGCGGGCATCCACCCAGTACCGGATGGAGGGTGGCGAAGTGGCAAGTAGACGGGACTTGCGCATGCATGGTTTCGAGTAGCCAACTGAAAGAAGTTCCTTCTACCTTCTGTTTCAACTCTAATCTTCCATTTCCATTCTCTATGCTGTTATCCTTATATTTTATTTGCCCATAGCGACGAGAGAAGTCGTGGTGAAACTAGAAAGTTAAATAGCGAAAAAAAAATTTAACTAATGAATGTCCCGTAACGGCCACGATAAAAGAGCAATTGCAGACGCCGAACCCACCGTACCCTTATCCTATTTTAGACTAACGAGCTTGTTCAATTTCCTTTGTCTCTATTCAACTTTTATTATCATTTCATTTCTATTCAATTATATGATCTATTTATTTCTAAGACTATTTCCCCCTGCTCCTAGACTCTGTTGTCTTCGTAGCTCTGTGTGTGTTCCCACTTTAGTTTCCCTTTTTTTCTCCCCAACGTCTATCTCGAGAAGTCTTTCTTTATCTACAACTTTTTTTTCTAATAGCTTCCGTCACAAGCCAAAAAAGTGCTTGCACTATTTACGATGACTGTTACGCCGATCAAATGAAGTGAAGATAAGAAACTCGCAACTGTTTCAATGCATGTTTGACCATTTGTGATTTCCACAACACTTTGACAGCGAGGCTGTTCATCGTTAGTGGCTTGCACTCACCAACTTTGACGGTGGCCTCCTGCTGGATGGTGAGGTTGCCGGCGCGAACGACGCAGCGAAGGACGCCGTTGAGGCGGGCATCCACGCAAGGGAAGCGGAGATGCGAGATGGTCAGCGAGTTCGCGATCATCTTCTTGCCCTGGTTCAAAAGCTTCTCTGGTGTCGAGATGTACTTGTCCTCTTGTTCCTTTCGGCCATTCAAATACCTCAAAATATTGTAAGTTATTTCCCTCCCACTCCCCTCATCCAGTCTATCTTAAATGATTTACCATGTGATGTCAGCTCCGGGAATGGAGGTGGCATCGCAGTAGAAGTCGGCAGGCTGGCCAGCCTTGAGAGTCTTGTCAGTGAGGATGTGATTGGCGAAACGAAGCAGTGGCTTCTGAGTCAGGGGCGGCGGCACTGAAAAGGGAAGCCATTCGAGATTGTGCAGCTCGCGAGAGTGACAGGCACTCTGGCTACTGTCTCAGAGCAGCACCAGACTGACACTGCTGGAGGAGGGCCGACGCATCGAATGCGTCCTGGAGGTGAGGGGCAGCTGCAGTCTGCAACAGTCTTCACTGTCAATCATCCCTTATCAATGATTGGCAGCTCTGCGACTGCGGCAAAAGAGAAGGCAGAGAAAAACCCGCCATGTCTTGGAGCGGCAGATTGGCCGAGCGACACGAGACAAAGGCAACTTGGAGCAAGACGGCCACGTATGCACGCATTGTGGAAGTCTCCTTAAACCAACTTGGCTATTCTTGGACATCTTCTACTCATCTAACACACACGACCACTATCATACGTCACTACCGAGAAAGAATGACAGGCCAAAGGGTGGGTGGGAAAGACTCCGTTTGAGGCGACGCGCGGAGTGGGCTGCCGAGGGGGCGGCGCTTCTTCCATGCCATAAGGAGGAGGCACAGATAGAAGAGGAAAGAGAGTGCGATACTGCATCTCAGAGGGGGAAGCAGAGAGAGAGAGAGAGAGAGAGAGAGAGATAGTGCGTGAGATAGTGAGAGTGAGAGAGAGATAAAGAGAGGAATAGAGAGAGAGAGAGAAAGACGATGACGGCATCATCTAAGAAATGGTAAGAGAATGCAAGTGGACAGCGAGAACGTACCGGAAAAAAGGGAAGAGTGTTATCATTCAAGATATGAAGTCAGAGCTTCATCTTCTCCAAAGTCTTTGATGATGTGAGCAGGGAATGCTGAGCTAGCCGCCAAAGAGTGTCACGATCTTCTGTATACTCGAGATAAGAATCGGATAGGAAGGCATCTTGAGGGCAGCTAACCAGCAGCAACCACAAACAAGCCGAGTCTTTCTCCATCGCTCTGCTTCTCAAACCCTTTTGATCTTGTGTTCTCTCCTTCTTTCTTTCGCCTTCTCGCCTCTCTGCCTTCCATTTCTTATCATTTTGCCATCATCTTGCAGAATCGAAGAGTCCATGGTTAGCGGGTCGCCCAAGGAAAACCTTTGTTATTCATGGCGGCTAAATTTAAATGTGATCAGGCTGATGAAAACGACGCGTGATAAAGTGACGAGGTGTTCTTTGTCCAGAGGGCGCTGCGTGAGATTGTAGTAAATGGAATGATCACCACATCGATAGGCCTTATCACATTTTCTGGAGCAACAATTTGGCATTTACCTCCCCGAGTCCCGTGAATCTTCGTTTTTGCGGGAGAAAGGCCAAACGGCTTACCCAGCAGCTGGAGTACGAAAGGCGAGGAGATGCGAAGAGGATGGACTGCGAGGAAGAAAGAAGTTATGTGTGAGAGAGAGAGAGAGAGGGGGGGAGCGAGAGGGAGAGAGACCGTGAGAGATCAAAGGCACCAAGGAGGGAAAAGGAAAGAAACAGAGGCAGTTCAAGAGATGTTGCGTAGAGAGTCACGCTGTTGCACCAGAATGATTAGTGTGGCCACTGGCTGATTACAACACTGGCCTCTGCTCTGTAATCGCTTTGTACTTCTTCCTGATCAATCTCATATCCGATATCTCGTTGTGAAGATCTCTCTTCAATGCGTCACGTCGCTCTTTGTTTCCCTTCGGCTAAGAATAAAGGAATTGCCACGTTCTACAGTAGTCTACGGACGTGTCACTTTCGTCATCATTCCATTTACTCCTTACCACAGGTCGACAATGGCTGTTGGAGTTGCGCAATGTGGATAGCCCAGGCTCAGGCTTGGGGTCACTGCCCGTGCTGCCCTCCTCTCCCTCGCTTCTTTTAGCGCCAAGACCATATCCACCTGCTGCCTGGCTGCTTGCGCAAGGACAGGCTCTTGTGCTCATGAGGACACGGGAGCACAGGAAGAAGGACCAGGAGGACACCGAGAAGGGGATGAGGAGAAGTGTGAGAGAGTGGAGAAGAGAGAAGGAGAAACAGAGAGAGAGAGAGAGAAGAGGAAGGAGGGGGAGAGAGACCGCGAGAAATCACAGGGGCAGGCTGTTGCGTCACGCGGCAACGCCTCGCACTCAATTTGAACGATGGCTCCAATACTCCTCCAGCAGCAACAACTTGCGGCGTTCAGTTCACGAAAATGCACTTTCACACTCAAGTGATATTCATCTTACGTGGAATGCGAGGGAATTGAACGGCAAGACACGAGCGAGAGAGAGAGAAAGAAAGGGAGAAAGAGAGAGAGAGAGAGAGTGAGAGAGAGAGAGAGAGTTGGATCGAGGGAAAATAAAGCGAGTTAGAAAGAAAGAAAAGATGCTCTAGTTCATTGCAGGCGTTTGAGACAGTCATGAGGCATTTCACAAACAAGTCTCTGAGTTGCCCGTTTTCTGTTGTCATCTGTGCAAGTAACTAAAAACATGTTATTTATCTCTTGCACATCAACAGATAAATTGGTGGTTAGCGGGATCTGCGGCAGCATGCGTATGAGTGAATGGCAACTGATAATTAGTAGGGTCTGCTCATTTAAGTTGGATAAGTTGAACTGCAGTTGTATGTTCTTGGACAACTTTTCAGCATTTACGTTGTTGTCTGTTGAAAAATTGTCTTGTCGTCAGTATTCAGTGTTTAATAAAGCCGAACAAAAGGCGAACAGATCTTTCCATGATATCAATCGTGCTGAACAAATGTCCAGTCCAGAGACTACAACATTTCCAAAACGGAGGCGAACTCTTGCTCGTCATGTTCACAATGTTTGTGCTAAACATGATGTCAGTTTCTATCATGTTGACATGGCACGGACACTATGATTATTTAGACAGCAGTCTTCGTAGACTATGTCTCCATCTGTTCTCTTTCTCTCTCTCTCTCTCTCATAACCACTCCCTCGTCCTCCTCCTCTTCAGTAGCAGTCATCTTTGTTCTCCTCTTTTCACTGAAGCATCTGATATTCATGTCGGCAAATAAGTAAGACGATAGTAATGTGAGAAGTGAAAAAAAAAACGGCAGATAGAGAGAGAGAGAGGGTCTGAAGTAAAGAGATTGAGAGGGGAGAAGCGAGAAAGAGTATTTTGCTCCTTTGGCACCTGCAGGCAGTGGAGGACACGGCTGCCGTTCTCCTCTGAAGACACGATGCACCGCCGCCACTTCCCTCACCAGCTTCTTCTATTCCGCCATACAATTTCTTGTACATGTACAGATAGACATTTCTGCTCTAGTCTCCCGAGAAAAAAACAACATCGCGTATCCTATTATTGGAATAAATAAGTCAAGTTCTTCTGACTCCAGACTATGAGTTGCATTAAGCTACAATTTAGATATTTCAGCGTACGGCGAAAGTAAATGCACAAAATACAGTTGGTATTTATAGCATTGTATGCAAAAAGCTGCTGTAAGAGCCAGTAAATATGCATGTATATGTTTAGAAATATCCATTTTTTTCTGAAGCAAAACTACGGATAATTAAGAGAAACTGGACAAATCCGTATGAAGATTTCTACTTAGAAAAGCCAAATAGAAAAAAAATCCGAGCTCTAAATTGAATTTACTCCAACCGCAACCACATTTGAATAGATCAACAACTGCTATTGACGCTTCAGAAACTTGTATCCTGTATTATTATCTCCAAACTATAAAATACTCTGGAATGCTTCGAGATGAACCAGACAGAGTTTTGTGTTTGAACCAACCATTCTAGTTGGAATGATAGGTTCCTTGGAATCATACAAACGGCATGATTCATGAAGCATCCACTCTTCTTTCAAAGTCTAAATGAGAACAGACGACTACACGATGTTTGGCTTAGAGAAGAGTTTGTTGCTTTTTCTATCGTCTGTATTCTTTCATGTGAGCTGTTCTGACTTATTCATAATAAGCTTAAGGCATCTTCTAATACGACACGACAAGCTATGACGTCACAGGGCATCGAAGAAGAAGTTGTAAACAAGAGATCCAATCTCTGATGTGGAATTCACGCTAAAATATGTAGATATATGTATATACATATGCATCTGATATGGTTATGCATCTCTAAACTTTTTGATACAAAATAATAATAAAATGCCCACACAGCACGCCCTCTAATGTCAACGATACATGCGTCGCGAAATCAACTTCCTGGTTGAGAAAACCCTCGTAATCTGTGAACTGTTTGCTTTCCATCTTCTTACTAGACTACGGTACGTGGGCAGGCTCGGGTTGATGCAAACAAACTCTCCGAAATTTCATTACAGTTTTTAATCGGGACACCGACTATTGTGGTAATTGTTTATTGATGAATATTTTGTACATATGTACATAAAGTCCAAAACTTTTAATCTCCTCAGCATAGCTGGTGTAAATTGTGACGCATTTATTGTGATCATTGCATAGTTTGTCTCCATCTCCCCCACAACTCTTTCCCCTTCTCTCATCCTCTCTCCATTCCTCTCTCTCTATCCTTCCTCCTTTACTCTCCCACCATCCGTGCTCACTTGCCGATCACGTTCGAAAATCACGCATCACTCCCACAGAGGAAGTGAAAAAATAGAAGCATAGCAGACGTCTGATAAGCGTGTGGAAGCTCGAAATCCGTGGTGTGCTTCTGTTGACTCGAAGTGCCAGACGGGGCGGGCTACTCTGTCATTTCTATCTTTTTACTACTTCCTTGCAGTCTGCTGCAGCAAGCCGCTGCCCTTTTTGCATCAAGAGTTCATGTTGGGAGATGCAAACAAGCAGATAAGCCTGTAAACATAGAATATCGAAGTTAGAAAAAAACACTAACACTGTGTCTCATAAAATGATGTTGTATGATGATAATTATAAAATGAAAAAAAAGAAAAAGAATTGGAAAAAAATAATATAAATATAAATACATATATACATATATATTCAATAATTGTGTTGATTTTGTTTGAAAAAAAAATCATCCAATACCTGTAGCGTTTTTTCGCGATCTTCTTGCCAAATTAGGATCTACAAACACAGGCACGTCACTGTACATTCGTCTATTGTTCAACCTCGGCCTAAAGGGTACGTACAGTGGCGCTCATAAAAACTCGGAATTCAGGTTTTTTGACCATAACTTTGTTAAAGATGGGAATATTTCAATGAAACTTTCAGGGTTGCTTAATTATACTGTCATCCATTAATCAGGAGATTATCGGTTTCATTGATCCTATATTGATCGAGAAAAAATCAATAACTAAGAATCTCCCGGATTGCACATTTAGGCGTGCTAGACAAAATAATTTATTTCTTCAATCTTCGGCTAGTTTTTATTGGATAGATGGTTTAGCTGTATTCCAGAACCTCTCGGCGACAACTTTTTGATCTAACTGGTGTTTAATCGCCTACGGTTACATGCTGCCTGCCTCCAGTTCGCGATTCATGCTCTCGGGCTTTGATGCAGAAGGTTCAGCAGGACAAAGTCGATCATTCACTACCATGTATATTTGGGTTTGAGGTGTAGTTCTATCAGGATGAATGACTGCCGTCCAGAGATATTCAAAAATATTCTTTTCTTCCCTTTTTCAGAAGTTTAGCAAAATGTTCAAAAAAGCACAGCACGTTGTAATGGGTATATGAAAGTGGGTACCTTTGCCTAATGAAAGAAATATATATATATATATATATCGTTTAAATTTTGTTATTCCCTGTAATTTTATGAAATAGCTCTCGTAATCAAAGGTGGGAATGTGGGCCCGGCCCTCATGGCTGGCCTGGATTACATTCCCAACGCCCCGGGCCGGCCCGGGCCATGCCCCCTGGGCTTTCCATTCAGAAACGTTTGGAAAATTGATCATAAACACGCAAACTTTAAATTTTAAGACGCATTAGAAATTGGTTTATATAAATATGTACAATATGATGCGATATGTACATCATTTTACTTAAAGGAGGTCTCCGACGAATAATTAACATATCGTTTTTTAAGCATGGTTCAGTTCGTCTCATCGTAACACATAGATAGGGAAAGTTTGAATGAATTTCATCTTATCATTCCAGAATTATAGTCATTTTAAGAGAGCCTGTCTGAGATACTCGATCATGAGAGTGCAGGGAACAAAAAAATTTTTTGATTTTTATTTCCTTTGCAGGGCTTATGTAGCATCATGAGAGCTTTCAAAAAAACTTTTTTTCAAAAAAATATTTTGAATGTATAACTACAGTATGCCTCGATTTATCGAAAATATTCGATTGATAATAAACTTCGTAAAAGCTAACCAAACTAAATTTTGAAAGTATCGTTAGATTTCTCATCTAATTGCGCATAAAAGTGCCTAAACAAGTTTTTCATAAAAGTTTCATTATAAGGTCGAAATGAGCACTTATATTATGGGAATGCGCCATTATAGCGCCAAGCCGTAGAAACTGCGCGATGAGACCATATCCATTTGATAGAGAGTCATTTATTATCCCTAGAAAACTGCCTCTCATGTGGATCCTCCTACAAGAACTTTACAATGTACATGGGTGAACACCATATAGAGTAACAACCCGCAGAACAAAAAAAAGGCTATAAAATGCGTTTTTCTCGCTCTATTCAGAAACCAAAGATACCATTGTGTTTATAGTGCAGAAATGCATAAAAATGTCATACATTATTTGTTCATACGATTACGTTCTCAATGACTTTTTCGGCAAAAACTGTATTTCTGGTCAGCTGGAGAGAGGTTAGCGCCTGTAGTCAGAAAACGAAGAAAAACTGCGCCTAAGTACGTATGTCACGTGAAAGCTGAGTCTTTTCTACGTGTAATATACTATCTTCTTGCCGAATTGTGCTACGTGAAAGTTTCAATATATCCCCTTGAAGCGCGCACTCACAGTGCGGGCTGTACAGTAAATCCCCTTTAACCTCGCAATCCGGCTTCATTTGCGATATTGGTTGATGTGGTACATAACATCTTATTCAGCATGTCCTCATACACAAAAAAATGGTGTAACTATTTTAAATTCTTATATCTTCACCAAAAAGTTCGGCAGAAACTCCTTTTGCCTTTGAGCGCAAGCGACAGAAAAAGTGTCCGTAGTCAAAAGAATATGGAAAACTACACCTAAATGAGCATTCTATATGAAAGCCCAGTCTTTTTTGCGTAGAATTTACTTCTTTAGTATAGAATTCTTGGGGGCATGACAAAAGCGGAGCGGTCAGAAAGAGCTGCTGTCAAAAGCGCGGCGGTCAAAAGCGCAGAGAATAGATGCAGAGCGAGCGCTGCGCATTTGACCCATGCGCTTCTAATTGCTGCGATGCGCACTGTGAGTGCGCGCTTCAAGGGGATATATTGAAACTTTCCCCTAGAACAATTCGGCAGGAAGATAGTATATTACACGTAGAAAAGACTGGGCTTTCACGTAGAAAGCTCATTTAGATGTAGTCTTTCATATTTTTCTGACTACGTGCACTTTTTTTTTCGCCTGCGTAAAAGTCAAAAAAAGTTTTTGCCGAAAATAATAACGAAGATTCGCTGATATAAAAACATCTACGTGGTTTTTTTTTGTGATAGGACATGTGAAATTAAAAATTTTGCAAAACTTCCCCTAATATCGCGAATGAAGCCGGATAGCGAGGTTAAAGGGGATTTACTGGGCAGGCCGCACTGTGAGTGCGCGCTTCAAGGGGATATATTGAAACTTTCATGTAGCACAATTCGGCAAGAAGATAGTATATTACACGTAGAAAAGACTCAGCTTTCACGTGACATACGTATTTAGGCGCAGTTTTTCTTCGTTTTCTGACTACAGGCGCTAACCTATCTCCAGCTGACCAGAAATACAGTTTTTGCCGAAAAAGTCATTGAGAATGTAATCGTATGAACAAATAATGTATGACATTTTTATGCAATTCTGCACTATAAAAACAATGGTATCTTTGGTTTCTGAAAATAGCGAGAAAAACGCATTTTATAGCCTTTTTTTGTTCTGCGGGTTGTTACTCTATGTGGTGTTCACCCATGTACATTGTAAAGTTCTTGTAGGAGGATCCACATGAGAGGCAGTTTTATAGGGGTAAGAAATGACGCTCTATCAAATGGATATGGTCTCATCGCGCAGTTTCTACGGCTTGGCGCTATAATGGCGCATTCCCATATTATAATTGCCCATTTCGACCTTATAATGAAACTTTTATGAAAAACTTGTTTAGGCACTTTTATGCGCCATTAGATGACGAATCTAACGATACTTTCAAAATTTAGTTTGGTTAGCTTTTACGAATTTTATGGTCAATCGAATATTTTTGATAAATCGAGGCATACTGTAGTTATACATTCAAAATATTTTTTGAAAAAAAGCTTTTTTGAAAGCTCTCATGATGCTACATATGCCCTGCAAAGGAAATAAAAATCAAAAAATATTTTTGTTCCCTGCACCTTCTGCTGTGGCCATGGTCGAATATCTCAGACAGGCTCTCTTAAGACAGCCTATCTGTAAGGGTCGAGCGGGGCGCAATACAGGGCTGCAATGGGAAATTTTTGATTTTTAAAATTGATGAAAACTTGATCATTTGTACTATTCGACATGCTCTTTAAAATGGTGAAATCGTGATTTCGAAAAAAAAATTTTCTTTCGAGATAATAGCGATTTACGCTTAAAATTCACATGCCCATATCTCAGTTATTTCTTAAGATTTTTGAAATCTCTTTTTTGTGTTTTATAGATCTTTGTATTCTCTTTAAAAAAGGTCGCGGTGACGTTTCGTGAAAACAACTTTTAAGCAGCAAAAATCGTATAAATAGATTTAAAAATATGGTTTTTCTGGTTTTTCAGACCAAGTAACCCCCGCGGGGAGGATAAGCTGTTCATAGAAAGAAAGCCCGTGAAATTTGCTACAATGCGATGTATCTTTAAAAGAATTCTAGGAGGACATATTTTTGGAATATGCACTTAAGCAAATATACTCAACTTTAAAAGTACCGTGCAAGAGGTCCGGGTTCGAAGCCCGCTCGGGGCAAAGTTTTTGCAATGTTTTGTAAACTGCCAAAAAACATATTATCGATCTAAAATTGATGTCTATTCGTCTCATAGCTCCATAAATTTGCATATGCTTTCCGTTTTCATTCTGATTTCACCAACTGAAAATTTCTTCAACATGTTTTTATTCCAACAAAGGTGCACAATTATAGAATCATTTTAGCTTCGTGATTCGAAAGTGCAAAGCATTTCTCAAGTCTCTTGAGGGGCTCATCAATGAACAAATATGTAGGGATTATCATGACTAATGGTCAGAATAGTTCATCGTGGACGCGTCTGGGTGCTGTCTGGGCAGACCCGCTCATGTCTACAGGCTCAAATACGTCTTCATTCGAGAGCTCCTCAGGTGATTCCGTTTGCGTGGCTGTGGGATTTCTTTTTGGATCTGCCTTCTCAGATGGGTACTCAACGTCATTCTCTATCAGTTGTCTAAATTCGTCGAAGTCAGTCCCAAAAAGCGGTTCCGATTGAGCCTCCTCAATGATATCACCTTCCGTATCGAACAGTTCATCAAGCTCGTCTAAGACGTTCACAGATGTTGGTTGCGGTGTCGTTGTAGTTGTTGATTGATCCAAGTCGGGCACATTTGCATGTCTCTTCTTCGAGGCAAGATTTCCGAAAATGCTTGCTATCTGCTGGTAATTGAGAAGTTCTGGCGGTGAGAAGAGTAATTTTCCAGCTGCGTCGATTTCCTTGCGCATTTTCTTCTCCAGCTGTCGAGGATCATGTTTAGTGCCCGTACGAAGGCCATCATTAAACGCTTCGATCACATACGTCTTAGACCTGGGTGGAAGTCGAGTGCCCTTCTTATGCTCGCGAAGTGCCCAGCCTTGTGGCAAACGAAGCCCGTTATCTGTCACTTCTGCTAGCGACTCGATTGCCTCGTCGACTTCGGAATATGCCTGCTCAATCTTTTCTCCTTCGAGACACATGCCGTACCGCTTCAGAACATAATCCCGAAGAGTCAGCCTCTCGGAAATTGCCCTATGTTTGCCAAAAAGGAGATGTCTCTCGAGATTGTGGGCTTGCAAGAATTCAGCTCCACAGGTTTCTTCTGGGCATCTGTAAAGATACCCATATTCAGGGCAACTTCCCGTGAGAGTGTATTCGGCATCTTCAGGAGCGCGGCAGGCCTCATCATCTATTTCTTCATTACGATCACGGCCATGGTCCGGCGTGAATTTTTTTTTGGCTCCGCAGGGAGCCTGCTTGGAGAAGTACCACGTCCTCAACAGCGAAACACAGGTAGACCATTGATGTTAAGATGTCAAATGTAGTGTTTTATTTTCTTTTTGAAACCTTAAATCGTAACCGATTTTGCAGGACACTATCGCCGTCACAGCCATTCTCAATCATACCCTGCAAATTTTACACAAAGGGGGGATAACATCTGTATTCTTGCGAAGCGACCAGGCAGGTGGGGAGAGTATAATGAAATAGACGAGTTGTACATAAGATTTTGAGGCTGCTACAAATCGGCAGCAACTCTTGGCAGCATGAAAGAACTTTCACGGTCCTCTGGAGTCAAAATCGTCGGCTACTATTTCTCCGAGACTCAAGCTGGGAAAGGACCATGCGATCGGATGAGTGCATTGGCGAAGAGAAAATTGCGGAACTACGTTGATAGTGGAAAGGACGTAACCACTCCAAATGAAATTTTGGCAGGAATAACTCACGGAAAACCGCTACGTGCAGTCTCGGTTTACACGGGAAGCATTAGAAGAGGAGAAGCGTCTAAGGCCAAAATTGCCGGAATAAGGAAGTATAACACGTTCCTATTTGAAGAAACGGCACTTCGAGTTCATCGATATTCTACTATCGGTATCGGCAAAGAGATCGACTACTCATCTCTACAACACAATGAAGGAGAGTTCATCACCGATTCATCTGGAGGTTGCCTGGACACGACATCTGAACTATGCTGGTTGGGGAGAGAAGGCCAACCAATCCGAGGCGAGGTCACGCCGGACCATGGCCGTGATCGTAATGAAGAAATAGATGATGAGGCCTGCCGCGCTCCTGAAGATGCCGAATACACTCTCACGGGAAGTTGCCCTGAATATGGGTATCTTTACAGATGCCCAGAAGAAACCTGTGGAGCTGAATTCTTGCAAGCCCACAATCTCGAGAGACATCTCCTTTTTGGCAAACATAGGGCAATTTCCGAGAGGCTGACTCTTCGGGATTATGTTCTGAAGCGGTACGGCATGTGTCTCGAAGGAGAAAAGATTGAGCAGGCATATTCCGAAGTCGACGAGGCAATCGAGTCGCTAGCAGAAGTGACAGATAACGGGCTTCGTTTGCCACAAGGCTGGGCACTTCGCGAGCATAAGAAGGGCACTCGACTTCCACCCAGGTCTAAGACGTATGTGATCGAAGCGTTTAATGATGGCCTTCGTACGGGCACTAAACATGATCCTCGACAGCTGGAGAAGAAAATGCGCAAGGAAATCGACGCAGCTGGAAAATTACTCTTCTCACCGCCAGAACTTCTCAATTACCAGCAGATAGCAAGCATTTTCGGAAATCTTGCCTCGAAGAAGAGACATGCAAATGTGCCCGACTTGGATCAATCAACAACTACAACGACACCGCAACCAACATCTGTGAACGTCTTAGACGAGCTTGATGAACTGTTCGATACGGAAGGTGATATCATTGAGGAGGCTCAATCGGAACCGCTTTTTGGGACTGACTTCGACGAATTTAGACAACTGATAGAGAATGACGTTGAGTACCCATCTGAGAAGGCAGATCCAAAAAGAAATCCCACAGCCACGCAAACGGAATCACCTGAGGAGCTCTCGAATGAAGACGTATTTGAGCCTGTAGACATGAGCGGGTCTGCCCAGACAGCACCCAGACGCGTCCACGATGAACTATTCTGACCATTAGTCATGATAATCCCTACATATTTGTTCATTGATGAGCCCCTCAAGAGACTTGAGAAATGCTTTGCACTTTCGAATCACGAAGCTAAAATGATTCTATAATTGTGCACCTTTGTTGGAATAAAAACATGTTGAAGAAATTTTCAGTTGGTGAAATCAGAATGAAAACGGAAAGCATATGCAAATTTATGGAGCTATGAGACGAATAGACATCAATTTTAGATCGATAATATGTTTTTTGGCAGTTTACAAAACATTGCAAAAACTTTGCCCCGAGCGGGCTTCGAACCCGGACCTCTTGCACGGTACTTTTAAAGTTGAGTATATTTGCTTAAGTGCATATTCCAAAAATATGTCCTCCTAGAATTCTTTTAAAGATACATCGCATTGTAGCAAATTTCACGGGCTTTCTTTCTATGAACAGCTTATCCTCCCCGCGGGGGTTACTTGGTCTGAAAAACCAGAAAAACCATATTTTTAAATCTATTTATACGATTTTTGCTGCTTAAAAGTTGTTTTCACGAAACGTCACCGCGACCTTTTTTAAAGAGAATACAAAGATCTATAAAACACAAAAAAGAGATTTCAAAAATCTTAAGAAATAACTGAGATATGGGCATGTGAATTTTAAGCGTAAATCGCTATTATCTCGAAAGAAAATTTTTTTTTCGAAATCACGATTTCACCATTTTAAAGAGCATGTCGAATAGTACAAATGATCAAGTTTTCATCAATTTTAAAAATCAAAAATTTCCCATTGCAGAGGGCAGATCGACCCTTACAGATAGGCTGTCTTAAATATCACGGGTAGAGAATTAGCTACTGCAGATCTTAGCACCCTAATATTTTGCATCGCACGTTCGCATCAAGAACGCCAACTACAGCCATTTTGAAAAAATGATGTGTGTATAGCAAATCCGGAGAATCAGAATGATTTTCTTAGAAGTGTGCATATCAGAGGGCGCAACCGACATTGGCCGGATTTTTCTCAACATGGTCATCACCCAATGCAATTATTTGACCACTAATTTCCGTGGAGGGAGTGCAAGGGCAGCACCACTGAAATGAGAGGATCACAGCCTTCCGAAAACGTGATGGGTAGAGAACAAGGCATATTTAGCCAGTGGCCGCTAGAGGCTATTCCATGCGGGACACTTCATGGTTCAAATGCCTATTTTGAATTGCATTGCCAAACATTCGCCGGAGACTTCCTTTAATTTATGCCTAAAATCTGTCATAAATCGCTGTGAAATTTTTTGTTTTGAAATTAAAATCTGAAGGCCTAAATCGGGACGGGCTCTTCCGGCCCCAAAATTACAATTACCAGAATCTTCCGGCCGGGCCGGACCGAGAGTTAAAATAGGTATCCGGGGAATAATTATAGAGAATTAGCTACGGTAGGTCAGAGCCGCCCTCCTTTTTCACGTGCTCTCTCGACCGAGCGACAGGCAACTTTTTGAGCGCGCGCATTCAAAGTGGTTCTGTAGTGCTACTGTATAATTATTCGCCGGATACTTCCTTTAAGGCCTTTTGATAAGCGCCGACCCAAAATATTTGTGCCCATTCCCACCTCTGCTCGTAATGCTGATGAGAGTGCGCGACTTGTTCAGGCGTTGTTGAGTTAATTTAATGAATAAAGTATGTATGTATATTTGTTCTAGTTGTAGCGAATTGTTCGAATTACAAGCACTAGTAGACACGATAGCGTTGATTTATTATTCACTAGTCGACAAGCGTGAACCCTGGCTGATGAGCGATGTTTTTGAGCCTTGAAGAGTCAGGGTGCACTTGGGCGTCAAATACGAGAAAAAAACCAGACAAGGAACTTGTAGGGACATCAGTAGATAACAAGGGCATTGACTTAGTACTCCCGAAATGGGCCACCGTAAACAGCGTGCGGCAGGCTTGATTTATGCTGATAGCACCACTTTCCACACTTAAAGAAAGCTTCCCTTTAGCTGCCCAATTACACGGAAAACACATTGTTCAATAAGAAAAGCCAAGTGCGAAAGCGAATCGTGGGAACTTAAATTGTTGCCTTAAATAATGTTTCAAAGCTAATTTTACACAGCATAGCTAAAAAGTTTCTTAAAATACCATTGAAACATATTTAAATGAATTCTAGAATCAAGAACATAATGGGGGAAATTATTTATAAACAGTAAGAATTGTTTTATTTAAATAAGTGTACTATATAACCAACATTCGAAATGTTTATTTACTTTAAACGAAAACTATTGTATCCCGGGGGAAATAATCTCAGCTTTCCGTTAAAAAACCATACGTTACTCATAGCATGCGAAAATAGAGTAAGTGTAAAAAGTACAAGTCTTAGGGTTCGCAAATAAATTTTACTTTAAAAGGGCAATTTGATTATGAAAACAAGCGGGGATGGAACGGCAGAGAAGAATTGGGTAGTAAGAGAAGAAGAGAAGTGATCCAGTCTACATTGTGCAGCCACTGACTGCTACACGCGATAGGATTGAAGTGGAATTGGCTTCGTTGAATGGTTCTTTTCTGTCTCTCTATCTCTGTCTCTCTCTGCTTCTCTCTCTCTGTCTCTCTCTCTGTCTATCTCTCTCTGTCTCTCTCTGTGCTTCTCTCTGTCTTTCTATACCTCTCTCTTTCTTTCTCTCTTCTCTCCATTCACTGATGGATTCCTCAAGGCCTAACTTTCAAGGCTTTCCAGACCGTCCGGTGCCGAAGTCTCGCCGTCGCCCATATCCTCTTCCGCTTAGTTCCCTTTTTTGTGGCCACTCATCCGGCATTCACACAGCATGCACAGGAATGAGCCCCTCCATGTGTCTTTTGCACTCTGCGATCTCCACTTGTGAATGCTAAGACAGTGAGACTTTTAGCATTTTCATTTTAATCTCCAAAACAGTTGGTGCCCCTCATCCCCTCCTCTTCCTCCTTCAGTTTCTCTTCCTCATCAGACGCTCTCTTCTTGTTGTCGTACTCAAACAAATACTTCTAATAGCCGCAGAGACGTCGATGACGTGGATGATAGAAAACATGAAGGGATAAACGAGAGAGACAGAGGTAGAGGGAGAGAGAGAGAGTGATAGAGAGTAAGAGAAAGAGAGGGAAAAAGAGCAGAATGATCCTTCGGATGGCGCGCCAAGCTGTTATAATTGCCCGTGTCACTTGCGCAGCTCGTAATGAGAGAAGAAGAAGAGGAAGGGGCACACCATCGGATTCTCGCTTAGGGGGAGAGGCTAATGAGCGAGTGTCTCTTCTTCCCTTTTGTACAGTCCCTCTATTCTTTCCTTCCTAATTAATACGATTTACAAAATATGAAACAATTCATCTTGATTTGTTATGCGTGCCATTTTTGATCTAGTTAATTCACATTTATGTATGTAGATATGGAAAGATGGATTAGACACCTAAAGGATTTTCTTCCAATAATCAAAATATACTCAAGGCTATGTATTTTCCCAAATCGTCAGAATCTCTAAAATCATCTACAACTCTGTGGTTCCTTTATTTCCAGAGCGTTGGCATGTAGTTAGAGTACATATGTGCGTCTTGCTCCCGTATTGTGCCTTTCACCACGTCTGTTCTCCTCTACATCTCTCGCGTTCTCCATCTCTCTTCTCTCTCATCACATCCGTGCCTACTTTCCTTCTTCGTCTGCCTCGTAGCAAATTTGATCTACGCTGTCAATTCGGATGCGTTGAATGCTGTTGTAAGCGACTTTGCGGGGCCTGCAGAGTCCGGAGGGAATCGGGAAGAGGGAATCTTGGTGGCCTCGGGCAGGCCCTACCTGCCGTTCCATGTAAATGTTAGGCAGGCAGGCCGGCCTACCCCCCATCGTCAATCGTGTGTTCTTCATGATGCATGGAGGCTCGACAGGGAAGGGGATGAGTGAGTGGGCGAGTTCAGGCTCCTCCCTCCACAAACACATGCAAATCGCCTAACATTCTTCCTTCTCTTTTCTCACTGCATTCTCAGCACCGCCTCATTCAAATGCGGCGTCCTATTCGGGAGTACGCACCATTCTTTTTTTGTCTGGCAAGAGAAGCGGATTGCTCATCTCGTCCTGGAGTCCTCCTCCCGCACGTGGCAAAGTCTCCTTCTTCACTTGTTTTGCCCTCATAGTAGATTGGAGTGACGTGCCATTGTCTCTCGCCAGAGTTCCCATTCAGCCCGAGACACACCCATTCTTCTCCCCCCCCCCACTGCCACAAGCTCAGTGGCCACGTTTTGTCTTTGGCTACTTTTCTTCTTCTCCTTTTTTTGTCACCACTTGGCAAGCCACTCATTCCTCACTCACACCTTCACTCACACACGGTTCTTTGCCTCTCTCTCTCACTCTCTCTCTCTCTCTCTTTCTCAATCTCTCTGTCGCCTGTCAACACCGCTGACGACACCACACACAATGAATGGAGTTGACTCCGAGATTGAAGAGCCCCTAATTTTGGCGCGTCTCATTTGAATACATGTGGATACGGCGTGTTGAGTAGTGGCACTCATTTGCCTCCCGAACTCTCTCTCTCTCTCTCTCTCTCTCTCTCTCTCTCTCTCTGGCGTCTCATTGAATCCATGCAGTGCCGATCTCTCTTCCTCTTTCCCTCTCTATGATTCTCTCTATCTTCCTCTCTCCATCTACATCTCTCTCTTTTTTATCTCTGCTTCTGCCTCTCCCTCCCACTCTCCTTCTCTCGTGATTTGTTCGTCTCGCTGTTGTCTCTTCCTTCCTTTGCCTCCTCATTCCTTCTTCACACGCAAGAATCTATTCTTCCGCATTCAGCAGTTTTTGAGAGTTGCGAGGACAACTCGACATTTAAAGAAGCAAAACAAACCTTATTTACTTTTCTCTCCATAACAATATATCTCCTTCATACATGAAAATCCAGAAAGTGGAGGGATTTATTCATTTGACGATGCTACTACTAACATAAGCAAATAGAAACGCAATCATGAGGGTGAAGTGTTTCGCGAGTTTGGGCAATGGTGTTGGTACCCAGCTCATTCCATGCGATGAAATGCTTTATTAGTGAAGACACGCATCTCTTTCATACGATAAATTGCCCAAGCAGTGCATTGTTCTTTTCATGGCAGTAAGCGCCTCCTCTGCGTATGCGACGATTGCTACCTTCTTCTGCTGGAGAGCCAGAGTCGCGTGTTTAAGAATAGAAGGCGAACATCTCAAGAGATTCCCCTGCTCTTAAGATATTCCTTGCATTCACTACCGTTTTCGTTCCCACCAGCGATTCCGCAGAGAAAGAGGCTGGGCAACCAGAAACGTTGCCTTTTCAGCCGCATCGTGTGACTCTTTCCTTTTCCTCTTCATCCTATTTTCCCCTTTTAATCTACGCGGCAGGAAACCGCGTTTCTAACCACCAATACCATAGAATATCCATTTATTGATATGAATTAGAGATCGGGCACCATAACGTATTTCGTACCCACTGAAGAACAACTAAGAACTTATTCTACATTAACAATTTATTGTGGCATAACTTCATCTTATTATGTAGTATTATACGGTTTGCCACATAATTCTTTCTTTCGGTATTTATCTTGTGTATTTCTTAATGTCAGATTAAAAATTATTCGCATGTTCTGCAAAAGTATCCCAGCTCATTTACTTAAAGAATTTGTATTAAACAATTTAATTTACCCAAAGTCGGATCTATTTCTTTTTAACTTTAATGCTCTTCCAGCATCGCATTGATAGAATTTCATTAAATAGGCTTTTTTAACCACGAGTAAAGAAAATCTAGAAAGATGATATTGTTTTTCTCTTGTTTCAAGGAAGAAATGTCCATTGTCTTTCGGAATAAGGCTTTTGTCCTTTGGATAGCTGTTTTCCTCTTCTGCAAGGAGTGTCTCATCGGATCAAATGGCTTTATACAAGTGTACCTTTTCTGTTCATTTTCTTCCAATTTCTTGTTGGCCCCTTCCATGGGCCCATCCGGGGGGCGGCTTCTGATTTCCTGTTAAGGCGCGTTGGGGGGGGGGAAGCTGCAGCCGCTCTTCCCACAAGCACAATGCATTCGTTCGTTCGTCTGCCAGGCTCATCCATGCCGAATCGTCTTCTATTCTTTTCTCTCTTTCCCCTTATTTTTCTGTCACTGAGCAAGTAAATAGAAGGCAAACCTCGAGTGTATAAGGGGAGGGAGAGGGGAGGAGCGACTTCTTCTTAGATGCTTCTTCTTCTTCTACTCGTGGCTCAGCAGCCGCCGCCATTCCTCCTTCTTTTCTTTTTTATTCTTTCTTAGTTTTCATCGATTTGTGCATTGTTTTTCTGAACGCTAATTGTATGTATCATGATAACAATATCAGAAAAATATGTGTTCTGTCAAATGTTATTTTCCCATCTTGGGTGCTATTTTTATATTTTTTCTAGAATGCAAATATTCCATTCTCTTGTGTATATTCTAACGCTGTACGGAAATTGTCGTTGCCCTCTATATAATGACACCGATCACTGTTTTTGTTGTGATCTACTCTTCAGTCTCGAGTCTTCAATCGCAGTAATATCTGTGCATGCGGCTGGTTAATATCTCCATTTTGAACTCTTTCTCTTTTATGGGATAGTCTCTGCGGATGAGATTAGACTCGTCGACCGACACTGGCTAGTAGGGCAGCGGGCTGGCGGAGAAGCGGACGTCGCTCCGCCTCCCTGTGCCCTTCCTTCCTTCTCATGCTCTCCATCATCACCCTCACTACTCACATTGCTCTGCAAATTAACCTCGCAATTGCTCAGGCATGTTTTTCCTTACTATACAGAAAGAGAAAAAGAGCAAGTAATTAAGTAATCATGCGGACTTTAAAGAAACATTTCGACTTCATTATCAATCGTTAATGGAGAAAAGATAATGAGTATTCGATTCTTGCAGACAACTTTGGAAACAGAGGGCATTTCAAGGCATTCACCACAGGTTGAGAATTGCATGAAGTGAAACTTCTAGACGAGACAGCCAATGTCTTTTCAGATCCGAACACTTCGCATTGCTGGCGACGTGATGATTGGCGGTGTCTTTCCAGTGCATTCCAAGGCATCCTCCATGGACGGTGATTCCTGTGGCAAGATTGCCGAGACAAGGTTTTCTTTCAGTGTAATTGGCAGGCTCATTTAGAATGTCACTTCTTTAGAGGTGTTCATCGTGTGGAGGCCATGCTGTATGCTCTGGACCAGGTGAACGAGCAGAAGGAACTACTGCGGGGACTCACTCTAGTTAGTTTGATTCTTTAAATGTTTTGAATAGGAAAATATATATTTAGTATGGTTAATTTACTATATATAATAAGAGATGATGAATTGTGATAATGTCTTAAGCATTATGGCAAAAAGATCAAAGTGACCTTTGAGGGAGCCGTGATCATGGACTCGTGCTCGAACCCAGCGTATGCCCTGAACCAGAGTCTGGACTTTGTACGCGATATGATTGGCACGAGTGAAGGGAGTGACTTTGTCTGCTCTGACGGAGAGGAGCCTCGGCCAGCCGAGTCTCCACGCAAGAATGTGGTTGCCGTGGTTGGCGGCAGCTACTCTTCCGTCACCGTCCAGGTATTCTTCTGCTTCCGCTTCACAACATGATGTCAATCCCAAAGTGCATACACCACTGCTAAGATCAGACAAAACATTAGCATTGTGCACGCTTATATTCTGTAATATCTACAATGTTCACACTTGAGTCGATGTGTTTCTTCCTCTCCCTTTTTTCGCGCCCTTTAAAAAGCTTATTCTCACGGATTTTGCCAGGAGCTCTCGCCTTCTTGCGAGAGCATAGAAATTCAGTGAGAGAAATTTGTGACGCGACTGAGAAGGCAGCTCATGTTGCCTGGCCGGGCGCTTCAGCTCTCATCAGTTATGCCGACAACGTACTGTTTGCAGTGCTATGGCAGTTGCCAGAGGTGTTGAGTATCGTAGACCAGCTGTAGCCCGCTCAGCCGCTCCCAGCACACTGCACTGCTGCTCTCTCTGCATTTCAAAGCCGTCTTCCACTCCCTTTCCTATTTCTTTGTCTTGACCCCTTTTTCATGGCGCGTTGCTCCATAGTGGCAGGGCAGAAAAACACAAATAATTTTGAGAAAAAAAAGAAACAGGAAGGCGATAATTATCTACTATTGAATAAGAAATCTGCAGGAATATACGGATAGGATATAAAAGCGAGCAAAAGTTCAAGCGCTATGAGAAGGTGCAGAAGACCATTAGAGCGTGGGAATATTAAGTCGGCGACTAATGTACACTTTTCTGGATGACAAATGGAAGAGGAGTAACGGGCATGGTTTTAAGGTGGCCAATCTTCTTCGACTCTTCCGAATCGTCCAAGTCAGCCCGGCTAGCACAAATGCTGACTTGTCTGACAAGAGCCGCTTCGAGTTCTTCGCCCGAACCGTTCCTTCAGACAACTATCAAGTCAATTTGTTTTCTTCATGATCCAACTTGACGTCATCTTCCTTTCTTTCTCAGGCTCGTGCCATGATTGCAATCGCCAAAGAATTCAATTGGACGTACGTTTCTCTACTTTACTCAGCCGACGAGTATGGCGAGCTTGGAGCTGAAGCTTTCAAGAAAGAAGCGAGAAAGGTTATCGTCATAGCCGCATGATATATTCATTGCCTTTTTTCTCTTCTTAGGAAAATATCTGCATAGCTACGGAAGAGCGAGTGATGCTGAAGAGAGAGAGCATGCGGGAGTCAATCAACAATCTGGTCAACAAGTATGCATTATTTTTTTAAATACCACTACAAAAACAAATAGTTTTATTCTGTTTCTGATCTATGCTCTTTTTGCCTTTTGCTATAATAGCACTGAGTGTCTGGAAAGAGAATGATGTTTTCATCTTTAATTATCTTACTGGATTTCTTCATGACATCGAGACTTGCATTAATTATCGTTGTTCTGTGCCCTCTGCCTAATTTCCTTCTCTTCAGACTGCAAACCGAGAAGGAAGTCGGGGCGCAGGTGGTGATTCTCTTTGTGAACACAGACTACATTCCACCGCTCATGGATGAGACAGTGAGGAAGATGAAGATGAAGTCAGGACTTGCCAAGAAGAAAATTATTTGGTTTGTCGCTTCTGTCTGCACCACAATTTTTCTCGAATTAGTCTTGCCATCTACAATAATTGTACTCGGTCGAGACACGCGCATTTCTCCCTTATTGCCACTGAATGATGTGACTAATTAAATTAGGAAAAAGGCCTTCGACCTCCTTTTAAGGATGGCGAGCGAAGGCTGGGACCGGAACAACGCACAGTACACGTCGGGGGAGAGGAGAAGGGCAGCCGAAGGCGCCATTGTGCTCATGCTCAAATCAAAGCGAATCCCGCAATTCGAGCAGGCACGCCAATGCTATTCGATTACCATCCTAACAAAACATCGCTTTCTTTAGTATTACAAGAAACTCAGTCCTAATGACGAGAAGTTCAAGCGAAACCCTTGGTTAGAAGAGTTGTGGCGAGAGAAATTCAACTGCGATTTTGGCCTCCGAGCAGAGGAGACAAAGATGAACAGGTGAAGAAGCGAGCCAAGGAGTGGGAGATCAGTCGGAAATTTATTTATATCACGGTATATTTTGAGGTGTGAAGACCAGACTCACGATTTCGCTGATTTCCACGCTGACGACAAAGTGCAGTTCACAATCAACGCCGTCTACGCCATCGCTCATGCTCTTGATGTCAGTAGCAAATGAAAGCATGAATCGTTCTCTTCAAGGATCAAGGAAAGAAAATGTCTCGGTGACTAGCTAAGGTAGTAATTGAAGGCGATGCGGAAGGCGGAATGTCTCCACGAGCAGTCGGTCGAGCATCGCTGGCTGGCCAGGGGCATTCCGCAGCCAGACATCTGCAATGCCATGAGGAAGGTGGACGGGGCCCGTTTTTACAATAATTACCTGCTCAAAGTCAAGTTCAACGGTCGGTCACTTGTCAACTTTGGTCCCCTTTCTTAAATTTTAGAATGAGAAGGTGGAGAAGGGAGAAATCGTATGAATACTTTTATCTTTTAAAGATTCGGCGGGCGAGCCTTTTCATTTCTCTCCTGAAGGCGATGGCCCAGCGTCCTATACCATTCTAAACTACCAGCCGGTCGGCAACGGGCAAGCACAGGACGCCGAAGGCATGCAGAGATATGACTATGTGGAAGTGGGAGAGTGGACTGAGGGCAAGGTACGCGATCTCGCTCTTATCATTCTATGGAAAACGAAGAACATAAAAAGTGTTGTAATTAGCTGGTGATGCACAATGAACGACTTCTTTGGTCGTCTGGCTTTCCTCGGTCGGTGTGCTCGCGAGAATGTGAGATCAACGAGAGGAAACAGCTCATTAAGGTGAAAACATCAAATTCAGTTTTTTCACAATGACTTCCAATTAAAAAAAAATAAATATTAAGGATGAGCAATGTTGCTGGGCTTGTGTCAAGTGCGAGGACTACGAATTCTTACCGAACGAGACAGCATGCATTGATTGTGGAGAGGGAATGTGGCCGTATCCAAACAGGAGCAGGTTATATTTCCGGGTTCCTTCGGCCGCATCCAATCTCGAAATCATCCCTTTCAGCTGCTATAACATCTCCTCCGCGAGACTGCAATACATGCGATGGACTTCAGCGTACGCAGTAGTTCCTGTCGTATTTGCAACTCTCGGAATTGTCGGAACTCTGTTTGTTATCGTCACTTATATTCTGTTGGTTTATTTCTCCTAATCATGTAATGTTATGCATATAATCATTTTACATTCACTTTTCACGTTTTATATTTCCTTTTCCTTAAGATACAATGAGACCCCGGTCGTGAAAGCCTCAGGCCGCGAACTCAGCTACATGCTCCTCATTGCCATGATTATGTGCTACATGATGACCTTCGTACTGCTAGCCAAGCCATCCAAAATATCTTGTGCCATTAAACGAACAGGTGCCTTCAATATTTTGCTTGCTCAATCAAATCTCAATTATTGCCCGGTCATATCCGTTATAATCGTAGGTATCGGCTTTGCCTTCTCGTGCTTATATTCAGCATTGCTGGTCAAGACGAATAGGATAGCTCGGATATTTTCAAAGGTTGGCTTCACTTTCCAATTTACAGCCTACCTTCCGAGAATACCTTGACTTGTTAAGACACCGCGCACAGCGATCAGGCCGATTTGTATTTCACCACTTAGCCAGCTGGCGCTTTGTGGACTTCTTGCTGGCTTTCAGCTGTTCTACTCCGTCGTATGGCTAATCATCATTCCGGCTGGTGCGAATCACTTTCGTCATTCTCAGATTTCGCTTTAGAATTAACGACAATGCATGAGTTGTTTACCTTGAAGGAGTCAGACACGTGCATCCGACTCGGGCTGAAGTTGTGCTCACCTGCAATATTCCCGACCATCACTTCCTCTATTCCTTAGTTTATATCGCGGCATTGATCATCCTTTGCACTTATTATGCAGTCAAGACAAGAAGGGTGCGCCAACGTTTCAATGCTCTAATAACAAGCATAGGACGAGTAAAAATGGTTTGTCCTCCTGTTCAGGTTCCTGAAAACTTTAATGAAACCAAATTCATTGGCTTCACGATGTATACAACATGTGTCTTGTGGCTGACTTGGATATTCTTCTTCATTGGAACAGGAAACGACTTTCAGGCATGCGGCTGTGAATCTATTAAAAGTATGAAATATCATTTGAGTTTCCTTTTCAGATCCAAACTTCCTCCTTGTGCATAGCAATTTCAATGTCCGCGAACGCCGCTCTCATCTGCATCTTCTCGCCGAAAATATGGATAATCTTGTTTGAAAAGCACAAGAACGTCCGCAAGCCAGATGGAGAGTACATGCTCAAGCGGTGTGTTTTGAGCAGAATTCCTGTTTCGGTCATTCGTCAAGTCATCAGGGATACTACCTTGAATGAAATTTCTTGTTTGCACACATTATGCCTATTTAGATCTCAAAATAACCACTCAACGATTGGCCGCAACAGCACAACTTACGGCAGCACGGCGGGAGAAGATGCGACGCCGGCGACTGCTCTGCTCTCGGAGCAGCAGAGACGACGCTCTTGCCGCCGCACCTCGCAGCCTTCCACCGCCAGTTCGGCCCACGACACATTCCTCTAGCGGTTGCATCTTAGCCCTCTTAGCGCTTTTCTTTTCTCGCCACAGTTAATTTATTGCATCTCATTGTCCAGTCGATATCCTTTGTCCTGATACCGAGAGAAATAATGCGGGCATCACATCAACGTTTTTACCGTCTTATAAATGCGAATCGTTTTCCTCACTCACTCCTTAATTCTCTTGCTCAAGTGATTTCAAATTAACAGCATTGGCTTCCGAGAAGCATTAACAGTCTTTGTGTGAAAGTTTGTTTCTGATCATTAATTATTCCTTTACTACAATCTCCATAGTTTCAAGATAAAGATATTTATAGAGATAGCAAATCAGAAACGGAGTAAATCTGCGCCCTACTATTTGAGAAATAGTGCTATGACACATGCAAAATGTTCTCAACTGTGAATGAGAAAAGTTGGGATGACCTTGTTGCGACAAACTATAAGAATCATAGAAGGCATCTGAACAGAAGAGGGTCGACAAGGTTGAGAGGCAGCTTTCATAAGTAGCGAGGTCACCTTGACAGTATTCAATGGCTATCCGCGAGAAACGTTTCTAGTGTCAAACTAGGGTATAACTTACTAGTAATCGCACTGCGGTGATAGCTGATTAAATCTAACCAAAAGTAAAAGAAAAGTAGACATGTTGATACGAATAACTCAGAAACTCTCGCCTATTCGGAGTGTCGACAAAAGAAAAGAAAATATGCGGAAAGTACTTACATTATCCTTTCACATGAGATTGTTGCGGAGATTTGTCCTCTGAGAAATGAACGCCTGGAAGATGAGTGATTACTATTTCTGTGAAGGAAAGGTCACACTACGACATAAATGAAAATGGCTCCTGCCAATTAAAACAGTAAAGAAATCAAGATAACTCTCATGGGCTATTATTATGTTCAATCAGTAAGAAAGATACATAGTGCTAGACTGAACTCCATATTCATGCATTTGCTAGAAGCCTAAAGAAAACGCCTACGAGAGTTGATGAGAGTGCAATCTACTCAGCTGGTTGATTGAAAATAGCACTGGAACATTATAAAACGGCACGTACAACACGATTGCTGATACCGGGGCATCCCTAATTCTTTAAGATTATTTTTTTTTTTGAAATTCAATTGATATCACTAAACGCACTCGGGTATACAATGTGAAACCTGCAAGCAAATGCTTGACTTTTGAGTAATGCGTAATATTTGCAATATATAATTAATATATGTATTGGGCCTATGAGCAGTGCGTCTGGCGCTTTCGGAACGGGAAACTGAAGGGTTATTAAGACATGGAATGGAGCGAAAACAACGGGTGGAGAGATTATAGAGATATAAAAACACTTTGAATTCTTTAGGCGTACCCGCGAAATAATCTGAGATCGTGCAATTGAATTAATAAATGCCTTTGCTCGTTGAGGGCAGATCTTTAAGTGACTCCTCAATGGCCAGTCTCAGCTGCTCCTCTTCATCGTAGTACTCAGGAACATGTCTTCTCCCACTCAACTTGGCTGTCCGATCCTTTCCGATCGAAGGAACTCTCTTGGTCCACGTCGAGCCATTCACAGACATGTTCTGAACAATCTTGTTTGTACTGTGAGGTGCATTGTAAATGTTTGAACTGACCTTTCTCGCGAGTGAGAGCTTACGTCCATTGTTGCTCGAATTAAGAGGAGTATTGACGGGAGAAGTCATCTCACTCCTGTCGAGGGATCTCCTTGTGACGATGGCAGAGTTGGAACCGGATGTCTGGATGCCATTTGACTGCGGGATCAGCTGCGCCTTTCGCATACGGCGCTTCGCTTTCTTTGGCTCTTCGTCGGTATTTTCAGCGTTGTCTTGCTGCAAGTCTGCCGCCTTTGCAATCAAGATTCGCACAATGTCCCAGAAAGTGATGAACTAGCAATGCTGCTTCTCCTACCCTTCCGAACAATCTGTCGTAGAGTTTCTGGTTGGTCGCACGAAGAAGTCGAGTAGTGGCATGCATGGGCAGGAGGGCGGCGGCGAAGAGTTCCCTCAGCTGTCTCATCTCTGTCTCCAGCCTCTCTTTCAACCTCGGATTCTTGCGCCGTCTCTTGTCCAATTCGCTCACTACAAGAAAAGAGTGGAACAGTTTTGCTTTTTTTGTATTTTATTAATTATAATATTCCGAAATCAGTTGCTGACCTTCAATTTTCTGTGGATTAAATGGAGTTGACGATGTCTCCTCCTCCTCTAGCTTTACTAATCCGTTTGCAGCGATTCTTTCATAAGAGTCATGCAGTCTCTTCCTTTCCGAATTGTAGAATTTGTAGTTACTGAAAAAAAATGAAATTAACAAAATAATTCAAAAATGTCCTCAGCAGGAACACTGACAGCTCATCGCTGATGTCAATGCGTAGTGCATAATGCTGAAGGAGGAGGTCGTGTTCAGCGAAGTGCACAAGATTCCAGATATCCTTCCTGGACACTGGATCTTCATCATCCGGCAGAGGGACAAAGTCTTCGCCTCGGGGATGAACAAGAGCGCCTCGTCGATTGATGAACTTTCCCCCAAACTGCCTGCCAGGAGGGCCTCTGTGAAACGGTGAAAGTGGCTGCAATAAAAAAAAAATCAATATTGTTATTATTAAATAATTGAAGTAAAATTCTTAAAAGATTGGAAGCAGCTGACCCCGAGGACGCGGTTGACATAATCAATTGAAGGCTGAATTGTAAGCGAATCGCAGTGGTCACCCCAGACAGGCAGCGAGTTTGGCAGAGGTTCACCGGGAGTGGAGAGGATGACTGCGCGGAGACGATCATATCTCTTCTCCCTCGAACTCTCTTCACTGTCATCATCGTCTAAATCAACCGTAATCACTAAACAAGAAAATCTTTTTTCCCCGAATTTGCAATCCAAACCTGTATCGAAGTTCATCATCTGAAGGATGTCGGCGTATTCCTGAGCATCGATTGCCCGGACGAGGTCGACGTAGTTCTCCAGAAGGCGACGCTCATTATCGACAGCCTCAGCGTACTCTCGACAAGTGCGGCGGTAGAGCACGAGCAGACTTCTCAAACACAATCGGAGCTTGCGTCTCATGAGAAGCAGCAGAGAAGACTAAGAAAGTAGACTAACGGTTCCCTTTGCTTGGTTCTAAGAGCGCGGACGTGCTTGGCTAGAAGTCTCTCCCTCTCCCCTGCAAGGCCTTCTTCTCTCAGCAGACGGGCGGCGGCCGAAGCCAGCGCGTAATGCTCATTCCACTCTTCTGCTGAGTGGCCAAGAACATCTGACCGCCCCCTTTCCTGTAGCAATTCATGAGATATCAAATACTCCCGACAACAATGATAATAGCTACCTTCGCAGATGATTCCATTAATGTTAAAGGCGCAGTTTCGCACAGTTCAAGAGCTCGATGGGTTGGTTGAATACAGCCATCTCCATTCTTCATCGAGCAAGACTCAGATGGAGTGGAATCAGGTGCATTGGCTTCATCCGGATATCCTCCATCGGTAGCTTCCAATTTAATCTTTTTAGATAGCGACCGCTTGATCTGAAAATTGCTTATAAAATTCAAGATGATACCAATTTAAAAATTAATAATAATATTAAACTATACAAACTTTTCGTTTTCCCTTTAAGTTGATGTCTTCTGACGCTCTCCTCTTTGGTTCATTGCCATTTCTGATCTTGGCAAGAAGCAGCTGCTTTTTCCGTCGGTGTTCCTTCACAGCAAGCAAATGTGCGGCCAGCTTTTCTGCTCGAGATCTCGCCTTAAATAAATTTCTTGAACAAATGTTTCTAGTTTGATATATACGTACCTTTTGCCGTGTCCTCATTTGTTGAATTGCCTCTTCTTGTGCTTTGTGCTTGAGTAATCGAATGATCCGCGCCTCTTCCTTCATTTTATTCCCTTTCAGTTGTTCGTCATTGTCATCATCTGCAGCGCAAGTGAGTGGTCGCTCGACGGCCTTTCTCAGAACTTCATGGAATGTCAGTTCTAAAGAAATCATATGAACAGAAAGTAAAGTGAATGAATTTAAAAATATAGCAATGTTAGTTACGTGTGCAATGGAGCGCTCTCGCTCGTATTCGGGCGACTGATTCAATGACGGCCTTGTCAGTTCCAACTGGTTGAGAGGATTCGGCTCGTGCAGAGTGACGGCGTCGAGCTTCCAGAAACTACAAGAGCACATTCGGAAATTAATAATTAATTAGCATAAGTGAATCTGAAATTTAGAGAAGGGGCAAACAATTCGAGCTTACGTCATTGGTTGTGTAGAGCCGCTTCTGTTCTTTCTGCATAACGTCCTTGGAGGCAGCGAAGACGAGTGTTGGCTGGCCATTCTGTCTAGGATTCTTAGCGAAGTCGTCGAAGGCTTCCCTGTACTCGGCCGATGGGACAGGCCTGTAACTTAGCTGCCTTCTCAGCCATTGTACGCAGCTAAGCTGTTTGAGCAAGACACGACGATGCCGTCCAGCCAAAGGGCGGAAGACCTGGAAGACACGGTTGGTTCGGTTATTGAAAAGAACGATAAGCATTCAATTTATACCTTAACAATTCGATCACTATAGCTGTCACACTCCAAGTCGTCCATTCCACTATCATTCTCCTCCTCGTTGCCCGCCGTAATCGGCTGTCGTCGGACGACAAGAACAGGAATGAGCTGCCGTTGAGTCTTGCCGGATGGGCGGAGCTTGAGGTTTCGATGGACCAGCTGGCGAACAAGTCTACAGTCCGGTTGCTCAGCCACCCGCTCATTCAGGGATGGGCCAGACGACGGCCGTTGGAGACGGAAGATCCGGTCGAGAAAGAGGCGAAGACACTTCGATGCCTTTGCCAGTCGAGCTTCCAGACAGCGACTAAGAATAAGTACAAATTATTATTTTTCTATGTTATTTTCGTGATATTTTCATGGAGGTTCTTTTGAAGTAAAATTCTTTTTAAAAAGTACATGAAAATGTTAGCCAAATTTTAAATTCTGGAAAATAGAATTTACTAACGTCGACAAGGGAGCTTGGCCTGTGAACGGCTCGCCTGTACGAAGTGCAGTCTGCACGGTTTGTTGTGTTTGTGCAAGTCCATCCGTTTTCAGCTTGATCTGAAAATGAGATTCAAGTCTAAATGTGTAGGGATATGCATCTACAAATTGAAAGATAATCTCAATTCTGGTTTGAATGAAAGAAAGAGTAGCACTTTGTCCGGTTTGAAGACAACGATGGGAACACGACTCGCGCCAGGCTGAGTGGGCATGCGAGTGGCAGCGAGGACCGTGTTGCTGTCAACGTGCGCGGCCACAAAAGCACACATTGAATCGACGAGATCCTCCACCACTGTCTCCGTCGAGTAGCAAACCTGAGCACTCATCTTTTCCAAAACGGCATTTAGGAACATATTTAACTAAATAACAAAATTGATTTTTTAATAGTTTACCTTCTTCTTTCTGTCCGTCTGAGCACCGATTTCGTCAAGAACCAGATTTCCACCAAGTTTGAAGATTGAAGAAAACGTCGCATACGATTGCGTGCCCTTCTTTCTGCCACTTAAAACAATTCCGAGATTCGATTTCAGACATCCTGGGAGCATTTCAAACCTCAGTGAAGGATATTCCCGCTTGCAATCATCCAAGAGTGTTTGAAGGCGATCTGTAGATGTCTGAAGTTCAGCAGCCAGCACTGGTAGCAACCCGGGGATGCACTCAGGCTTGCATTCATTAAGGATCTAAATCACGCCTTTGTTTCTCAGAAAGTGGTATACACATACTGTTTAAGTTGTGCTTGCCTTCTGAACGAGAATATTCTTTGCTTTCATGTCCCATTCAGAGCTCAGCCTCTCCATCTCCACCTTCCTTGCTTCCTCTCGCTCAGCGGCAGAGATCTCCAGTTCCTTCTATCAAATACAACAAAAGAGTAAAACAAAGTTAGAGTAAAGTTCCATTAAAAACTCACCTTTCTCGCGGCTTCTTCCAATTGAAACATCTGCTTTCGCTGAGCAAGGGTGATCGGGCGCTCATGCTGTAGCTTCTTAAATGCATGAGCATAGGTACATATGTATGTACACAAATTTGGTTCCAATTGTTTTTTTTTTGCTTATTCAACGATTTTTTATGTAACATAGATAAAACTACCTTGGAGGGGTCGATGTCTACTCCTCCTTCAAGAGCGTCGATTCCGGAAACATCCGTGGTCAATATCAGTTCAGTTACTCCTCTTGGTGGAGAAGGAGTCGGAGATCGCTCTGGCAGAATCAGCAAAGTTGGAGTTGTGTTCGACGGTATTATTCCTGACTGCAGCTCCTGTATATGGCAAAGTGATTAGTAATTGGGTAACTCATAAAAATATTATTTTATATTCAGTTGCGTAAAAGTGCTTAACATATTTGAGACTGACATTAAGGTGTCCTTCATTCTTCATGCCAGTCAGGGTGTGCTCGTTAGCCATGCTGGAGGTAGTATTCAGCCTCCTTGACCGTCGTTTCGCTTCAGTGTAATCTTGTCCAGAAGCAGGAGAAGGACCACGTGCCATCCGACTGCGTCGCTTCAACTCAATGGCCTGTCTGAGTCGTCTCTTCTCCTTCTCCACCAAAAAGTTTCTTCCTTCTCGACTGGAGAGCCAACGAGCGATGTTCACGAAACCCTGAGGGGGACGAGTGTCGTCTCGAAAGATGGGATTGGCAAAGCCCCGTGGCGAGCGGATGCCCGCCAGCTGCAATCTCTGCCGCTGTATTGCCTCCTTCATGACATCCTTCTGCTTCTCCGTCAATGGAGCCACTCCAACCGATTGAATATGAAGTCGGTCGCGGAGTCTCTCAAGACTTTCCTGATCGTTCGAGTCGTTAATGCTCGGCTTATTCGACTTCTGCCCGCCACCCTTTTCCTTCTTCATCTTGCCAGGGGCTGTACCATTGGAGAGAGAAGATTCGGAAGAGAGTCCGTCAGATGAGGTGCCAGGCAAGTTGTTCTGTCTGGCCGGTGCCGTGGGTGCCCTTTCCGGAGTCTGCGCGGGTCTTTCGCAGTCATCAACAGGCTCCAGCTTGATGCCGGGACAGAGCGGCTTCCTTCTCTTCTTCTTTTTCTTCTTTTTGGCTGTCTCTTCTGTTGGCTGGCTCTCCGTTTCCTTCGCTCTTGCCAGTGCCTCAGCCTTAACGAGGGAGTCTGGATCAGCAGACACCTTGATGCCAGCCGCTTTTGCTGCCTTCAGCTCGGCCGCCTTCTGCCTCAGCAGCTGAGCTTCCCTCATGAGCTTCTTCTTCATTCTCAACTGCTCTCTCTTCTCCTTTCTTCTCGTCATCATCTCCTCTTCCCATCGCTTCGCTGCTTTACTTAGCATTGCAATGTATCGAGCACCTCGCTCTTTCCTCTCTTTAGTCCTCCTCGAGTTTTGCAATTGTTCTTCAGCCTCTACATTGCTTGATGACACCTCTTTCTCTCGAAAAACTCCGTTCCGATGGTGCAGTCGACGATGAAGCTCCATCAACAAGCGACGCTGAAATTATTCATCACAAATCTGCCCTATACATATATTTGCCTTTAATAATATGTACTTACATACATACATATGTAGCTGCAATTATATCAATGTATGTATATAAATATATTCGGTTTTATTCACATTCTTTTTTTACAATGGTATTTTTTATTTACGGCTGGCAATAATTATCTTTACGCGCGGTCATTTCTTTATATATATGCATACCTTCCTGTCGTTATATGTCTCGAACACAAACTGCTGGAATTGAGCAATCTGCTCATCATCTAGCCCTGCAGCCTGCACCGATCGACTTGACAAGATGTGCTGTAAATTTTCTCTTTCATCACAAAATCGACAACCGAGAGAAAAATGGAGCACCATAAACCTATTTTAAACAAAAGCTTTTAAACCAACCTCAACATAATCATCGCATTTCTCGCGACGTTCAACAAGGAGTTGGTCGTAGAATTGTTGGTATGCCTCGATTTTTTCCAGCTCCGCCGATCCTTGTTCACCCTATTAAAAATTATGTTTGAGGATCATAACAGCGGATAAAAAGCACTGAATATTATAAAAATAATAACCTGTCTCTGATTAATGAACGAGTTTCTAGGGTTATAATCGATGTTGAAGTCTCCCAGAATACTTCGTTGATTCGGATGGCGATGGAAGAACATGACGGGTGATCGAAGGCGATCCTTAAAAAAAATTTTTATGAAAAAAATTAACTTGTATAGCACCTATCTCCATTGTACATTTCGATAAATGAACTAACATCCACAGATTTGTCCTTGAAACTCTTCGCATTGCACTTCGATTCTATTTTGACAATCTCTCGTTCCAACACGGCTTCGTGAGCATTTATTGCCAGTGAACGCGAAAGGAAGCCGATTACCTGATAGCATGGCAAGGGTAAAAGAACCGATAAGTTGTGTTGTGTTTTGATACCTCGTCTTCCTTTGTCTTCTCCTCGACACTTCTCTGGTAGGAGGCACTCCTTCTTGTCCAGTGGGCGATGGCTAAATCCAACGCGGCCAACTCAATCTGCTTCTTCCGAGTGGCCCTTCGTGTTACTCTTTGTCTTCTCCGGCGACGCAAACCGAAGCAAGAGTTCTTCATTTGTGAAAAGTGCCGTGCCAGTCGCTGTTGGTATCGAAGTTTCTTCTGGAAATTAAATCAGAGATTTAAAGGGCAGGCAGTGAGTGAGTGCGTGTATTATTTGACTTACTTCGATTGTCATCAAAGGCACAAGCTTCTTCTTTTTGCCCAGGACGACAAATTTCATGCCGTAGACAGTGACAATCGACTTGAAGACCTTGACGCCGTTCTCTAATGGTATTGGGCTGTCGTCGTTATCCTACAACGACAGAAGAGTACTACTCTTCCTACTATCAAGATTAATATTGACTAAAGTTTATTAACATTGAAATAAGTATATGTAAAAATAAATCTATTTAAGGAAAACTATATGCACTCTACTACCTCCGCTTCTATCTGCTCCAGCAGCTCGCTTCTTCTCAACCTTGTCACTTTCATCTTTCTGATATCTTTGAGCTCCAGCTTTCGAGCGCGGAGAGCCTTAAAACAATTTTATAAATGATATAAAATATGAGCGAAAATATCAATCGGAAAGTCTTAAGACAACCTGAAGGTCTTACCTTTTTTAAGCGCTTCTTTTGCTGGACTTGCTGAATGGCCGAAACAACGGAATGACCGCCTTGACCGTCAAGAAACGCTCTTCTACTCGCGAGCACATTCAACGTTGTCTCCGGGTCAGCCGTGAACCCAATCGGATGGTGGAATGCATTTTCAGACTCCCCCTCATTACCGGCAGAAGATGTTGACGGCGGTATTTGCATGAGATATTTCGATAGCACCTAAAATATCTTATTAAAAATAAACTTTTATTCTTATCATTAGAATTACTCAATGTGCAATAAAACCTCTTGAACTACAGCATTGTCGAAGAAGGAAGACGATGGCTGAACGGAAGGGTCCAATTCGAATGGCTCCCTTCTCAGTTTGGTCGCCCGATCACTGGCATCCGTCGGCTTCTTCTCTTTTCTTCGACTTCCCTTTTTATCCTTCATAGTTCCCGTGGGCTTTCTACTTCCCGTAGATGCAGAGCTCGTCTTCTTGTCCTTCGCTTCCTCTTTCTCAGAACCCTTTTCCTTTCCATTCGACGACGCAGTCTCCGACAGTGGTCTAGCCGTGTCTGGTTTTAATAGCTTCGACTGGGATGTAGAGCTATCTGGTGCCGAGTCAGGCGGGATGAACATCTAAAAGAGCAATATTCTGACAAATAAAAAATTGCTTTTGCCTTGGTGAACGTGAAATGTGATATTATTTTTTGTTTTACATTTTTTTGTAAAACAGTTAGAATTTGCCTGTTTGAGTGCAGCTTTCGAAGTGAAAGTAGGCGCGGGAGTAGGTGGAGCGAGATGGCTCAAGCCTACGGTTGCCGCGCGCAGCAGATTCTCAGCCTAATACAGGTATGTATTTGTTCGGTTTTTTTTATCGATTATGCAAGATTTGGTCTAACCATTTTCTGATCGATATTGTGATGAGAAGAAGAGTTGGCCTTGTTTCTCTTCACTTTTGGTGTACCCTGCTTAGCAGGAGACGGCGGCTTCATCTTTCTCTCTGCCATTGTGATCGGCCGTGTTCTGTTCGAGCCATCTTCTGCAAATGAAATTTAAAATTATATAAATAACGTTTAGTGTCATAATGAAATAATATGTCCAACCATGCATCAGCTCCGATCGCTTGAAAGGCATTGGCTTCTTGGGAGAGACACTCTTATGAGGCTAGAAATGCAATCAGTTAGGGGAGCCATTAAAGCGCAAGAGTGAAATTATTGATCAAATAGAGCAAGAAGAATAGTCAATCCTTGTTACCATGCCGCCTGGAAAGGCAGGTCCGGGAGGAGAGACGAGACTGTGGATCGGAGAGGCTCCTGGCTTCTGGTCGACATCCACGACGATGGAGGCAATCTTGACGGAGTAGTTGTCTTTGTCCTGCTTGGACTGCGCCGATGGCCGGCCGCGCTTCTTCTTCATCTCGGGTTGGAAGTAGAAACTCAAATTAAAATTATAACAAAAAAATAAATCAATCAATAATTTTCACAAAATTTTAATTCAAATAGATAATTAACGACGTCCTTCGGTAAACAAATTGTAACTTTCCCCCCTTTGGGAATTTGGAAAAAAGAGCGGCGTGTGTCAGTAAGAGAGGAGTAGCAATAAAAAAAATACCCGTGAGGACCGGTGACGACAGGCATCGGCGCGTTTGGATTGATAGGCACACTGATCTCCATCTGAAGAAGCCGAGAGACATCAGCAAGGGCACAATGAAATGGTGGCAGAAAACAAACCCTTATCTGATCTGGTGCTTGGTTCGCATCAAACTGCTGTTTTCTCATGCGCTTCCGTGGAGTTTCCTCGCGCTGCGCATTCGGAAGCATGCAATGGCCATCGGGAAGCAGCTGCTGCGACTGGACTCCCACGCCTGGCTCCATCTCAAGCAAAGATTGTTATTCATTCCTTGTGTCTAACTTGTAACTTCTTTAAAATTATCTTATTTTAAAATAATTTAGCAATGCATGTGACACAAAAGTGAAATTATTTTTTTAAAGTGCATGTATTATGTTTAAATAAATCACCTTGATTTCTCTGTCGAGGGAGGCAGGCCGATTCCTCTTTATGCCGCTGAGGTTGATATCATTCGTTTGAACCGTTCCTCTGGAATGAGTCAAAAAGTGTTTTACAACAAATTTGAAGTGAGCGCTACCCGGGAGTGGTCGACTGAGGAAGACCGGCCATGCCAGGCTGCTCATCAAAGCCAAGTCTTCGCTTCGCAGCTGCAAAAGTAAAGTTGTGCCAAAGAAAGGAAGGAGGGCTCTCTTGCTACGCAGCTGCAGATCCGGCCGTACAAAAACGGGACAACCCATCGAATTGGTTCGCCTTCTTCTTACGTCAGTCATTCATTACTGCTTTTGTGCTCTGAGCTCTCTCCATGTTTAACAGTAAACGAAGTAGACGGTTCAGAGGAATGATCTTGAAGAAGAACACGTATGTATGTATGTACATATATACTTATCTACAAGGACAACTAAATCTTATTGTTAGCATAAGATGCTCTATGAAGTTCGTTAACCACGTAATTTTTTGCGTAGCAAAACGAATAATCTTTGATTGGAATGGTTATATGATCATAATTAAAGAGATAATTATGTATATGTAATTATGTATTTATGTGTCGATGGATAATAGTGTTAAAGAAAGTAAGATGCATTACAAAATATATGTATAGAACAGCGAGCAGTAGTGTTTGAATGAGAAGTAAGAGAACTATTCAGTCGTTGAAAGAGAAGGGACTGAAGTGAGCAAGAAGAAGAATTTCTACGGGACTTTCGAAATATTTTCGGTCTTGATCTAGCAATAAGTTTAACTTTAAATCCTCGTTTATCAAAGAATTTAAGAGTTTCTGACCTGAGGAAGGGTCGGCAGTTCTCTTCCGGAGTATGGACGGCCGAGGACTCGGAGTGGCAAGAGTCGCATTTGGTGTTCCTGGGCCGGGGGAAGAGTTGTTCAGCTGGGTTGCCGGCTGAGGCTGCATGGACGCTGACGGCTGCTGCATCTACATTAAATATTTAAACTTTCTCGTAACTAGACATTAAATGAAACAAAAAACAATAAACTATTTTTTTCTGAAATATTTTTCGAATCCAACCTGTTGTTGGTGTTGCTGGAGAATGCTTTGAGCATTGAGCCGAGCAAAGGTGGATGACGACAGGCCCAGGGTGTTCATGAGATGTGCCGGGAGATTCTGCTGGATCTGGCTGAGAAGAGCAGCCGCTGGATGCATTCCAGGAGGAAGTTGCGACTGAGGCTGAAGAAGCCAAGCATTTCGATCATCAACTGCATTATTCACTAGGCAATCGTCAAGAACAGAAAGAAGACAGCACCCTCATTGGCTGCGCCAGCGAAGCCAGAGGCTGCGAGTGTTCTTGCTCCTGTTGTTGCTGTACTTGTCTCACAATGGACTGCGCTGTCGCAGAGAAGTTCATGCGAGAAGCACTCATCATCTGAACTTCTTCAATACTCGAAGCTAACAAATCTCCACACGTGCATTTCTCGAACAGAGTCTCAGGCCGTGCGACTAACAGGCGGAAGGGTGAGCTGTGCTTGCTGTGTCAGGGGTGCATTGTGCATGTGCAGCCTCGCCTGTTCGAGTTGGTGTGCCTGCTGCAGTCGCTGCGCCTCTTCCGCCTGCTGCTTCTGCAGTTGCTGCAGCCGCTGCACGTCCTCGCTCTGTCTCTGCAGGTCGGAAGACAGCTTCTGCTGCAGCGCTTGCTGCAGAGCCGAGTGCTGCGCGAAGATGGAGGACGCCGCGGCAGCCGCTGAGACTGGCTGCTGTGTCGAGGAGGGCGTCAGACGAGCCAATGAGTCATTCGACTGCGACTGAATAATTATTTTCCTCTTTTCATCTTCTACATTAAATATTTAATAACTTTTTCACTAACAAGAAACTGACCATATCAGGCATGCCGTGAACATTGTTCTGCCCGAAGAATTCAGCAGAAGAGGGCGTAGGTGTGTGATGGCCACTCCTCTGATGGACAGAGCGAAGGAGCTGCTGCTGCTGCGGAGTCAGAGTCTCAACGGGAGCAGCCGTGGCAGGCCTGGCCACTGGGCGAAATGGCTCACTCGCCTGAGAACAAAGTACAAATCTCTCGTGGTGCCAAGTCAAAGAAATACTTTCTACGTGCACTATCACGTCTTTGATAAATAATGAGTACAAATCAGTCTTGCACTTATTGAATAAATGAATACCTTAATGGCATCGCGCGCCTTTCGTCTGCATTCAGAAATGGCCCAATCCTTCGCGCTCAGATTGCAGGTTTCCTATAAAACGGGAAATTAATTTCACCTTTATGTTTCTTTCAAAATTATATTTATGTACTATTTTCGCCATGTACTATTGGAAGAAAGTTAAAATATGTAGGTCTTGAATATTTGCGGTGCCAAAATAAATTGATAAATTCTCAAAATATCTTTGTATTAAATATTCGCGGTCTTGATTCAATGGAATATGGCTAGAAAGAGACCTGAGACAACTGCTGCCACTGCTGCATCTGCTGCTGTCTCTGCTGCTGCTGCATCTGCTGTTGCTGCTGCAGTTGCTGCGACTGCTGCTTTGGCTGCGCGGCTGGCTGTTCCGGCTGAGCCGTCGGCTGCTGTCGATGTCGTCCACCCGGTAGAAAGGGGGCCGTGATCTGTCCTCCTCCCCTCATGATCTGCTTCACTGCTGGCTCTGCCGGAAAGCCGACGTTGGCGCGCGCGACTGATCGGACTGTTGCCGTTGGCTCGAATATGTGCCGAAAGTCCATGCGACTTTGCGACGCGGAATTTCCTGCCAAATTCATACATTACATGTTACTGTTGAGGTAAAGTGAGAAGATAATTCATATTTATAAATACATAATTTATGCATAGCGCTAATAGTTTTTTAAGCTCAGCACAAAACTAATATTTTAAACTATAAAACTTTCTAAAATTCATTGAATGTAATCCAGGAAACATACCACCGGCGTGAATGGCAGTAGGGTGATGAATTACATTTGATAATGAAGCAGGCAATGATGATGGTGTCGCAACCTATAATGCATTATTGTAAAACATTTAAAAGAAAATACATGTGAATTATTGTGGAAAAAATAAAAGAAAAGAAAAGTTGAAATGGTACGAACCGGTGTTGGGCGAGGTGGTTGAGGGGTCGGCGCCGGTGTGTTAACCGCTACGGAAGTAGAAGCTGGCGTGGACGCACCATAGGGCGAGTGGGGTCCTGTCCCACTCCCCAGGACGGGGGAAAGCGAGCCAGGGCCAGCAACCTGAGGAGTCGGTCGGGGAATGCCAAGGAGCTGAGAGGCTGCTGCTGTATGCTGCGCTTGGCTTGCCGCCGCTGCATGCTGCCTTCAAAGCATAAATTCTGAATTCATTCAAGATCTTGGCTATAGTTGCTAATTTATTTTTAATTACAATATTAAAACAAAATACGCAAAAATAGAGATAAGGCATAACAATAATTTGCGAAACTTTTTTCCAAAGTATAACATACCTTAGAACACCAGCAAGGCGCTCGTTAAAAAGTGCCTGCTCGAAGTTTTGCAGCTGAAATGTACAGAAAAATAAAATAACGTTACGCAAAAAAAACATTCGTGAGAATGATAAGTCATATTAATATTTATAAAAATGAAAGTAAATAAAGAACAGGATATGTAAATGCTAATGTTCAAAGAAATGCAGACCTCATTCCTCATTTTCTCGGTGTTGATATCATGCATTTTGATGTCTTCCCTTTCCCTTGCGAGAGCAGCCGCAGCAGCTGCGCCTGCCATCGAAGGTTCCATCCCCGAAGAATGCGAATCTGATGCTGTAATAAAATGTTATGTACTCTATTTTAATGTTATCTCTGTACTATATAACGCTATTAACGATGGAAATAAAGACATTTGATGATGTTCTGACAACATATAAAAATTATATGTACAAATGTATGTAGCCAGCATTGACAAGATAAAATATTTTTAGATTGCTCCATAATGGATAGTTCGTAAAATAGGGCTGAACAAAAGCAATCGCAGACGTTAGCCCAAACCTCTGTGCGTACTCTTGGAAGGCTGCGAGGATGTTGCCGGCAAAGGTGTTCTGACCCGTTCATATACCTACGAATACATTATAATTCTAATACCTGTTTAAAGGATGGCAGGTAAAAAAAATTTGCGGAATCTATGCATTTGCAAAAGAATTTTTGTTGAAAAAATAACCATCCAAGATAACAAACGTGATTGTAAGAGCAAAACATATTAAAAGTTTGACAAAGCAAAAAAAAACCAAGAAATTTCCAAAAATCATTAATTAAGGACCCACAGAATTAAAAGTTGGTGTAGAGCCACTGTAGCTGGCGGCGAGATTGGATGGAATGCTCGTGGCTGAGTTCTGTGGCTTTCCAGTCGAAGGCATCGGAGGGCCAACAAGGCCAGCTGCCTGGAGATTCGCCACCATGCCAGACGAGTAGACAGAACGACCAACCGCAGGCTAAAGACTCCACAAGTAATTCACTCTTCTCGTACATATTTAAATTATATGTATTTAGGGTGGGCATAATTGTGTTTGCAAATTTTACCGGTTTAGGTGTTATTATTCTAGTGAACGACTCAGTGAGGCTTATGGTAACTGTTTAAAGAAAGATCAATTTGATTCATTTCATGCTTCCAACCTTAGGAAGTTGAAACTTGTTTCCTGGAGTAAGTGGAGCCTGTAATGTTGTGGAAGAAGTAGATTGCGCAAGATTAGCAACAGCCGTGGCAGCAGAGGCAGGAATGGAAGAGAGGTCCGACGAGCCAGCAATGCTGGACATCCCCCCAATCGGCAGGCCCATTTGGAAGAGAGGCGGTGCATTGCGGCTCCCCTGCATCGCATAGCGGTTTTTGTTTTACAAATAACTTACCATTACCATATGTTTCATGACACTTGCGATAATGTGATAATATAAACATGTCTAGGTAGGCGAAAATGTACCATACAATTAAATGAATTTTTTTTAATAATAAAAGAAAAACAAACCCTGTCGTCGTCCTTCGGCATTGTCTCCTTGCAAGTGAGATCTAAAATTTCTTTAGAATTAGAAAAAGAAATAATGTTTCATATTTAAATTTAAATTTTTCTACCTCGAGACATTTTGAAGCAGAATGTCGGTCGCTAAGACTTGGCGCGTTGTCTACTGATCATGGAGCACTTCAATTCTTCTAAATAATATGCTAAAACTTAATGAGTTGTCACGTAGAACCAAAAAAGACTAATTTGCCAAGATGATTTTCGAATTGTGACGTAAGCTTATTGAATGTACGTTTTTCAAACTTATAGGAGAAAATCATTTTCTGAACGAGACTGACGAGACTGCGATTACATGCATTCTTCACAATTTGTACATATAAAGCATAAAATTTGAAGCGAAAACTAATTAAAATTATATTAGAGACGGCAGAAGAAGCTGCTATTTAGTTAACGAGTTTAAACGAAACAAGAGAGACAACCGCGGTGTAATGCTACTTTATGGCATATTTGTACATATATATTTATATAAATAGTGTTCACTTATGTATAAAGTATTTAAAATATAAACGAACTGAGGCAAAAGTCATATGTTTCGAAGCCGGCGAAAAAACGGAATTCAAACGACCGCCTCGCGCGCTCACCCAGTGATGCTTTTGCGTAGAGAAAGGACGCAGGACGCAAGACTTTCCCTGACTGCCTCTCATCTCCTTTCCCTTCATGCACTCTCTGCCTTCGCCGGTGGTTTCCTGTCGATCAATCGGGTGAGAGGTGCGGATGAGAGTGGAGAGAGACAACGGATAGAGAGTGGAGAGTGCAGAGAGACTACGACTAGAGAGTGGAAAGTGGGGAGAAACAACGGGTTAGAGAGTAGAGAGTGAACGAGTAGAGAGTGCTGCTAGGCCGACTTCTCTACTTCAGGCTGCGAGGGATGTCGAGAGATGTTTAAGGATAAGAGGGAGGCAGAAAGAGATAAAGAAAAAGGTCATGCTGGACTTTCAGTTAATAGTGGATGGCAGAAAGTTGTGCTATAGGGTAAGACGGTTACTTGAAACTTCATAGTTGTTGTTTGTCAGGATCCATGGAATAGTCACTAGTATATTTGTCGTTATCAGAAATACAGATATCGTTGTGCCGCATCTTATCGCAAAATAAAAGAGTCGCGTGCTTCTTCCTCATCTCTGTTTGATGTACACTACTCACTGCCCTACCTACTCGAGTACAGTAGATGAGTAGCGACCGTTTCCCCCTCCCTCTCAGAGATTACTGCATTCGTTATCGAGCTTATCTTCCTATCACTCTCAGGAAAGTTACACTATCTACCCGAGAAGGGGATGCATGCATAGCGCGTTTCTTCGCCCCCCTCCCCTAACCACCCTTACGAGCTCCCTGTCTCCTGTCATTCAAGCGCCGTAGCATCATCACCTCTCCGTTCTCCCACCACCCAGACTTAGTCACAAACCGGTCCATTCACATGAAGAGTCTCTGAGAGAATGAGAGCAGAGTGATACAAGAGATCAAGAGAAAAGTGCTCATTGGATTGTCTGCCTTTTCATCTTTTTCGTCTTCTTCACCTTCTCTTGGTCTTTTCTCTCATGCGTTTCTGATTATCACTCGCCACGTGGGGCCACTTCACCTAATCATTACTATGATTTATTTATTTTGCTCTCATTTGCGTTTTGAGGATACTTTTGACCTCGTACATTTTTTTTCTTTATCTATGCTAAAATGGGAACCGCTTGCACGATTATTGTGTAGAGATTGTAAAGCAAAATTACACGTAAGTTTTTAAATATCAGTTTGTCCAAATTACATAAATATTATCCAAGGGAGTGTCATGTTTAGCCAGGATTTTCGTCAAGAATGCCATTTTTTATTGCAGTTAGTTAACGAAGTACAGCGACTCTCGCTCAACACATTAAAAAAAGAATTATTTCTGCAGGCATTCGACAACGTAGAGTACCCATGTGCATGGAGAATGATCATGACGGAGAGATGAGAGGAGCAGAGAAGATGAGAGTCTTGATTACAGCGCGCGCATTCAAATAACAAGGCAGAGCTACCTCTATGCACCTATTAAGTGTAACATTCACTGAACTACCACGAATGGAAGGGAGCAAACATCGAAGTTTAACAATGGATATGCTAGAAGGCAAATGGGGAAGAGGTGGCTGTTCTCACAGTCACTGATAACGGCTTCAGCTATGAATGAGCTGATCATGCATACAAGGGTGAGAAGACTAGCACCACAAGAGAAGGAAGGAGCAGGCTGGCAACAGTGTCACAAATGACATACACTCTCAATATATCATTAATATTATGTATATATAATATATATATATATATATTTATTTATTTATTTACTTTTTTAAAGGCAAATTATCAATGCAGCGTTTGAAAAACAGACAATGAATGGCCTCACGGTAACCGAGCTCGTGTGACAGCATAGAAAGACATTATTATTAGATAATTATGACACGATATTTAAAAGGAGATGACATCAAGTCACTCCTGACTAGCAGAGGCCGCAAGAGGCCGGACAGTTCTTCCTCATGTAGTTCTGGAAAATGCCCTCACAGAAGCCAGCGCCCTTCCAGTGCTGGCAGAAGTGTTTTCTGTCCCTGCACGGATGGGGAGTCGGAGGGCCCTCCGTGACGGGGGGAGGAGCGGGCGGCGGCGCTGCCGTGCTGCTTTTCACTACCCTGCAAGCATATTTCTATTCATCTAATCATCTTATATTAACCAATGACTTTTTGCACTGCAAAGAACTCCAATTTTATCTGACTGTAATATAAAATTTATCTTTCATAGTTGTATTTTGGACTTTCTTTCCCAAATTCATGAGCCTTTCTGACGGCGTGGTTGTTCTCCAGAGAGTGATGAGCGGCTGAGTCGTCGTTGCCTCAGGTCGACCGACGGCAACATCCGGAATCTCAGTGGGAGGTGGCTGAAGATGCAGTTTTTTTCCATAAAATTATAAAAGACTATTTTTTAAGATAAATGGTATGAAAATACACATTTTGACCCAATTAAATAATATATTTACATCGAATCTGACAAAAGAAAATGGTTGGTAGGAATGTCCGAGCATTGAAACCTTGAAGCAGAAGCCGCATGACTTGGCGCAGTAGGTCTTCATGAATGTCTGCGAGAGACGACAATAACGCTTCTGGACGAGTAAGTCACAATCGACACGGAGATCATCACATTCACCGGTCGGAACTGAGGGGACGGGCGGAGGGGGCGGCAGGGTGACTGTTGTGACAGTTGGCGGAGGGCCTGAGGTCACATTTACTCTGGCATCGATATCAGGCGTCTAATGATTTTTCATATTCAAATAGACAATAATAATTTTTCTAAAGCTTGAATTCCATTAATCCGGTGGTCAATGTCGCCCCTTTCTAGAAGTTGAACTAACGTGTTGGGCACATGCCACATGCGACAGGGCAGTACTGCTTCATCCAGCCGGGATTCCGCTGGCACCACCCTTAATTTTTGTTTTCTCTGATTTTCTTTTCGTTTTTAGTTTTAAGAAATTATCTCCGTAACGAATGGGAACAAAAGATTTCAGGAATTAATTTTGTAATATGTAAAAACCTTGAACGGCAAGCTGTGCGCAGTCTCCTCTGTGATTCTGGCAGTTGTCTACAGTCGGCATGGGAGGCGCAGTGGTGGGCGCGACTGTCCTGACTGGCGCTGCCGTGGTCGCCGCAGTCACGGGCGCCGCAGTCGTCGTCACCACTCCGGGTTCTCAAAATGTATTTTCCGATGAGGACTGTGCTTTGGTGGTCCAGTTGTATGTAGTTTTTATTCGTATTCCTCGCTTTGCAGGAATTCCGTGATATGCCCTCCGTGTGACTTCTCTTTATTGAGTGCTCACAAACATCTGCTTTGATCCCATCCCTTCTCATCTTTCGATCTGCCCCTCTCAAAGGGGCGATTGCAACCATGAATGGCCTTTCTCGTGGTGCAGAGTGTGTATAGCGCATCCCCGATCCACTGGGATCCTTCAAGATTTGCGTTGCGTCGTTTCTCCGTCAGACTGACTGCGGAGGGAGAACACGCGCACTTGAAAGGGACAGAAAACACGGACAGATCAGATCGTCTTCCCACCATTCAAGAAGATCACGAAGTCAACTCACGAGACTTTCTCTCTCTCTCTCTCTCTCTCTCTCTCTCTCTCTCTTTCTCTACCTTGAAGCTCACTAAGCGAGAACAAATGAATATCCTACAGTTTTTTTTTCATTCATCTTCCACAACGTTAACATTTGCCTGCAAATTATTACTGGACTATTCAAAAAAATCTTAGCACGCAACGGTAATTGAAATATAAAGATACAAATTGACAAGTGTATTAAAAGTTTTTTTTCAGTTAAAGTATAAAATTATGTTCTTGCAATAATTGCGTAAGTTCTGTTTAAGAGAATGCATAGATAAAAATAAAATATTTTGATTTTCTGACCCGTGCTGCATCCGTATAGTTTGTTTATCTTGAAAGCGTCCGTCTTTGAGAAGCCCGAACGCTGACCGATCGTCGCCTGAAGCTGGACAGGAAAACAGAGGGAGAAAAGGAGACTGCGAGAGAAAGAGGGAGAGTGTAAGAGATAGAGAAATTGAGGGAGAAAGCAAGAAAACTGAGAGAGAGAGAGTTGGGATTGAGAGGGGTTCTATAGAGAGAGAGAGAGAGAGAGAGAGAGAGGAGAGAAAGAGAGAGTCACTTATCTCGCCACACCTTGGCTACGACCAGGTGAGGCATCACCAAATGTGCAAGACAGACTGATCATAGAGCGAAGATGCGGCAACGCTCTCAAAAAAGCAAACAGATCCGCTGACTATGAGAAGAGCGAGAAAAAGTGGTTGATCCGAAGGCGATTGCATATAATAGACTTTCATAGCCACGTTGCGTTTGCTGCTGAACTGACCTGAACCTTCGGGACGATAGTGGGCTGTCCATTCCGAGAGAAGGCCTTCGATCCGTAATGCATGATGGAGGCGTAGTCGTACTCAGCGCCCAACGACTGGATCGTCCCTTGCCCGTACTTTTCAAACTGACCTGAACAAAGCGATTTTTAGAGTAGGTAATAGATTAGGTAACAAGTATTCTTTTTTATATACTTTTATTTAGTACTTAAATCCTTATTCATGTCTAAAACAATCTGGATGCAAATTGTAGTTTATAATCTATAAACTGTGTAAATACACGAATATCTCTGGTGAGAACGGAATGGATGCGGAGATGCTCTAGCCTTGCATGCCAGGCTGGATGTTGTTCCAGAGGATGGTGATGAACTGGTCCCGATCGGTGCGACTCTGCTCGTGGAAGAAGCCCACGGCGTGCATCAATTCGTGGATAATGATGCCCTTTTGGATGCAACCCGAGCCGAGCGACAGCATCTGGCGGCCTCCTCAAACAATCAAGGAACATAGTATCATCTCATCCTTTTAACGAGCTGTAATCTTTTCGCTATTTGTAAAAATGCGCACAAAAAGGTTCTGAAATACCCACCCATCTTGCCGACCATGGAGTAGCAGCCTCGGTCTGGCATGATGTACACGTAGTTGACATCACTCTGGGTCTTGGGCACCCATTGGATACAGGTGTGAGAGGCGTACTCTTGCATCGAAGCAGCTATCAGCGACCGACTGAACAATCCATCCTTTTTTTGACAAATCAGAGGAAACTGTCCTGATAGTGGTTCAAAAAAGAGCTTCTCCAACCTGTAGCTGCTGTACTGCGAGCTCAGAGCATAGGGGATCTTCCCGTTCGGCCACAGCTGATGGCGATTGCGGATCGCATTGCTTTGGAAGCCTTCGCCTCTTCTGCCACCGTTCAGAAAAAGGTCAATGTTGCCTGCGGTCATCTGAAATAAGATTAGTTGTTTAATAATATGGTAGAACAGATAATATGTATTTGTATACTTCTTAAAATTCCAAGAACACAAAACGAAGCTGATGTCTAACGTTATCGTTTGAGATGTCTCCTTCGAATAGATCCTTGCCGTACATGGCATCGGAATCCCAAATGTCATCCTCGGATTCACTGTCTGCATCCAAATGACTTGCAGCCGCTTCAAAGTCGGCTGGAGTCAGGACGGTCTCATAGTCGGGACCGTCGTTAAAGAACTGCCAAAATTGTCCACTCAGAGCAAATCATAAATAGAAATATACGACTCAATGATCGATAAGAAAGAAAAAAAGTCGGAGATGCTAATTCCGGCATTCGTTAAAAAAAAGGATAGGGCAAAATATTTACCAGAGTTGGATCGTCACGCTTGATTGCCTTTGACTTGTGGCTTTTTTGTGAGAAAGCGATAGCCACTAAGCTGTAGATCGTGATGGCTCGAACAATCATCTAGGAATCTAGGCGTATGAGAAATTAAATTTTGGATTGAACGGTTGGCACTTTAAATAATAAGATACGGAAATGCCGCCTGTCGGATGGAACGATTGGACAGCTCCCCAGAAAATAACAGAGGCCTATTTGGATCGCCAAAGAGTGATCGAGGAAGCCGGGAATGGGGCGAGAGAGAGAAAGAAGGAAACAGAGAAACAGAGATATAGAGAAAGAGCGATCGCTTAGCATGAAGCCGTATCCGCCATTTCCACCCTCAGGGTTTCCACACTCAATCTTTTCTCTGATCTCTCTTCCTCTCGCGCTATTCCACTATTTCCTTCTGAAGAAGACAATAACAGCTGCAGAAGAGTGCAAACAGAAGAAGAGCCGGCTCGTTAGCATGCCAAATATCGCGCTTCCTATTGAAACACTTTGAATAATGGAAAAGAACGAACGGGGGAAAAGAATTGGGATAAAGAGACGGAGAGAAAAAGATGCATGGAGGAAGAAAGGGATTCAGATTGGGAAGGGAACGAGACAAGTGAGATATGGAATTGAGGAAGCTAGAAGTGTCATCATGGAGAGGCGGACTGTATGGAGGATGGAGTTGGATGGAAGAGATAAGAAAGAAAGGAAAAGAGGCTCCAGAATGGACCATTGGAGACAGTCATCTGGGACGCCGAAAGATGAGATGATGAACTGCTTATGGTTTGAGGGCGAGCACCGCCCTCGCCCGCCCACAGTTCGGATTACAGGAGCAAGCATTCAGACAGTCGTTCCTCTCTCTCTCCCCATCTCTCGCTCTCCCTTTCTTTCTTTTTCTCTCTCTCTCTCTGTCTCTCTCTCTCTCGCTGATCATGTTCACTGTCTTGCTTGATGGAACGGCGACATTCTCTGAACTGACCACAGACCGAATGCGTTTGTCCTCGCGACTTCGCAAAGCAAGAGAACGTGCCCAGCAGGCACAACATAATAGAGGCAAAAAAGTTTTCAAAAGAACTTCTCGCTCACAATGAAAAAGAGAATGTGTGAACATGGAACATTCTTCAGTCATGCACATCTTCCAACTCGCTCCTTCATATTTTGATCATCTTGCATAATAATAAAGCTTTGTCTAGTATCTTCGAATACTGTAAGAACGAGCTGATTTTGAAGACCAGGTAAGAAATGACGAAACGACAACTCTCAACCTAGGAGTTATGAGTGCTATACGCCGGTGCTCTTCTCACAGGTGAAGAGGAAAAATAAATACATATTCGGCGCTTAGCGTTCAGCCGGTAAAGCAAGGAGACTTTTTTGGTTGACAGGCTTATATTTGAAGGCGAGGGGAGGAGCGCCCAAGGGTGGAGAAGCTCGGAGAGAAAGTGTAGAGAGAGACGAGGAATCAACGGCGAGAGAGTGGCCACTCTGAGGCCATCTCAGAGGAGACGCGAGCACGAGTCAGACAGAGGAAGGAAGAACGTCGTGGATATTTGGGGATTCAGAAAGAGAAGAAAAAGAGACAAGGAGAAGGCAACGGAAGAGATAGAACTAGAGATCGAGATGAAAGTCTGTACAAAGCGTTCTTGACAATAGCCTCGACTTCTTAACTATCGGAACGAGACGTGAAGCTGCTTCGTGAGCCCATCCCCACCACCTTCCTTCAGATGTCATCATGCCAAAGAAGAGTATCAGATTCCTTTATGATAGTCTAAATTCATGAACAGCAAATATGTATATGTTCCAGATTCAGGATGTACTCAATATGATCTGTTCTTCTATATGAATATCATAATCCACCTATGATTATAAGAAAAAGAAGAAAAATTAGGAAAAGCGAGGAGGAAGGGAAAAAGCGGAAAATGATTTTGAAAATGATGTGATATTTGAGAGATTGTGACTTAAAGTTCTTGTTGGAGATTGCTGCAGATGAGAATGGAGAGAAGAGCCTCAGAATGACTTTCGTGGCTTGGCACTGAACTCTTCCCAGGCGTGGATCCCGTCTGCCGACAGCGGGTTGATGATCGTCGCGTTCTCCAGCAGCGACTCCAGAGAGATCTCAAAAGGACATTTGCATGCTCATTTTGGTGGTAGTTTGGTTTGCGAATACAAAATGCATTCGAGCTGTTGAAAGCGCCTCGCGCAATGGGACGCATTGGTGTTCGTTTGTTTTCATTTTTATGATTGCAGATCGGTAGACCATTGATGTTTGTTTGAACAATTGAGATAGAGGGCATTGATTCCCTTGCACTTGCAAGCAGGAAGGGTGTCTTATGAAGGGTCTTGCTCCCACCAGAACAGTCCTTCAGCAGACCGCTGATGGTTTGAACGGATTGTCTGGAGGGAAGGAAGGAGACAAGGAGAGCAAAAGAAGAAGAAGAAGGGAGAGAGGCCGAAAGTATTTGAGGCTGTTGAGCGCAAAGATGAGAATGATTGCGAGGGAAATAAAGCGGCGGCCGGCGCAGCTCCGCGCGGAAGAAGCAAAAACACTCGACTCTGAGAAAGCGAGCATTCTCTCAGCTGCGAGGGAAGCACAGCTGATGGGTCTCCACGAGACTTGGTAGACTAAGGAGGAAGCAGAGAAAGAGAGAACTAAGAGAAAAAGAGAGAGACAGAGAGAGAGAGAGAGAGAGAGGGGGCGGGGGGAGACACCATCACAAATACAACATAGAGATGAAGGGGCATTGTTCGGATGACCAGCCTTCTAGAGGGCGCCATTATTTAGAGAGTACATATCAGTCAGGATGCGTCACTTTATTTACATGGCGCCACGTATCAGATGTGGTCCTTTAAGCCCACCTTCCTGTTTCTCCTGACCATGCCTAGAGTCTCCAGAAATATTTGCTACCCAACGCGCAATAAAGACCATCTAGAGAACAAATAAATAAAAAAAGTTCTATTCTATCTACAAAATCGAGATGAGAGCGAAGAAAACCTTGGAGAAGAAGAGCTTGCCATCCGGATCCTTTCCGAAGATACAGTAGGGGGGCGTACGCTTCTGAAAAGAATGCAAGTTTTATTCGTGTCGCCTTTCAAACGCAACAAATCTCTTCAAAATGTATACATGTGCTGATATTTCTTTGCCTTTTCATTTATAATCACATTGTTTTTTTTTCGCATACCAAACAGCAGTCCCCACTCTTTTGTTGCGGGTGCACCCGTTCCATTCGCGTGTGTCCCTTCTTCCATCAGGAAGCAGCGGCCTGTCATCTGAGGCCACCCGGGGTTGAAAGGTGAGAGAAATGAAGAATGGAAGAAGCAAACATCGAGGAGAGGGAAAGAGACAGAAATGGCATGCTGTCTGGGATTCTTGTCTACCATCAGATTGGATCAAGACAGTGTGCCTACGGGAGGAACGCTGCTGCAGTGGTTACACTCCAGACGATTCAGTGATGACAGAGAACAAGGGATTAGGAGGGATCGGGATGAAGCGGCCGCTCTACTAATTCTCTTCCATTAAGTGGATTGGGAAGGCGTCTAAGGAGTGCAGCAACGGTTTTGCTCAAGTGAGCGGCGAGAAGCAGTTTGTCGTGATAAAGCTTTTCTTTCTCTCGCTCTCCTCTTTCGACTACTGATCCAATAATCATCCCAACTCTCAACACCACACACCAAAATTGCGGCCGAATGGATAAATCTTTACAAACATGCATGTGTACATGTACACATGTATGTTTGTACAAAGCAAGCAGACATTTTTTCTTGTGATACCATTTTGATCTTATCTCTCTAATCACCTTTTACCTGGAAAAGGGACGAAGATATAGGGGGGGGGGTTAAGGACAGCAAGGAACTTTAGCCAAACTCGATGAGAAATGCATGGATTCCAGGAACAAGGACGGATACAAAGAGTTTGAAAACGAACCAGTTTACAGACGGCAACCGAATGGTTGTTATCAATGAAAGACTCCTCGAAGACCCACTGGCGCTGAAGTTTTCCTTCTTCAAGCACAGTTGTTGACGTCACGAAGCATCCTGAAAAACAGTAGATATTTCCAAGTCTATCATTATTTAGAAACAAAATGCGGAAATATGTTGTGCATAAAAGCATGGTACCTTGCCTGTACCGGTCCGCAAAATTGCACCGGAAGTCAAGGCGGTTGAGATCCTTCATGATGCCTTCACCCGTAGCCTTCAGAATCGCCTCTTTTAGGCACTGGAAGGATTATTTGAAAATAGAATTATAAATAGCTTTGCCTAAAAAAAGATAGAAGTCAGATAACTCTTTTAGGCACTGGAAGGATTATTTGAAAATAGAATAATGAATATCTTTGCATAAAAAAGATAGAAGTCAGATAATTTTCCAAATATTTTTAATATATTTTCTCAGGTATTTTTAATTAAATTCAACTGCTCACCCAATATCTGTAGAACATTGTCATTTTCATGGCCTCTGTCGGTTGACTTCTCATCTGCTTTAGTTCTTCATCCGACGCTGATTTTGCCATTGAGTTTATGTATTCGTCTGCTGTCTTGTTGTTGCCTGCACTCACAAGTTTTATGAATAATCTTAAGTGAATGGTGAGTGTTTGGTTATCCTTTTGAAGGGAACAAAAAAAGATGAGTAATGCACTGACGTTCCTTGTCGAGCCTCATGATATCCACTCCGACTTGGCCTGCGCAGCTGCTCGCGAAGGCAACATAGTTGCCCTAAACAGGATCACATCATTGCGATCTTCCTTTGTTCATTCTTCGCCGAACTGGCCCTCTTTCTTCAGCCATTGGTCAGTGCGTCATAACTAACTCGATATAATTAATCACTGCCTTCACGTTGCTGACGTCATTAGAATTCAGCAGAGAGATCACGACTACCTGATGAGAGATGTTGATGCCAAAGGAGACATTTGCAGGCGTCACAATGAATGGCTTCCCCCGCTCGGTTCGATCGAAGGTGATCTCGTCCCACTCAACGCCCGTATGCTGCAATACCACAAATATTTTAGTAGCTTTAATTAATGTTCAGTTTTAGCTTCTTCCGCAGCGCTGTTAATGTATTCTAGCAGAACAAGCGCTGGCTCCTTTCCGACTTTACAAGTTCGCTGCAAGCGCGTGTGACGTATAAAAGTGTCGATCACACCACAACTTTGAAGAGGCTGCTCAGACCCGCAAATGAGAACACCACCCTCAACTCTCAATCGTATGACTCGTATGCTCCCTCCTCGCCACATTCAATCACAAGCCTCTTATCGCAGCAGGAAATGCACGTGAATCTTTTAAAATACTTACTGCCAGTTAAGACACAAACATATGTACATGAATACCAATGCTAACACTTTACATCTTCACTCCCACCTGCATGCAAGAATCAGGCAATTAATTTTATACATTTTAAAGAGTTAAAAGGTTGAACAAAATGCTTTATATCGACTACAGCTAGGTCTTCTTCTTTTTTTTTGTTCTCGCGATACGAATCTGCTTTACTTCTCCAACACTTCACTAACTACTTTCTGCTCACTGTTTTACCATTTCTTATCGCGATCAACACAGCTTCCAGTCTTCTACATCGCTTTCTAAACGCTGCATTTCTCTCTGCTTTCACTGAGTTTTATAAGGTAATCGGTTTCGCTGCATGCATACTAAGCAGCGCGTTCAATTTCAAGAAAAGCATTAAATCTCAAACATTCTGAAAATAAATGTGTAGTCTAATGCGCACGAATCGTTGACCACATTAGTCTTATTATGTGTCTGAAGTAAAATTAAATTGCATACATATACATACATACAATTTGTACATTACATGTGTGTATGTATGTTTTCCAACTATCTCAAAATGACTCTTACCTTGCGCGTTCCCTCCCTCAGAAGAAGTCGTCCGTAGAGAGCAGCGAGTGTGTCCTCTTTGTGTCTCATGAGAGACAGCTTATCGAACTCTGCTTGTGTGATGCCTTGCACTCCCTTCCGGAACAATCTCTCCAGCTCAATTATAAATGGTACACATTTAATGTCATCACTAGAAACACAATGTATATGTTTTTAAAAATAACATTTCACTCTCAATTTAGAATAATCAGTGATGTATAGTGGTTAAATGTTAGTAGTACTTCTTCGTATTGCACGATCTCGTTTCACATTGCAGAGCAACTAGGTCATGTATAACTAAGAAAGCGTTGAAAAATGGCATTTAAAATCAAGACAAACTTGAGGATTCTCGAAACCACTCGAGAGACTGACTGCCCATCGAAGACATTTGCAGACTTCCTCATTGCTAAAATTAGAGAGTGTTTATGATTCCTTAATGTTACAGTCAGGGTGGGGCCAGGAAGACGCATCTTCTATTATCACTTTCTGATTAGCATAGTTGAACAACGCTTTTGAACACAAAGGCATTAAAAAAATGAACGCGCTACAAACTTATTCGTGGAGAGAAGATCCTCAGTCATGCTCATTGCCAGGAGTTGGCTGTTTCCACAGACTCGCCGACTCGCCTCTTCTAGAAATTACTGGAAGATCCAATTGAACGAAGCAGCGACCGGAAAAGCAACGATGCTAGACAAGAAATCGAAAGATTTGATGAATGGATGAAATGAGTTTTGAGATACAGCGAAGATGATCTGCACAGAGAGAGAGAGAGAAGAGAAGGAGGGGGGAGTGGCAGAGATCAAAAGGCGTGGAGAGAAGATTATTCGTGGAGAGAAGATCCTCAGTCATGCTCATTGCCAGGAGTTGGCTGTTTCCACAGACTCGCCGACTCGCCTCTTCTAGAAATTACTGGAAGATCCAATTGAACGAAGCAGCGACCGGAAAAGCAACGATGCTAGACAAGAAATCGAAAGATTTGATGAATGGATGAAATGAGTTTTGAGATACAGCGAAGATGATCTGCACAGAGAGAGAGAGAGAAGAGAAGGAGGGGGGAGTGGCAGAGATCAAAAGGCGTGATAGCGGCAGCTCAGCCATGCCCACCCCTCGCCTCTTGCATTCCTCCCAACTATCCTAGGCTTGCTGGCCAGACAAGGACATAGACTGGAAATGCGAAAGGAGGAGAGAGGTATCCATTCTTCTTCTTGGCTAGGAAGAAAACACCTTGGCAACGAAGGACAGCCGTCCTGTTCTTCTATGAATGCTTGGTGGGCTGATTTTCAGTCCTGCCAAGCACACCACCAAAACACGTCGTTATTAGTATACTGTTAACAAAGGAGGAAGTCGAGGAAGGCAAAGTGAGAGAGTCAAGAGACAGAAAGAAAAGGAGATAGAGAGAAAGAAAGAGACAGAGAAGAGTGAGAGAGGGGAGAGCTCGAATGGCATCATCAAAATACGGCTGGAATCAACAAGAATAGAGAGAAGATGGTAGGCGACTTGGTTGAATGGGCATCGCGAACTCGCTCGCCTTGCTTAATGTCGGCCACAAAAGTTCTCGACCACTTCTTCATGTCTCTGCCCCTTAGATTACCAATTCAAGATCTTTCCTGCACTTTGAGTAGGAGACAGAATGACAGAGAATGGGAGAGAGAGAGAGAGTCAGAGAAAGAAAGATAACGAGAGAGAGAGACAATGTTTTAGAGGTAGAAAGATGTAAAGAATTCAGAGAATCACAATTTCCGTCCAGTCTGTGCTGCACTTGCTGAGAACATTCCAAAAAAGGCACGAACAGCAACAGCTGCAGTGGCAGCAACATCAAAGGCAATTGCTAGACGTTCTACCTCTTTTCTTTCCTTCTCTCTACCTCTCGCTCTCCCTCAATTTCGTTCTTTCTCTGGGTCACACTTATTTTCTCTCTCTATAAAGTACTTGCTGAATTTCCTAGTCTGGTTGTTTGTTTTTTTTCCAAGTGAAAGCATGGGCTTCTAAATTGCGTTGTAATTGTAGTGTCGAGAAAGGCAAAAAGGGGCGGCTCGCGTGGAACAAATGGGCGCAATCTTGAGGGCGAGAAAGAGAACCATCTCGTGGAAAGAACATCTGAGGTTAACACTGATTCTTACACTTGGCAAGGAGGAAAGGAGAACATCGACTAGGACGAAACCAACGAGCCTCTGATGTGATCACACCCAAAGACTACCCAATCGAGGTCACCACGGCTCATGCATGGGATGGAGGGGACTGGGCCATGAGGAGGGAGGGACAAGGTCCACTCATCTCCACTAACATGTCACCGGCTTTCTCTTTCTTTCATTCTACCTCTCTCCCCACTTCTTCATCACGTACACCGGCTATATATGAATGTGTCTAATATGTATTTACTTACACAGAAATGACAATGCAAGAAGAAGAAAAAAAGCAACAAGGATACTCCACATCTGCCGAGTGTGATAATTCTGGCAAGAAAAGAATGAAGACGATTTGTATCGTTTCATTTAACGGGTAATCTGCAGAGATCGGTTGAATGTCACGCAACGGCTTCTTTTGCTAATTGCATGGTCGTCGTTGTTATCTTTTTTCCTTCTCCATCTATTCAATTTCCCCTCACAGTTTGCCAGACGCGATACTCACTGAATCTCTTCTGCCTTTCTTCCCACTGCAGAAGCCTCAAAAGGCTGCCAAACCGGTTCGGCGCCGATGCCCCGAGCCCCTTCACTTCTGTCTCTGCTTTCTTCTGCGCCGGAACATGGCCGGCATCTTTAGTGATGACATCGCGCACACTCGCCCAATGCAATAATTCTTTCCTACAGTGAACTTTGAACTGCTTTTCTAGATTCTTCTCTCAGTCTCTCTTTTCATCGCAGGGATCTGCTTAATGCATGCTAGCATTCCAGTTCTGATTTTCTAGATCATTGCTGCAATTTTTAGCCGACAACACAGATGCATTCTTCATGTTTATGACAGCATGGCGATAATGTAGAAAGAGATATGGTACACTCCTTGTTAAACGTAATGAACAATGTGAAATGAGAGGGGAAAAGTAATGGAAAGTCGAAACTCTTGAACAACTGAAAAGACAGAAATTAACTAAAGAGCAAGCGCAATCTAACACAATATGAAAGCATACGAATTTCTGAGGATTCCAAGTCAACACAAATATTAACTAACTTAAAATTTTTGCTATAATATTAACTAACTTAATATTTTTGCTAAATTTCCAAAATCGCTATTAAACTAGATTTCTTTTATATATCCAATCTCAATTTTTTTTAGATTATGTACTTTGATAAACTCAGAGAAATGTTCATCAACAACGTGTTAGTGCTTAACATACTACTCCTACAAATATGTATACATTTGAACTCAAATTGTGCTATGTATGTGAAACATGGATAGATGTGCATGTACATATATCGTGCTGAAAGTGAAGAAACAACGGAATGTGAGAAATGGCCATTGGAAGAGAAATGCCGCAATGGAGGCTCCTGTCTCGCATTGCAGTGAAAGCAACAGACTATTTGGCATATGACCTCTCGAATATGCTAACAGTGGAAATATAAAAAAGACGCGCTAGAAACCCTCTCATAGAAAAATATCCGGCTATCCTATAAAGAATGCCGATAACCGGGCAAGGAACAGAATATGACTCATTCCTATAAAAAAAGACCAATTCTGGAGTAGTTTGGAATGCGAATAGACCAGAAAAGATGGGTCGACAACAGCAAGAGTATAATTGGACAGGTTGCCCGTTGCTCAGCGTGAAGTCACCGGCACGTCTGCTAATTCCAGTACCTGAACTAGTACTGTATAAGAATAGCAGAAATCTTCAAGTGAAGTTCAAGCATATTACGGAATAAGTACCATTTGCATTGTTTGTCTCTTGTTTTTCGTGTGCCTGCACTGGAGACGATGACATATTGTCTGGGTTGATCAATTCTCATATAGATGCACACAAAGCGATGAGCGATAACAGAAAATGTTCTGAGAATGTCATGATAACAAACGCTTACACTTTGAACAAAAGTGGCCATGTTGAAGTCGGGATGACGACAGCGTGCCTTTTCGAGAAAGGGGTTGCAGAGAAGCTCTGGATACTTTGGACGGTCGTGGAAGTCCTTTGCTAAGCTGGAAAGACAATAACAATTCAAAAATAGGCTGATATTTTTGAACATCACTTACCATCTATCTACAAAGTGATTCAGTTCGGGACTGAATTTTCCCACCGGTAGCTTGGGAGGCGGCTCGGTTACAACCTCAAACACAATTGCATAAGTGTGATTACAGTTTATTCATATATCGATGTGCTTTATTACATATAAACTGCTTTACTATGAATGGGACCAATTATTGGAAAAAAAGAAGTCAAAATGCTCAAAATAATAAGACGCACTTGTTTAAGTTGATCGAACGGAGTTTTCCATTTGGAATAGGGATGTGATCCTGTAGCAACTTCTACCTAAAATGGACAAAGCTTGGATTTTTCAATTGAAAATACAAGAAGTTGATTAAAACGAGAAAGAAAGCATTAATCTTGTTCTGCGCTTACCACAGTGATACCTAGACTCCAGACATCGGCACGGACGTCATATGCAACTTTGTTGTCTCCGTCAATTCGCTCTGGAGGCATGTATGGCTTGCAGCCGGCAGAGACCTTCAAATTGGGTCAAATAGTGCATATAAGTAAAATCACATTAGGAATGCAGATGATTTATTTACCAAATACGTAATAATGCTTAACATGATTTAAAAAAATTAAGAAAGAGAGTCTATTTGCAACGTACCGTCTTCGCAACACTATTTGTAAGATGACCCGAAATACCGAAATCGCAAATCTTGATGGCACCCGCATGGTTTAGAAGGATATTTGACGGTTTTATATCTCGATGCATCAGATTCATCTGCTCTTTCATAAAGTTGAGGCCCTCGACAACCTTAAGCAGAAAAGATTACATCCATGCCTCCTCTTTTCATGTCTAAATCCCTTTCGAGGATATCGGATATACTGCGATAGAGTAGTGAGTCGGTATCAAGCAAGCAAACAAATATTTTTTATGCAAGAACAAACAGAACAAGTGAAACTGACACTAAGTGCGAGTTTGGCGATAAAGTATTCGGGGATCGCAACTTGGTTGGCGAATGCACGTTTATAGAAGCGATCCAATGAGATGTCCATTACCTTAGAATGCGAAAATATCTTGATGTAAAGAATATTACTATGTATTATCAAACCTCCATGCAAATCCAGACGTCGCCCTCGCGGAACATTGCGCCATAGAAGCGGACCATCTGAGAAGCATCATTATAAGAGGAGAGAATAAGTTATACAAGCGCAGCGCACACAAACAAGACAAAGAAGTTGGATAAAAAAAACTCTTAGAAGACAACCTGTGGACAGCAGTCGCTTTTCATACAAGCATGCAATTCGACCAGCATCCGTTTCTGCGATTCATCATTTACGGAAGAGTGAATTCGCTGAAAATTGCCCTTTTCTTTCCTTCATTCTGCGAAACAACTAGACAAAAAGGCATGCACAAATGAGTAGGCTTAGTTAAAGATAAAAATACTCTTCTGATGATAACCTTATATGCAAAAACTGGGAAGCAAGAAAAGTGAAAAGGAAACCTTAACAGCCATGATGAGTCCACTTTTACTGTGTTGCATCTTCTCGACAACACCGTATGCTCCTTTCCCAAGATCCTCCAGCTTAATCAGCTCCGTTGCTTTGATATCTATTTCCGGCGTATTCTCATCTAGCCTAAATCATAATTATTGGAAAAACTGTGGCATCAAAAATAATGAGATTGTTTGAAAGAATAGAAACATTCAATGTAATTAATTAAACATTATTTCGGCCAGAACAGCCAGTTACAGATGCTAGTTGAGAGAAAAGTTTGGCCACTTTGAAATGTTTATTAATTTTATTTGCGGTCTAAACAAACTTATAAAGCATGTATAAAGCTGAAATTATGTATGAGAAAAAGCACTATTGATGAATTAGAGATTTAACAGTAACATACTTGACTACACACTTGTCGTCCAGATCGAGTGTTGGAGTCTCCACTACATCCGGCATAGAAATCTTTGGGGTCGACGCCGTGCTTAAGTAAATTTGAATAACTATTGTGCTACCAGCTTTATTACCCCATTAGGCTTGTAACTTTACCCATTTGCCTTTGCCTAACCGTTTTCCATGAACTTCTTCTTGACTGTTGAACTGTCCTTAATTACAGTAATCAGCAAATTCTGAGCCTCGGAAAAGTTGGCAGGATTTGTAACATTAGTAGAAAAGAAAACGCCAAGACATTGGGACAGAATGGATTGCAATTTTACTTACACAGCTACAAATTAGATTATTACAAGAAAACAGCCTCGAGAGCACTCGACAGAGAGATAAGACGGCGGGAGAAGTGGCTTTCTTTCTTTTTACTTATAGACTATCGCTAATTGTGTGATGACAACGCAAGAGAAGAAGCGAAGAATGGTAAAAGGAATGTGAATGGAAGCTTCATGAAATAAGGAAGCGCATCAAGGAAAGAGGCTCGAGGATTGAACGGGTGTGACAGGGCGGAATAGCTTAACCTAATGCGGACGGCACTGCAATCGAAACGGACGCAGCCGGTACCTCCCTCTCAGGCTCTGAGATACTAGAAGCTATGGAGGAAAGGAATTGCGACCACAGCAAGGATTGAACTGTCGCGGCGGCTAAGGCATTTCATTCCTCCTTTTTCATTGTGGCTCGACGATTGCAGCCCGATTAATTACCGCATCGGAGGAAATGTCGAGTTTCGCAAAATTAATGGACCATGAACGAAAAACGTGTCAGCAAAATTGCCGGGAGGGCAAGGTGAACCATCGCTATTGTAAACAAATTAGATGATGTTCAGGAAGCGCTAACCGTTACTCATTGGCGTGTAGAGTGGACGGTGAGGCTATTCTGATGGAGGAGGAAGAGAAGGCAGCTGATTCTGGCCTGGAATGAGAAGGAGAAGCTGCGACGGTCGGCAGTGTCTGGGTAGCCATCGAACGGCGTGCTGCCATGCAAGCATTGATCCGCCCGCACCCCTTGGGGGGGGAGGCAGAGAGAGGGAAGGGAGGCGGAGGACACGCGCGCCTCCGCTCGCAAAGACACACAAGCAATTTGGGTGAGAGTGCATATTCCATGCCAAACGTCTTTCTCAATCCCTATCTCGCAAAAGCCATTTCCTCACTAGGAGGCACTACGTATGTATAATATCTATCCTTGCTGGAATCCCCACGGCTAGCAGTTGAATCTTCTTGTCTCATCTCTGCCCCTTCCTTCCTCTGGAATGCTTCGGCAGGCCAACGGTCAACAACGGAATGCGACTTCCGAGGGCAATGTTCGGGGAGCAGAGAGGAGGAAGAGAGGCAGAGTAGGATGGGAGAGAGGAGAGAGAGCAAAGGAGGAGAGGAGATAGAGAAGGATAGGAATGAGGGAAGAAGAAGAGAGCAAGGCGTGGGCCGGGACTGCTGGTCACGGGCCGTGCACGCAACTCTCGGATTGATAACACCCTGGGCACCCTAGGCAAAACAACAGAAATCGGGCCCAGCTACCACTGAGACTGAGATTCCTCTCTCCAAACAGTGAGACTTCCATGCATTGCTGCTCATTTTATCGAGGAGTGGATAATCAACAAAATGGTAGCACGCATTGAGTTACGCGCTTGAGAAACAAGGGATAGTAAAAGAACTTGAGCGGCACTGCAAGAAGTGGGAGAGAGTTACGGCAAATAGTAAGAGTGAGGCGGAGCTAGAGTCAAATACTATGTTGTATTAGGAAGAGAGCACTGGAGTCGACGGAGCGATGAGCGTTTGTGGCAGATAAAGAGACACAGGGGATGGATGAATATGGATGAAAGGGGAAAGAGGAAAGAGCGAGCTGAAATGGCACGCATGCTGTGCCCTTCCTTCTTCGAGCCAACCAGCCATGGCCAAGGCAGCCACCATTCAGGGGAAGGAATGGGCAGGCAGGAGGGATGCGGATGCTACGCAAGGCTAAATGCATCACAAAAAATATAAATTACTACGGAGAAGAGTGGTCATGGAAAGGGAAGGGAAAGAAAGAGTATCGTGCAGTGGATTGCCTCTTCCCTAGTCAAGTCTTGATTCAATACACTGGAATTCTAGAAGAAGAAACAATGGTTTAGATTCGAATACAGTGTTTGAAACACTCTTTCTCCAGAATGCGTGGAAGCAGACTGTTATTAAAAGGCTACAGGAAGAATAAGGAAGCGAACGGTGGAAGAAAGAGAGGAACATTGTGCTTCTTCTTATTCTTCTCTGTTGACACCCATTGCTCATCTCGTGCTGTTGTTGATGAATGCTCAGGAGAAGAGACAAGGAGAGTGGCAGAGAAACCGAGAATAAGGGGTGAGGAGGGAGACGGGTCGGAAGCCAGAACAAATGAGCTAACAATTCGAGGTGCTGACATACGAAACGAGAAGTGAGGAGTGCCAAGGCCGTTGTGTTCAAATGTGGCATAAAGCAGCAAACAGAGTTGTCATTATAGCATTTTGCATGAAAATTATACGGTTACACAAATCGCTAGCTCCTTCAGCCATATTAAACGAGCAGGAGGATTTACGTCTTGCGTCACCTTTGGATGTTCACGGTAAAACAACAACCCTTGAGGATATTCCTACGTATTCGTTCAAGGCAGAAATCATACGAATTGATATGTTTCCCAAGTGGAAAACAAGCGTATGGTGAGGTAAATTCAAGTTTTGCCAAATCCTTTTCATAGAACGTTTAAGTAGTCTCAAGCGAGTTGTCTTGTTGTAATAGGTAGTAGAAAAAACTGAAATAGGAATAGCACAACAACTATGAACAAAATTATCTTTCTTTAGCGCAGGAGATTGGAAGAGTAATGCATATAGTTTTTAAACTTGAAATCTGCATTTTCTTTTCTGAAACTTAGATAAATTGAAAGCCCAAAATAGATAAATATTCTTCAGGCTTGCATGTACAATGGTAATATGACAGAATATGTAGGAGGAGGTGTAAAATAACGCAATCAAATAATAAAAGGCGTACAATAGGGTGGCGAATTGGTGACATTACAAGAAGGAACATTATAAGAAAGGCACATAAGAAGAAAGAGAAAAGAGAAAAATGGCATTAAATGCATTCAATTATTTGAAGACAATACAGAGAGAGATATAAATACCTTTTTATATGTACATGTGTATTCCTTTGTCCAATGGCAAGCCAGACAATTAGTGTTCGTTGTTGCTATCCACGAGTATTTCTTGAGCTCATGGTTAGTAAAATGGGCGTTGTCTGCAGTGTATTCAAAAAAGATAGAAATATACCAAGAAAGTTTGCCTTCTACCTACAATTACCTACTAGCCAACATTACTGTCAATTAAATGATCAATTTTGCCATAGCCGTCTATCCTAGAACCTGACACTTTCCATCATCACAAGCCATTTACTTAAATACATATGTAAATATGTGTTGATCTTTTAATTTTCGATCAGAATCGAAATAGCTACCCTTGCTGAACTCTTCACTCTTCCGATCATAAACATTTAGACATCTTCAAAAGCTTCCCTTCGGCATCCTTCATCGCGGCCCGGTTAGCTCAGTCGGTAGAGCACCAGACTCTTAATCTGGCTGTCGCGGGTTCGAGCCCCGCATCGGGCTTCACTTTTGATGCTTCTGAAAATATCTATAGAAGTGTTATCCCACCCAATTCAATCATATTTCTTTTCAACATGCATGGAGAAAGAGGTAAAACCAACTAAATAAATAAGTGTTACATATGTGCTACAACAATTGAAGAATCAACTCTGAATTCAGTGACCAAATAGAGGGAAACAAAAGATGAATATGTTGCAGTGAAAATAGGCCAATTCGCTTGCTGCTCCCTTTAGAAGAGGATACGTACGAGGCTCAGAGAGAGAGAGAGAGAGAGAGAGAGATAGAGATAGAGAGGGATAGAGAGAGAGAGGGATATAGAGAGAGGGGGGATAGAGAGAGGGGGGGGATAGAGAGAGAGATAAAATGTATGAGAAATGCACTGGTAATAAGAGGTTAAGTGAGTGAATGAGTGAAAAATAGAGAAAAGAGAAAGGTCGAACCTTTAGCAAGTACGTATTCATATAGCCCATATTTTTCGAATTTGCAGACAATTTGTATGTGCTTCAGGCAGAGTTCGGAAAGCCCGGTTTCTCCTTTGATGTCTAGGTGCTCATTTCTCAGTCTCTCTCCTTCTCTCTCTCTCTCTCTCTCTCTCTCTCTCCTTCTCCTTCTCTCTCTCTCCTACTCTCTTTTTCTGTCTCTCTCGCACTCTATCGCCTCCCCTCTTCTACAGCAAGATATACGGAGTGCGCTGCAGTATATTCTAATGCCTCCTTTTCTTGCTTTTCAGCTTCTCCCAACTATTTCCTTTATGGTGACGTTCTCACTTTCTTGAAGTGAATGCCTGGCTCTTTTTCATTCTGCTCACGCATCTAACATCCCCGCAGTGGCTGACGAGTGCCCGTAAATGCTCTGATATGCCTCTTTGCCTGTGATGCATCCAATTGATTGGCCGGAAAGTGCTGTCGCCATGGCTGCCGCACAATGCCATATGCCGATGCCGGATCGTGAAACATTCTGCTTGTGTTTCTTTTTTTGCTACTCATATTTCTAAGCATTGAAGATGAAGATCCTCTTTGTGTTATTGAAGATGAAAGATGCATGATGGCTTATGACATGCGAGAGCTCTGCTGCCTCGCAGCCATAAAAAGCAATTCTATGAAATTGTAAGCAGGAAGAAATTGCCTAGTGGAGACAGCGCAGACGACAGCAAATGCGCCTTACAGAATAGATTATTCACCTTTTTCTCCACCCCTCGGAGCAGAGATTGTGAGTGATGAGGTTCCTCGTTCTATAATTATCTATGACTATGAGCATATGATTATGGGTCATTAAATTGCCATGGACATACTCTTTTCTCTGTGTGTCTATGTTGGCGAGAGAAGGTCACTTCTGCTGTACCAAGTTTTCATTTGCCAAATACGTTCATCACCATCTGCAGGTGAAAGGGTGTAACGATGCACTTTGACCGATGTTTGAATTGTCCAAAGAGTAAAGCAGTCTTTCTGAAATCTTCAGCATGGAATTTTTGTTTCTTCTGCGTGCGGGTATGACATTGCAGCTTCCATTTCATTCTCACTCTCGTCTCGATTCATGACACTTACTTAGTTAGCAAATTATTTCAAAGATAATCATATATCAGGATTCCTCATCAAATAAATTATGGCTCTCTAGCTCGCCCATGGTTGCTGCTACTCTCACTTCTTTTCATGCCCATGAGAGATTTGCGTTTGAAGATCCTTGTGAGAGGTAAATACGAATGGTTGTGAGTCCATTCAGAGAGTGTGGTAAGAAAAGGGGATAAGGCGGAAGTAGAAGGGGATAATTACGAATTGGAAAGCTATTTAAGAAGTAAGGGAAAGTGCAACAGAAAGCAAAAGATGCTTTTAAAAGCACATTCTGCCCAAGATTTTTTTTTATATTCTCACATGCCATACTTAGTTTATGGCCGCAGAGCGAACGATTGAAGAGAGAGAGAGAGAGAGAGAGAGAGAGAGAGAGAGTCGGAAGGGAAGAGATAGAGAGATAGGCAGGGAGAAGGTCTTTCAGTCGCTTGCTTCTGATGTTTAATCTTTGCCTCTCTTGCACGCCTTGCTCTCGTGATGCAGAATTGAGTGCGTCACTGCACAGGCTGCCCTTGCTCTCTTCTCCTTTCTCTCGTCTCCCTTCTCACTTTCTCTCTCTCTCTCTCTCGCTTATTTTCTCTCTGTTCACTCACTATAAGTCTGCACTTTTCTTCCCCTTACGTAGAGCTCAATAAACTCCATTACCTTCCACTTGCTCCTTTTTTTCCTGCAATGCATGAAGCAGATCTTCGCAAGAAGGCATTACCCACCAGGAACATCTTACTGGCTTTCTCTTCGTGGCCATCGCCGTATGGCTTCCCTCTCCACCTAGGATGTTCTTAGCCGGCAGACGAGGGGGTCTTCTTAGTGGCCAAACCCGCTCGTGACGCACTGGTCCACTTGGTCTGTCTCCCTCATCCCCCCTCCCCTTTTGCTTCTTTCGTTCTCTCCACCCTTCTCCCCTCTCTTCTCTCTTCTATGTGCAAGGCCTCTCTCCTTCTCACGAGACCAACTCAGCCAGTTGAAGCATTCGCTGCCCTGCAGCAGGCAAGTGGCGTATAAGCTCACACCCAGCCCACTGCCGTGTTCTCAAAACCCTCTCCGCATCTCTCTTTCTCTCTCTTCGTCTTAGCCTTTTTTTCCTTTTGCTGCTTACGCTCATACGCAATTCATCCGTTCCTTTCGTCATCTCTTCACTTCTCATTTCTCCATTCCCTTCCATTCTGCTGGTGCAGCCGTATGTTCGTAAGATGTGCTCCTTAGATCAAACATCACGTTTAAGTCTCACAATTGCACATGTATTGATTTTTAGACATCGCATGTCTCGCGGAATTTTTGAATAGTCTTCTTCGCTTGATGCCTCGCAGTAGATAAGCCTCGCCTTGCTGATTCATGTATACAACAGCCTGTTGAAGGCATTTGCCAGTTATGCAACACATCTTTCCAAACTAAATACGAAATTCGCTATTTTTGAAGATTTCCCAGCATGATGTGGCTTGCGGATAAGAGTCTCAAATTACCACATTTGTCCTAAAACCCTTGTGCTGAATAGGCTTCCTTCCGGTGGTTTGTCTAGCGTAGTGATATGATTCTTGTCCAACGAACAAACCGGCCCACGCATTCCTCCTTCGTTCTGATTGATGCGAGGGGTGCACTCGATTTGATCACTGCTCACTTCTCTTTCTTCTCTGCTCTTCTTCCCGGACACTCCTCCATCTTCTTTCTCATCAACATCCTTCGTTTTTTTCTTTTCTACATTTGTTTTCACTCTACTTCCTGATGAATCTCACCATTATCCAGGGCTGCACTTTTGGCCGATTACTGCGTTTCAAAACCAAAAACACATGGGCGAGGAAAAAAGAGTCTCTGTATTGAGATTTGAACCGTTCTTGCACCCTCGGCTTTGATTGCATTGAAATTGCTTCTTCTGAAAGTACTCCGTCGTTTGTACCTTGCTTATGATTACGTGATATTCAATGCACTCTTTTCCATTTTGTTTATGTTTTACTACAATCAAGACACAAAATGTAGTAGATCCTTATGGTACGGCATGCTGACGTCAAAGGTACGTCGTAGCAGTCGCTCACGTGGCTCGTACTTCTTATGTCTTTCCCCTAATTCTCTCTCTCTCTCTCTCTCTCTCTCTCTCTCTCTCTCTTTCTCCCTTTCTCTCTCCTTCCCCTCTCTCCATGCTTCATGCGCTTGACCCGCTCCATAGCAAGGATTCATCTTATTGCATCTTTCCCGCGTAGAAAGAAAGGAAAGGAACCCTTCCGGTCCCCTTGGCAGGCGCGAGTTCATCGGGGCGAGAGATGCAGTCCAATGCAACAATGGCTCTGGTTGTGCCCTACTGCTTCACCTTCCCCTTTCTTTCGCTCTCCTTCTTCTAAGGTTGCGTGCCACAGTCGTTCTGTCTTGTGCCCTCTCCGTGATCGTCGATGAAATTGTAAATGAAGAAGCGGAAACGTCTCTCTCTCTCCTCTCGCCTTCGATGTTCTCGCCATTCCACGAGTCTCTCTTTCCTCACCCTCTCTCGCGCATTCTCTCTCCGCTCCAACTCTTCTCTCGCTAGTGCTCTTCTCCTCTTCACTCAGTCAAACTGCCGAGTCCTCGTCGTATTTCGAGACTGAGACTACAGTGTATTTTTAATGGCCGAGAGCAAAAATTGCGCCTTGTTCGCCTTTCCATTTGACATCTCTGGCCTCGGATGGAAAGCTGTGCTCGCGGCTGCTGTTGCAAATTGACAGAGCGAGTACTTTGCAGTTTTGTTCGAGTTCTGCCCCGGTTGGATGGTGGCCTTGCTGAAGACCAGTCAATGATGTGCTGAGGAGGTGATTTAAGATGAGAGTCCGCGCGCAGAATGTGCAGAATGAGCACCCATTTGTCAGGGGGGGGGGCTATACGGGTCGAGACTCAGCCTCGGTTGAATGCACTTAGCCGCACTCTTGTTTCGAGAGACACGCCAAGTCAATCGCCGCCTCTTCTGCCTTATGCAACCACCCTTTCCACTCCTCATCTCTTCTTTCCACTCCAATTCCAACATCCTCATTATTTCCTGTCGCCTAACTGAATTCACACTATCAATCTTCCTTTTTTTCCATATCGCTTTTTACATATATCGTGTATAAATATGGACACGCGAATATCGTAGATAATATCGCATAATTTCATTCCAACTTACTGAGGATCGTTTCTTATTGCCCCGTGTGGCTAATCGAACTCGAATGCACGATTCGTCCTCCTTTCTATGCCCCTGGAAACGGGCGGGTCGGTCGTTTGTTTAGCACACTTTGCTCTCCAACTCTCTGCTCCAAACGTTGGAAAGGGGAGAGAAAGTGCGGCCGACTCATATTCCCCCAGCCATCTCGTCCTCTTATTTCACCTACTCTCTCTCTCTCTCTCTCTCTCTCTCTTTCAAACTCTTTCCATCTATCCCTGATTTCCATGGTGCGCGCATCACTAAACTCTGTAGAAAGGAGCCAAAATTAAGATTGGAAAAAGGGAAGAAGGAAATGATGGGAGAGAGAAGGTGGAAGAGGATAGACATCCAGGAATTGAAGAAGATGAGAGAAAAAAACAGATGTGCAAGAAAGTGAATATGGAGGCGGAGGAGTGAGATAGAAAAAAGAAGAGAAGAGAGAGGAGAAGCAGAAGAAAGGACATTGCGATACAACAAATTTTTTGAGAGTGCCGTGGAAAAGAGGGAAGAGAGCAGCGACAAAGTCGCACGTGATGCATGGGCAGAGAGCGACGACAAAGATCAGCATCTCTTACGTAGGCTAACGAAAAAAGCTATATTCATACATATATCTCTTACATAAATAAGAAGGGACGAGAGACAAGGCACCATTTTTAATAAACAGTGAACAAAATGGTTACAAATATATAATGAAAGGACAAAATCCACCTTCCATCCACCTTTAAAAAGAAAAAAAAGTTACTTGAAATATGTATATCTTAATGACGACTAATTTCCCACCATTCACATCTTCTCAAAGGCATTCATGAAAGGTAAACTATTCAAATTTACTGCTATAGCAATCTGAGGTGTAATCTGACCGCAGATGCAAGAGAGGTGTACCCATCTGATCTTTGCCACTTCTTCCATGTGAAAGGCAGGAAGTGAAGTAGTTCGAAAATGAGAGACAACCATTAGGCCTCTTGGCTATAAGAAAGAAATAAAGAAAGAGAGAAAGAGAGAAGAGATGTCTCTTCCTCTTCTATTGCTTCTTCCCTCATCTTCTCCATTGCTTGTCACGCTCTGGATATTGTGGTGCAGAGAAGGTAGAGAAACGCCTTCCTCTTCGCGAACCAGCACACACCCTGTCCCTGCCGCTCATCTCAGATATGTACCTTTCTCTCTCTCTCTCTGTGTCTCTTTCTCTGCCTCTCGGTCTCTCCCTATCTCCCTCTCCATATCTCCCTCTCCTTATCTCCTTCTTCCCTCTCATTCCTCTTGGATTGGCAGCATGGCTCCATCAGGTGACACAGTGTTCGTTACTTGTTCTCCCTTACTCTTTCCGCGATAGCAGAGGCCGAAAGTGCACTTCCCTGTTTCTCCCATGCTGCGATCACACTTCTTCTCACTAATTTCAGCTTCTTCCTGTCCTGCTCATTTGTAATCTGCGAATCTGTTGCTTCTTGACACTGTTGTGTTCTTCTACTCTAAAGAGAAAACACTTCCTGGTTGTCGATCCCTGGGAGTGCACTTTATGGCGAGAGACTAGAAGAAGAAGCATAAACGGGTGCTCTGCAATACTTGGAGTGAGACCACTCTGAGAGATCTTGTTCTCTGCTTGTTTTCGCCTCCACCATGCACTGTGTTCCTTATCGGGATGCATTCTTTGAATGATGTAAGAAGGGTCGACTAGAATGCCATGGATGGCAAGCACACTCACTTCTAGCCTGTCAACCCATTCCAGATAAGAAAGACCTGGCTCCAGGTCAAGAGATTGCAGAGTGCGGCTCCCTCTGACGCAGCATGACGAATTCTTTGGTCTCTTAAACCTCCGCCTCTTCTTCCCACCCATTCCTTCTTTGCATGGGGGGAGGAGTTGACGCTATCCTCTCGGCTTCTTCGGCTATTGAAGGAGAATACGGATAGGTATTGCAACTTGGAAGGGGAGAAGGGCTGAGAGAGCGATGCCTTTGTGTGTCTATTTGAGTATATATGTGTTTGTGTATTTGTGTGTGGCTGTGTGCTTGGGGCTGTGAGTTGCGAGGGAAGAGGGACCAAGGCTGCTGTTGGCTACACACTGCATACTCACGCGAGCGGGAATCGAGAGTAAAAGAGAGCGAGAGAGAGAGAGAGAGAGAGAGAGAGAGGAGAGGGAGATAAAGAGAGAGAGAGAGAGAAAGAGAGAGAGGGTTGAGGGATGCAAAGGAAAGGACACGTGTAACCGAGGTCGCCGCGCTCTCCGAAAGGGCAGAGCATACATACATGCTCGTGCACTCCATCATCTTTTGTCCCTTTGTCGACGTCGTAGTCCAAGATTACGTCCGCAGCCCTTTCGCTGCTCTCTGATATTCTGCACATTATCCCCCACTCTATCACTTTCTACATGAGCCTCACTCCTCATGTGCTATGCTCAATAAGAGAGTGCTTACCGTACTTCACTCGTTTCACTATCAGATATCATGTTCGTTGCTCTCAAATATGATCTTAGATGCTCTTATAATGCTTTGATTGATACGATTAAGTGCTTGCGCCATACGCTCTGCTTTAGCCTTTCTTCATATTAATTGACTAGCTGCCACTTCCAGGATTTGAAAAAAAAAATTTATTTGTAGGCAGAAATTGTGACCAGAGCCTCCTGCACTAGCGATGTGCCGTTTCGAATTTCTAGTAATTAGCAAAGTTTGGCAGTTAGAGTGAGCGGGAATGGCAAAACTACGAGATTGCGGGAGGCGGGTGCCCATTCGGCGCCCCTTGGAGATACCATCCCGTCCACCTTCTCTTCCATCTCCTTCCCACTCCGACCTCGTCACGGCGTCTTCTTGTAATCCGATCTCCCTCTCCCTTCTCTGGCCACTCCCGGCCCCATCAGCAGCTTCGTTCGTTCGGTCCCTCCTTCCCTTTCAAATTCTCATCCAAATGCCTGCAGCCCAGGCAAGGTCCCAAAATCTGCAAGTGTGTTATTTGTCAATGATTCTTAAATGAATTCGATTGCCCAGCCTGATGTTCTCATGCAACATGAAGCTGCTGCTATCTCTAGTTGTCTGGTCTCTTCAGACAAGGGTACTCGCCGAGAATTGCATTCTGCGTCTGTTCACGACGGACCGCGGAGATCAATGCAATCACGTGGAGAGAGAGAGGGAGAGGGAGAGAAAGAGATGGAAGAGAAGAAAAGGCTGTGCTATTGTGGACTCTATCGTTTCAAACTCATGAATTTTGGTAAAGAAGAGGAAGAGAGGAAAAGATAGAAAGAAGTAGACGGAGAGAGAAAAAAGAGAGAAGTCGAGTCTGAAGCAGACGAAGCCTCCGCACCACATTTTAATTCCTGTTATTTAACGTTTATCTGCTTCGCCTGAGACGAACTCTGAGAGCGAGAAAAAGAGTGAGAAAGAGAGGAGAAGAGTGAGCTGATATCGGAAAGGGTGTGAAAGAGAGAGAGAGAGAGAGAGAGAGAGAGAGAGAGAGAGAAAGGTGAGGAAGACGTAGAATATGGCCAAAAGAGCATGCGAACATGGCTGAAGCTGTGCATACAGCCCAGCCCGCATGTTGCGCCCTCTGTGCTCAGCCTTTCCATCTTCTCCCTCCCACACAGTTCAAATCACTCTCTCTCCACTTTCTCTCGATCTCTTCCTCTCCTCTCATCGTCTCTATATCTCTTCTCTATTTCTTCGTCCATCTTATAATCTCTGTAGTGCTCTATTTTCGCAAAGCTGCTTTCGACAGCAAAGGTCGCTGCTGTCTCAGCCGTGCTGTTTTTTGTCGACAAGCTCCATAGCAGCGAAGGGCCTCGAAGACAATGCCTCAGTTCCTCTCTCTCTCTCATACCATTTTGGATCATCTAACATGAATTATCTATGATCCTTCTCTTCTTCCCCCATTCTGTTACAGTTGACTCCATTTTCTTCTGGCCGCTCGATTACTCTCACTCTTCTGCACAATCTTTCTCGCGCTTTCTGACTGCGTCGTTCTTTTATGATAAAGAATTCACTTTTTCTGCCGTGAAGTAAGGCGATGCCGTATCCAAAGATCACTGAAGCAGATTTATATACAATGAAGCTGGCATTTTTCATCACGGCTGACTGGTCAAGCCATAGCTATTCTTTCTTATTTGTCTTCATTTACTGTTACTTCTTGGTTCGCTGCTGTCATGTGATGTCGAATACAATGTTTTCTGACCTGTTACGCAGAATGCTATTTGATTGAAAAAGAGTGATGACGACGAAGGGTGCATTTGGCAACCGTGAATAGGATAGGATGGGAAAAGGGACAGAGATAGCTATAAAGTAAGAGATCAACAGCATAGATCAAGAGAAGGAGAGGATTAAAACGAGTGCGGGAAAGAATCGAGAGTTGACAGAGAGAGAGAGAGAGAGAGAGAGAGGGAGAGAGAGAGCATCATTCCTATCACTCAACGAATCTGTCAAACTTCACTCGTACGATTTCCACCATCTTTCGCTCTTTCTTTCTTTCTCCCCTGTCGTTCTTGTTCTCCTTTCTTTCTCACCGATAACAGCGTACTCGTTCATGTCATTTATGCATTGGAAAGGCAAGGATTGCGTTTCCCTTAATCAGGTTCGTCCGCTGTTTGAGCTACGATAGAGCAAAGCGGAACCCTTGACACCACGATCGTGCTATTCTGTTCTATGTACATGTATGTGTATGCCTTTTCTAATGTTCATCTCGTTTACCTCCCTCAACTTATCCCTCTTCTAGTATCTGGCCAATCTGCGCGCTGTGCTCTGTGCCTGATTCGATTTGTCGAGTGTATCAATTGTCCAGCAGAGTCATACCACGTGAACCGCCTTAAGTCCCTCTTCCCCTTTTTTGTAGAATCACCCGCAAGACGCTTGTGCCTGTCACTGGTCCAACTGGTCCACGACGGCGCCTTCCGTAACTCTGACCAGGGCCGGCGCGCCCAGCAACCGTCAGTTCATCATCATTTATGGCATTGTTTTATTAGCTTCTCAAGCTCGTACTCACGATACGCCTTTTTCTTGCGCTTTTCTCCTCCCACCATCTCGCTGCTCTTCCGTCTCACCACTCACTTGTTCTCACTTGTTGGTGAGTAAGAACCAGGTGCAATCGATTGTCATTCCGCGTCCACTCCTTCTCTCACTCCACGACACAGTATCTATCACTAGTATTCAGCCGCGCTCCAGAAAACCATTTTACTGTTCATAAAAGAGTGGAGTTTAAAAAGGGAAAGAGCAACGACCGAGGAGGTAGAGAAGGACGAATGAATGCGAATTGTGATGAACTGTCCCAGCCGTGGAGTCTGAAAGAGAAGGGAGACACGGTCGATCGCAGTCCCATGCGAGAGAGAAAGAGAGAAGAGAAAGTGAGAGAAAGAAAGGAAAAGAAAGAGTTTCGCATTGTTTACACATTTACACACACAGTGCAACGAGGCGAGCGTGCACTGTATCTACCCGAGCGTCGCATCCCTTCTTCGCATTTTCTTCATCTTTGTTCTCTCTCTCTCTTTCTCTACTCCTCTTCACTCTCTCGCACTCTCTCTCTTTCTGTGTTTCTCTCTGATTCACAAGAATGTCCTCCGTGCTCTGAGCTCTTTCTCTGCTTCTCTTCTCCCATTCCTCCGTGGTCGATAGCTACCTTTTCACTCTGTACTTCCTTTCTCTGAACTTCCATTCTTCCATAACTGAACCCTGCTCAGCACTGCCGAAGATGCGAGGGGAGAGCGACGCCTCCTCCTCCACTGCCTTTCCTGCCTTCTCCGTCTCCACTGCCAGCTCCTCTCTGGCATTCGGCCAATCTTTGCCGCTTAAGTCAAAAGGTTCCTTCCATCCTCTCGCGTCATCACTTTAAAAGAAGCAATACCTTTTATTTCTTTTCGCTTTAACAGTCGTCCTCGCGACGGACGGTGGCAATCTCTGTGGTTTGAGGGCTCTCTCCCCATCTGCTTCCTCCTTTGATAAGATCGAGAAACGGCAGTCTCCTTATCTCGGCAACTCACATCTTTGCAGTCCTTCTTTCCTCACCAACCATCCTCTCCCTACACTATTTTCTAGTCGTTATCCCTCACGCAGCCAGCACCAGCATTTTCATGTAGCTTCATTGACGAAACTTTCAAGTTGCACCGAAGCTGGACGCCCAAGCGTTTACAACATACAAAAAGATTGTGAGACCAGAGCTTTGCGAATATTATAGGAGGGAGTGACAGTGGCTAGAGAAATAGGGTGAGAAAGAGAGTGAGAGGGAGAATCAGCGAGAGAGTGAAAGAAAGAAACAGAAGAGCTGAGTAGTTTGCTTCGACGCGCTGTCTTTTGTCAAGAAACGCATCGAACAACTCAGCGTCCATCCCAGCTCTTGGTGCACTTTACGCATTCGGAAGACATACACATTGGCCTTCTCTCGACTTGAACAGAGTACTTCAGGAAGTACGCCTATACTCTGGTGTCAATGAGTAGTTGTATCTTTTGTGGTGGTAAGGCTGCAGGAAACTCTGTTCTGAGCCTTTTGACGGCTGCGCAAACTTTTGTGCACAGATAGATATTTTTTTTAATCGTTCACACTGATTAGGGAAGAGTCACATAAGATAAATTGGAGAATGTGTGGGAGTATGAGAGGATAGGAAAGTGACTTGAGTAGAATAAGAGAGAAAGAGAAAGAGGGAGAGATAGAGAGGGAGAGAAAGAGATAGAGGGAGAGAGAGAGAGGGAGAGAAAGAGATAGAGGGAGAGAGAGAGAGGGAGAGAAAGCGATAAGATTAAAGAGAGCACAGAGGCCACGCGAGGGCGGAAAGGTGCTCCCCTGGTGAGCAGCAGCAGAAGGTGTTCTTTTCGTTCTTGCTGGAGAGAACGAGTCAAAGCGAATAGAAAAAACGGCAAATCGGCCTTGTGGCTCTCTTTGCAACATTTCAGCTGCAAATAGGGCACCGTTTTCATCTTGAGCTGAGGAAAGCAACCAAGATAAAGAAAAAGAGAAGAGTAAGATGGGAGAGCATAAAAAACCGAGGCCGTTGACCCCTGGCAACTGCCGTTCCTGGTGGGGTCGTTCCGGCTATTAGAGAACCCTGGCTCCCTTCGTTCTTGCGTAACTCCTTCTAATCATATAAACGAAAACGGAAGCGGATCAACTACATAGTGATATAATTAAGTGCTTTCTTTAAAATTGGCTTTGTGCATTTACCTATGTACATACATATATTCTATATAAGATTGGAAACATTATTTTTTCCGGTTACTTTGAAGCAGGGATGGAGGGAAGAAGTAATGAAGAATAAATTGCAGGCCGCGAGAAGATCCCCGAAGGCACCCTTTGCGTGGTGTGCGGGGACTTGGCCTCGGGCATCCACTACTCCGTCGCCTCTTGCAATGGATGCAAGACATTCTTCCGCCGCGCTCTTGTCGTTAGTTCTTCTTCCCAAGTACTTTTCCATTTTGCGTTCTTCTACCTCCTCTTATTTGGCTTTTTTTTTCTTCAATGTCATGCGGTTGGTATAGCATGGGAAGTAATCATAATAAAAAGTGGACTTACATACTTCTCTGTTTGATGTTATCTTTCCTTCGTTAGCCTAGTTGCATTCTGATCTCCAATTGGTTTTGCGAGCTTTAGTCATGAAGGTTCTTTTTTTGTATCTCGCGGCTTTAGCAAAAGAGTCTGTGATGATAGAGCAAGCTTCAGTGGTTACATTTCTGTCCTTTCCCAGTGCTTTCAGAGCACCCCGTGGGAGGAAAAAGCGCGTGGCTCTGGGTGCCAAGCATGAAAGGGACTTGAAAAGATAGTGAAGGTGAGACCCGAGGGCTGAGGGGAGCCAGAAGAAGGCACTCGAGAACAGAAGAGAGATCTTTCTAGGCACATTTGGTTGCTATCAGAGGCCATGTAACGCAGTAGGTGCAGTATATGCGAACTTAGGAGGGATTTAGTGTCTAAATAAACCATCTTCATTCACTTGAAGAAAAAAGGGAATAAAGACTACAAAAAAAAATTTATATGTGAAACAAATTTATGTACCTAAGTACAGGTATTCATCCTACGGTAACTCGAAAACATGACAATGTAGAGCATTAATTTTGTCATGTTTTAATTTTGTATTGTCTACCCTGCAAATCTCCTTTCAGAACAAGCAACAGTTTACATGCCAGTTTTCCGGGGATTGCATCGTCGGCAAATGTCAGTTCACTACGGTATTCTAGACTTTTGGCATTTATTATTCACAATGTCTGTGTTTTCGACAATTTTTTCTTCTTAATTCAGCTGTCCGATGTGTCTGCCGCAGTTGTCGCTTGAAGAAATGCTTCGAAATGGGAATGGATCCAAAAGGTTTATTAATGATAATTAATTGAATTAATTGGAGAGAGCAATGCATTGCAGCCATCCAGCACGATCGCGACAAGATTCGCTATACGAAGGTACTGAGGAAACAGAAAGAAGCAGAGATGGCCGAGAGATCAAAGAGAGAGGCGGAAGAGAAGGAGAGACTCGCAGTTATGGATGCGGTGAAGCTGGAGGACCTCTCCCCAGTCTCCAATCTGTCAGCAGCCAGCTTCACCTCAATACTTTGATCATGAGTAGAAAGTGGCGTTCATGAGAGAAGAAGAGCTCTTGCAGAGGCGATAGTTGCTCCCCTTGCACGCCTCAGCTTCCATGCAACCGTCTCAGCGACTTTGACCTCAGCTGCGACTCCGACGTCATGGTGCGGAGATCTTGCAGAGCTTGTCACTGACGAGTTGGGATTATTCAGACGGACTTAACAAAGACGGTAGAAACTCTCATGTACATCGAAGAGCGCATAGTCAAGGTGCGAACGGCCTACCGGTTTCCAGAGCACACGTCAGCTACGTGGAACATGTACAACAAGTATGGCAATCTATACTGTTTCATCGATGTTTCTTGTAAGATATGTGTTTGTATGATTAATGAGATAATTTACTCTGCCATTCATAGGCAGATGTGTGAAAAGCAGAGAATGACAGAAGAACTGGGCTTGCGGATTACAATCAATGATTTCAGTTCATTACTGGACGATGATTCCTGGGTAAAGACGCATTCCGTTGCGTTGGTGAGTTATTAGTGTTTCATGGCTTTTGTTCTATCCATCATTGGAAGATTCCTGCCGTTTAGCCGAACTCGCAAGAGGACTGCCGCTGCTCGCTGCTCGGCCTGCGGCAGTGGTTCGTGCGCGACTTGACCCTCATGATGGAGTGGGTGAAGTGCCTGCCAGAAGCCAAGGACATGCTGCTCAATGACAAGGTGTGCAAAGGGCAGACTTCTGCATCATCATTGATCGTTCCGGAACTCGTGCCACCCTTTCTTCTCCTCCTCTGAGTTTCCCCTCTCTCCTCCGCACTTGGACTTTTCCACTCGCGCTCTCATCTTTCATGCTGTCACGTGTGGCGACAACGTAAACAGAGCACTCAGTTACATAAGAATTCACTCTATCCCAATCTCACACCCACTGTCTCTCTCCTATTCTGCACTTACTCCCTCTATGTCTTTCTCTGTCTCTTTCTTTCTCTTACTCTTTCTCTATATGTCTCGTTATTGCAAGAGTGCAAGCCTTCTCTGGCACAGTTGCATGTGTGAGCATTGGTTAATGGATGTGACTTGATACACTCTAGCCATGCATTCCTTTTTCCTTTTCTTCCTTCTCCTTCTTTCTTTCTTTCTCCCATTAATGAGAGTGACGATTCGGTAATGACACCGAGAGGCCAGCGAGGCCATCGAGTAAAGCTTCTCCTTTTCTTTCTAGTCGATTCATCCCACTTCATCCTCTTCTCTTCTCCTCGCAGATCTCCCTCCCCTTGTTTACTCTCATTAGCTACAGAAATGCATGAGACACAAACAGAGCTGTAAGCAGGGACACTTTGCTTTCGTTTTAAGCATTAGTTCGTAACTGAGCACTTCAACTTGGTGAGAGATGCTTAGAATAACTACACTCTTTCCTCAAATGGGCTGCTCTATGTCGTTGCTAAGGGCTTACAGTGATAAGACTGTGAGGCAAAGATAAAAGCTGTCGTTTCACTTTAAAAGCCTAGTCATGAGGCTTAAACTGGGGACGGTTAAATGTGTCGGTGGGACGGGTTTATTTTGATACAAAGGGACCGTACGCAGAGAAAGCTAGGCAAATATCAGGGTGCAATGTGGGTGCAGATGAATACAAAAAAAAGTGCAATACGACATTTCCGCTTAGGCAGCACTTATGCGATCGTTCGCGACGTGCTACCCCGTGATGCAACTCGCGTACTATAGCAGAGACCAGACAGTCTACACCACGGCCGACAACAAGATGATGATCAAGCCTGCTGCCAAACCCGGCTCCCTCTCCTCTGATCCCGCCATTCCCGCCACCACCTCCGGCTTCTACTCGCAACTCTTACCCGCCTCTGCCTTCTCGCCCTTCACCGAGAGTCTGCGGCCAAGAAAGGTATTTTGCCAGCTAACAGAAACCTCTTTCTACTCTCTTTTTTACTTAAGTATAGTATGAGTGAATGATTGAATTATGGTAGAAGAGAGAAGAGCAGAAGAAGGAGACGCCGCCACCAGCAACCCCCACCCCAGCAGGCATGCAACGGCCCGGAGTCATTGTCACTCCCTTCAGCAACTCGCATGCCAGCATAAGCAGCAGTTCGTTCTTTCTCTCTCTCTCTATCTCTCTCTGTTTTACTGCAGTGTATATCAATCTCCTCTCATTCACTCTCTGCTCAGGTGTGATGTCCGAGTCGGACTCCGATGTCGATGTGAGCACGATAGACGAGGAGATGCCGCCCAAGAAGAGGAAGTTAAGTGACAAAGGCAATGACAGCGCGACGAGATCGGGCTCGCGGCTGAAATGCGACACAGCTTCTCCATCAATGAAGACAGACCTGGCCGAGCAGTCCTCGTCGGACAATGAGGCGGATGAAGTTAAGAGAGTGGACGACGACCTTCCCCCCAGTGACCCTTCGCCCGCTCCGCAAGTTCTCAGCCGTCTCAGCTATCCCGACGGCACCTACATCGAGCGAGATCCATCTAAAGAAGCGATGTTAGAGCATTCTTTCTTTTGACGTTATTTCTTTTCATTCTTTTCTTTATTGCTTAATTCAGCTCTTGCGTAAACCTCTATTTTAAGGGACGAGTTGTATATGCTGATGATAGACGGCTTCTGGCGAATCTTCCGGATGAATGAAGTGGATCAAAAAACCTTCGTGCTTTACAAGCTCATGGTCTTCTTCAACACAGGTGCGTCAGCAGATTCACTCGAGCGTAGAAAAGCGAGGAAAGCCAAGGATTAACAAGATTCGTTTAGACGTGACATTCATGTCGGAGGGAGGAAAGAAGAGGGTGCGGCTGATGAGGGACAAGCTCGTACAACATCTCTACTACTTCCTGGCCTCTGAGAGGGGTCGCAAAGGCCATCTCGTCTATGCCAATCTGCTCATGATGAACAACACCATTGCTGTCAGCATTCTTCTCTTTGCTTGCGCAACTGCCTATCTTTGGAAATAATGTAAAATAGAAAATCCGGTTCAACTAGCTAAAGAACAGCTTAAGATACTTTATATTCGTGCAATACACAGTTATTTATACTTATTTCAGAGAGTAGCACAAGTGCAGCGAAAGCTGTTCACGATGGACCACTTCTTCGAGCGTTCGAATGATCTGCTGGACCAGCTCGTGATCAGTGGCTTCTGACGCTGAAGAGTGGGGAAGATGCGCGTATTCTGAAGACGCCTCCTACTCACTCTCTTCCTCCCCTTTCTTTCTAGATAGCGTACTCTTAACCTCTTTCGTAAACTGTTCGGTTCTCAACCGTTTCGCCCTTCTTTGTGCAATCTTTTATTTAAGCTTGTAGGCTGCTTAGTTTACTTTTACGACATTTTTCCAGCGGCATGGAGCTTGAGTAGAATCCCTTTTCGCGTGTCCTTGAAAAGTTGTGCGAATAAGTCGGAATTTGTTCGAAGGTTATGCTTCTTTCTTTCAGTCCTCTTTTAAGCAGCCCCGCCAAAGTGGTCAACAAAGAATTGGCCCCTTCCGTCCTTCCAAAGGGCCACCCTTCCTCTCTTCGTTCCCTCGACCTTCATCCCATTTACTCTCTCCTACTGCTCCGCCTTAAATCGGTGGCAGACTAAAAAGTACCCGATCTCATGTAATCATTCGACATGCCATTCTCATACTCTTGTAAGTCACCCTACACTGTATAACAGAGTGCATTTCCGTACCTTTGTACCCCTTCTCTTATCCCGTTCTCATTATTCACCTGGTGATTCTGTCAGTCTTCAAGTCTTGGAAACCTGGATAGACATGCGGAGAATCAGTCATTCTACATAACTGCATTCAATAATCGAAGTCCACGGCGCAGCACGTTTTCTAAGTTCAAGTTTTTTTTTTTTTTTTTTTTTCTAAAGTCTTCCATGTTTCGCTTTCTTCATTATAATTTAATTATTTCAAAGGCTTTGATTATTCGACAAGAAAGTTCCATCGCAGGAGTTCCTTTCTTCAGTTCCACTTCCTTTTTGTCTCCTCCATCGGCTGCGCCAATCCAGGGTATTCTCATGTTCGGAAACCGTGTACATGAAATACAGGACAGTACATTATAGTGTGATGAAAACGCTTCCAGATTTAATTGACTGAAGTGAGTATTGTAATTCAGAAATTAGATACCCATCTAGATATGTTACTCATTGAAAGAAATATTAGTACAAATATTTATCCGTCTGAATGGCGAAAACGGTTTCCCACAATGTCGGTGTTTATCTTTTTCAAACCAATGCCAATGTCTCGTTTTATTATTTCTTTTGCACGCTTGCATTCAAAATCTAAATTTGTTTCAGATTTTATTTGATGACTTCCGAATATTCTTAGTAACCTATTTTTTCTTGTTTGTTGACTTCGTGAATGGGCAAATGTAGAGAGTTGTACTCTTCTATAAATCCAATAAAACATCTTTTTGCAGTAAAATCGTTTCTGACTGTCAGACAGTTCGAATAGTTTCGAGAGGAGAAGCAGCCAAGCGAATGAGGACTACATACAAAGACTGCTTTGCGTATCATTGGCTGCATCTTGTCGTGTTAGGCGCGCAAGATGGAGAGATAGGTGGTGGAGGAGCATAGGCAGAGCCGGATCTCGCCCTAGGCTATTCGGATGGTCCCCCCCCCCCACGGCCCGATCCGAGCCATCCCAACAGCTCTCTAGATTAGAGTCGGGAGGTGGAGCGCATTTATCCTTCATATGGGATATAAACGACGATCTCTCCAGGCAGCCTCCTCACACTCTCTCGGTGACCTTTCCTATTCCATTCCTCTCATTCCAATAGCCCAGACATCATCCCCTCCCTTTCCCTCTCTTCCTTTCACTTGCGCAGACAGTTCGAAATTCACTTATATACCTGTTAATTGCCTTGAAAATATGAATCGTGTTTCCTAAACTCCTTGCCACGGAAGCTCATTCATAGCCCTAGCAACGAAACATTCTAACGGCCCTTTCTCTTTTTGGGTCTCCCTTTAATTGTCATGGCTACGTAAAACTGGTGCGGTATTCATCTGAGTCTCTAAGTTTTACCACGGCCATCTCGATTGAGATTAGCAGAGGAAAATGGACATGCATTTAGCGTGTGCTGAGCGTACAAGGAATGCTGTCGGGGGCGTCTCTCTCATCGTTCATCGCGGATTCTCTGGCTGGCCGAGTCCTCTCTCCCTGTCTTCTCCCTCTCAACAACAACCCTGCCCTGGTCGAGTCCACTGGCTTCGCTACAACTCTCGTCGTCGACTCCAATGCTGCAACGCCAGTTGCCTTCGGCATCATGCAGAAGATGTCCAACAAGCAGGTATCTCCTAGGTACACATGGGTTCATGGCAAAAATACACATTGTACTTTAGGCGTACTGCATGCTTGGCCGAGTCTCGGAGAAATACGCGCGGCATACAGTTTCGGTTGTTGAATTGAATGCGGACAAGAAGGAACGCGGGTCAAGGCATTCGGTGTTCAAGGTATATCTCTTGGCATGCCAGAATCCAGCCAGATTGGACAGGTTCAGGTGGTAGACGCAGTTCCTGGCGCAGTTGACAAAAGCCAGTGGCGGCCGTACGAATCGGTCTTTGCTGATGATGAGGGCGGGTATGTGCATTCCTCTAATTAATTCGTACTTTCGCTTCAATTCACTTCAATCTTGAATCCTGTGAATACCCTCTGATATTCCAGATATCTCGAGATGTTGCTCGCCGAATCGCTTACTGAGCAGACCATCGGAACGCGTAATATGGACGGAGAGAAGAATATCACCATTGATCTTGTTGGCCGAGAAAGGTATCTCTTTCATTATTGCCTTGAGCCTTTCCCAGATATCCGATATCTCGCAGAATGATTGGGTCATAGCTTGCTTATTAGGTCATATTTTCATTCATGACATCTTACAAATTGAGCGAGAACGCGGATATCTGGAGAGATTTGAATGGATTCGTTGTGAGCGACTCGTCGGTGTTCATTGAAGCGACCTGCAACAGGTGAGTTCTCGCGAGGACCAACCGGTTCGGGACTTCCTTCTTCCTTTCTCTCATCCCAACAAGACACTTTCCATTTCGAGTCTTGAGATTGATATCTCTCCTATCTGGTTGGCCATCCTGATTGAGGCGATTAGGCACTTTTACTTCTTCAAAATGAGTGTGCACAGCTCATTTCACTTTAATGAGAGACCTCGAACAATGCAAAACATGTTGTTGCAGAAAAAAACCTAATCTTGCAATCTCAAAAATCGGAGTGTTTTGCTCACACATTCTCGTCTTCGCGAGTACGACTGCTCGTGCAATAACACTTCCCTGATGCCGTATATCGTTATTTGAATGAAGAAATAAGATTCGAAAGGGCAAAAGGGTCTGAATGGATCTCTGCAGAGACTCACTCCTGGAAGCGTTCTCTGCTGCTGCTCAAGGCTGCAAGGCGACCGTCAAGGGCATTGAGAAGAGCAACATTGGCGATGTCATCGACTACGACGAAAAGGTTCGCTCAAGTCACGGCAATAGTAAACGAAGAATGAACATATTTATGTTGTATATAAATGTTGATTATTTTTCCAGATCACACTATACCATCGCTCGTCGATTATACAATTCCTTCTGCAGCACCCAGAGGTTGAATTTCATTGGGCTTACAAAAATGGCTGATGCCATCTGCAAATCCAGGCACACGGAGTTGTTGCCTACAACGAAGAGGAAGAGGCGACGGGATACGCATTGGCACTCCGCAACCGAATTCTGTTCTGCTACGCTGGAGATGAAGCAACCGCAGCGTTAGTTTCATTTGACTTTCCTGATTCAACCTATGAATCTAGTCGACTTTAACAGCTCGAAATAGAAGTTCATTTTCTATAAAAATCTTCAAAAACGTTTTGACTCAGCATGCTCCTCGCTACGCTGGTCTCTTACTCGAAGACGAATGAGGACCTGACGTTCTTCGCCATCCAAGGAGCAAATTCCACAGTTGATACGATTCTTGCAACTTGTGAGAATAAGCGCCAGGTGTGACGTTTTATCTGATATTTTTTTTAAAAATATATATCTTTAAAAATAAGGCTTTAATCAAATGAATTTATCTTTGATTTGTTTCAAGTTTACGAGACTCCACACGCGAACGCAGACGACGCAAGTCAAGTGGCAGCATGTTCATATTGCCAATATTGGCATCAGCCTTTTCTAGTCATCTCTGTCTTACATCATTTTAATAAGCGAATCTATTCAAATTTAATAATACCATTGTCAAGTTGAGCAGTATTCTGCATTTTATGTATAAAGTGCTTTAAGTGATATAACAACCAATAAGTATCCCATCCACCAAATACATACATGTTTGCATTACCAGGTATATCAGAACCAAGTTGCGTTCCTATCCTGCGGCGAAAATGTTTTGTAAGCTGCAAAATCGAGGAATTTTAATTTTAACGAACTTCGTTTATTCCCTTTATGTTACACAAAATATGTAGACAACATCGACAAATGACATATATGACAGTAAAGTGAACAATGACGGATTCTGCTGGGTTGCAATTGAGAGAGAACAATTTATGGAGAACATTAAAAGTGCCTGAAACATTTGAAGGAACCGACAAGGAGTTCATAGTGAGCTAGAAATTGTACTGGGATGGCTCAGTATACGAACTCTTCCATGTATAGAGAAGGGTCGGAGCGCTTGCCGAGACTTTGGCCGGCCAGCGAGTCAAAGTACCGTTTAGGAAGCGGCAAGAGGTTCAGGGCGGCGGCCCTCTTTCCGACCGAGTCAAGGAATGGATTCACGGCACGTTTACCCATTGAGTCCAGGAACGGGTTGATCGCTCTCTTCGCTCTCTCAACATGATCAGCGACTTCCTCTTCGACAAGAACTATTATTTGCTGCGATAATACAAACTGAGTCCATACTTACACTTTCACAGTTTGTAACTGGTAGGATGATGGCGATAGCAACGACTGCGAGAAGAAGCAGCGAGAAGATGGAATGCATCTTGCCAAGCCGGTCCGGGAACCTGAAGTCTCAGAATAGCTCTCAGCGAGAAATGTTTAGTCAATCGCGAGTTACGATTCAAATATGAAATGAGAAAATTAGCCTATATAATGAAAGAGCTCAGAAGATATATATATATATATATATATATATATATATATATATACATTTGACTATTAGACCTTTTAGATTACTTTGATGTAAAACCCGACACATTTGCACAAGTTTGATATAATATCCCTGCCAGCTTGATAAACAAAATCTAGGGAATTGTTTAGCGGAGAAGAATGAGAAGAAGTTGTGACCACACATTGTGGTTGCTTTGAAAGAATGACAATAATTGAAGGGAACAAACTGCACGTTGAAATGGAACTGCTGAAGCTCTATTCTAATCCTATGAGTTTTTGTATTCCGATGTAGAAAAGCAAAGTAACATGTGCGATAGCTTCAAGGAAATGCTTATAATGGGACGGTAAAGGGTGCAAGGAAGTGGAGGAGCCGGCCTCTCTCCGACGTTGTGGGTCATGCAACTGAGCGGCTGGCATCTGAGATATGGCTGAGTAGGCCAAGGGGGAGGTGCTACGGTATGTTTGTGTTGAGCTCGAGGGCGTCGTCCTTGCGTTCTTCCTTCCGCTGGAAGCTGAGATGGCTTCGCCTGCCACCGACTGACAGAGTCTCCGTTCACATCGTTTGCTATACGACAAATGGTCTCGAATAAAGAGAAGACACTAGCATTTGGTCACCAGAGAAAACGGGCCATGTAATTGTTGTCGTCTCGACTGCTCCATGTTGGGAGGCACCTTAAGAAGGATGCGGAAATGTGGGGATCGGGCAATGAATGCTTATCTGGAACCTTCGCCACGAAGCAGTTATGCCACTTATTACATCCAATCATAGCATTTGCTCAAAAAAATTTCCTGCAACCATCTCTTAACATGGAGTTTTCTTTGACACTCTGACATGTGCATACAATAAATTGCTAGAATTCATTACATAATATCCTTTTTTAATTTGATTAACTAGACTCTATTTGAAAGATGTTTACGACAGATTCCACTTGTTCGGTTCCCTCTTTATGCTTTATTCCAAATCAGACATTTAAACTGACAATCTAAGCCCTTTCTAAGGTGCATATTTACTTTGATCGTGCAAGCCAATGTTTTGCAATGACTTAGTCGTTGTTTAGATATCCAGGATTTTCACCGAATCCTCTGGTCTCTTTAGCCCACGGCTTCCATCCTTCAGGCTTCTCTCCTTTGCCACCAGCCACCTAAATGGTTCATGTTTTGCGATGACATCACGAGAATTACGAAATGCCAACTCCTCCAAGTTTGCCACGAGCAGCTTTGAGATTAACGGACTGGGCGGGGGAGGCGTTACTGAACAGATTTCCCGTCGAGGCCGGTGTCGTCTTGCCAGCCGAGACTAAATGTGCATGAGAGGGTCATGTTCCATTCCGTCTTCTCCGATCGTACATACCAGCGCGAGCGAATGGAGAAGGAGACGGGGTACGACTCTTGGATGCAGACGATGGCAGCTCTCGCACGGGAGAAAGAGAACGGGATTTCCTAATGTGAACGTTTATCACTAATCTGACACGAAAAGAGAACGTGAGACTGACGAGGGAGTGCTGACTGGCACTGCAAGCTGGACACTAGACTTGTTATCCCTCGGAATCTCTGCACTCTGAGGAGCTTTCTCGATCGCATCATATTTGTTATTTTTGTCATCCCTCGGAATCTCTGAACTCTGAGATTTGTTTATCGGATCAAACGACTGTGCGTCCTTCTTTGGTGCTTCCGGGACGGAACCTGCTGATGGCGAAATCTGTGCATCAATCTGTGTCTTTGTGGCCTGCTGGGGTACTTCTGGGTCTTCTTTGATAGCCTCGGAGCGATTTGGAGGACGGTTTGTCGCGGCTGTCAGTTCGCGTTGCCGGATAGGTTCATAACTTGCAGCCTGTTCCGATCCTGAACTCCGAGGAGCCTTCTCGATTGGTGCAGATGAATTTGAGTCTTTCTTTGGTGCTGCTGGGTCCGAGTCCGTTGATGGCGAAATCGGTGTGTCAATCTGATGGTTCGTGGGCGGCTGGGGTGGATCTGAATTTGAGAATCTTGATGGGAAATCCCGTCGTGGAGGCGCGCCAATCGCAGATTTTGGCAGCCGTTCAGAATCGTCCTCTAGGGGAAGGAAGCTGTAAAATAAGAAAATTTTAGTAAAAAGCTAGATCACATTGTGAGAAAAACTACCATATTTTACCTATGATCCCTTGTGGGTGCCTGGTTCCGTTCGAACTTGAGAGGCTCTTCTGGCTTCTTCGGCAGGGCAGGAGCAGGCCTTTCAGCATCAGGAATATTGCTTGCATCTTTATTTAGCGCTTTATCCGGAATGGTCTGCTTGAAAGGCTCCGTCGGGGCATGATCACGAGGTTCGTCGTCCTCGTGTATAAGTGGTTCAACCTCGTTAGCTGTAAGTACTGTCATCGGGGCGCGGACGAACTGACGATGCTGCGGTTTGGCAGCATCAGGCCTGGACGTAGCAGAGATGTTCTGGCTGGGAGCGATGGCATCTGAAAGAAGCTGCGTCGATGGTTAGCCGTTTAATGAGTGCAAAAAAGACCGAGAGTGAGTCGTTCTTCTTCAATTGGGATCACAGGGGGAGGCTCGGCGCGGAGCGGGGCGATTGGCACGGGCGGCATGAGTGGCTCGGACCGCGGCTTCTTCTCTCCATCCGCGTAGAGGCCTCCGAGAAGAAGTGCGGCCGGCGCTGCCGACTTCACTCCCGAGGGAATCTTGGGCGCAGTTTCCCCTGTCGGCTCTAGGAAATTATGTTGCCTTGATAATTAGCCTTGCACGTAACCGTATTCTTTGCTCGGTGCTCGAGGTGGCAACGTCGGTGTCACCGATCCGACTGTACTCCCTTGTCCAAATGAGGCCTATCCTCTCTCTTTGCTGCGGCCGGGATCTCGTGTCGGAAAAGAAGGAGCTATGTAGGTGTATACTTATGCACATACGGTAAAAGATCTATCAAATCGCTGTTGAAAACGAACGATTTGCAGCAGAAACAAAGACGGCAAAGATAATGGCAGAGCCAAAAGAGACAGCAGAGTAGCAGAAGAAGGAGTAGAGCTGCCATGATGGCGAAGAGCCACCACGGCACGCACCAGCCCGAGAAGGCAATGCCTACTTTCTTGCAATGCGGGCCGCTCGAAAATTCTGGGAGCAATCATGTGCATGTTTCGAAGATCAATATTAATTTTTGGTACTATTAACCGGTGCTGCTTTGTGTGTTGATTGGAAGAATAGAACTAGTAGTTAAAAATGTCGTTGATCTGTTACAGAGGCCACCATTCAATGGAGGTGGTTCAATAGTCACGTTAGCCGAGTCATGGCTATAATCGTATTACAGTTAAGAAAATATCAGCGTTCTTGCATATTGTTGCTAAAACGAATAAGCGATCTACCGTGTTGGCAATGTGCCAGCGGATGGAATCGTAATAGTGGTTGTTGCGTTTGTGCTTGTTTTTGCCGTTGTGCTATTGCTCCCTTTACCATTAAGGGTTGTCCTTCCGGTTGCATTGATCATTGATCTTGTTTGTGTTGTTTCGTATTCATGGTTCTGGAGCGATGTTGTGACGTGCTGTTTTTTCGTAGGGGAATTGGGCACATCTCCGCCTGGCTTCATTGAAGAAGCGGATGGGGTGGCATTTGAGGGAGATGGCATCATTGTGGAGAGATTGATGCGGGTGCTCGGGGGCAGTGTCTTGCTGGCAATCGAATGGCTTGTCGCATTTGAAGAGATAGGGGAGTAGCTTTTTGCGGACACTGAATGCATCGTAGTCGTGCCTGTGCTCGGCAGAACAGAGACGTTTGCTCTCGTCGTCGACAACGTGCTGAAACAGTTGTGCAATATTGCATGTTTATAGCCAGGAAAGGCACTCACTTGGAACTTGGCAAAGAGCCAGGGGCAGTTGGGATGACACATGTGCCTTGCACTTTGCAGTAATCTGGCTTGTTGAAGGCTAAATTAAATAACTTATTTCCTGTTCTCAAACAAAGTTATCTCGCACGGATGTCGCAGAGCACATGCGCTGATGTTGTACAAGGGAGGAAGTGCAGCTTGAAGTCGGGCGAGACGATGAAGACACAGCCGTCACCCACTGATGGACTCTGAGAACAGGCAAGCCAGCATGTCAATATAATCTTGACTCATCTTACTCCGCTGTATAGTATGGTCTGGATCGAGAATTCCGCTGAAAGTGTTGTTGGGACAGACGATTGCCAACTCAGATGTTTCGACATTCCCGACGGAAAAGCCAGTTAAAATCGGAAGTGAGTAAACCTGCATTCATCTTCTGTGCACGATCTAATAATAAGATTACATATAATTTACATAATATAATTAAATTTTGCGACAATTGATATAATTTCAACAACAAAGAATCATGTAATCGTGTACCTTCTTTACGTAAGGAAGCAGTACATCGAGAGTGTCATTGCTGGTGATATGGGCGAGATGCCCGGAAACTTGCTGGCAGGAGGCATCCGCTGCCGCCCACGTGGAATATGCGCGACTGTTGATCTGCAAGGCTTGTCGTCTCTTTCCCTTGCATTCCCACACTCAAAGATTCCGCATTCGACAGGCACACACACATACACATGATTATGTCTCTTTGCTCATGCCCTCAGCCTCAGCCAATCACTCCCTCCTTTTCTCTCTCTGTGAGTCTGAAAGTCGCTCTCACGAGGGCCTCCACCACTTGGCACGCGGCCAGAATCTGATGGAGGGAACAGAAGAAACCGACTGACCACCCACTCCTGCTCACAATCACTGAGACAAACTACTGACAACAAAACAGTGCTCTGAGCCGTCCGACTCACGCACGTCCAGTCCTTCACATAAACAAGCGTTTTATCCTGGAATGCTTTGAATATTTCCATGTCTGAAAACAAATCTACATACAAAAAGAAAGCAATTTCGATAACAGGTGCAAAACAACGATGAAATTAGCATCGATGACATCAAGCGTTAGAGTAAAACATGAAAAACAAGTTTTCGCTTTTGTGTGTGTCAACCTTTAAGAAAGAATAGAAGGAGCAGAAGAGGTTCGAGTAAGGAATTTCCATCCATTGCTTCTCCGGGAAGGCAAAGTTGCTTACCAGTGATTGGAGCACTCTGCGGTAAGTTTCTAGATGCTTCGTCAGAGGAGAAGCTGGGCAGCTGTCGCCTGGCTACCCTCTGGCACTCCATGGTGACCTGCCCTTCCACGACATCTCCTTTATGTTACCGTGCCAGCATCAAAAAGAAGCAAAAGACATAAAACAGAAGGCAGCATAACAGTTGGCAAGTGATATTTTTTCCAGATATTTTGATACCTATCTTATTAAATTTAGTAAAAATGTAAATGGACTATCTGAAAAGTAGCTGAGTTGAGACGATTTTAGAAGCCAAGATGTTTAGAAGTAAATGACAGAACTTTTTGCATTCATTTATGCAGATTTTCTTCACAAAGGTCTATCCATGAATTTTCAGGAGATCTTTCTTTAGCTGGCCTAATGATGCAATTATGCGGGGGAGTCTGCAGGGGAGTCCGCAGACTCCTGCCTCCTTCGGTGTGTGCGCTTTTATGATTTCTTGCGCGAGCGGAGGCCTCCCTCCATTCCCCTCCCAAGCCCTTCCTCCATTGATTCGCGCTATCCGTTGCAGAGAAGGCGTGCGAGTCGCTCTCCATACAGCCAAGTTCCCACCTCTTCTCCGCTCACTCACTCGCTCCCTTATCTTCCCCTACCTTTCCTTTTTCTCCCTCACACAACTTCTCGCAATCTCAATCCTTTCTTACTGCCACGCATGCTTTACAGTTCCGCAAATTGTTTTTCAGCAGTCACTTTACCAGTTTGTGGAAGGAGGGAGAGAAGAGGCAAAGATCGAGAGAAGAGTTGCTGAGTTTGGCAGAGAAAGCCAGCAAGTGATGCGCGAGAAGAGAAGAAGCTAGCGACAGGGAGGAGCAGATCGGATGGGTTCATCGGCTGGTACTCTACGCGGAAGTGTACGTTTCTCTCACACCCTTCACTTTCTCAGACACAACACATTTTGTATTAAACATCCACAACACAGCTCAGCTAACTGTGGGACTTCGGCACAGACCTACAAACATTTCTTGCGAACATTTCTCGCCACATTAGCGAATTTCCCGACAGATATCCCTACAAATGATGCCCTTTAAGCAATGTCTGAGAAAATTAATGAATTGTTCAAGAGAGCTGCTAGCGCCTCGCGCATGATCGACAAACAACTCAGTAAGGAAAAGAACGACAGCGAACGAAAGTTCAAAATTCTTCTTCTAGGTTATCTGATTTAGCTTTGTCTTCTCTACTTATTTGACTACATACATTTCTACTTTAAGGAGGATCTGAGTGCGGAAAGACAACTATTTTCAAGCAGATGAGGTTTATTCAGCGACTTTTTTATATGTACATATATTAAATAAAATTTCTGTTTCATTCAGGATTCTTCACTTAAACGGATTTACTGAAGAGCAAATAAAGGAATATCGTTCATCGATTCATAGAAACTGCATAGAGGCGATGAAACAACTTCTGGACGCTTGCGACATGTTCAAATACAAGCATGAGTTGTCAACACAGGTCTCACTTTTATCATATCGTAGCGTTCACTGTTAAAAGTGAAAATGCAGTCTTGGTTTATTTCAATACATTATGAAACAGTGTATGTGGTTTATAATAATGAGGTTGTTCAATGCGTTCACTAAATTTCTCTATTGTCCTAAATAATTAAAGCAAAGAAAAATGAAAGAGAATCTGATGAATAGTTGTATGAGGAATTTATTTCTTTTCAGGAAGATGTCGATCGTTTTCGCGAGTACTACAAGACAATCGAGAACGAGGAGAATGCTGAAATGCCCGTGACGATTTCGAGATGCATCGAAAGGATGTGGAGCACAAATCAAGTGCAAGCAGCCTACGTTCGCCGCTTCTCCTATCAGCTTCTGGACTCTGCCAAGCAGTCAGCCTTCACTACAAGCATTCTCTCCTCCTATCCCTCTTCAATGCATGGCCCTTTCAGCTTTTTGGAGAATATGGCGCGAATTGGCGAGACAACCTATACGCCGAGCCTCCAGGACATTCTGTACTGCCGCTTCAGAACTGTCGGCATTAGCGAGATGAACTTCCATCACAAGAAGATTGATTTCCAGTGAGATATCCTTTTGCTTTTTGAAATAACAGAGATAAATGTAGTTACATACATATAACCCCTTCTTCAGTATGGTAGACGTGGGCGGCCAGAGAACGGAAAGAAGGAAATGGATTCATTGTTTCGATAATGTGGACATGATCTTGTTTGTAATTGCGTTAAGCGATTACGATTTGCTCGATCCGGAGGACAAATCGCAGGTTGGCGACCATCGCGTATCCATTTTGCTACAGAATTTCAATTTATTTCAATTCAAGAATCGTATGCTGCACAATTTCGAAATCTTCAAGACGATAGTGTCCAGTGAGATGTTTCGAAGCGCGTCAATCGTGTTGTTCTTGAACAAGTACGATATTTTCAAGGAGAAATTGCGAACAGTTCCACTGTCGAGGTGCTGGAACAATTACAAAGGTACGAGCAAAGAACGTGAGACAAGTGATGAAAAGGCGGCAGCCACCTCAGGCGACAATTCGGTGGACGATGCGTCAGAGTTCATCAAGAAAATGTTCGGTCGCTACGTGCAGCACAAGCACAAGTTCTTTGTGTTCACGACTCTCGCGACGGACACGGAAAACATTGAGCGAGTCTTCTCCTCAGCTGTCGCTCACATTGTCCACCAGAATCTTCGCTCCACTGGCCTACACGATTGATCAACTTCTCCGCTACAATCCAAATTGTTCAGGCATACTTTCCAGACCACCAAACAACGTTTTTTACTGTTATTTTTAGAACAAAGTATGGCCTAGTTGCTCTTTCGAAGTGGTTGCCAAAACCAGCAGAAAGAATTAAGTTTATAGAAATAATATATTATTTATTTAGCATATTGAAGTTCAATAACCCTCACTCCGTTCACGGAAAACTAAATTAGAAGATATTCATTGTTATTTTCACTACCTTGCTCGGGAAGGGTAGAATTAAAGAGTGGGTTCTAAATAGAAGTAATAAGTCTTATGATTTCACACCTTCAAGAATCCGTTGTGCATCTCGGCATTCCAATGGGTGGGGGTTAGCTTACGAGAGAGGAATTCTTCAAGTGCTAAGATGCTATTAGCGGAAATCTGGTAGGTTACTTAACTATTCCATAGCCAAAAGAAAAAAATAAAATAATTGTAGCCAAATTGACTTTTAGTTTATTTGCGAGTACATTAAATGGGTGTTAGACACAAGCGGCCGTCGCTAGGAAAGTTCAAGCCCAGCGCCTAATCTTAGCCAACTGAAACCAATCTCATCAAGCGCCGATTTCAAATATAGAGATGCTTTAGTAGAGCAATAAACTAGGTCCACTCAGGCAGTTCATGCCAATTACCACGAAAAGCGGGAGTACATTAACATTAATAAATTTGTAATAAGACCATTTTGTGCTTTTGTCTGCTTAAGAAATTTTGTTGAAAATAGATTAATAAAGTCTGCGAAGCGATGAAGCTTTGTCAATGTTGCGAAACCATTAATTTGTTGACACGGATGATATGAATTTCTATGAAGCTCTCTGATTCTTCGCGGTTGTAGCTTACACATAAATTCCACTCTTCATTGTTTACAAATTAAAAAAATTTCATGGAGAGAATTTCCTGGCTTCCTTGGTTCTCTTGCTTCTGGAGAGACTTCTCCGGCCGGGAAGACGTCTGCCGGGTGGCTTGGAAGTGGGAAGAGGCGGTGGCGGAGTCGGTGGTGGCAATGCTGCTGTCGGCGGGGCCGGAACTCTGCAGTTCGAGGCTTGTCTAGAGAAAGATATCATTCTTTTTGTTCATTATTGTATAAACTATCTCATTGTATCCTACGTGACATTAAGGGCTACATTTTTCACAGGTAATGGAGCGTGAGAAGGATTGTTTCTCTAATGGTGAGATGAGAAATGGGAGAAGAGAAAGAAGGCAGAGAGATGGCGTACTGTCTGCCGTTGGGCCGATATGCATGGAAGGTGCGCGGAGCTGAATTGTTTTGCATGTAGGGCGGATTGCCGCGCGGGACAGGCGGAGGGGCGCGCGTGGGGGCGTCTTCCACTTCCGAGTCGTCCCGCGCCACCAAGCCAATCACCTTCTTGCAGATGTCATTGGGACCGTCGCCTATATTCTAAATGTTGTTTATTCTTAGGAAATATCTCCGATTCAATTATGTTTGATAAGAAAATAATTCATTGGAACTTACGGAATAGTATTGTGGTGTTTGGGAGATCAAAGGATCTTTTTTATTTGAATACCGACAAGTGAGACTTATCGGGGAGTAGCACCTTAAAGGCATCTCTGGGATTCTTGCAGCTGCTCGCTCGGTACTCCACAACAATCTTATCAGTTCCGGGTTGGCCAGCATCGCGCACAATCTGCAATTGAACAACGTCGATTGCAAATATTAGAATTCGTAGCATTGGGTAAATTTGGTTTTTGTAGTATGTGTGGACTGAAAGGGGTTTGAGTGAAGTAACACAAAAGAGATGAGAAGGACAGAGAGAGAGAGAGAGAGAGAGAGAGAGAGAGAGAGTGAAAGATTCACAGAAAGAGGGAAGAGATAAAGAGAGATGCAGAGAAAGAGAAATGATGCAAGCGGATGCCCTTGGGTGAATGTCAAAGAAGCATCTGCCACGCTAGCAAAAGTCGATGCGCTGTGTGTGGCAGCTACAGAGGCTGAGAGTTGGAGTGAAAAGATAGAGAAAGAGCGCGAATGGCTGAGGAAACTTGTGATTATTTCGTTCTCTTAATTTTAGTGTCTTTTTAAATTTATGGCTAATAGCAGTTCGAGTCCCAACATAGAACATAGCAGCTATAATGTGTTTGTGGATAACCAGTAAGGCTAGCCAGATAGCGCCATGAATATATTGGAGCATGAAATAAAACCAAAAAAATTCTAACGAGAATACCTGAAGTCTGACGGATTGTCCCGGGTCAAGTGCGCAATAGACCGGCGATACTCGGTAGATCGAATTATTCGAACACTTGATCTTGATCGCTATTCTAGAAGAAGATTCTATGAACAAGAAGCACTTCTTTGTTTAAGGCTCCTTTGAGCGGAGAACTACTCACACATCCAAGATGGAAACTAATGAAGAAATTAAATACCCAATAAAATAAACCTTTGGTTTCGTCCGTTAACAATCATATGGCGTGAAGCTCCTCCACGAGTGGCAGAGTAAGAAGAGGCTCGAGGAGTCAGGAAGAGATCATGGTCATCGTCGTCGTAGAGCATCTCAACTATTCTCTCGTTCCTTAATCTTATTCTGCTTATGATACTATAATTTTAATATAATAATAATAATAATAATAATAATAATAATAACAAAGTGATTAGGGGAGCAGTTGTACGCATTAATATTAAGCCACTTAGAAGTCTATTACTATACGACTACTAGTATCCATAGAATGAAGAAATGGATTTTTTTGAAATTTTTGAAGAAGGAGAAAACAAAGTGGCTTCCGCTGTTGATGCAGTAATGCCCTGGGAACAGTCAAACTCGTGAGAACGGGAAAAAAATAAGAGACATTTGGATTTGTACGTCAGGAGGTGAGACGAGGGGCTTTGTTGGATGTATGCGTCAGAGACTTTTGAATAGGAGGTCAGTCGAACATGCTGCCAAAGCAAAGAGAAGAAGGAGAGGGAAAGGCAAGAAGAAACGACCAAGCAAGGAGTTAAGTGCGCAGAGGGTTGGAGAGCCATTTCGCTCTCTTCCGCATCGCTCGCCCTCTTCGTCTTCTCTCCATCCAGATGCTTGCCTTCCAGCTCTCTCTTTCTCTCTCTTATATCTCTCTCTCTCTTATATCTCTCTCTTCCTTCCGACATGTTCATAGTGAAAAAGGAAGCTTGAAGCAAAGGCGTGAAGTGAAGAAGAAGGGGCGGAGGCATGCAAGAGAGAAGAAGGATGTGATACTGCAAGAAAAGAAAAGCTCACTCTGAAGAGAGGGCCGAGCCGAGGCACAAAAGGATTCGCACACAAAGAACATAGATCTTGATGCATCTGGCCGGAAAGGCTTCCAAAGTGCAAATCAAGCAACTCATGAGATCAACCGCACATTCATAAGTGAATCAGTTTCTCGTAGATGATCTACATATGTATACACCTACTTTTACTTTACATCCATCATCGAGAATGCTCTGCAGATCACGACCGATGAGACATGCGTTCTCGTGTTCATTCTGTGCTCGTCTTCGTCCATCTGAATTAGAGTAAAAAGTGCCATATTTTTGGCGAAGAGCTCGCGTGAAACACGAAGACCCTTCAGTATTAATTCCATTTAATACTTCCCAAGATCGTCAACATTTTCAGATTCGCTTCTTGTCTTTTTCTTTCAGACGAAGGATGTATAGGACATAAAACAAGAGAAGAGTGAGACGAGCAGGCTACTTTAAATTTATTGACAGACACGTCTATCAGAGAAAATTATAGTATAAATACAAGCGGGAGAGCTCATTTCGCCATCTTGTCTCCGTTTCCGTTGTTCATTTTCACCTTTTCTATTTATTTTTACTGAGTTTAAGTACCCAACATTGAGATATGATAAAAGGATATAAAACAAAATTAGATTCATGGGCTTGGGGACGTGTAGAGGAGATCCGCTGCAACGGAAAACTATTATTATGCATGACGTCAACTCGAATCGGTTTATGCATTCATGATGCCTGTTGATATTTGAATACTTTTTTAACAGAAGGTCATTAAATCAAAATGGCAGCTTAGAATTGCAGACCAACCATTCCCCAGCTGTGCTGTGTACATTACCTGTCTGAAAACTGTTCACGTGCCCAAAAGATAATCCACGTTGGCGTGGTCGTTGTGCGGTTTCTGTTTTGCAAGTGGCCGCGTATTGCAGAGATTTAAGGTGAGCAATCGGGGCTGCCCCATGACTGTCCACTTTGTGTTTATCGAAGAGCACGTATGGCTCTACACAAAGGAGACTGAGTCAACCAATAATCCATTGAGTATAAAAGGGATCGCCTGTTCTAGCCCCTCCACTCTCCTCTTGACTGGCTGAACGGAGAGATGAACAACCTGTTAATCACCCTTCTCACTCTCTCGTCTTGCCTTCTCTTCAGCGAGTGCTCTACGTGCTACGACAACTGGTCACGCTGCACTCCCCAGACTGCATTTTGTTAGTCATCACATAGTATATGAAACGATCAAAAATCATTCTATTCAGGGACAGGAATATTGTGGAAGTCATGTCCCCAATACTGCAAGACGTGTCGCGGTCGAGCCGGCGGCAGCTGCAAGCGAGTGCACAACAAGCAGTGCAGCGGTGGATACCAGTGCCAGTTAGCATTCTCCATACTTCTTCAGTTACCAATAACGAATTATACGTCTTAAAAAGTCTTCGCTGAATAAGAACGAAAAGATTGTTTAATATGTTCCGTATGCTGGTTCAGGTGTTCCGGTGGAAATGTTCCGAGGGACGCGAATTTTTGGGAAAAAGCTACATGCAAACTGGGATTATAGTTGCTTCTCCCACCACTAAAACATGCTTACGCACCTCCTATTCTATACATGTAACTATTGCTTAGATTACTTTTTCTGTTCACTATCATCATGTAAATCATGAAATCTCGACTTTGTACAATATTGCATTTAATGGAAATAAAGTAATTAATAATATAATGTGACGAGTAAATTGTGAACATATGACGTATGAACTCTTTTTTGTTCTTGTTATTCGTATACATCAGATAAAGAATAAAACCATTAAGGGAGATATACACATATGTATGTAGATAATATTATCACCGCAAGTTTTTGTAACAGACTTGATTGGATTTATGTGAATAAAAACAAATCCACCCTATATACATTCTTAGCTCGTTTCACATTATTAAATAGCGTCGTGCCTGAACGCTTTAGTTGTTTGTGTGTGTAAGTCATTCGTTACGAAAGACATCGCCGGACGGTGAGCAATGAATCTTGCGGCCATTCATGTAATTGTCTGAGTGGCCATTGAGCGAAGAGAGAAGCTGTGATGGCTGCGTCTCCTCTGCTGATCGCGACTCATCACTTATCGAAGGAGAGCCTGCGGTGGCAGCTAATTTGTCGGCACCTGTTGTGAGGAGAGAAAGAAGCAGAGCGGAGAAGATGGCGAAGAAAAAGAAGAAGAAGAGGAAGAGGCAATGGGCTCTGCCAAGCAGCAGCAGCTGGCAGAAGTGGCAGAGAAGGAGGACTAAAGGAAGCGACGAGGACATTGGGAGGGCGGGCCCCCCCCCCCTATTTCTCTCTAGCCAATCAACCACTCTGCCTCCGGCCATCCATGCCTTTACCATATCTTTTTCATATCATTTATTCTGACACACGTCAAAAGTGACAGAGAACACTTCAACCTTATGACACCTTAGGCCCCGGCTGACACACGAGGACAATGATGCAGAAGAAGAGGGGCTTCATGGTGGAAGACTTGCTGTGGACCGGCGGAGAAGCATCTGACAGAGCACCGTCCAGTCCGCCAATGCTTCTTCTCAGTCAGCCTTAGTGCAATGACTAAGCTGTCAAGTAATAGAAGCAATACGAGACATTTGAGATGACAAGAAGCCGTCCTCTCTAAATCGACGTCCCTCGGATGGCAAGGCGCGCCGTGCTCGGACTGCCTTCACCTACGAGCAGCTACTCGCCTTGGAGAGCAAGTTCAAGACCACCCGTTATCTCAGCGTCTGCGAGAGACTCGCTCTTGCTGTCTCCTTGCAACTCACGGAGACGCAGGTAAGCTATATTTCTTCCCAGTTGCAATTCTCCTTATGTTCGACAATTAATTCTCGCCATTTTGGTGTAAAGAATTAGTCCTAATTGACGCCCGAGAAATGTAGTCAATGCGAGAACAATTAGAAATGGAGAGGACGAATCTGCCAGAGAAGGGGCGAGACTGAAGTGGGAGAGGAGTCAGTAAGCCTCCATCGCAATTAGCAAGGGTTTTCCCTCGTAGTGAACATGGTATTTTAATGGAAGCTGTGAGTGCGTGCTTAAAAATGAATTATAGTGAGAGACTGGGCGTAATTGAATAATTGCCAGAATTCGCATGAAAATTTTGGGTGAAGTAGAAATTACTTGGAATTGAGGTGAAGATTTGGTTCCAAAACCGGCGAACAAAGTGGAAGAAGCTGCATCCGGGGACGGAGTCGCAGCAGACGGAAGCCGTGCCTGCCACGGCCGTCCCCGCCGACCTCTCTGACGTCCATTCTCAGCCCCCTCGTGATTCCCTTTCCTCTAAGGAGACAGCTTCTTGGACTGTCAGACATTTCCTTTCCATTTTATTTGGCAACTTCCCAATCTTGAGAGAAATCAAGGTTCATTCGCAAATTTGACTTTGTTTCAGTCGCCGACGTCTCCTCCAACCTCGAAGTCTTCGTTTTCTTCACCACTTTATTTCTTTGGTTCATCGTATCCAATCTCCTCCTACTCTCTTCTTTCTTCTTCACACTTTTTCCAGAATGGCTCACATAGCCTAAAGGTAAATGCTACAATAGCGAAGTAGTAATCGCACCATGTAGTTAAGCATGTTCTTTCCATCTTACTTGAACGGGTTTCTGAATGCATTTTCTCCGCATTATTTGCTCGGTTATCCTAGAATTCTTACCGCTGATCATTCTTTATAGTTTCCCGATGAACTTTTTTTATGTCCTTACACTGATCTCCTTACTTTCTTCTTACAATATTGTTATTAGGTAGTACTTCACTCTACAAACTACACTATTCTTGGTAAATACAATCATCTATTTCGATTCGTCAAAAGCGAATTCCTGTTGCACTGCTTGCAATGAAGAAGTGATTTAAGAAAGGAATTAATTGAAATGATGATTCGAAGCAGAGCTAAGAAATGGTTTGGCCGTGTTGCGAAGTCAAGAGAAGCATCTGCTGTCAATGACTGAAACGACCATTTTGGCCTTCTTTTAACTCTTTCTCGTTCTTTCTCTCTCTCTCTCAATCTCTATCCTTCTATGTCTCCGCTTCTCTCACATCTCTCCATCAATCATTTCTCTCTGCTCTCACCCTGTACTCCTCTCGTTCGTTTCCCTTCTCGTCTGGATAAGCACATTTCAGCTCACTTGTAATCCACATGAATGGCCAGCAATTCATTTATAGAACGCGCTAGCGGAGATGACCGAATCTAATCATCTATTCTATATTTACTCATTTAATTATTCAATGAATGACATTTTCCTAAAACATAATTACCATGCTAATCAACTACAAGGCGCTTACTGATATTGGGCCATTTAACTGTACATTTCCATGTCCATAACCATAACGATTTATAACAATTCGATAATTCCGGAGCTTATGTGGGAACAATAGCTTTTTTTGAAGGTCTCAACATCTGACTGTAATATATAAGAACATTAACGCATTCCTATGGTTTCACCCAGGATGCATCGAAGCTACCGTAAACTTGAAGTGGCATGAGAAAGACCAAATATCAGGATCAAAACCGCCGAAGGCTGTTGGTCTTGAGAGCGGAATGTCAGTGAGAAAGGCTTCAGGCAGTATCTGGTCGTTTGGAAGACTTCTATGTGCGATCTGATCATCAAAATCTAGATATTCTCTCTCTTTCACTCTCTCTCTCTCTGATTCTCTCTCTCTCTCTCGTTTTCTCTCTCTTTATTTCTCCTTTGTTGCATTCTCTCTCCAGTGACCAACCTCTGGTACCGATGCCATGGCGAGTTTGCACCGGAAATTGGATACTTGCCACATTGAAGATATTTGAATGAGCTAATGAGGTTAGGCCTAGGCCTTTGACTGGCGCCGAACTGTCTGAGAAGAAGCAGCGAGACATCAGAGAAAGAGAGGGAGTGAGAGTAAGAGAGTGAGAGACAGAGAGATAGAAATAAGAGAGAGGGGAGATATACGCCCGGACGAGCAACTGAAACCATTCCTGGCAGTCAGTCAGCATCGACGTTTTGATAGCGGCGCTTCTACATCGCTTTTCATATCCATTACCATTTGTCGTGAAGAAGAGAGAGAGGAGAGAGGAGAGAAGGAGGACGAAGGAAGAAATATGAATACACGAGGTGGTGAGAAAAAAAAGAGAGTGAGAGAGAGAGGGTGCGAGGAAGAGGGCAAGAGGGAGGTTGAGATAGATGAAGACAGAGAGGGAGACAGACAGAGAGAGAGAGAGAGAGAGAGAGAGAGAGAATGGGCGCCATTTCGTCTGAACTGACCGCCATGGAGTGAACAGCTGCCTTCTCCACACTCTAAATATGGCACATTTTTTAGAAAGTGAGCAACTGAATAGTTTCAATAACAGTGTTTGACCAAAACGTATTAGGTTACTTTTTAAACCTTTCAAACATTTGTATTTTGTTGCCTTTTTTCAAAGAGAGGACAAGATAATCTTCATTTGCACTTTTCCGTCGACCAAGTCTGAAACGTACATTAGCTGTCAGCAGAACACTTTGCCTCGTTATGAGACCGAAGGGTGATGATCCTGGCTCTGTGATCTGGGTGAATTTTGGTGTTGTTTGTGAGCAATGCGTTTTATGGCAGGGCATACCGCTGACAAGTAAGAATTCAGTAAGAATCCCCCTTCCTTGCTATAAAATGACACGTGTTCCATGACCAAACTAACTTCACCCAACAACAAAATAAGCAAGGAACTTAAGCCATCAGTCCGTTCTGTATGTAAGGGATCGTTCTTTCTTTTCTATCCACACTTCCATTTACTACCCAAACGAGTAGATGAACAAGCTCGTAGCCATTCTTCTGCTACTCTCTTCTGTTTCCTCTTCCGCTCTCCACAACGAGGCCTCTACCTGCTTCGACAACTGGTCACGGTGTACACCTCAGACTGCATTTTATATGCTGCCATTCACTTTCTTTTTTCATACCCTTTTTCTCTCGATAAACAGACCAAAATAATTCAGGGACTGGAATGTTGTGGAAATCGTGTGCCGACTTTTGCCAGAAATGCCAAGGACGCGAGGGGGGAAGCTGCCAGCCAGTGCTGGACAAGCCGTGCAGTGAAGGATATCAATGCCAGTTAGTTCTAATGCTACTTTACAAGGAAATATTTGGCGCACTTATCTTCACATGAATGTGTAATACAAAGACGCTTCTTGAGATGCTCTGGTGGAAGTGTTCCTCGGGATGCAATTCCACTGGAAATTGCGACATGCAACTTTGGACTTTAGTTTTACCAAAGAAACAAGATTTCAGCAATAAATCGTCTTTTTCTTTAACGATTTCGAAAATAAAAAGAACTACCGTGAGAAAGAGAGAGGAAGGAGGCGAACAGGAGAGTAGAAAATTCACACAACTTGAGCACAAGATATTGACGATTACTTTCCATATTTGTCTTTTAAAATTTCTAAAACAATGGTCAGCAGTTCCTAGAGCCTATCCGCCTAATGGATTAAACATTTATGAACATCTGAGCAGCGTCAAACATATGTAAAAGATAGTGAGGTGCCATTGGGAATCTATAGGAATACCCAGAAATGTTCGCTCGAACAGGTGTTACGTCTGTAGCAAATTGCACAAATGAGTTACGACCCAAGTGAGCGGACAGAGGGAACTGCTGATCTGCTGGTCGTTTATCACTGAGCAGCAGGGCAATCCCCGCTGTGATGATAACTCGCGAGGGACTAGGCAAGTGGATAAAGAGACATCACTGGTAATGGGATACATCTCGCAATTCATTACAATGCTGATGTCTTTCAGATTTATAGAATAAAGGAACTAGACCGTCTGCTGAGTACAGACCATAGAATGGGAATGCCTTGCAGCATGGATGCGATAAATCGGAGAAGTAAGCGGAACTTTTTCAAAATCGTCGGAGTAGAGAAAAGCCACGCCGTCGTTAACTTTTAAAACAAGAGTTGCAACGAGGCGCTGCTGTTGAATCCGTAAAACGGCAACCTCATCACCTGAATAATCCAAATATTATTTTAAACCTAGTTAATAGAGTGATTAGAGGAAAATTAGCAAACCAGGTGCTAGAAGGGCCTTTTCATTTTCATTTAAACTGTATGCTGTGAAATCTTCTCCTGCGATAACCATTCGTCCTTCGCTTTTCCATTTCTCCACAGCATCTTTGTTGCATCCAAAAAAGGAGACCTCCTGTAATGGCCTTCTTTCCTTAAATATAGACGTCGGCAACATATTGGGAATCAAATTAGGTAAATTAGATTCTTGTGTAACTTAATTAAAACTATTTTATCACCAAATTAGACAAGTACAACTTTAAAAAATATTTACCTGGTATTTCAATGCCGAAGGCTTGTTCATGACTAATACCCTTAGAGAAGAGCTACAATGAGTGGATAGAAATAAAGTGACGAAGAAGTTTGCGCGCGCTCTTCCACTCGGCGGTTTCCATGGCAGTGAAAGTACACGCAAGAAATGAGTTGACGCAAATTAAGAAATATGTATTGCAAACGCCAGGAAGATGTGAGAGGCCACAAGGAAAGTGGCAAAGGAGGGAGATGATTGAGTGTGGGCACTTTGAAGGAGTGCACTTTCTCTCATTCTCATTCTCGACTCCAACCTGTCAGCGAAGGATGTCAGTATTCGGAGCCAGCTGTTTTCTCTCTTCTTTTGAACATTTCACTCATGTTTTCAACGAACCCTTCTACACTCTTTCCGCGTGCCTGAGAAAAAGCAGCATGGCAACAAAGATAGAGGTTTTCTTCTTGCAATTAACAGAACAAAATCCTAGTTGCATGTGAATATTTTTGAGTGAGAATATACTGGAAGAATCAAAAAACAGCGATAAAATCTTGTTTCATGAATTCAAATATGTAAATCATACATATTTATCGCAAAATTTGAGTTCAATTGATTGAAATTAAATTTTCATTTAATGCTGTTGAAGAAAAAAATACAGACAATAAAAAACAACCGGTAATTGTTCAAGGCGAACATAACAGGAATGCAGTCCTTACTGCCTATTTGTAAATATTCATAAGGATAAAAAGGAGATCTTAATAGGATATCGAAGTTGGCTAGAATTGTCGAGTCAAAGAAGTACGCATCTTCTGGCATGTCGCCGGAAGGGAGGAGCACACTGGCAAGTGCCCGCCTGACAGTACGCATGGCGAGAGCAGCCCGCACTGTTGAGGCAGCTCCCGCCCGGCTCCACCTTGGCAAAAAGCACTTCTCTCATCTCTTTCTCTTCTACTCTCTCCATCTCTCTATCTCTTTCTCTCATTCTCTATCTCTCTCTCTTCCACTTTTTCTACACTTTTCTCCTCCACCTCTATATCGAAGCGCGTTGCCTTATCGGGAACACTAATTTTCGTAAGTGCATGTAAATGCAGCAAACGCCAGGATCATTAGATATTCGTGCATTACTCTCGTGCAACCCCACCGCAGAGACATACCACTATGTTGATAAGCTTCATGTTCGGCACGCAATGGTTCGACTGCCACACAAATCCAGGTTCGCAGCAGTTGTTCTTATTTTGACATCTGAAACATTTCCGCTATGAAGATGAGCATAGATCTCTTCGGCCCAAATAAGCAAAAACCTTCATTTTTTGTTTGTTTCTGAAGCAGATGAAGAACTGCGAAGAACATCACTAACTGGTTGGCAGAAATGACTGGAATGACTTCATGAATAATGACAGGAGGCGTGAGTCGTGGAGGAGGGGGCGGAGGAGGCGGAGGAACGCATGTCTGGTCAACAATTACCTCGCCTGGCCGACATTCGCACAGTCCCTGCGTGGTTATACGTAAAGATTTCATTAGCTTCATGCTAAGACAACACTTAAAAAGGCATGGCGAAGCTGTAGGAATGAACCAACCCTGATGCAGATCGATCCGCCCACGCACAATGTCCCGAGAATATAGCACGGCTCGCAAGGGAAGGCAATCGGTGGTGGCGGATCCCTTTGTGGTGGGAATGTCGGGAGAGGAGTAGTGGTGATTGGCTCAGCGGTGGTGGTCGAAGGGGAAATTGTGGTCGTCGTGGTTGAGGGAGTGGTTGTTGTAGTGGTCGTTGTGGTGGTCGTCGTTGTGGATGTAGTGGGTGGAAAGCTACTCGGCTCCAGGATTGTCACTGGTGGAGGAAGAGGAGTTGTCGTCGTTGTTGTGGTAGATGGAAGGGTGATTGGCGGAGGAGGGGGCGGAGGAGGAGGAGGGGGCGGAGGAGGCGGAGGAGGCGGAGGAGGCGAAGGAGGCGGTGGCGGCGGAGGTGGAGGGGGAGGGGGAGGAGGAGGGGGAGGAGGGGGCGGCGGAGGAGGAGGGTGAGGTGGTTGTTGGGGCGCAGGAGGCAAGCATGGCCCGACCGGGACGCATCGTGCTGGATGATGAGGAGCCGGTCCCTCCATCACATAAGTGTAGTCACCAACATGAACGCGGGCAGGCGGCGGCGCGTCACGCATCTGATATGTACATATAAGTACGGCACTTTTTTCTTCTTCTGTGAGGTTAAAATTCCATTGAATTTAGTAAGAGTACCTCAGATCACATTTACACATCAAAGAAAAAGAAATAAATAATGAAACGAATGCATACTATAGAAGGCGGTGGATTGGGATTGAGATATGTGGTTGGTTGAGGCGGAAGAGGATGATGCATGATCGGATGTGGCAGCGGAGCTGGCTGAACGCTTGCCGGCAATGGCTGACGGAGCACGGGAAAGGAGGGAGCGCTCACAACTGGAGCGGGTGCCACAGGCAGAGGCTGCGGTTGAGGGATGCCTGCAAGATATCTCACAATCAATGCGCAATCTGCAATAATTTATCTTTACGATAGATGTACGCAATCAGATTAAATCCTCAAGAACTGAGGTGAGGAGATGGTAGAACTTTAATGAACAAAATATTGTCATATACTACGTCTAAAAAAGAACAACCATAAGTAGGGTTTGGTGGAAGAGCCGCTGGAATGGCGAAAGGATAAAACGATCTGGAAAAAAATGAACGATCGATATTGAAAAGCAGAGAAAAGCGAGTGATCACTAACGGAGCTGCGAGTGCGGGTAGTGCAGACGGAGAGGCCATGATTGTGTGGATGGAATCAGAGCCAAGTGAGTGGTGCGAGCTGGAGACGCAGCTCTCGCCGTTCAGGAAGAAGGGCGAGAGGCAGCGACAGCGGCCGGCCACGCAGGCTGCGTGTTCCATGCACGCCGCGTCCGCCGCGCACGGGATCGTCGACACTGCACACGCATCTCATACATATTCGTACAATTAACTAGACATTCTACGACAAAAAAAGTCGACCAAGATAAAAAGAAAATTAAATGTAAATAGGAAAATGTGCTACTAACGCTGGCTAAAAGTTCGTTTTTGTCCAGTTGGCCGAACATCTTCGACCGCGGACGAGTTCTCTGAATCGTTTCTCCCGGGGTCAAAGCCTTGTGCGACAGCGAGAGCAAGAAGGAGCGGAATGGACAGCAGTTGCATGGAAGACTGTGCTGTCAGAGAAGGACTGATGAAGGCTGTAGCCAGCTTCCCCCTTGATGAGGTGTGAATGATGTCTTTCTCTTCATGGCCTCCTTGACTCGCTGGCTGGACTGGTTGCCCCTGCTAACACTGTGCAAGCATGTCGAGATGGCGACAAGGGCTGACCGGTCTTCCTTCTCCTCTGCCCTTGCCACTCAATCATTCCTTGCTTGCACTCCGCGCGAACTTCCTCACTCCATATTTGCTCCTCCGATTCGTATGTCAGTCCAGAAGTACGAGCATGCTTCATTCACGAGTCACTCCCCTCCATTATTGCATTTCTTCGGCAAACAATTCGAAAAAAAAATGCTATGAGAATGTAGGTTAGACCCACAAATTGAACAAAACATATATTTTATATTTTTATTTATTTTCCGTTATAAAAAAACCCTAACCATGCGCTTTCTGTTAAAGGAGATCTACTGATCTGAAAAAACCCCCAATAAGACTCGTAACTAATCTACATCTCCTACTCATAGCGATAGAGGGTGTGAATGTGATTTTTTCGATTTTAACGCGAAGTCATTGAGAAAGATACTTTGTTGTCTCGCTCTCGTCCCTCTCACTCAACTCTTTTGTTCTCTGCTCAATGAGGAAACAGTTTCGGCCGAAGGGCAGCCTCATTCACAGCATGCAGCCATAAGCGTGAACATCAGTTATAGATCGCACCTGAGAAAGAGTAGATTGAATACTACAAGATAAGACCTCGAAGTAAAAGGTATGTCAAAGGTTAAAGAACCCTTTACCGGGTAGAGAAAGATTGAAGGTGGCAGAGAGAGAGAGAGAGAGAGAGAGGGAGAGAGAGAGAGAGGAATTCGTGAGAGTAAGCGAGTGCAAGGGTAGTATTGAAGGTGAGACGATGAGAGGGAGGGAGAGGGGCTCTGCCATTGCAACTCTTTGCCGGCCTCGAGATACTGCTCAAGCCGAGAGCGTAAGCAACTTTGGCAAGAATGCCCCTCTGGGCAGAAGCCATTCCTTCTCTTCTTCTATTCCTGCTTCAAGTTGAAACTACCGCAGCCAAGCAGCCAAACATCCTTCTCATCTTTGCCGATGACCTCGGCTTCAACGATCTTGACTGGAAGGACAAACGGCAAGTACTCTGACTGATCTGTACCAGTTGACAATGTCTGTTTTTCTCAAGACTCTTTACTCCTTTCCTCCGTTCGCTCGCTTTCGACAAGCACACCGTACAACTGGAGAACTCTTATGTTAATCAATTGTGTACTCCGTTAGTTCGACACATTTTCTTGCCTTTTGTGGGTTTGTAACAGTGGAACTGTGCCCTTCCGGTTTAATCTTTTCCCTCTGCTCAAGCATTTCTTTAACGAGAGTAAACACCTTTCACAGGACTAGATCTGCTCTAATGACTGGATACTATCCTTTCCGTATTGGAACGCAGGTGTGTACAAAATAAGTTCGTGTTATGTGACGTCATTTGAGACAGGCATCATTCTTCTTTTTATGAGCGAAAGAAAGAGAGAGAAAGAGAGAAAGAGAAGAGAGAAAGACTGAGAGAGAAAGAAAGAGAGAGAGAGAGAGAGACAGAGAAAGAAAGAACGAGAGGCTAAACCGGTAGGAACAGCTGACTTCCTTCCACCCAGAGCGGCGTTTTTCTGCACATGGAACCGACTGGGGTTCCGGTGGTGTTTCCCTTTGTGTCGGACAACCTGCGCGCACTCGGCTACAAGACCTACCTGATCGGCAAGTGGCATCTTGGCTATTGCAACAGGCAGTACTTGCCCAGCCAACGCGGCTTCGACTACTTCTATGGCTACTACGGACCGCAGGCCGGCTATTTCAATCACTCGGCAGGTAGGCACTCCAGAGGAATTCATCAACTAGGAAATATTGATTGATCATTATGATAATTTTCTGAGTGAGGAAACTATAATAAATTGCGGAAAAAAAAACTAACTTTCAGTTCAATTTCAACGAGAAGCAGCTCGTGCACTTCAAGGCCTGGATCTATTCGAAGAATCTCTTCCGGGTAACTCCGTGCCCGACTTCGGAAAGACCGGAGTTTATTCCACAGTTCGGCTCTCATCATTCTCATAAAAAATAATTTATGTACATATATCATAATGATTAGATATAGAGTTAGGAGTTCGGCGGTTCGGAGTAATAAAAAGTATTTTTTTCAAATATTTATTTCTGCATTGTGGTATTGCTACTTTGGTGTTTTTATTGTCAGGAGTTATTCTCGTTGAAGACGGTCGAGTTGCTACACCATCACAATCAGAGCAACCCTTTCTTCCTCTTCCTGTCTTTTCAGTCCGTGCACCCTCCACTCCAGGTCAACCTCTTAACAGAAAAACACTATTCTGTATTGCTTTAATGATTAGTCGCTTCTCTCCCATCAGGTGCCTCGCTCATACGAGGTCCATTGCGAAGCCTTTCCGCCGGGATCTGCCAGACGTGTCTACTGTGGTATACCTTGGCTCGTCTATCACTCACAGTAGTTGCTAGATTCTGTGTTCAGCGATGCTCGCTGCTATGGATTCGGCAATAGAACGAGTGGTTAAGGCACTCAAGCAGACGGGCCAATACGAGAATACGGTCATCATTTTTAGCAGCGACGTCAGCTAAACAATTTTATGCATCTTTTATTTTCCGTCCTTGGTCTTCCCTGTTAAAATTTGGCCATTCTATTGAAGAATGGTGGCGGCGTCGAATTTGGAGCCTCGAACGCTCCTCTCCGCGGTGAAAAGGACACCCTATGGGAGGGAGGGACTCGAACAAATACCTTCTTCCATGCACCAAAATCTATTCACAAGTTTGCTGTTAGAAAAGAGTTAGTTATGAGGAAAGAGAAAATAGAAATAGTCTTGAGTTATTCCATGCTTTCCAGAATGTTCCACGTTGTCGACTACCACGCAACTCTTCTGAATATTGGCGGGATGGACATCAAATCTTACGGTAATTCAGTGTCGAGGACACGTGTAAGAACGTTTCACTTACGATTCTGGCTAATCTTTGGATTATTTCGGCAGGTGATGGAATAAATCAATGGCCATACATAATCTCGGGAGTGCCTAAGCTTCGTCGCTTTCAGTTTGTTTACAACATTGATGATCATGGCTCTGCAATCAGGTTCATCCAACTAATTCCCTCTAAGACTGAATAGAAGGCTTGATTTTAATTCTAATTTGTTTTCCAGAGATGGAGACTTTAAAATGATTGTTGGAAATGCCGACAAACACTCGACTGAGCACAACGGCCAATTTCGGCTCTTCCGAATAACTAGTCAGATCTCTGCTGTTTTCTGCTCAGTCTTCTAACACTTCAATTTCATTTTTGCATGCCAATTTTTTGCAGCAGATCCTACTGAGTCGGATGATATTTCCAAGAAAAACCCAAGCATAATGTCAAGGTAAGGAAACGGATTCTTGAGAAGGATATTAAACAAAACAGACACTAATTCTGCTTGCAGAATGAAGCGAAAGCTGCTGTCGCTTGCGAGCTTTAGCAGACAAAAAGTGAGAGCTCCACTTAGCCTTTCCGGCAGTCCGGAGCTATTCAACGGAACTTTTTCTACGGGGTGGTGCGATGCAAAGACATAAGTTGTTTGCCGCATCCGCAATCCTTACGGGTCTTGTAGTTAGTTCACAAATTTCTCATAACGAATGCTGATTTCCCATGAACTGCTCGTGAATATGTATCAAATCTTTTTTTCATTTTTTTTTCTTCTTAAAATTTGTTATATTTTGTTCATGCAGTGTATGCAACATTTCGTATATAGTTTAAAAAGTTTTAAAACAAATGAGATGAAAGACCTTGAAGAATCATTTCCAAGCAACTGCGAGAACTCATGAAATAACAGACAAATAACGATTAACCTGCTGGACATTCTTGTTTCACTCGGATTCAGTTGTGAACGGCGTTTGTACGATATTGCTTGCTAGTTTTGATTATTCGAGGTAGGAACAATAAATAGCTAATAAGAAAAGACTAACATATGAGAGCCTCTCTGTACGACTCGTGGACGGCTCAATAGGCCCCGGGGAAATTTTGTTGACAACCAAAGCTTTTTGAGTGAAAATCTAAGAAATGTAAATAAATTTGAATGTTTATGATTTATTAAATTGTATTCTTTATTACTATATTATATGAGCCGAAATTTCTTCAGTCTTAATATTTTTCAGCTTCTTTTTTGAAGCATTTCTTATTTTAAAAGTTTTAAAATTGCGCGAACACATATTTGCAAAGAATAAATAAAAAACTATTTGGACTCTTGTTTCTCACAGCATATGCATGTCATCATCGCCTTCCCTGATCAATCTTGTCCAAATTATTTCTCCATGACTTGTTTATGCATGATCTGGACATCGAAAGCTGCAATTTTCATTTGCTTGGTGTAAAAATGAGTGTACGAAAACTCCCTCAAATAATGTTAAAAGACTATGCGTTACATGCAGATCTGCAGAGAAGATATCTCTATATCGATTCATCTGAAGGATGTCCAGAGCACTGCTAGGCAAATCATAGAGACATAGTATGTAATTTGGCCAAAATTCAAGCGGCAGTAGATGTTATGCACATGGTACGAAAAACAAGAATCGAAATATTTTTTGATTTATTCATTTCAGCCAATGTGCTGCAACGCTACGCTGATCTCAAAAATTTTAAACATTAGATTTTCTTCGAAAGCACATAACATATTTTAGAGGTCAAAAAAAATTTCCCAGTGGCAGGAACAGCATTACTTATAGAGATGTATTATTGGAGATATAATAAAATAATTACGTATAAATAATACTTTTTAGAAAGCGTTCAGAGGCGGCAGATGAAGAGAAGTTGGCGATCCAAGATCGGCATCACCTGGAATAGGAAAAAAAGAAGAAAGAGATGAAAAAGACTGAATGAAAGACGTACTTCCGGAGAGTGAGATTCTTTCGTGAGAGTGCGATCTCTGCAGGCCGGGCAGCTGTGGCAGACTGTCCCGTTGCCTCTTCTTCTTCGGTACCACAAACGTCTGCTCGAGAGAAGATTCACTGAAAGAGCCATGCAGAAAGGCTGAAAGTGGGAATAGGACCGACTTGCTGTCCCCGTTGCCAGTTGCAATTGGCGGGAGAAGCTCGCTGTTCCACGAAACGGTCGAGTGCAGGTTCTTCAGAGGGATAAGATGATAGTGAAACTGGTTCTTCACTATGCGGTACTCCTGCTCAAGCCTCTCACGGTCCGATTCTTAAAAAAAAATGCTTTAAATTAACTAGAATTTACGCCATGCCCTTTCCCACCTTCGACTTTTCCTTCAATAAGCTTGTTAGCGAGTGACTCGAATTTCTGAAGCTTTGCCATGGAATTGTCCGTCTTCCTCATGATGATATCGTGAATGGCAAGGTCATTCGCGACTGAGATTTCTATAAAAAAAACAGATTGCTGGCTTACAAATTACTTAATTAGATGCGTTTCTTTTCTCATTTGTCTTCATTATTGTTGAATGGTTGCATCCCCAATTAGAACGACGATGTTTCACGTGAAAATGAACGGCTGTAGAGAGACTGATCCAAAATCCGCTTTGATTGTTAATTCAATTTAGTCACCACGCAAGATAGCGAGCAGGCTATGGCACTGCGAGAAAGCTGCAGGAAAGTGACTTGTGCATAGTCGAGCCGAGGCCAGCGAGGGGCTGGCTACGCAAGCAACAAGCCGTATCTTGATATCTTTTTTCGCTCTCGTCCCTCTCCTCATTTTCTTTATCTCCCTCTCTCTCTCACCTTCTCTTCCCTCTCCTCACTCCCTCCTTCCCTCCCTCTAATTCGCTTCCGGTGTTGCTGCGCTCAAGCGTCATGATCTAATCACTTAGCGAGACGGATTGGCTGTCAAAAGCGCCTACTCTCAGCCTCGATCTCAGCCATGCGCACGACCAGTCCGATGAGCTCCTTCTGTTCGCGAGTGGTTGCCTGGCCGCGCAGTCTGTTCTCGAGGCTTCTCTGCGCATCGTCGTTCTTGCGAATGCCCTTCTCTAGCTTCCGTCTTTGCTCTATCAGCTGAGACAATCGTTCATCCTGTAAGCGAGCCTAGATTACTGTGTTTCAAGGATTATAATGATGGAGTCAAGAGTTTAACGAAGAGGGAGTAAGAAAGAGAGAGAGAGAGAGGGAGGGAAAGAAAGAGAGAAAGAGAGATTTTCTGACGAGTGCTGCCACGTCGCTCTTGAGTCGTTCAATGCTCTCGGCTGTCTTCTCTTCAATGTTCTTCTGTTTCTCCCACGCACTCAGAATGGCCATCTTGGAAGTTCGATTCATGTCCACCTCATAGCATTCCTCGTTTGCTCTCATTAATCTCTCCCTGCAAAAGATAAGAAGAGTAATATTGATCGCAATGATTATGACCAGTTTTATAAGGATAAGTGATTAACCGCAGCTTCTTCTGCTTGCCTGTAATCGTCATGTACTGCTCCTTCAGTTGGGTGAAGAGAGAGGGCGCTTGACGATCCTGAAAAGATTCCATATGCGATGGCATTCTTGACTGTGCTATCCACAACTAACACTGCTCGTGTTCTTCTTTGCATTTCCATTGGTGTGCGCGCTCGACGAGTTCCACTTGATCCGCTCTTTCTCTCCGCTCTTCTCCACCACTCAACATGTGGATAACATGGATGATGACTGTTGCATATGACAGAGATGTGCAGCTAATATTTACATGCTACTACCGTACTCAATTATAATGTTGACAGTGATGATTGTACTGGCTATTTTGGTGTATCCCTTGGGAGGCAGACAGTGCTGGAATGGCAGGAAAAAAAACAGCATGACTTGGCGTGTGGCTTTCACCGATTCATTTGAATTCATCCCCCCCGTCACTCGCCAATGCTGACCGTGACAGTTTTCAGCAGCCATTCCAGCTGCATTCTCTGCTCCTTTGGCCAGCCCTCTTCCGTCACATTCCTCTCCATCTCCCTCTTCAGTCACTCTCCCCTTCCCATATTTGAATCTCCCTCAGTCCCGTTACTCCTTTACTCTCTTTCTCTCGTCTCTCGCAGATAGAAGCTCCCCTCCCCTGTACATGCAAATGTGTTAGGGGGAGGCAGATGGCGAATGTTCTTCCCAATATTTCTCCCACTTTCTCCCTCTCTCCCTCTCTCCCTCTCTCTCTCTTTCTCTCTCTCTCTCTTTTTCTCCCTCTCTCTCTCAATCTCACCTTCCTCTCCCTACTCTTCTCCCCCTCCTCCTTGCTCCACACGCAACAGGTTCTCTTCTGTCAATCACAACGGGAGGCCCCTTAACTCCTCTCGCCTCTTACATTTCCGGCAGTCATCGTCACTCGATTTTTCAATTCATTCGGCGCCTGTTCCAATGCCATCTCGTCTATCCTTACTCTTCTACCTTTTCTGCCAACATGTATTCCTCCTCTTTACCTACTCTCACTGTTTTCACATTCGCTCTCATGAATATGCATTTGCCTTTTTGTCGTTGGGTTTTCTAAGAGATATTCAAGCGCTCTCTCTCTCTCAGTTCCTCCCTTTGCCTGTATGGCAGGAGGTTGTCTTGACTCATGCTCCACTGCACTTGTACAGCAATGTGGACAGAATTGTTATTGCGTCTCATGTCGGTGTTGGCCTACCAGAGAGAGAGAGAGAGAGGGAGGGAGGGACAAAATAGACCAGTGCTCACCCCCAAGGCACTAAGATCCTTCTGCTCAGAAAGCAAGGAGTCATTACACTCCTCTCTTAAGCTTCAGCAGTGCATCCCGTCCATGCCTCCCTCTCCCTGTCTCCTCTCTTCTGATACAACACCATCAATATCCGGACGACACTTGGCATGCTCTTCTCTCACGTTGATTCCTTAGTACCATTCCCTTATAACCAATTCTCATTGCTTGCTGGATCCTTTGAGGCCTACGATAATGAGTGTATGTTTGTGCCGCTGTAGACTTCCATGATTCAAATTCGGCTAATCGGCCAAAGAGTTCGCAACTAGCGAGGGTATTGCTGACAATGATGGGCACCCTCTCGCTTTTCCTTTCACTATCTCCTCACACTCTCCTTCTCACTCTCCTCTCACTCCCCCTCATACTCTCTCCGTTGTGGCAAGTCTATCAAAAAGACGTCGTTTCACCATTCCAATCACGCCTCTTACTTCAAACTTTACAACTTGTAAATTGTAATTTTTTTACAGAACGAAAATTAGCTGAGAATCCATAGAAACATACTTTAGAGTTTGGATGCTAGATTTCATTTTATGAACGATCTTTACACCTACAAGAATCGAAAGTGACTTACACTGATTCGATGAAATTGCGTGTGTGATCAGAGACCTCCGGTCCATTTCCTTCCTCATTTCCCTCAGTGCCTCCGTGTAAGACTGGTCGGCAGAAGACGGTCGGTTCAAAGTTGGCTGAAATCGTTTCAGAATTGGTCACATCAGTACTCTTTATCCCCCTCTAAGTCTCTGCCTGGTCAAATTCAAAGTCTTTTCTTCGGCATCATTATTCTACTGATTGCACAGATTGGTCCCACTTTGTGAATTAGAGTGGTGAAGGCTGACTTCCTCATTCCTTCTCATCTTTTTTTTTTTGGTTTGAATCTTGGGTTCATAAGGACCTAGCAAAGTGAATGAGGAGAGAGTGTCGAAAGAGGAGGAACCTTGGTGGTGATGCTCTTGGCCCTGGACGCGTACACGAGCGTGTTGTATGTCTCGTCGTAGTTGCCGGAAGCCGTGGTGACGTGGGCGATCATGCAGGTGCGCGCGTTGCCGCCCAGCGAGTCCTTGAGCAGCCGCGTCAGCTTGCTGTCCCGGTAGTTGACGTAGCGAGGCTTCTTCCCTTAATCACATACTGCTTCTCCTTCTCTCATTTTATGCTTTCTTTGAAACCAGCGAAACTATCGATTCCTGGTCGCCTTTCTTGCGCCCTGCAATTGTTTTTGATATGTTTTGTTCGCAAGCTAATATTTAATATGTATTATCTAACAATAAATTGAGTTTAATTGCCACTATTACGCTTTAAAAAACAATATGATATGCACTAACCCGAGCTCAATGAGTTGATAACATTTCCGAGTGCAAGCAAGGAACGATTGATTGCCGCTCCTTCTTTCAAGCGCTGTCCTTTGTTCTGAAAAGAACATGCTTCATTCGGTGAATGCAGCCTTCCGAAGGCTATCATTTCCACTGACATTTGTGTTGGAAGCCCTCTCCGATCCGGCCAGGTCGATGAGAAAGAGCTTGCCGTGCTGCCTGTTGTTACGGACGAGGCTAACCTAAGTGAATAGAAGTGAATCCCCCTGTCTCTGCTTGCCTTGTCCTCTTACTTGTAGCAGTGCGTGACTGCGCGACGATGTCTTATTCGCGTCCGTTGCCTCTTGCGTTCTGCGTAGATTTCCTTCTTGTAAGATTTGCATTATCTGCAAGATGTGAAGTTTCTATTTAAATTTTTTTCAATTTGTTCAAATTGTCCAACCCTCGAAATATTGGGAGCGCGAACGGATGAAAGGCCCGGCACTCGCACATTCCCCTTATCATCTTCCATAAGTTCAAGCATGCCCGAGGTCGGGTTGAGCAAGTCTCGTATAACCTCGTTGTATACCTCCTGCAATTTCTCTTTTGTGGGTGAGTATACTTTATGTGTATTTTTCTACAACTTAAACGAATGAGTATTAAATTACCAGATAGCTTAGATTAACGTTGTACTCGTCTGTGTTGATCTTGTCATAGAGCGACTTGGTTAGAAGAGTCATCAAACCCGGATTCTCCCTTGTACCAATCATCGTGTAGGTCTTTCCCGATCCTGAAATTCATTAAGAGCTGGGATGGAAGTCTTTGTTATGAAGGCAATCTACACTCCCTACCAGTAGCGCCGTATGCAAAAATGGTAGCATTGTAGCCAGCAACTACGCTGTCAACCAGTGGCGCCGTCGTTACTGCGTGAACTTCCTCCTGCCATTGTTTCATTCTCCGGTCTTCCTCTCTGCTCTCTCTATCGCGCTTTAACCTCTCTCTCTCTCTCTCTCTCTCTCTCTCTCTCTCTCTTACTCTCTCCCTTCTCTGTCTCTGTCTCTGTCTCTCTCTCTCTCTCTTGCTATTGCAAAAGTCTACTACTTCGCTCGCCCTACCTGAGAAGAGTTCGGCCCAAACGCGGCGTCGAATGAGAATTGCTTTTCGTGCTGCCGATTTTGCCGTAGAACATTACCGGAATACTTCTCTGGATCAACCAGCAAAATCCGCTAAAAGAGGAAAATGGATTTCTAGGATTTTGTGATTTCTATGCACAGCAACAATGGTCGGATGACTCATCCACTTCGAAGAAACCATTGAAGATATTCGTCATTTGCTTCCTCCAAACATTATGGCTAGCAACCACGCAGCGCACTGTCATCTCAGTCCATTCATTTGATCTCAACTCTCACTCTCTATCTCTCTCCCTCTCGCTCTCTCTCTCTCTCGCTTTCTCTCTCGCTCTCTCTCTCTCACTCTCTTTCTCACTCTAGTTATGTCTCCTTCTCAATCTTTCTCTCTCTCTCTCTTTCTCTCTCTGTGTCCTTCTCTCTCTCGCTCTCTCTCTCTCTCCAGTATCTCGCCAGGTCTCTCCCACTTTTTCTCTTATTCCGTTAACTCTTTCTCCCATATTTCATTCTGCTCTAGGCCTCCTTTATTCACCAACAATAATACCCTTCGTCCATATCCATTTATTTCCCTCCGAAGCCCATTCTCAGCTGGCTCTCAGCCTTTCAAAGTGTGTGCAGCTTGATCCACTCGGGTCTACAAAGAGGCTCTTGAGAGAGCACAAGAGCTCTTTCATCATTTGAAAATAGTTAAAATGGCGAATATGAGGCATTTAAATTGAGAGAGAAAGAGAGAGAGAGAGAGAGAGAGAGAGAGAGAGAGAGAGAGAGAGAGTTAAAGTGGTTGGGGATTAGGCCTGCCATGTTCTCGAGAAACTGTGGGAAAAAAAGCAATAGAATGGGAGACGGAGATCGGAAGGCACAAACTAGAGAATGAAGCGAAGAGCAAAACTAGCCTTCTTGTCAAGTGGAAAGACGCATTGGAAGAAACGCCGTTCCTTCTCGGTCGAGTTCATTGGCCGCACTCGCACGACCACCTGGGAGAGAAGAGAGAGAGTTTCGGCCGGATCAAGATCAGGCAATCTCTCACCCATAACACTTTACATGCCTTATCCATTATGCTGTTTTCTCTTGACATGGTCACGGAGGGAACTCGGTCGCATGATACTCTGTCTCTAATGGGAAGCCGCCAGAAGAAATCACGCGAGCGAGGCACATGCCTCGTCGTTACGAAGTGATGTAGTAATTTTACGGGAAATGTTTCCCGCTCTGTCGCAAACAAACGACATAAAAAAGCGAAGAGAAAGATGAAGATACATATGTGTGTGTGGCAGTATTCCACTTCTTTCGTTTCCGTTTTCTTTCAAAACATTTTGCAATTTGATGCACGAGGCAAAGTATTGTTTGTCTCAACAGAATTGAAATGAAGCAAGAGAGAGGCACTGCTGAGCATGGCGAGCCAAGCGCGAAATCTCTTGCCTATCTTGTCGTTGCTTCTTTCTTCTCTCGCGCTCTCTCCTTCGAGAGAAAGAAACACAGTTGAATAGAGCGGCAATTTCGCCTCTCTTCACATGCATCTAGTCTATGTTTTCGAGAAAAAAACAACTCTCCATTGTTTCGATCATTCATTTCTTTATCGCCTTCGCTGTTTAGAACTCTCTCTCTATCCCACTTCAATATCCCTCCCATACTTTTCCTTGACATTTCACATCTGCCTGAAATCAAGGGATGAATATTATAGAAGTGAGGGAACAATTACAAATGATGCGATTAGGAGAAAGGGTGAAAATGATAATACAACAGATCCACATCCTGTTTCCCTTCAATGAAATTAATGAGATCTTTAGAAGACTAATCCTGTCCTTAATTATTTAATCCGGTGTTAAAAATCCTCTCGGATGATTTAAGCTTGCTTCTTTTTAAGCTAATCCATGCAACTATTCAAATTTTTGATCCCTTGTTTTTGTGAAATTTTCTAACGGTTTAAGGGAAGATAAGCGTTATTTTTTTTTAACTTTTAGCAAGTTTCTCGTGGTGAATATAAGATTAATTTTGCGTGGATTATGACTGCGATGACGGCACTCTAACCGTGAGTTGCTGAGAGGAGGAGGTGGTCGGGGCAGACGAAGTTGCACTCGCCGAGCCATGCGACATTCCTTGCAGAGCAGGCAGCGATGACTGCCAGACACGGCTCTTGCTACTTTGTCCACCTGGCTTCTTCTCTCCTGCCAATCTCTTTCCCTCTCTCTCTCTCTATCTTTCTCTCTCTCTCTCCTTCTCTCTCTTCCTCTGCTCTTCGGAGGAAGGTAGTGAGTAGCACACAACTTTCTGCCCCTTCTCCCCATCTGAAAGCCAAATCGTCGCCAGTGGCAACGCCGCGCAGTCAGCGACAACGGCAATCTTGCCTCATTTAAACAAAATGGAGAATTTGAAATTGGCGCCTTTAGGAGGAAGGAGCGGACGCGTTGCGGTTGTGGCGGACTCGGAAAGACGCTGTGAGTGTGACGTCAGAGGATGGCGCCTCAGGAAAGAAGAGCGAGAGAGAGAGACAACCGGAGAGAGTGAATGAGAGGAGGCGAGGAGAATAAGATGGCGGGAACTACGAGAGAGTAGACGGACTGAAGAGAGTGCAGAGAAGCAGAGAGCACTGCAGTGTTTGGCTGCTCACTGTGCTCGGTGCTGCCTCCTCCTTGCACACTATGGCTCTCACTCTCTGCATCCCTCTCCGACCTCTCCTGACTGTGTACTCTTTTTCTCCCGGCAAAGCTCCCCCTTCCCATCTCTCGCTCGATAGCCTGGTCGGGAGTGGCGGCTGCGTGAGGGAGATGTGAGCGGTAAGCAAGGGCGAAGAGGGAGTTTGGGACACGAGAGAGTGCAGTGAAGGAGAGAGAGAGAGAGAGAGAGAGAGAGAGAAGAAGATGTGGAAGAAGGAGGAGGCGAGGGTGGCCGTCAGGCGGAGCGTCGCTGCTCCAGTGGGCCACAGGCATCGTCACAATCCAACACCCCCTTTCGTCCCCAGTCATGAGATGCCACCAGAGAATTCCAAGTCCTTCTTCGTCTTTTTTCTCTCGCTCTCGCTTTCTTCGTCCCCTCTTTCTCTCTACTTCTCTGCCAAAGATCGCACCTCTATCTCTTTTTCGTATTTGAATCATACTTATGTTGCGCATACCATTACCATGTCGCAATTGTAGTAGATTTGTTTCTCAGCTTTCATGATTGTGTGAAGGAAGCTCAAGGCGTGATATATATTTTTTTACTGTTTGCCTAGCAACCTTTTCCTGCTGTCTGAATCAATGTTCACCAGAAAACTAATGTTGTACAGTACGCCGATCTTTCAACGGCAGTTTGAATGACACCTTCGAAAGTTGGATTTATTGACTTATTTGCAATATCGATTGCATGTTTGTGGGACGAATGCTTGGCTCATTCGTAGACAGGAAGTGAGAGAGAGAGAAGGAAGAAGAGAGCGTACAAATGAAGAAGAGAGTTAGACAACTCATTGATGTCCGAGCTCTAGAGAATTCTTCACCTTCTTGCCTCACCTGGCCCTCTTCTTTCTTTCCCTCCGTCTCTACCCTCTCTCCATCTCTCCTTCTCTCTCCCTATCCATCTCTCCTTCTCTCTCCCTCTCCATCTCTCCTTCTCTCTCCCTCTCCATCTCTCCTTCTCTCTCCCTGTTATTTCTCTATGAGAGAAGAAAAAGAATGAATCGCCCGGCTTGTCCCTTCATGTCCCTCTTGCATACTTCCTCTCCAATCATGTGCTGCTTTCCATTCTACGTCATCACACACTTTCTCTTCTCTCCTTCTTTTCAATTACTGCCCATACAACCTTTCTGGTTTAGTTTTATTGAAGAGAAATTCAGCTCTTGAATGATGGCGAATTCTAGATGAGATTCAGTATTGAATCTTTTCTCTTTCAGTGTTTTGTCTGATATCTATCAGCAAAGATTAAAAAGTCGCCTCCTTATCAGAAAACGTGGTACTTTCATTTTCATGGATTCAATATGCCCGCTGATTGAACAGCCCTTCTCTCACTTCCATTCTATCAGTATTGTCGCCTGCATGTGCGGATAGTGGCAAGTAAGAACATTCCTTCCTTCGCCAACTACTCTTCTCTCATTCACGCTTTCTAATTCTTGCTGCAACCCTATTCTCTCTCTCTCTCTCGCTCTCTCTCTCTCTCTTTCTGATTCTCTCCTCCCCGCCTTACCGTCTATCTTCTCTTCTGATCTTCTTGCTTCAGCTTTCTCTCTTCTTCTTCTTCACACGCCACTTCATTCCGCACTTGCCAGTCCTTCAGGCGTGGTATCCGAGTGATTTCGCGCACGGCTGAGTATGCATAATTTGTTTCGCTTTTTTCTTCTTCGACAATGTCATGTCTGCACTTTCTGTCTTTCTCATGTCCTGCATATCTTTATTTTGTGCACATTTCTCAGGCCCACTTTGTCAAAATAATCTGTCTTCGCATTCTTTCAGTTCCTTTTCCTGGAATTGATTTGCTTGCTCATGACAGGCAAATCACTCTTAGATGGATCTTAGTTAAAAAGTTAACAACATCCACTATATTCTGGATATCAGTTACTTCAAATCGTTAATGTAAACTCCATTTAACTTCATTTTTATAAAGTGGAATATTATGCTGCTGCTGATATTCGTTGCCTCCGCGTTCGCACAAAAAGAAGTCAACTGTAATCTTAGCCACTTCTCCTTCCGGTTCATCATATAATAAGCTGGTATTATTTTTCCTGGACTAAATTTTTTCCTGCTCCTCGCCTACTCTCAAACTCTCTCATCCTCTCACATTCTCTCTATCTCTCTCTCCATGTGTCTTCATACTTTGCTGTTTCTCTTCGAAAAGTCGAGCCGTACTATTCGCAATAAAGTCAGTAGTTTGCGTGTCGCGTAGTCGAGAATCACTCTTGCTGCCCCCTCCCTCGGCTTCCTTATGCATCTCACAATTTGTACGAGTTCTCCTCGAATCGCGCCAGCAGGCGTTCCTCCGCTAAGGAATGCCGAGGGGAGATTCGTGGTGTGCCTTGCTTGTCGAATGGAGATGAATGTGTATTGATTGCAGGCCCGTATCGCTGGAAGGTTGCCCCGTGCCGTGTTGAAGCAGCGAGAAGGAAAGCAGGCATGTCGAGTGAGGAGGCTCAACTGGCTCAATGCCAAGCCTATGTCCAGCGACACAACATCCAGCAGCTTGTAAAGGTCAGAGGCGTCTTCTCTAGGAAGATAACGAGAAATTTAAAAAAAACGTATTCATTCGTCTTTAATGTTTCTACTAAGAATTAGAATGAGAAGTTCTGATTTCAGGAGGCGATAGTAGCCTTGTGTATCCACAAGCCGGACAACCCGATCGTCTTTCTCAAGCAACACTTTGAGAATCTCGCCGAGACGCACAGCCTTGTCAGTTCTTTCGAATAAAAGGGCAGCATGACAAGACATGAAACAATCCGTTTTGGTAGAAGCTCGTTGTGTTTCTATGATACTTTTGAAGAGAAGAAAAAAAGTCTCAAATGAGAGGCGGTATTCCTAGTTGAAATCAAAGGGCCAGCTAAAGTTCTAATCTATTCGCGCTAATGTGTAAAGAAAATATTAGGACAAGCAAGTTGAGGTTTTGCGGGATGGCCTACATGACAAAAGGGTGGAGATGCCATAGAAGTCGTGACGGAATAAAAATGTCTTACCTTTCGAAGAATGGCCTACGGGAGGATTATCTGTGGAGATGTTATCATTGCATCCTTTTTTCATAAATGTGCTAGCTAAAGCAAAACCTTATCGACGGAAGACCATGCAAGTGAACGAATGTGAACTGACAGTTGCTGCATCCTTCTTCATAATGGATGGAACATTATGAATTAGCACCTCCCCCCTTCCTGCCGATGACGAATTGCGTTTCAGCCAATTCGTCGAAAGATGCTTTCTCTTTTTCCATTCCGTTGACAATTCTTCTTCCCTTCAACTCCTCCAGTCTTGCTTTCCTCCATGCCCATCCTCGGCCACATCGCATAATCCGCCATTGCAATTACAGCTGTGCCATGTTCTCTACAACCTCTTTCTTTTTCTTTGTTCCTCTCTAACTATCTGTTTTGCTTTTTTTTCTCACTCTCTTCTTCTCCTTCCCCATCTCTCCATCTACCCAATCCCTCTTCTCTTCTGCTCTCTCAACATAGTGAAGAGAAAGGGGGCTCGAGTTTCCGTTACTTTGCCATGCCAATCGGAAATTCCTGTGACGACAGAGCCATGTGGAATCAGAATCCGCATATTTTCCGCCATTTCTAGACGTCTTCGATTTCCCGTGCGGTGTCATGTCCTCAGTCATCTTCTGTTCTTGTCCCACGTGCTGCGTAGCCTTCACGATATTTCTTACTCTTCTTCTGTTTCGCTTTCCCTTTCTCATTCCCTTCATATATTTCTTTACGCTTTTTCTCTCTCTCTCTCTCTCTCTCTCTCTCTCTCTTCTTTTCTCTCATTCCATCTCTTTGCTCTTCGTTTTCTCATAACGTGGAACATGGAATGGCTTATTTCACCCATTCCAAACATCGTTTCTGATGGTGGATTTCTTTCGCATATATCCATCCATATTGGTGTAAGCCGAGGCTCTCTTCATCCTGCTCTTCGTCTCGCTCTGCTTCCATGTCATTCTTTCATTTCTGAGTGGCTCTCTGTTTTTCTATGTAGTTTTTGCTCCTCGCGCTCTCTCTCTTCTATTCAAAATTCTTTGTCTATTACTTCTCTTTTCCGCCTTACATTTAACCATTGTCGGAGCCGTCGTCTTCAATCGTCTTCACAGGACTGCAGAGAGCGCGTCCGCTAATCTTCTCTCCTTTTTCCCTCTCATCCTCTTTCTCTCTCTGTCTCTCTCTCTCTCGCACCCTCTTCTCCTCATCAGACTTTCATCTTCTGTGCCATTGCTCGCCGGTGCCTCGTCCTCTTCGACTCGATCTTCCGCCTTTTCTCCTCTCCGCAATGGTGAGTGGAGCGACAAATTGATAAAGAAGCTCGTTCGATCCCATGCAAAGTGCGCTATCCTGTCTTAGAAGTCTTAGATGTCCCTGAAAACTCTGAGCTAGAAAGCGAGATGCTGAGCCTCGTCTTATCCCTCTTAATGCATAAATTCGTTTCTCCAATCCCAACCCTTCCTGTCATACTCAGCTTATCACCAACCCTATAGCGTCATTTTGAGGCGAAACTGCACCACCTGCTCATCCATAATTTAAAACTAACTCTGTAAATCGATATATTTTTATGATATTAGGTATGAGAGGTGGACACGTTATTAACCTTACTATGACTTCTACGAATACTTTTTGCCTGTCTTTTATCTTTTATTTTAAACGTAACTTAGCAAATTCAATGGTTTCCTAGCGAAATTCGCGGGAAGTTGGTTGTCTTCCCTGAGGGATTGCACAATGCGACACACAGGCCACCTTGCCACGGCTTAATCCTTTTAATCAAAGAGGGATTGATAATCTTGCCTTCTTCACACTGGCACTTATCATATGTTTTTTTTCTATCCTATTTCATTACACGGGCGAAAATAATCCCTGTTGTCATTTTGCGACATATATGTATTCTACTTATAGTTTTTTTTCTATGTTGCTACTAAAGGTAGCTAAACCTATCTTTAGCAACATTGATTAGCAACATAGGAAAAAACTAACTAAGAGCAAGAAAAGCGTGAAAGCCATGAAAAGTAATTGTTTTCCATGCAAACTCGACCCGCCAAAAACAAATTCTTCGCTGTAATCTCTTGGTATTTGGGCAGAATTTTTGGTTAGTATCTGAAAGCCTTTCTCGAGCACATGTAGCCGATGTGAGTCTGGAGAAGGAAATGGGAGAGAGAAAAAGGGAATGAAGAGAAAGAGAGAAAAAGAGCGAAGATTCGGAATGATGGATGATGAAGTGGGCCGACATGGAACAAGGAGGGGAAAGCAGTAACGCGGATTCGCGAGTGGAACAAGAAGAAAAGAAAAGACACAACGCAAGAGTCTTGCCAAGCTCCAAGTTAGTGGCGGCGCTCTAACGAATCTCTCGCCCTCACAACAGGCTACACTCTCTCTTCCTTCTCTTTCTCTCTTCTGATTTCGATACTCTCTCACTCGGCACACTCTCTCGCCATTGGGTGCAAACTCGTATCGGCTGATGCGACACTAGCCGGTAAAGAATATCGGTCGGTCGCGGGTAGTCGTGTGACTTGCATTGTCTGACCAGTCTCCCTTTCTCTACTCTCTAGACCGGACAGAGGCCACTAACCCGCTTCAGCTTCTCCTCGAATCGATCAGGGGAAGTTGCCGCCGAGTGGCTGCTTTGGCAAGAAGAGCAGAGTCTGCGCGAGCTTCTTCTCCTTCTCGCATCCCCCTCTGCCCCGTATCCTCCTGCTAGCTGCTCTGCTGCGGTGGGCATCCTGGGCGGACCGACCTCGTCTCTGCCCTCTCTGCCTGGCCAGTCTTGCTCCCTCCTGCCCGCTCCCACCGCCCCCCCCTGCACATCTTTCCTTTCATTCCCTCGGGGTGCCTCATGGGGCAGCGTCTTAGTCACCGGAGACGCCGAACGAGTGCCGCAGCTGCGTTGCCGTCCACTGCAGCTGCTGCCGCGCCTCCTTCCCAACCCCCTTCTTCCGCTTCCCATTCTGGACTTTCTGCCGCAGCCAAAGCGTCCCCGAAAAAGGTTCTCCGTTTCTTATTTCCAATATAAACTATTCTCTTCATGTCTCATCCGCATTAAAGTTCCGTGTCTCATTTCCTAGTCAATGCTGCTTGAGCAAAAAGTTGATGTATGTATGTACATATGTATATAGTGCGAGAGAAATTCTTAGGACATGAAAATGTATGCATAAGCCTTAAACTTCATATATACTGGCATTGGCGCGTTCCACCTGTGGATCACAAGTTACCTCACTCTTTTTCTTTCTCTTCGTCTATGTTTCTCCATTCTACGCACTCTCGCTCATTTCTTCGTCGTCATAACACCCTGGGAATTAGTTGTGTTAGTTGAGAGGGAATGCGTGGTGCCTTTTGCCTTGCTTGGCGACCTGCTGCTGCCCGAGGCATCGCTTCCATTGGTGTGGGAAGTCAGTGCCGCGTGACGTTGTCTTTCTTCCTTCTTCCTCTTTCTTGTCACATTCTAAGCCACTTCCCATCGTGGCTTCCCATTCTGGCGTCTCGCGCATCTTGTGCTGCGGCGGCAGAGGGACGAAGACGGCGCCAGTCACTCATGGCTTCAAGGAAGAGCAACAACAAGTGGTCGTCGCTCCCCCCTCCTCTCAAGCAGCCCCTGCCGCCTCCTTCCCTCCTTCCACCACTCCGGACGCTGTCTTCATTCGGGAGCCTCAAGCGCTTTCCTCATTCCCCTCATCCAGTCCCTCAGTACCACTCGACAACAATTCACCAGAGGCACTGGCTGCGAAGCACTCCTCTGTTGCTGAGTCCTCTAAGACTGCATATTCTTCTGCCTCTACTATACTTGCTCACGCTTCCGATTCAACGGATATGGATCAAGTACACAGATTCTGCAACCCTCTATTTCGTCTGCATTTTTTTTTCGTGCACTACGAAATGTATGATTGGGAAATATATGTATGTGAAAAAGGGTCTTTGTTCAAGTGTTCGTAGATAATTACAAGGTTTACGGAAGCGATATAACCGTTGAAGATGAATTGAAAGAGCATTGTCATATCGGCTTTTATTAGTTTCATTGCTGCAAATCTATTTGAGAATAATTAGAGAATAACGTATTTAGTTGGGAGTACGCTGGGAGAAAGAAGATAGGATCAAAATAGAGAAAGATGGAGACCAAAAGGGAAATTATTGAAAATGGATGTCAAGACGATAGGATAAAAAGTGTGTGTGAATATGTGGGAAAGCGAGAGAGAGAGAGATGGAGAGGAAATATGAGTGAGAAAGAGAGCGCGCTCAAACCATTCTGGGAAAACTGCAGTAGAAGAGCACTCGATACCCTGCCTACCCCTTTTCAACCACTTGACTCTAGCCCCTCCGCCAGTCGACATCACACCTGATAAACAGAGCAATTGAGCAGAGAGCGAGTGGGCAGGAATTGGTAGAGGCGGAAGAGAGAAGACTGATGATGCTGTTGTTGTGTTTTGCTGCTTCTTCTTCTTCAAGAGGAGTGTGAAAAGAGAGAGAAGGGGGGGGGGTGATTCATGGATGTTTGGATTTGGCATGATTGGATGATGATGATGATTGTCTGTCTGCAGGAGGCTGGCAGAAGGGCCGAGGCGCAGGATGACGACGACACTATGCTCGAGCCACCCAAGATGGCCAACAGGCGGAGGGCAGGCGTCTCCGCCGAAGTCATCATGCCTCAGGACAACGAAGAGTACGAGAAGGTATCTTCATTTTTCTCCTACTCTGCTTATCTCTCATCTTTCTTTTCTCTCCTTGTTGTTACCCTTCCTGGACCTCATTCTATTACAACATTCTTCTCTGCGTTCCTTTCATAATTCATTCTACTGAATTGATTAGTATTTGGTTAGTTAGACAATAACTGCAGGACGAGAATTTTCTCCCTTGAACCTTCTTTCTTCTCATTATTGCTTTTCTCGTATTTGTCGAATATTCAAGCAAAAAATGATAAGATGCTTTTAAATTGAGAGCAGTAGATGCTGCGATTAATTGAACAGCAATAGAATCGGTGACACTTGTATTTTTGAGGTTGTGATTCCAAAAGATGAGGAGACTCGAAAGTCGCTGGAGGCTGCGATGTGCAAGAATCTTCTGTTTGCCCATCTGGACAAGGACGAAGCGAAAACAATGTTCGATGCCATGTTTCCGGTGGAGAAGAAGGCTGGAGAGACGATCATCGAGCAGGGCGAAGAGGGAGACAACTTCTATGTCATCGACAAGGGCGTACGTTCCACTTCTTTCTTTCTTCTTTTCATTCGGAACTTTGCTTTTTTTACGAAAAAATAATGACACAGCAACTTCTAAGTTGACAGAATAATCTTTATGGGAATGCGCCATTTACTTCTAAAGTCTGAATACAATTCTCAGAATTGTTTAACAGGTGTAATATTTCTTCCACTAATGTAATTTGGGTTAGGCAGAAAAAAAATGTATAGAAAATGCGCCTTTTACTCCAAAAGTTTGAATACAATTCTCAGAATCGTTTAATATGTGTAATGTTTTTCTACTGATGTAAATTGGGTTAGGTAGAAATAATGTAAGGTGATGCCATAATTCTAATTCCCTGCTTTACAAATCAGTTTGAATCAGCAGAGGCTGAATGTAATGTGGGAATAATACTTTTAACGCTATATATTGCATGCGCGATATGCATAGCCCTGTTTGGCTCTGAGTTGAAGCGAAAGGTTAGACGAATCGCGCGGCCCAGCATCCCAGAGGCATTGAATGAGGGCTTTGGCAGCTGTAGCCATTACTGTTTTTCGCCCACATGCCACCCACCCTAGCTGAGAGGATTCGCATCCTGAAAGACATCATTCTCTGCATCCCTCCAGCCAATCTGCTGTTCCTCTCTCTCAACACGAACGGCAGTCGTTATAACTGACTGTCAAACGGCATCAAGGGACTCATTTTTGCCAAGTGCTATCGACATGAGCTACCCGAAGACTAGGCAAATTGGCATGAGTAGTGAGATTGAAAGAGAGAAAGAGAAAGAAGGAAAGAAAAAATATGCATGAGTGAGAGACAGAGAGATTGAAAGTGGGTTTTTGAGTAGAGAGACCGAGTAGGAATGCAGTAAAAGCATGTTGAGGCTGAGAAGGCAGAATCGAGTTAGCGACAGCCTCCGGCGCAAGCTACTCTCCTCTGTCTCTCTTCGCATTCAAGCACCCTACCAGTATTCGCTTCTGAAATAAAGGATAAACAAAAACTCCCAAAATATTTCTGGTAGAAAAAGGCAACAAGAACGTTTCATATCTGGAAGAATTGCCTACATGCCTCCTTCTTCACAGTATAATTGAGGCTTATAAAAAATTCTATAACTAAAATTAATTTGCTTTAAACGGAAGAGCATTTTTATCTTTAATTAGCGCAACGAGAAAGTTCCCAACAGTCCTGAACATGCTATTACAATTTCGATTTTTTTTTTGTATTTTCACGCTAATCTTAGATGTCATTGACCGATACGAGACTTTTGGTAGAAGTTGGTGAAGGCGAATAGAAGCGATGTAGCGTATGCGGCTTTCTCATGTAAATGCCCGCTCAAGCAATCTCATTGCATTTGTCTGGCCGTTGCATGTCTTTTCTCTCCCACGACATGTAAAGAGAGAGAAGAGAAAGGCGATTGGAAGGACAAGGCTGTTTGCTTCAACCAAGGACATCTGATGGAAAAAAGAAGAACATGCCCCATCGCAATGCTCATATCTTCCCTCGCTCCCATTCCCTCTCTCACATTTTCCACAGCAAATTAAAGTCGGCCATGCCATGAGAGATACGGTTTTTTTTTAATATAAAAATCTTTTGTTCTCTTTGTTCTCCTCTTCTGATTGCTTAAAAATAATACTGCATTATCTTTCACGCAATCGGATGAGCATTTGAGAGATAACAGATTGTGAACGAGCATTGAGTAAAATTTGGGAGTCAATGGGCAGCAAACTCTCCATTGGAGCTTTCGTGTTCTACTAATTGATTCCTCTCCACATGCACTTTCACAAGATTAAATAACTAGTAAAGACAAAATATTTAAGTACTTTGAGACATAAAAATTAAAGTCAAAAATTCCATGTTCTAATATTTTAGATCGTGGACGTGTTCGTGAACAACGAGTTCATGATCTCGATCAACGAGAGCGGCAGCTTCGGCGAGCTCGCTCTGATCTACGGCACCCCGCGTGCTGCTACTGTCATTGCCAAGACTGACGTCTCCCTCTGGGCCATTGATCGAATCTCTTACCGTCGCATTCTCATGGGCTCAACATGCAAGAAGCGCAAGGTTTACGACGAGTTCCTCTCCAAAGTTCAGATTCTCGGTCAGTCGTTACACGCATTCATTTCCTACTTTTTATTCTGATGTATTTTTTTAAATCTTGTATGGGAGCAATGCTCGTGAGAGAAAGGATGGGATTACAGCTGATCTGGACAAATGGGAGCGAGCAAACGTGGCGGATGCACTGGAGCGCTGCGACTTCGAGCCAGGCACGCATGTCGTCGAGCAGGTCCGTCTCTTTCCTCGTGGCTCATCTGTTGACTCAGCTGTTGTGGCTTGCAGGGTCAGCCTGGTGACGAGTTCTTCATCATCCTCGAGGGAGAGGCGAATGTGCTGCAGAAGCGCAGCGACGACGCGCCCTTCGAGACGGTCGGCCATCTCACCAGCTCGGACTACTTTGGAGAGATTGCACTCCTTCTCGACCGACCGAGAGCAGCGACTGTCGTGGCCAAGACATTCCTGAAGTGCGTCAAACTCGACCGAGCACGCTTCGAGCGAGTCATGGGACCCGTCCGTGAGATCCTAAAGAGAGACGTCTCCAACTACAACAGCTATGTCAAGCTGATGACGTAGTCATCCTTCTCCACGAGCACAATGCCATTCATTGCCAGCACACTCACACGAACGCGAATTCGGCTATCTATTCTCTCTCTCTCTCTTTCTCTCTCTCTCTCCATTAAGCATGCTTCCTGCCAGCTTCCTCTAATGTTTTCCCACTTTTCAGTGTCTCTAACAATACCTAAATACCCCCCCCCCTTCTTTACTACCAGGCATAAGATACACAAAACAATCCAGCAGAAAGTTATCCGTACGCCTTACTTTTCATGTGTGTTACCATTTTTTTCGAAAACGTCGCTGGGGAATTCTTCTCTCCTTTTGTAATGTCTCGAGCACCTCTTGTCAGGTAGTGAGTGAGTAAGCTCTTCTCTCATGGACACTCTACGGCCTCCCTTCTTGTCATAACTAGCCTTGCGTAGACTGCATCACTCCTCTCCGAACAATCTTCCTTCCTTCTCGATTTGCCTCTTCCATTCACGGCAACGTCATAAAGTCTAGACCGGTCGCTCCCGTAGCTCGCTCCGTCTTCTATGAGCTAGTCAACGATGCCCTTTCTGTTCTCTTGAAGATTATCTCTCTTTTTTGCAACCGTCCACTCTATTTTTTTTCACTCCAACACCTATGTAAGTTATTGGATGCAACAGTTACAGAGTGCACAAAGTGAAAAATACATATTTAACTCTTTTTTTTCTAATATACACTTATTTGATAGTTTATCTCCGGAAAGAGTAAGAGAACTGACTGGCGAGTCGGAGTGGCATATAGTTCTCGTACTCTTTGAAGTGCTCGTCACTCATGTTTCTCTCTTCATTCTTGTGTATTATGCGCAGTGGTCTTAGAGATGTTATATCTCTGCCATTCCGCGGATGGTTTCTTGTTGATGGAGATCCTTCCCTCCTCTCTTATTTTGCCGCCTCTCGCCCGCCATTGCCGTCTCCTCTTGTTTTCTACTATGGCGGTCGCCAAGAGGCTGCGGAGGCACTCTGCCGAATCTAGCTTTATCCGTCTCGGACCCCTTGACATGTCCTCTTCCCTCCGTCTCTGTCTCTCTTTCTCTCTTTCTCTCTCCTTGCGTAAATCTCTCCACTCGGTCTCTTTCCCTGTCTCTCTCACCTTGCGTAGCTCTCTCAACTCGTCGAGACCTTGCTCCCCTCGAACGGGAGCGACAGATTGCCTCTCGTTTTATTTGATTTTGCAGAAATGAAAGTGATGATAATCTCTGGCGAATTGTATGCTCTTGCTTATTTCGTCTAGAGGGATACCAATTTAGATCGAATCATTGACTGAACAGCTACTAGTCACGCCCCTGTGTCCTCTCAGTCACTGTGCTTCCGTAGTGAATTAGTGAATCAAGACAACAAAACAATAGGTTCCCCACATTCTGTTTCATCTCTGAACACCGACTCTTACTTGTTACGTACAGTATAACTTCATCAAGCGGAGAGTATTCCTAGTGCGCATACACTCTGTCAATAAGATGCCCCCCATTTGCGGATGTACTTTGTTACTTGATTAATAATAAATATATTTTAAATCACGCACTACTCGAAACAAAAGTAATTAAAACACATGTTTCGTTTACTTCGTACATTCAACGATTTCACCGACGAAGGAAAAAAATGACAAATAATATACAGAACAAATAAAAAAAAATAAATTAGTTTATGAGAGCCTATGGAATATAGACTAGTGCAATAACTTCAAAATACAATTTCAAAATACACTTGGTCACGGATAAGTATGGTGATTATGCAAGACAATGAGATTGAGAGAGCCATTTGGCGAGAATGAGATGCTATCCACTGATTTGGCTGAAGTAGTCGGAGGAATAAAATAAAGTGAAGAATGGCGAGCAATCTGTTGCACACCAGGCAGGGAGGCAGTTCTACATGAGAAAAGAGGGCGAGATCGGTGATGGCACAAACTTATTAGAGGTGTTTAAGCAGGAGGAGTGGCAGTCAGACGGCAGCTTCATTTCCGACCTGGACGGCAGAGCAGATGGCATCTTTCCTTCTCACAAATATCTTGCCCTTAGCCCAGGGGTTCTGCAGCTTCAGAAGAGCGAAGTCATCTCGGAGTCGCCTCTCGCGCGCCCCGATCACCACGGCCAGGCAGAAGTCGTCCAGACACGGCAACTCCGCCTCCGACTCCCCTCGCCGACGGGCACCCGCCTTTTTCATCCATCACTTACTGCCCTTTTTTCAATATCAAAACAATTCTATATTTCGAGCTTGTATATTTTCCATTCTGGACAAACGAAGCGAATGAAGGAGAAAAATGCTCAACCTTTGCCAATTGCTCAACCACGAGTGCGACAATCTCTTGGCTGGTTGTCGTGGCTGCAATCGAGAGACGAACACTCGTCCCTCGGGCTATGCCACAATCGTATGCAGCATACACAACGACAATGCCGGATTGGGAAGGTGGAGGGGGAGGCGGCGGCAAGGTTGCCACTTCCTAAACATTACCAAAACTGCACATGTCTGTGACGTCACTTTTATGTGAATCAGCAAACGACGCACACTGAGCGGAGTGGAATGGGCAGTTCTGGCCTTGAGCCTCTCAATGGAACGCCTCCGCTGAAGTGAGTATATCCTGTCTAGATCGGCCAAGGAACCCGACGACCCGGAGGCCACCAGACTTAGAGGCCTCGCAACCCGCAGAGTCATGCTTGAGGAGCTCGAGCAGGGCCTCTCTCCACTCTGCAGAGGGAGAAGGTACCGTACAAGCTATGATTTTAATCGAATAAACCTAACCTGATCACTTTGATAGCCAACATCAGCCTGATCGTCAGGCAATGGGGTTAATAATCGTGACAGAGGGATTGTGCATCTGAAGCGTGAACGGATGTATTTGGCGAGATATTACATTTCCAGCTTACTTGGCTGATCTGTCCCTAGCAATCGCCGCTATTCTACTGATCCATCTCGAACTGGCCCAAATGTTGTCGAGCTGCTTCTGCAAAGATTTCAAAACCGTTAACCAGAGGACAGTTTAAAAGTATTCATGATCTGATGATTCTTTGTATTGCATCTTTCTATTATTGGTTTAGAACAGTATTATATCTACGATATGCACAATTGCTTGTGAAGAACCTGAAAATCAAGAAGAGCTTCCGTTTGAGACCTGTAGACCTTCGTGTCATTTTCAAGAAGGCATTTCCGCTGCTCGTACTGCGCAATCTACAAATCAAATTTTATTTGCAATTACAGAAAGAGAATTGTGTCAAATTGCATACCATCAAGAAATGTTCGATGAAGATTGCCAGCTTGCAGTACGCGTAAATGAAGGGTGGATTGTACGTTGAGAGGTGTACTGAAATTAAACAGTTAAAATGAGTCAAATAAACTTGCATTGCAGTACAAAAAGCGTGTGTCTTTAGACTGACTTGTCTCAAAAACGGTCATGGAGATTGGAGTGCAGCCACGACGCTGCTCAACTATTTCAGAATGGTGCGAGCTACCAGTCGGAGCAGAACAGACATCCTCCGGCTTCGGAAGGACCTTAAAGAATAATTATACAGCATCCTCTAAGTGCTATTGTATTCATAATTGGAAGTGGAAAATACTTTTTAAAAACTGGACAACGGTTATAGAAACATACTAGAATGATAGATACGTCCTTGTTGACCCGGATAATCTCGGCGTGCAGCATTCGATGACTCGGAATGAGGTCAGGGTCAATGTCGAGATCTTGGAGAAGTGACGTCACTGCAGTGAACAACTGGCGATGGAAAGAACGCTGCGCAGACGTCGGACGGCCTTCGCCGTTTGCATCCATCGTCTAAATTATGATGAAGAACACTGAGAATGCACATCGGGCACAAAGATGAAATGATGAACTAACCTTGATCCAAGCCCACTCAGCTCTAGTAACATGTGGATTGTCCCGAACAGCAACATACGGGAGTATGGCAGGCATGTTGTCGGGAACAACGACACGGATGGACGACAGGGAGGAATGCAACTTCAGGTAGCAGACGTAGAGACCACGTTTCAGTGGAATCTGTGACGACTCGAAGAAGTTCATGAGCGAGACGGTCTCCTTCGTTAGCTTGTCCAGGGCTGCGCAGCTTATTCTCTTTCTCAGCAGCTTGTCAAACGTCATCCAATGAGTAGTCAGTGCCTGCCATTACTACATTCAGTAGTTGTCAAACTCTATCTCTCTCCCTCTCTCTCTCTCACTTCTCTTACTCCCTCTCTCTATCTCCCTCTTTCTCTCTTCTTTTAATTCCTCTTTCTATCTCCCTCTCTCTCTTACCTGGATTGAGTCGCAGTCACTCACAAAGCGGACGGTCACTAGAAATACAACGTTGTCATGAACGATCGGCTGAGCCAGCCGGCCGATGTCTTTGATGCCGAGAGCGTTCATGAGATCCGTTGCGGCACTGATGACTTTGGCGCGGAAGCTGAAGGAAAAGAGTTGGAGGGTTGGGAGATAACCAGTAGATGATGAAGCACCTCAAGGCGATGTTGTTGATGTAAGCAGTGGGATTGGCTTCGGTGAGCGCCGTCAGTTGATCCCAGCCAAGAGAGAGTTTCAGCAGCCATTGCAGGTCTTCTTTGTTGACGGTGGAAACGGTCTCATCGATGGCGAAGCAAGGCAGACAGTCGTCCACCGTGCACAGCACGCGGCCCTCGCTATAGATCAACGCTGCCAGATAACAACCACTGAATATGCAAAGATCTTCTAAAACTGAACGGCTTTACTTCTTGCAATCACTACCTCTGCATATTCTTAGCAAATTTGGAGCTGGCTGAAAACAGTTCTCGCAATCCGTTTTTCCTCTTCTTGAGACTGGCATCACCACCAGGGAAAACTAAAGAAATTATGATTATCATATAAGTTAAGTCAGTACTAGTGCGAGAAGGGACAAACTGGATTGTAAGTGCGAATTCGTTTAATCGTGTTAGGAACAAAAAAATTATAAATAGAGCATCCAAAATAGATATAAAAATATAGAGTCAAATTACTGAAAACAGGACAGACTGAGAACCTCGCTGCCAAACGAGTGACTGTCGATATTTCTCGACAGTCTCGGTTAGAGTCGTAATGGCAGCCAGAAGCTCCTCTCTTCCTTCTCGCTTCTCTCCAATTTCTTCCCATGCTCAAAAATTTGCAATAAGAATCTTTGTTGATGATGACCGAGAAGAATAAAATACTTTAAAAAACTAACAACTAAGCTCGACGATATTTGGTGTGCAGAGTTTAGGAGCTCCAAAATTATAAATGGTCCCTGCATATAATCGAAAGTGAAGTTGGCCGCCCTCGTTGGCGTTTTCCACGTTTATTGAAGAACTTTTTAAGTCCGTTACAATGCGACTGCCAAGTATCTTGGAGAAACAAGGAGTCGTACTCCACTCAACTACAAGAGCAGACTGTCTCAAACTGGCTCGGAAGAGGGGCCCCTGTACCTACCCTTGTACTTGATGGCGACTGCTTGTGAATTGGCTGCAATGACTGGATGAACCACGACGGAATGCGATGATGTTGCCTCTACCTGGACCAACGCTTTCTGATTAAGAATGATCACTCGACTTTGCTACCTTGGCAGACTCAATTCGAGCACAAGCTGGAGTATTGAGAGTGCTTTCCATTCTTTGCAGAAGTGCACATTGGGAGTTCAGCAACTTGACCTGCTTATCGAATTCCTAAAGAAGACGCGTTCTCTTGACGAATTAACATTTATTCTAAAAATTTAACTTTACAAATATTTCGCAACCTTGGGGCTCGTTGATTGTTTGAGAATGGATTTCCTCTCCTCGATCGAGGCACTCAGTGCCGTCACTGCTCGCTTCAACTGCTCCCACGTGGAATCTGAAAGTCTATACTTTTTTCCTTTTCTTCTCTGCTAAATGACAAACGATATGCTCGTTCTGTTGCTCCATTCTTGAGAAGAAGATCAGCGCATCGTTTGCTGTTCAGGAGAAGAGCAACCTCGAGCAGAGTCCAAGGCGGCTTAATCCCCGCGTAGACGCCACATGAGAGCTCTGCGTCTGCCTGAACCGGCCTGAACCTTGATCACTTCCCATTAGAATGGCAACGACTGACATCGATGAGATTCTTTCTGAGCGCCGCTTGCAATGCCTGGTTGTCGTCTTGTTCGATAGCAATCAATGCGCCTGCAGAGTAAATTAGAGCAGTCACGTGGGCTCCTTCACTTCTTCGACACAGCCTCTCTCGATCTCTGCTACTCGGCCTTCCTGTTCCACTTCACCCAAGCAAAGTGGCTAGTGCCTTTGTCTCCATCCCCTCATCTTCTGTAATTTGCTTGAACTTCAAGCCCACCCTAGCAGGCCTAGCTAATGGATAATGATGGCACTCAGAAGTGTTTGTCAAAATTCTAGCTGACCATGGAACGCTAGAGAGGCTATCCCCGTAATCAAACCAAATTCCAAGGAGTTTGCAAGAGTCTCTAAGTCGATCTGGTGCTTACGTTTGTTACGAGATAAGGGCATTAGCAGCCGACTGCCAACTAAGACACGAGAATAATAACAGCAGTGTAATGCTGATAAAATTAAAGTTTAATCTGGAAGAAAGAAAGCGCGCCGGACATAAGGAGTGCACAAAGAGTGCGCTAGAGAGGAGAAGAAGAACGGGAAGGAATAGAGAGAGAGAGAGAGAGAGAAAAGAAGCAAGATATGGCGAAAGATGAACTGACTCATCACGCTGATCATGTTGGTTTTGACCTTCTTCTGAAGCCCTGTGCCCTCTTCGGCATTCTTCTTTCGATACGTTGCAGCCAATGCCTCTGCCCTTTGTTGTGATGTCTCTACGCTGCCTTGGCGAAAGACTGCAATTGCTACCATCAGATAAACTTCATGAACATTGGTTGGCAGGCATAGTCATCGCCATTCTTGAGCAGCAAGAAAGGCGGCCAAGGGAAACGAAGCAAGACAAGAGAGAAATCATTTTAAAACATTCAATCATTAACTACATCAAATAATGTGACGCAAGATTATTTTTTATGGGAGCGAATTGCTGATCATTTTTACCACCCCGGATAGGTGTGTCAGAGAAACCGTTAGAACTTGCTTTTGGAGGCCACTCAAGGACAAGCAATTAAAGAGAGGGGTTGGAAGATGAATTGATGCTTCAATTATCTCATTAATCACTCCTACGATGTCATTAATTAAAGGTATTAGCTACAATTAATTAAACCATTTGAATGGTAAATAAATATAACAGCTAGTAAGTACTTTAAAAAAATAACAGTACAAAGAATCAAAAATACTAATGATAATTATTTGACAGCTTATAAGATTAACATACCATGTGGGCACAAGCCTAAGATTATTAGAGACGAATTTGTTATGAATCGTGCAAAGACGCTATTGCACGGGAGATAAGCCATGGACGATAACAGGCAGCTGTTAATGAGGCCGTGTCGTAAATGAAAGAAACAATGGCAGACTGATTGCGGCTGAACCGTTCAATTACCACGGAGACTTAAAGTGATTTGAAACGAAAGGAAGAGAGCCATGAGAAAGAGGAAGAATTGAAGAGGAAGAATGGATGAAAAGGGCTACGAGAGAAGGATGCATCGAGGATGGAAGAGAGTGACCATCAAAGAAAGGATGACTCGCGAAGGTCACTGAGACACATGCGAAGCGACCGTTAGGATTAGGACAACGGCAACCATGAAATGGTCAGCACTGCTCAGCGAAAACAGAGCAAGGAGAGAAAGTGGAACAGGGTGGAAGGAAAGAGGGAGGAGGAGATATTACTCATTTGATCGGCGAAAAAACCGTGATAGATAACTTTTTTTAATGACAGTTGAAAGACAGTTTTTTAATGCTACAACTGTTCCTAAGAATTTGACCTGGCATAATGGCACGATATATCACAAAAAATACGGTTGGAACTAGAATTCAAACAGTAAAGTGGATACAAGTGAGTGTTGTTCAATCCAATTGATAGGCGGGGTGCAGGAAATGGACCTGGCCAGTCACTGTTTAAGATGAGCGTAACGAGGAGAGTGAAGAGAGCGGTTTGGGAGAAAGAGAGAGAGAGAGAGAGGGGGAGAGAGAGAGGAGAGGGAAAGGAAGATAAGGATGAAGAGTAGTAGTGGTGGTGAATGATTAGTAATGGAAGGAGAGATGGTGACCCCATGAAAGGGTACTGGAAGGGGGGGGGAGGACCAACCTCCAGAGCGACCGGACGAGGAGGGAGCAGCCGCGGCCACTCCGGCTGCCGCAATCCCTGCCCCCACTCCGCTCGAAGACATTAGGGACCTGAATGCATGGCCATCAAAACTTCTTTTCTTCTCCTCCTCCTTCTCTCTTCCGTTTTCATTTTATCTAACGGTTACCTTCATCTTCCAATTATTCGACATCAGCAGATTCAAGGTGATTATGGGTCATCTTTGAAAACCATACCCATGATAAAATTTTGAAAAACTAAATTTGTTGCTGTGAATAAGAATAATTAGAAGTGACAGTGGAACCGATCTGTCACTTGACTCTTTAGCAGAAAGTTTCAGGAACAAACTTCACTTAAATTGCTCTTGACATTTCGCTTTTGACCCAAGCCATTATTCAGAAAATCCTTGCTAGAATAAGTAGGGACCCCGCTGGTAAGTGGTAACCCATGTCGCCCTGTCTGGTACAGCTGGTTGTTCGTCCATGACATTGTACAGCGAAATCGATTGGACGCAGATGAAAATGTGTCCCTGTCTCTTGACAGGGCACGCCGTTGGCCGGACTGAACTGACATGGCAGGCAGAGTCATTTTGCGTCTGGACTGCCATGGGGCCGTGAAGTGGGGAGCGGCGCCGGGAGATCGCGGCGACACCTCCGAGTACGTGGACGTGTAGGCTACGGCGAACTCGTCCGCATCCCATGGCCAGATCCCTTGCCGCTCCAGTTTCCGTGACCCTTCTTGATCCATGCCGAACATGCTTGGAGACCGAGCGGGAAGAGCAGCCAGCCTCCTCCCTCTCTCCCTTCACTCTCCTCCCATCTCACTCCTTATCACTCTCCTCTCACACTCTCTCACTCGTGGCTCCTTCCATGTAACGATTATATGAGTGCGACTGAGCGGTCTCTCTCTCCCTCTTCATCTTTGTCTCGCTCAATCGCTTGCCTGCCTCTCACTTTCTCTCTCTCACTTTCTCTTTCTTTCTCTCTCTCTCTTTCGCTCTCTCTCTCTCTCTCTCTCTTTCTGTCTCTCTCTCCCGATCAGTATGCTGCCAAAACTCTTCTTACCATCCTCCGCCGCGAGCAGCTCTCCATTGCTCTCACTGCCAGACTCAATACATCTCCGATCTCCCGCAATCTTTCTTTTGTTTCTCTCGCGCCCTCCCCTCTAACGTCGTGATATTAGTCTCTACACTTTCCCTGCTCATAAATACATTTCACTGTATTTATCGTGCTTCCTGCTATGCTTTCCCGATGCCATCTTTCTCTAATCTACTCGCCAGGTTGATCAATCACAATATACACCTCGGTATACATACATAAAAATCTGATCATTTCAATATCAATTTTTTTCAAGAGGAATTGGCGGAGGAAGAGAAAAAGAGAGAGAAAGATAAAAGGCGTGCTACTCTCTTCCATATGACTTGTTTTGAGTGTGTCTGGATCTCACATTGCACATTTCGCAAAGAGTAGTCGTCGTCTTAATCGCATTTACATGCGAAATGTCAGCTGTGCGGCAGCGAGAGAGATGCAAAGAGGAACAACGTTCCAGAAGAGGAGGAGGGGGGAGGGTGGAGGGTAACCTCGTGAGATGCTCATCGAGACTTTGCTGGCGGCAGACGAGAGCCGTGGATGCGAGTGCGTGGGCTGCGCCGACGCATACGGAGAGGAGCGGAGTGCCACGCGAGTCGCGCAGCCCCAGCGAGTACGGCTGCGACATGGCAGAGAAGGCACCTGCAATTGGAGGAAGCCTGTAACAAAGTGCTTCCAACATACAGCCATCATTGTATGGTTGATAAGGGAGTTTATTGCTCAACGAAAAGCAATCTCCTTGGTTGACTGCTCATTTTGACATAGGAGACTAGACGATTTTTCTTACTGTTTTGTTTAAAAAAAAACGAAAAGACTCGTGTTTTTATGCATTTTTTAGCTAGGAAAAAATTAAAAAAGGGATATGTATTAGTGACCAAAATGAAGAGCAGTCTCGACATGGTTGTGTGGTCGGATGAAGCGGGCGATGGAGGGAGAGCGATGAGTGATGGCGCCGCCAGGAGCCGAGTTGCGATGCTGGCCACCCTGCCGGGTCGACGACCGACGACGATGCCGCGTCGACTCGGCTCGACTGCAACCACTACCCTTGCAATTCTTGTTTTCAATCTTTTCCACGGCTACATAATGCTTCTCATGCATGAATATTACTTACTGCATCTGTTTTTGTTTATTCTGTTATTGTTATACATTTTATGCTCTCACTAGTCATAATGACTATACTCATGTTCAGTATCATTACTTTTGTCTGTATTTCGAACCTGTTTCCTGGCATGGTGCAATAAATATTGTTATTATTACATATTATTAGTACCTCAACCTGGTTACATTCTTGCGTTCTAGAGTACCTGAGAAATCGATTCTTGTGATGTTGCGAGTGTTGATGATAATGATGGTGACTCGGGAAGTCATTGGCGGAGGTGCTGGCGATGGCGAGTTGTGGAGAGGAAGAGGCACGACGGGATTCGCGAGAGGCGATGACACTCTTCTGCAGCCGTAGCATGAAGAGAATGGCGCGGACTACTGAGCGACGAGACTTCATCCTCTCTTCCTCTCTTATCCGCCTCCTCTTCTTCCGCCTATTCAGGGAAACTCGAGAGCGTCTTTCTCTTCAATGATAAGAGGCATAATCTGCTTGATAATGAGAGGATACAAGCGGATTCTTGGGTGAGGACGACCTCAAGCAAAACACTTCACCCGATTCATACGTCAGCATCACTACTCATCCTCCTCTTGACTTCCTTCGTCACTATCAATGCCAAGCAACATGCTATATATACGCCTGATATCTGCCAACAAAAAGAATGCTAAAGAGTCTTTTTTTCAATGTTTCCATAGGGAATCTTAGATAAACATTACCAGGTGCAAACATAACATAACAAAAGCATTACATTACTAGTTTGTCTGCCAACAATGAGTGAAAAGGCGCAGATAAAAGCGTGGGGTGAAAGAGAGAGAGAGAGAGAGCGAGAGAGAGAGAGAGAGAGAGAGCGAGAGAGAGAGAGAGAGAAAGAGAACGGATGAATTCGAAGAGCAAATCAGCGAAAAGTGCCCGAGACCCATTAGAAGCAGCAACTGCATCGGAATAACAAAAGACGGATGCTCGGTTGCGTGGCGGAGAGCGGAGAAGAGAAGATAAAGACGAGCAGAAAGAGAAAAGAATGAAAATCAACTGAGAAGATGCCACTGAGCATCTCAGGAATGAAAGGGAGAAGAGCTAAAGAAGTTGAATGTCTCCGCTAGACATCAGAATTCGCCCCCGGCCATGCACTCTGGAGGGAAATGCAACGTTGCCCGAGGCACGATGGATGAAGCTTCAATCTCTTCTCTCTCTTTTTCTCTATTCTCTCTTCCTTTCTCTCTATCTCTCTTTCTCTCTCAATGACTATTTGTTGGCCTTTGTGACCGGTCGAGGAGCGGACGCCGTCCGAGCGACGGCCAAGCATGAGGGGAGGAGAGTTACCGCTCTCCGTCCCTTCCTCTGTCACGGACACTTTGGAATGTTCCACTCGGATAGCTTGACACTCGAGATATGTCCCCTCTTGGAGATGAGACTCCTCCATCTCTCGCACCGAGTACGCTTCTCCCTTCATGCATCCCGTGTACTCTGTCCATTCTCTTCCCCTGCCTTCTTTTTGCTCTTCTCATTTGATTTGCCACGCCTCTCCATGACAGAGAGTAGCAGACTGAAAAAAGGAAAAGGGAAGGGAGGGAGAAAGAGTCTGGGTGCATTGGAAATGTGTATAGAGATGCGAACGATTGGAAGCAGAGAGAGAGGGAGAGAGAGAGAAAGAGGGAGGAAGAGAGATGAAGAAAAAGAGAGAAGAAGGGAGTGAGAGATATTGAGAAAAGAGAGACAGAGAGAGAGAGAGACGGATGGGTGGAGAGAGAAAGAAACAAAGAGAGAGAAATGAATCTGGATGGCGACAAAGATTTCAAAGATGCGAGGGATGCTTGCTGCAAGATGTAACACGTGTGGAATGCCACCACAATCACGCATCATCTGCCGTCTCGGAGAAGAAGAAGAATGGCGGCCGGCGCTGCTTGGCACGCACCGCAATCTTCTCACATATCGGCATAAAATAAAAACAATTTTTAGGTACAATAGCTTCCATTTTCCAATATTCTTTGGAAGTAAGATAAAGGTGAACATGAGTGCAAATCAACTTTTGTATTAACTACAGACAAAATAGAGGTGGAAGGTGCTTCAATTGCTCTTCTTTCCTTCTTCTTATAAGTTTACCATCTAAAGATATGTTGCAAGATTTTGAAGAGAAAAAAAACTGTGAGCAACCGCCCAACCCATCCGCGAATTATTCAAACTTTAAAAATCGATATTAATATTAAGGAAAAATAAAATAGTTGTTATCACATTCTCGACTGTAACAGTCGATCGATCTGGAGAGTTGAGATCAAAACTCCATCATATCTTTAGATGCTTCCCTCGTTAGTGATTAAAGCGATAGGGAGGGAATAAGCAACACCGATCTTACAATTACAAATTGTGTTTTTTTCTATTGCTAATCTGAGGGCACATAATAATAGTAAAATACGCTTATACTTGGTTCATAAAGAATTGCTTCCCTCCAGTTTCTCTTTCCCCCTTTCTATCCCTCTTCTCTCTTTGCACTTTCTATCTAACTTTATTTAATTATTGAAGTCATAGCACCATATTAAAGCTGCTGAGAAATAAAAAACTGCTATTGCATTCAACAATTACCTAACCTTCAGGCAATTCTCAAATCAAATGACCTCATACTACCCTTCTCATATTCTTCATTTTATTTGAACTAGCGTAAAATGTTCCTCACTCTCTCTATTTCGTCTTTAACCCATTAAACCGAGTTCATGTTTAGAAAACTCGATAGAAATAGGGTGCATTTAATTATCGTCGTTTGAGGAAATCAAGCCGCATAGTAAAAAAAATAAGAGAAAAAAACGTTAAAATAAAAGCTCACAAAAGGTCAATTTATTACAATAACAGAGTGGGCGTTAACTTTGTGGTCCTTCATTTCATTCCCGCAAGCTTAAAGCAGTTGGAGTTATGTCCCTCGCTTTCTCTCTCTCTCTCTCTCTATCTCTCTATCTCTCTTTTTCTCTTTATTTGCAAAGCGTTTTATTCAAACCAAAATTCTGCTTTTATCTCTGATAATAATAATGATGATGCCACTTAATTATAATCTCTTTTTTGTTCCTTTTCTACAATGCCTCGATGCCTCTCTTCAGTTATTGTGGTTACATATGACTGCTAAATAAATTGTTCTTCATGCGTGACACATCCTGTAGAATGACTTCGGCATTGATTGTTGTTGTTACCTAACATAAGATGCAGCTGCTCAGCCATGACAGAGAAGGCGGCAATTGGGGAGGACCATTCAGGAAGGAAGCAGAGAGTGTGTTGAATGAGAGAGAGAGTGAGAGGTAGGGAAAGAACGACGGAGGGAGAGCGAGGAGAGATAAGTGAGAGCGAGAGAGAGAATAGAGAGAGTCAGAGCGAGAGAGAGAATAGAGAGAGTCAGAGCGAGAACGTAACAGTCCTCGCTTACTCACACTTCTCACTCCGTCTTGGCAGGGACAAATTAATCCGTAGTGTCTATTGTGCGTGACATGAAGAGCACTCATCCCCGGATTCCTCGAGTCTCTTCTCTCATCCCCCCAGAAGCACCGGCTCTTCTTCCTGTCTAAGAATGCCTGTTCCTGCCTCTGCTCTGCCCAGACACGAAATATGACTCTGCTGCCCCACAAACCGTCGAGAGCTCACCGCTCAAAAAGGGAAACTCCACTCTTGTGTTTATATAACAAATGGTTCAAGCTAAGTCTCATCAAGTGTCTCCTTATTCCATCGTAGCTTTCAACTCTCTTTTATGAAGGGAGAAGTCTGTGGTTGTAAGAGAAGATGGGCTACAAAGAAGGAGAGAAAGTGAGAGAGAGAAAGCGAGTGAGAGAGCGAGAGAGAGTGAGAGAGAGAAAAAGAAGACAGGGAGAGAGAGAGAGAGTGTGGGGGGGGGAGAGAGAGGAGAGAAACAAGTGACAGTGGCAGGATGTGTGCATGTCTCGATTGGTGAAGTTGTCCCACGGAAGAAGACGAATCCACCTGTTTCTGCCCTCAACTCCCCTCCTCCTCCTATGAGCGGCCATCAAACAACTGATCGCTCAAGTAGCGACAGAAAGTCGAGCAGAAGAGTACCAGCTCTCTCCTCCCAATTCTCGTTTCTCTTCTGTTTTCTCTTCAACGATCATGTCGTTATACCTCTGATGCAGGTCTCAGACGATTTTCTTTCTCGTGCTCGCCCTCTCTCTCTCTCTCGCCATCTTTCTTTTTCTCCCTCTCTCTACTCTCGGTCTCTCTTTTCTCTCTCTATCTCTTACTCGCTCTCTATCTCTCCCTCTCTGCCCTCTGCTTCCTCCACACTCTCGGCTGATCACTGCAACAATCGCCATCGCCTCGCTCATCGACTTCAATGATTTACAGCCTGCCAGTGCCATCAGTCATTTGCACTCACTAATTCAGAGACCGTAAACGCCTCGGTGCGAACATGCCTGCCTAAGAAAGGAGAGCCAGGAAGGCTGACTGGTAAACATCATACAGCCTTGAAACGATAAAACGTTTTAAATTGACAATCAGGAATCCGATGATCTAACACGTAGACTAATTCCAGTTGATCTTTCCGTTTTCTCTGACTGGCCGTACACTCTATGTGCATTACAGTAGCTACGACAAGTGATGACGGCAACGCAACGTCACTTCGCGGCACCTTTTTTGCTTCTTGCGGATTAAGAAGGAAGACGGAGAGAGAGAGAGAGAGAGAGAGAGAGAGAGAGAGAAAGAGAGGGAGAAGGAGAGGGAGAGCCGCCGGCCGAGCCGGTGGGTCTGGGCCGGCTTTTGGTGGAGCAAAAGGCGGCGCATCTTCCTCTTCTTTATCGGCGCGACTATCAGTTTACATAAGTAGCGCCGATTTGGGGAGCCACACACCTGTTTCCTGGCCGCGCGCCGTCTCTCTGCGGCAATTAGAATATGATCCCCTCGTTTCGGGACATCGTCTTTGCGCAACAAAAGCAACACAGACATGACTGCTGAGTCATCTTTTATGCTTGCAATAACGAGTTCTCCTTTGCCATTCATTCATTTAATGACGCATATGTGTATCAAAATTACAATATATACGGATTAAGAATCCTTCACCTGCTAGGCAAACTTCGCTTGCAAAGGACTTACTATGACAGGAACATCATAACATCGGGATCAGACAACTTTGTTTGCAAAAAAGTGCTGCTATAAGAGAAGCCAAAATTGAAAGCAATAAAGAAAAATTTTGTCTGAAACATGTAATCTGCGGCCAACGGAGTGTTCTGATATGAATGATCGGGAAAATAAAATAGAAAGATATCACTGGACCAGAGGAAGCGATGTTGAAAGGCATGATTTCTCATGCCAAGGAATGAATTCAATTGTGCCCGGTATTACTTAAAGACTTAATGGAAAGTAAAAAGATTGATTAGCTAGAGGACGACTCGCACTTTGATGTCTGTTGTAGTTGCTGTGCAATGCAGAAACGAAGGAGATCTTCATGGGAGACACTGGCGGAGGTCGGAGCTGTACTCCAGAAGGAGGGTAGGAGGAGTGTGCTAGTGGCGGAAGGGACTAACGGCAGTCGACCAGCAGAGACCGGGAAGAGGAGACCACCACCTGCGGCTGACGGAGAGGCGGCAGAGGCAGCGGCAAGGAAGAGTCGAGGATCAAAGGAGGAGAGAGGAGGGACACGATGAGCAGTGGAAGTGACCGGAGGAGGGAGGGCTGGCAGCAGAGAGTAGTACGGATGGTGGTGCGCGGCCATCGGGGACGGCAGCATCCCGCACTTGTACGCGTCCAGACGGGCACGCGCCGATGACGACTGCTTCCGCTTCAGCTTCCCCGTCGTTCCTCCAATGTAGATCTCGTCTTCGCTATTCGTGTCCACCGTCCAGTAATTGCCTGAGATGTATTCATTATGAATATTATTACGCATTAAGCCGACATACAATGACACATCAAAAGACATTACAAGTACACGAACCTTTGCCAGGATCATTGTAGGTGCGCGGCACTTTGACGAAGCATTTATTGAGTGAGAGGTTGTGTCTGATCGAGTTCTGCCAGCCTTGTTTGTTGTCGCGATAGTATGGATAGTTGCTGATTATGTAGTCGTAGATACCAGCCAGCGTCAACCTGAAGAAAAGCAATTCACTTCTAAGCATTATAAAGTCAACTCAAAACAGGATTTTGCACTCAACTTCTTTTAGGTATATATGAATAAGTTTGTTGACAGTTGAATAACAGCAGATTTGGAGTCTATATCAACATGTACAAATAAAAGTTGTTCTCCTATTTTATTTCTTTGTGTCCACACTTCCAGTGCTTTGCTGCACCACTTCTATCTTTCCATTCATGTTCATTCAGAAAGATGAAAGAGTGTACTGGTCTTTTTTGCTCTTTTTGTCTCCACGGTCTGCTACAATTTTCTTTTTCGTTCCGCAATTTTCAGCAATGCAGTATGCAGCACTATTGTCGCAGTTATGACATAAGAAATCGTAAAGTGCGAACAAATTAGAAATAAATTTGAAATCAGAGCATTATCTAAATATTATTTGAATATGCTGATTTGGAGGTGGATAGGCACATTTTTGGTGTGATGTTGTTTAAGTGGAAAGCAGCAACAGCCTCTTCCATCAACAATGGAATGATGATACAAGGAAGGAGAGTGCGCGTGGTTCTCGCGCCTTGTTCACGCTCTCTTCCAGGCTCGCTCTCTTCATTTCACAACACCGCAGCAGAAACATTTTGTCGGCACCCTTTTATGACACGTTCGCCCGCATATGTGGAACTGAGACAATCGAACTGGATGCTTACCTTTATCTTTCATATCTTTCATAACAATATCCTCTATGATCCCTACTTCATCTTTCTCAATCCCCTTCTCTCTTCTCTTTGCTTCTCTCACCCTCCCTCTTTCCGTTTCTCTCTGTGTCCCTCCATCTCTCTCCCTCTCTCCTTCTCTCTCCCTCTTTCTCTCTCCATCTCTAACCTTCCTTCCGGACTGCTGCGAATGGCCATGAGGATGAGGGCATTATAAGAGAGATTGGGTTTGCCACTGTCGCTGGCTGGCTGCTTGGCGGAAGAGGAAGCCGAGCCGGCGGCGGACTCGGATGACTCCGTGCCACTGCTGGTCTCGGCTGCCTCGGGAGTCGCTGCCGGAGAGAGATCACCCGAGCCAATTCCTTGGTCGATCTCCTCCTCCTTGATCGATGGCGCTGAAAATATCTCATTCTAGTTAAGCGATATCGTGTCCATACTTGGCTATATCACTCCATGAGTCGTTCCCTAACACCAGCATCGTATGTAAACCAAGGGTAGCACCGACAAAACCTGCAGCCCCATAAGAGATGAGTACACGACCTGTGGCATACTGTATTGGGCCATTGAGTGGAGGAGAAGGTCGACTGGATGGACATATTAATGAGGGGATGAGGCGTGAAACGAGCCGTTAGAGGATTGAACGAGCGAGCAGTGAATGAGAGGGTGCGATCCATTATGAAAGACGTTTCGGCAGAGCATCGGCCGCTTTGACTTCTCTCTCGCCATCACCTCAGAAGTTGCCGTCTGCTATTGTATATGTGAATCACGCAGGTGTGAGGACTCTATTCAGCTTGAGCAAGTGCGAGAAGCTTCTAGTGCATTTTGCTCCCTTTCTCTCTGTCTCTCTCTCTCTGTCTCTCTCTCTCTCTCTCTTTCTCTCCGTCTCTCTCTCTCTCTTTCTCTCTGTCTCTCTCTCTCTTTCTCTTAATCTATCTAATGTGTTAGAAACAAGCGCGATGCTTTGACTTGTTTGTGCATGTCGCTTCGGCAACTTTAGCCCTCTTATAAGCGGCATCGAACACATTAGCGAGGCTTGTTCGGAGTTCTGGGTGGACAACCAATTACGACAGAGAAGTCTTATCTTATTAGATACGACAATTCATTTGATGGATAGCAGCTGGAAGCGGGAACGCACTGGCAAAGCACTCGTGAACGGATCTCCCATTCAGTTCATCCCTAGTTGAGATAAGAATGTTATACTCGTTCTACTCGTTAGCAAATTAATAGTTAAATACTGCACGTATTTCAACAACGCAAAGATAAGAAGACCGCATTTGTGTGCGAGGCACGCAGTGAGTTGCGAGGTGAAGCAGCTAGCACAACCGCAGGAAATGTACAAAAACACTACCAAGATTGTAGCAGGCAACCGCTGCAATCGCAGAGTGATATCAGAGTGGAGCAGAGAGAAGAGAGAGAGAGAGAGAAAAAAACAGAGAAATAGACAGAAAGAGAGCGAGAGAGGTTATAGAGGGCAGGTGGAAACTGAAAGAAATGGTTGCAAACTGACAATGGAGAGGAGAAACAGCGGTTTCGTCCCTCGGAGATAACGGTTTCGGTTCGAGGATGTCAGCGATGCTGAAGCTGGCCATCTTGTCTTTGCTTGGATCGCAGATTCTTCTCTGTAAAATATTGGCCACTTGTCAAAGATCAAAGGCATAGTGGTCCAAAAAAGGAATGTTAAATGCGATAGAGGAAATGTCTCGAAACAAAGAGTGAAAGATGTCGACAAGTGTGGTGACTTGTCGATGGAGAGGGCAGTTCGAGTGGGGCGGAGTCTCGTGTCTACCCTTCCTTCCCATTCCCTTCCTCCCTTCCTGCGACTCCAGCTTCATCACCCGCCTCTCATCCTGGTCTTTGCAATGAGGAAGAGAAGAAAGAAGCTACAGTAATCCAAAGGCGGGTCAAACTGGCTTTGCACAACACAAACGTGCAGCAAGGCTATCATAACGTGGCGCACACATCATAAAAGCCGGCCTGACCGAAAGAAAAGAAGGATAGTGATGATAGCAGCGAGGACTTTTCGAGTGAAGAATCTAGCTTTGGGAAGCAGACGGAGCTGAGTTGAGGGGAAACATTGCGATGGTGTAAGAGGTGGGCGAGGCGGGGCAGGTGCGGAGGGAGGCAGACTCGAGTCAATTCAGATATGATTGACCACTTTGGTCAAGTCGTGATCTCCAAATATCGCAGTTGAACAATAATCATTCCCTTATCTGTTAAGAAATTGCAGGAAGGAGTACAGGTGAATGCGGTGGATATTGCATCTATCGACCTATGTGTCCCATCTTTTCCATCTAAACCGCAATATTTGCGGCTCAAGAAGCCCGGCAAAACTCATAAACTAAACAGAGCCTAAGGCGCTTGCTATTGGATGGTGAGCCAATGAGAACATGACTGGCGACCAAAGGGGAGACATGGATGAGTAGACTCACTCTCTTGTATTGCATGTATCTCCATTTCAACAGTGTTGACACAACAGGTGACAGCTGAGATGGCATCGGCTCTTCTCCAAGAGAATGGCATGCGGATATGAACAACAGGAATGTCGATATGTTATTACTCTACACTCTCAGCCGTCATAGGAGATGATGGGAGTAAATGACAAAGTAGCGATAGAGAGAACGAGAGAGAGAGAGAGAGAGAGAGAGAGAGAGAAAAGGACAAAGGAGAAAGAGTGCGGCAACATGAGAGGGCAGAGTCGGCTGTCGCTTTTGCCACTCCAAGTTTACCGAATGACACGACAGCTCATTCGCCGCCTGAATGCAGTGTACCAGGATAGGAACAGGCTGACAAGGGGAAGCATCCCTCGGGGGTCAACTTCTTGCCACGAAGGGGGGAAATATTGAGGTCTGATTGACGTGCGGACAGCATCAATGAACGAACAGCCAGTCGGAAGGGATGAGAGGGCGAAGAGAGAGAGAGAGAGAGAGAGAGAGAGAGAGAGAGAGAGGAATGCCAACGAGAAGGGAGTCAGCCCCCCCCCCAATCCACCAGTTCAACTTGAGAATTACTCTAACTGTTAGGTGAAATAATGTATCCATCGACATACATAATACCTCTCATTGTCAGTCCTAATCGGGAGGGGGGAGGGCTCTCTTCCTGTTGGCCTCTTGAGCTTGCAGAGAAGCGCTTCCTCTGGCATCTCCACACTATTGTCTAAGATGTCAGAGTTGTTCCAGAGCATGGCCATCATGGATAATCCAATCATGTGATCGGAAGTCGAGAATGAATGGATTGACGAGGCTCAGCTATTTCAACTACTTTTTGGCTTACATCTGACAGTACTCTCTTCTTGGCTCTCTCGCACTCACAATTTTAGCTCTCTCTTTCTTTCTCTCTCTCTCTCTCGCTCTCGCTTCCTCTCTTTATTCTGCTATCTGTACTTCCTTGCAACAGATCCTTCTTACTTCTCTCTCTACATAGAATAACTTGATGACCTGATTTAACGGATATTGCTGGCATGTAAGCGTGAGTGGTCAGTGTCAACCATAAACTTTATCCCTTTAAGATACGAGTCACTAAAAAACTCCTCTCTCTTCCTCGCTCTTACTCTCTCTCCCAATCTCTCTCACTCTCTCTCTATCTCTGCTCTCTCCATTCAGCAAATCTTTTTTTCTTCTACATATGTCTCTCACGCCTGCTTCCTCTCTTCAGGTGTACTACCGAGAGTAGCAGTTCCTCAACCTCTGCCTCTTTCTCACTCTCTACCCATCTCTCTCTTACCTCTCCCCTCTCTCTCACTATCTCTCTCTCTTTCTCTCTCTGTCTGAACACGTCGATTCCTTTGCTGGCCAATCTAGGGCAGCAGCTGCCATTCGGCTACTCAAAAAGTCATCATCACACATTGGCCACTCCTCTCATGGCCTCTACCCCGTCCGCTGCAGGCTTCTTCTATCGGGGAGCAGAAGCAGTTAGAAGAGTGTCTCAAAGTGACAATGGAGAGAGAGAGAGAGGAGGCTATCGAGAGGAGGGATGACGTTGAGGTGAGGTAGAGAAATAAAATCTGAAAATACATAACGAGTGAAATGACGCCGGAATTGCAAGAAATAGTAGAGTGAAGGAAATGGCTAGAGCGTGATGGGCACGGTGAACAAGGGCGATCAAAAGAAGACGACAATTTCCGGAAGAAGGACGATGATCTTGATTCTACTGCACAATGCGCGATTATGCCTCAGGGAACACATCTAGAGAGAATGAAAGGGAAAGTGCAAGAAAGAGGGAGAGTGAGAGAGAGGGCCAGAGAAAGAGAGAGGGCCAGAGAAAGAGAGAGTGAGAGAGAGGGAGATTGAGAGAGAGATAGAGAGAGAGAGAGAGACAGGATGGTAGACAGAGCGCTACGAAGCATACATTGAATCAAAAAATCTGAAACGTTTGAAAAGGAAAGAAGCTGTAGCATCACGGTTTATTCATCAGCTGTCGGAAGAGTTGAAGCGTGAATGAATCGAATCCAGTCTTTGAACTGCCACCTCTTTTCATTTCTTGTATCCGCCCTATCTCAATTCAAAAGGCTGCATCTCAATATTCAAAGCAAACTCAAACTTAATTGGCATGTTTAATAGTGCCATTGACCAGTCAGCTCTGACAAGAAGTTCAGAATGAAACGGGCGGCCGCCAAGGTGTCTGCTGCTGTTCAGGGCCACCCAGAAAAAGGTCATTCAGCAGCTTTCGTGCATATTCTTTTTACTGTACAGAGAGACCAGGATATAATTTTTCATCCAATATTACTAGAACTGCATGCAACGTTGATTGTTATTATCAATAACGTTCCCGATATTTTTTTGTCATCTTAGTTTTATGTTTGATGAGACAGCAGTCATGTTTGATAATCCCTAAATTGTGAGGTAGTGTTGGGATGGCAAGCTTAGCTCTCATTACTCACGTCAAAGTTACGAGCAGCCAGAGGTACGAGCAGCAGACTAATTAAGGAGATCATAACGAATCCATTCCATGCTCACGTCTGTCTTCCTTTCCTTACTCATTGTTAGGTGAGCTCGAGAAGGGGCTACATTGTCGGTGCTACTTGTCTTTTCTGGAATGCCGTCTTCTCCTTCACTGTTGTCGAAATGGCAAGCGCTGTGCACACACACACGAATAAACTATAGACACGACCATTGGAATCGACCCCAGATTAATTGAGAGGAGGAAATAACAAACTTAGGATTAGCAGCACTGAGACTGGCTTCCGCAGCTGTCGCCCCAAGCAGGCAAGTGACACTCTGATGATGTTGCCTCTCCACTTCACTCTCTTCCAAACAAAACATTTTATCCAGTCAGAAGACCCTACACGGGAACTCCATCATGTTATGGCCACTCGGCAGAAATGGAACGGTGAGGATATGGACATTGTATACTAGTCAATGCTGCAGCGAACATGTCTTCCTCAAGCAATATGTGCATTACAATTCACTCGTCAAGGAACTATTCAACACAATCTGGGACAAAGATAATGAAAATTCAATTTAAACCGGGCATTGCTTGAAGATCCATTAAAATATTGGCTGAAAGTAAAGGCAACACAAAAGTGACTCTAAGCTTAATGCCATAATGATCCTAACAGCGCGCACTATTCTACCAAGAGAAATAAATAATCTAAAAAGTTTATTAGGCGTTCAGATCTAAAATGACGACATTATACTATATCTAGCAAGACGCAAATGGTGCTTAGAATAAGCGCGCGGAGCTGCTAAAGTGCCTGGCATGAGTTGTGACACAAGGGGCGGTATTTATTAAAACCCTAATTCTGAAATAAATGAGCCGCGGTATTTATTAAAACCCTAATTCTGAAATAAATGTTAGATCACAATAATTGGGTTAAATCTATTGCTGACTAGAAGTAGTCGCCATAAACAAACATAGCAGAGTACCGAATGAGATAACAAGTAAAACACAAAAAAAACAAGATGAGGTTACAGAAAATGCAATTCAAACACGACCATTTGTTCGGTCAGGTCGAGATATTCGAGGAGTCAAAGTGATGTCAATGATCTCGCATGTTCCGAACATTTTGATTGGAGGGCCGAAGAAGTTGACTCCGGCTGACACCATCACGTGGGTGTCTGCAAGCTCACTCTAATATTTCTCTCTTTTCTTAGCCAAAAATACATGTGGAAAAAGTGATGAATGAAGCACATTAGAAGAGGAAAGAAGAAAGTCCCATACAAAACCCGTCACCCCGGAACACATGTGAAAGTTGTAGTCGACCTTACTTGAAAAGTGCAAGACAAATTTTTTTCTGACGAAATCTTCTACCTATTTCTCCAGTCCTTGGATAATTTGTGAAGCAAATGTGACAAGGGAATATGAGGGTGGGCGAGAACAGTTACTTATGCATTTCCGACTGAATAAGCTGATCTCACTATGAGATACGGAACACTATAAATATTCAGCGAATTGTTTGAATATAAAGGAACACTATAAATATTCCGCAAATAGTCCGAATACAAATTTATTCCACACAAAACTTTGAACAATAGACAAACCTGTGGATCTGTCATAGTAGAGGCCGTGTGTAAATGCATTTACGGCGTACACAATTGGTGCGAACATGTAGAATTGGCCGGCATGAGTGTGACCTGAAGGAATGCTTGTGATGTCATCATACAAAATATTTTATCTTTAAATAGTTCTCGTTTGCAAAATGTTTGTCATGGGCAATCCAAACTCGTGAGTGAGTGAATGTTGGTTGCACTTTGAGGAAATCGGCGTGTCTTGCTATTTTGAAGGGAATGCCACAAACCGAGCAAAGTGTTAGTTTTGAATCAGAAGAGAGAGGGGAGGGAGTAAAAAAGAAAAGATAACCGGAGAGGATGAGATCGACGTCCTTGCTCTGCTTGGACTTGATGACTGCAGCCGCAGCATTGGGTTGGTGTGCGAGGAGGACGCGGACATCGCTTGGCTGGCAGCCTTGCAGAGCCTTCTGTGCGTCCATTCCATGGCCAGCGATGTGTGCCTTGGCCGCGTACAGATCGTCCGTGCCAGCAATGCACAGAGTCACGTTGTCCTGGCCCGTCTCCACTCGGTGGTTCTCGTTGTGCAGAACAGTGATGCCGCAGCCACGCAGGAATCCGAACCACTCTTCCACGTTGCCGTGCATGTACTCGTGATTACCTGACAATGCACGCGAGCACCTAAGGGAATAGAAATGTACTATACAGCAAAACAAGCGTTCTGGAGATTTTTTGTCACATGTGAACTAAATTAGGTCTCACTTTTGCCAGGGACCCTTACAAAAAATTGACAAGGAAAACTGGGATCCCGTTTCCGAACAGTGAATAACAAAACCAATTGATACCAACCGACGTTCAGCATGTTTTAAGGGAGAAGAGGCCGTTTATACTGGTCAACAGTTTCGAAAAAAAAACTTTGATGCGAAAGGGCATGGAAACCCAACCATAGTATGCTCGCATCAGCAGTAAGGAAAATACATTATTCACCACGAACATACCTTTCGATCATTTTGTTACTAAACAACTGTATGAACAAGAAGTATTGGGGAAAAAATCAGCACTAATTTGCGAAACCAGTATAATAAGTGCAATTATGAACCTGTCGCAAAATATACGCCGTAATTCGCTTTAAGCGAACAGAGCGGACCTGCTGCTTCCTTAAGATTCGTCAAGAAACCGTCTGCCAGATCACCGGAGATCGCAATCACATCTATTGTACAAAATAGTTTTATTAGTTCTGAAGGTAGCAGAGGGATTAAGAAAGAATGAGGGAGAGAAAGTGTCAACCTGGATTGAGCTCATTGGTTAGCGAGGCTATCCGCTCAATTCGCCGTTTTCCAACAGTCGGCCCGATATGAATGTCGCTGAGGAGAGCGATGCGAAGAGGGTGAGCGGCGCCTGGGGGCATGTTCTGCAGAAGATGCATCGATTATACTATTGACCTTTCTGCCCTTCAGGTAGATCTAATCAAACTTCAGAAAACGATACCCATCCCGAAAACAATAGTTCGTCTAATAATTAGCCTTCTTAAGTCTTTCGTACTACTAATAAAATTCAACAGGAGTGAATCTCCAAACTGACATTCAAAGGAATAGAAACATGGGTGATGACAGGGTCGGCAACAGTGGTGAGCACTCCTCCGAGGGCAACGATGAGAGCGGAGACGGCAGCGAAGAGAGTCATCGTGTCACGATTCGCAGCCAGCCAAGACACCACCGGACCGCAGCAACTGCAACTAGTTAGCTACACAAAGAATATTACATCTTTGTAGAGGTAGAATTATAATATTTTCTTAACAGAACTTGGGTTAAAAAGGTATAGAGGTGATGTCACAGAACAAAAATACAACCACTATTATGAAAAAAATGCGTACAATTCTCTGTAGAAGCGGCTGTTACGGTAGAAGCGAGAGATGTGATGGAAGAGTTCACTGATGAGAATGAAGATGAAGACGTGGAGATAGGTACCGACGGCAGTGAGGGAGAGAAGGGCCAGCACATTCGGTTCTTGGCCTAGCCAGGCGTAGTAGAAGAAGAAGGACACATGCGACAGCAGCAGGAACAGAGTAATCAGAGATCTCAATCAAGTATCTTCTAATTCCCTTCATCAATAACTCATACGCTACTTTGAACACTATCCGATACCAGACATAACATGTAGAAATGCTACCTTTTAAAGAGGAAGATGCTCCACTAAGGTTACATCTGGTAAAGATCTCCATAGGCCGGAAGAGAAGAACTGACTTGCAGATATCAGCCAGGCATATCTGTCTCCATCTGTTTCCGAATGGAATGACGGCATGGCTCCCATTCTCGAGAATGCTCAAAACAACTCAAGGTTGACAGTCTAATTCCCTCCAATTTGTTTTGTGCTCAAAAGAGCCAAATCCGGATCGGGCAAAACACGAAAGAGATGTCATATGGTAATGAAGAAGTAAAGTAACGAGAGAATACGAACCATTTCGGGAAGCAGATTTTGGCGCTCGCATGAGTTAGGCGCCTCCACAAGAAGTACGACACGATGCACATTATAAACTGCAGAGAAACAATGTACACGGATGCTCTTATTACTTATTTGAATTAAATACGATGAAAAATAGCAGAATGGCTGAGTGGTTTTCTTTAGCTTGAAAAAATATTAAACAAAGAATATATTACTAACTTAAGCTGAGCGAACCGACCTCAAAGTTGGAGAGTTGTTGTGTTCGAACAAGTCGGTAGTACTCGACTCCGGAAACCTTGAATCGTAGAGCAAGGAAGGCCAGCTGCACTACTCCAACGCAGATGGAGAAGGCGATTATTAACGTTCTGGGCCTCATCTGGAAAGTGCAGAGTATGTGAACATTATAAAATATTTAGGCATGTGCAGGATATCCCAAGAGCAAATACATAAGCGTTAAGGTTGGCGCATGGCAAATCTCACCTCGTGGGACGAAGGCATCACTCAATGTTGACACTGCCCAAGCCAATTGTCATGCGAAAGGGCAAGGGAACAGTGGGAACATTCAACAAAGTTGCAAGCCACTTATGGAGAGAAGCGAATCACTGCATGCACCGCACAACGAACACATCAATTAGAATTCACATATCACAAGGGTGAAAGGAGAGAGAGCACGATAATGCAAGAGAAGGAGAGAAGCAGAGGTGTTAGAGTGGATTACGAGAGAGATGGATTACATAGAACACAGCACAACAAGAAGAGTTGTCTCACCCTTGGAATGGTCTGTTTCCTGGGAGTGGCGAAGGAGGCAGCCAATGGGTCTACTTCGTCGGCCTCGGCAGCGGAGAAGTGCGCCGCCGTCATCCACACTCAACCAGCGCAGAGACATTGTCATCACGATTGTGAAATAGGAAATAGAGTGGAGCAGCTTAGCTGCACTATCATTGTGAAAGACGAGAGAGAGAGAAGGAGAGAGAGAGAGAGAGAGAGAGAGAGAGAGAGAGAGAGAAAGCATACTGAACGGACTGCCATAACCTGATCGAAACAAGAAAGGTGAGAAAAGGCTAGATAAATGAAAGGGAAAAGAGAGAATGTCGCGAGAGTGCTCTGCTGTTATGCAAGAAGATACCGAATCGCACTCGCTGAGTCACCTTAGAAACCTGTGCCGTGGCCATAGCCGCACAGTGTTTGTGCACTCGCTTCTCCAACTTCTTACAAACTTTGCTCCCTTCCACTTACGATTGCCGCCTAACGATGAAAAGTGATAAGGAACGGAGATACAAGCGCCATTCGGAAAGGCTCAGTATACCTACACTGTGGGTTGTGCAAATATATCTTGCCAGGGAGAGAATGAGAAGGTTCCAAGGCCGACCATGGCAGCCATGGACAACACAATGGGCGGTTGTTGCCGACAGAGAAGAGGGGGTGCAAGAGTCCATGGAGGCCTGTCCCGGCACACTGGTCGAGCCAACTGCGCCGTTCTCTCGCTCTCGCCCTCCATGGCCAGTCGATTGCTTCCAAGATGACGGCAACCACACAAGGAAAAACAGCGAGGAAGAAGCAGAGGAGAGGAGGAGAAGTGGAAAATGAACCTCTAAAGGTGCCGCTCGCTTCTCTTCTCTCAGCTCTCCTTCTGATGATGTTACTGCTCAGTCCTCTCGCATCATCTTTGAAGATGCAATCACTGCGAATTCATTCCTAGTCACAAATCATAGAAAAATCAATGCCACAGACGTAATGCCAGGACCACTTGTCTGAACACACACACAACAATGAAAGCTGCCGCTATTAAGCCATTCAAACGAGACGAAGCATAAAGAACTGGCTTGTACTACGCGAAATGTCATCAGAAAGCAAAACCAGAATAGAAGAGCGAAAGAAACTGTGATACCGCTGATAACAAACGCAAATATCACTGCACTTCTCTATAGCTCTTTCAAAGCTTATCCTAATTGTGGTGAATTTACTTGATGAAGTTTTTAATTACTCGACTCGGCACACGCAATACAGTACATTGATTTAAAACAACACTTGAAATATGCATAAGCATTTTCATTGTAGGGCACATTGTCAATACTTCATTGTTTTCTTTACTTCGAGATGTTTGCTTTATTCTTTACCACTTTAACTAAGAAAAGCGGCTTCCTTTTGTATTAACACGTGGGTTTCGTTTGCTCCAATCCATGAAATTCATTGCTATTTGCACTTAATTTTAAACTTTTAACTGTTTTTTTTTCATTTCTGTTTATTTATTTTTTTAATTTTTAAATAATAATTTATTATCAGAATCATCAAAGCTCTTGTTGTGTTAATTAGGTAGAGCTAAACATCTCGGAGTTTTTTTTATTATTCTGCTGGTGCAATGAATGAGATCCAGTAGTCAGACGTGAGGAATGGCAGATTGCATGCGCCAGTGCTGTCTTCTACTTCAACAACTCTTCCGCCCTTCTTCCTCTCATTCCATACATTTTACTCTACGTCTCTCATTTTGCTGTTAGTTGCATCCTGCTGCGCAAAGTTGTCTGAGATTGTTTGAAGCTTTATAGCTCTCTGGCTGTTCTACATTTAGCATCTTTTTTCCACGTCTGTTTGTCTTCTTCTTCCTGTCTCTCCCATTTCCTTTTGTTCTCTACCGCGCTCTTTCCCTCTCTTTGACTTTCGATCGAATATGATGACCTGTCGCTCGGAGCAGTTTTTTTGCGTTGTGGTTCATCAACCATTTCGCAGCTTTCTGCTTTTTTCAAAGCATGTCATTTGTCCTCCATAATTTTTTCCCTCTCTCTCTCCCTCTCTCTCTCCCTCTCTCTCCCTCTTTCTCTCTCCCTCTCTCCCTCTCCATCTCCTACTCTCTCTCTCTCCCTCTCTCCCCGCTCTCTCTCCCTGCCCTCCTTCTTCACTTTGTCCTGCATGATCGATCTGAAGGTTTTCTTCCATCACTTCACTCTTTCGTCTACAGTTGACTCCTTTGCAGCCGCTCAAGCTAGAACGGCAGTTGTTGCGTCTATTGAGGCCGTGAACTAGCAGGTGCTCCCTTTTGTTATCTTGCCGTGCTCTCACTAATCGTCTTCGCTGCCCTCTTCTCGTGCACTTTCTGCCTCTCTCTCTCTCTCTCTCTCTCTCTTTGTATCTCTGTCTATCTTTCTATATCTCGCTATCTTTTTATCTTTCTATTACATTCTTGATGTTTCTCTACTTGGCAGCGTGCTCTTTGTTGCCTGTTTTCGCGTTTGCACGCTGACCACGCGGCCTGGCAGATCAGTCACGCGCTTCAGCCTAGTCTATAGCCACACCTCGAATGATCTCTGTGTCTCTGTGGCCTCTCTCACTTTTCTGAACTTTACTGATCTCTTCGTTTCACTCCTGCCCTCCACAGCCTGACCCTGCTATCATTATCACCGCGTAGCTTATCTGCAATTATCGCAGTTCGCATCCCTCTGCTCCATTGTGAACTGTGTTTCGGTGATAAATCGCATTTAAAATGAAACTGTTATGTCTCTCTCTCTCTCTCTCTCTCTCTCTCTCTCTCTCTCTCGAAACCCCTCTATTTTATCTCTCTTTCTCTTTCTTTGTCTCGCTTTGTCTCTTTTACTTACGTATCTCTCACATTCTCGCTTACGACTTCTCTTCACTATCTCGTCCCACGCTATTGCAAACATATCTTTCGTGCTAATTCGTTCTCTTTTTGCCCAGAAATGCTTTCTATCATTATTGAGTTTGTTCTTATCGCCTCTTCTGTTTTCAAACTCTTGTGAATTTCTTTGGAAATGAAATGCTTCTTTCAGTGGTAGTGCAAGATGTTAACGACCGGGACGACTTCTCCATCCGGGCGGATCAGCCGAAAGCTGTCATCTACCAAGATCGCCAAGCAGCTCGCGGTCAGCCTTCACTTTCGTGACTAACGTTACTTTACTGTATTCCCATTTTGTCCATACTTCAGAGGATAGAAAACGTTCTTTACAGGGCTTGTCTGTGAATACGGATCCCAGCTGCGATTTCGGAGAGACTGCAAGGAGGGAAGGCCGCTTTGTCTTCGAATGCTCATGGGAAGTAGTCAACAAAGGTAATAGTTGTCGTTTAAAATAAATGGATTCTTGATTTTAATAGCTCGTTTTTCCTTCATTCCCCTTCTTCAGTGGGCGGCATCTACACGGTGTTGCGCACGAAGGCGCCGGTGTCGACGGATGAGCTGGGCGACCAGTACTGCATGCTCGGCCCGTACAACGACGAGCGGGCCAAGATGGAGCTGGAGGTCCTCGAGCCGGACAACGCGGCCATGAAGTACGCGCTCGAGCAGACTCGTGAATGCGGCTTCCAGGTACTTTTGGATGGTACTCTTCCCACATTCCAAGTCTATCTGCTCGTTAAGGTGACCTACGGTCGTTGGCTGATCGACGGATACCCCAAGGTGGTCCTCTTCGACATCGGATCCGCTGCTTGGAAGCTGGACCACTGGAAGCAGGAGGTCCGTTTCAATCGGCCCGCAACTACTCCCCTTTTTACGGTACTCTCTCTCTCTAGCTCTGGGACTCACTCCACATCGGAATTCCTTGGCATGACCGCGAGACTAACGACTGCCTCATCTTTGGCTTCATGGTTGCCATCTTCCTTCAGAAGGTAACCATTTTTTAAATTTTTTGTTTTATATTTATTTTATTTTAGACGAAAATTTAATATTCAAGCTTTATTTATTTTCCAGTTCGAGCAAGCTTTGTCAAGTGACGCTTCCTTTGTCGTCGCCCACTTTCATGAGTGGCAAGCAGGAGTCGGGCTGATCATATCTAGGTTTGCTATCTGACACTACGTCATATTACTTTAAGCATGTTTGTTACTATCACAATGAATGAAATTCTGGTGACATTATTCAGACTGTGGAAGTCGAACGTGTCTCTGGTGTTCACGACTCATGCCACTCTTCTCGGACGTCATCTCTGTGCCGGTGGAGCGGACTTGTACAACAACATTGAAACGGTCAATCAAGGGGAAGCAGTGCTGGCCATGTTCATTTTTGGCCGTAGTCTGAATTTGAAATACTCGGGGTAAATTAATCTATTGTTATTATAAGCGCATTGTTATCAAAGCATCTTTATTTTCCCTCTACGCTGTTCTTTTTTCTTGAGGAAAACTCGGCTGATGACGTAATGTAATTAATATTTCACATGTTCAGTTCGATTGCGACCGTGAAGCTGGTGAAAAGCAGATCTACCATAGATACTGCCTAGAGAGAGCCTCTGCTAACATGGCTCACGTCCTCACGACTGTCAGGTTCGGAGAAATGGGAACGTTATTAAAATACCATAAATTTTATTGGTTGTCGCTTGAAATTTCATATTCATTTTTGTAAATCGAAAATTTTTGTTAATTTAGCGAGATCACCGGTCTTGAGTGCGAGCATCTTCTCAAGCGGAAGGCAGACATCCTCACTCCGAACGGGCTGAATGTCGTCAAGTTCGCAGCGTTGCACGAGTTCCAGAATCTCCATGCTATTGCGAAGGAGAAGATTCACGACTTCATTCGTGGCCACTTCTACGGGTGCACATCAGCTTATCCCTTTTTTTCATCTAGCCTAACTTTATCTTTTGACCACCTTATTGCAGATTATCTGCCTGATTGCATTTGGGTACATTAATGTTGCAATTTTATTATGCTTTGAAAAAAGTGCTCCTAATGATCTTCTTTCTAGTTTGATAATGGTAGTCATGAAAAGAGTCGAAATAGAATCCTCAATAATATCCTCACGTTGGCTTTTACAATAGAGTGAGATCAGAGTTTTAACACCTCTTGCTTCAAGGTTTTTTTTGGAAGGGCTCTACCACCAACAACAGGGAGGGTGCAGTGCAGAAAATCTAGTGAATTCGAGCGTTTTTATATCGTTTAGGAAGGATCTCCTATATTCCATAACAGTTTTTCCGGAGGGTTTCTGGCAAAAGTGAGAGCTATTTAAACACTGAAAAATAAATAGAAGAATTATCAATTCATAGTTTTTCAGGCACATGAACTTCGATTTGGACAAGACAATCTACATGTTCACCGCTGGGCGATATGAGTTTTCGAATAAGGGTGGCGACTTTTTCATCGAATCCCTCGCTCGACTCAACTACAAACTTCAGGTGAGCTGTATATTTATTCAGGACATATTTGATAATGTGTCGATTTACAAACTGGAACTATTTTTTTGTACTATTACTTGGGTTTTGACTCTAGAATTTTTTTATCAACATGAATTTTTTTTACAGTTCATTTTTTTCATTTTTTTTTAATGTGGTGTTGATGTGTCTAACTTGTTGACTTGTTTCAATTGTTTTAATTGAGCATATGCTTTTGTACTTGAAAGTCAGCGAGATGTACTATTACCTGTTCGGGGTAAGTTTTATTTTAACCCCAACTTGTTCTTGTAATCCATCCGTCTTTTTTCCGAACTTCGCAGTCTAATAAATCTGCAAACGGGTTTTGGATGAAATAGGTGGTTAAGATGGCAGGGCAAAGCCTTGCTTGGGTTCGTTTTAGTATTTGCATGCTGGCATGGCCTGATGGCTTCTCGCCATCTAATGAGCTAAATCACGCCGTTGACTCGATGGCTAGCGTCTGCATTCTTCGCTCAATCTTAATCCAGAACAGAGGAAACCACAATGGCCATCAAATGTAAAGAAATCTTTTGTATTCCTTTCTCTAGGTTTGCTGCGTCCTGGCTTCCTCCACTGCACGAACGTTGCGATATTGCATTGCCTGAGTTTGATGAGATTGTCTTTGCGACCTTTTGTCGCTGTTGCCATTGGGTCCTCAAGCACGGAAGAGTTCGTTGCCCCTCTTGAGGATTCCCAACATTGCATAGAGAGGAAAATATGTGTCTTGGCTGTGCCCACTGACTCGCGAGGTGAGGGTGTGTCTCTTCAGCATGTCTTGCCGGTCCTCAGCTGATGCCTTTTTACTGTTACCCCTTCTATGCTTCTTATTACCTTCATTCGCCAGGGAACGCCGTTCCCTTTTCCGATGCTTCCCTCTAACATCCAAAACAAGCAGACGCTGTCTCTCCACTACTCATTGCCTCTGCGAAATGAGCCTCGGCTTATGCAGTGACATTTTTTGGTTCCTTCGGCGTGCATGATGCTTCAGAAGTTATGCATCCCTTTATTTTGCCAGAGACTAGGATGTACCTGTCACAAGGACGAGTGCGATGTTGACTGCTAAAATTAATTTACGTTTAAATTTCAGAGATCTAAACCATAGAACAAGGGCACACTTGTAGTGCATTAATTTTTTTCAATTGTTTTTTTCTTCTTGTCATCTCGCGAGGTTTTGTTTTAGATAGTCGCTTTTGTCTTATTTTGCCTCGTTCTCCCGACATATTGAAAGGATACGAGTAGACGCAGCAGAGAGAGAGAGAGGGAGAATGAGTGACAGAGACAGAGAGGGACGAGAATGGATATCTCCGTTTTCTTTCAGCTCCGGGAGCCTCCTGGATAACAAGTAAAGGAACGTGCATGTTTCACAATGAGAAAGTGATACCCCGGAGTGGCAGCCGCCAGTAACACTCTCCCACAGCGACGCTGAAGTGTGGGAAGATAACCGCCAAGAGGCCTATGCATCCAGCACAGCCTGCCTACCTGCCTTCGTACCACTCTCTCACGCCCGTCTACCATACTCAGTATACAGACACAGTGTGACGTGATGAAAGCAGCGGGCAATCGATCTGCCTACGGTCATAGCGAATGATAGTTAATTGAGATCGAATAATAAAGGAAAAAGAGCTAGATTCCCGAATTCTCTCATCAACTTCTATTGTATCTGAAGAGGCAGTCCTATATTGTAGATGAAAAAGAGATCCGAAATGCTGATTTCATAGCTGCGGCTCACAGTGCCATCTGGCAGTGGTTTACTTCTAACGATTACAACATCGCATTGTGTAAGCACTTTAATGGCCGGACTGCGTTGGTCACTGCGACCAAGGACCACATAAATTTTGCCTTGCAAATTAGTTCCATCTTCCACTCTGAACTGTGCTGTTTCTACATCGGTCAGAGTAAGACATCAGAAAGATCGCGATATTTCAAGAAAGAAAAGGTCGATTTCATCCTCTATTGTTTTGCAGTTATGGTTGAAATTCTCTCTTCTTTTCTTTCTTGGTGGCCCCTCGACCCACTTTCCCAGGGTGCTTTCCGCTGGCTTCGCCATCTTGTCACAACTAATCCACTTAAGAGACATCGGAAACTCTTGCATTCCCTGGCGACTCATCCATAAACAATGCGTCATTCTTTCTGAGTTTTCTTAGTAGTTTAGTTAACTATTTTGATGCCATGAGCCTTCACTTTGTTGCGAAAGAAGAATTGTTTGCATGGTCTTCTTTGATAGTGTGTTTGTATCGGAAGAGACTAGGATCTAGTCTCTTCCGATTATGTAGATTATCCTGCTTGAGCTGAATCCCAATTAAGATTATCCCTAGATCAAATCCTTATTTGTGGCAAAATTTAATAATGAGTAAGAATAGACAGTCGTTTAGTTATACTCATGAGAATTCAGAATTTGCCTTTTCACCATCATTTCTTGTTGGTTAGAGCGAGCTGGGGAATGATTAAGATATAAAGAGATAAAGAGAGACTGACGGAATACGAAGAGAGACTAAAAGACCGTAGAGAAAGAAAGAAGAGAGGAAGAGGGCAGGACAATAGGAGAAGATGACCGACAGCAGAGTAGGAGAGAAAGCGTGTCTCCTTTCTCCTGTCGTTTGCCCCGCCCATGATGGTGGCGAAGGGGCGGGCCACGCGAAGCAACAAGCCTTTCCATGGGTCCGTATAGTCTCCTTGCCATTCTCCTTTGGCCTTCCCCCTTAGCCACTGGTCCACCGGAGGCTAACATATTCCCGGCTTCCTCGTCATGATCCCCTCGGCTGAGCACTGATCACCTATATTTCAAAAGACATCATGGTTGATGTTGACACAGCAGCCCTCACTCTCATTATCCTTTACTCTACACTGGCGGTGACTGGCCTCCTAGGTAACCTTTGGGTAATGTTCACTGTGTCATCCCAGTTGGTTGGCTGCTCACTACCTGTTCATGGTAATCGACACAGACCACTAAAGACAGTGGTTCAGTCCTCAGCCTACATCTACTTGCTTCTCCTCTCAGTGGTTGACTTAATCAGCTTCGTGTCCGTTCCTCTTCTTGTCACTGATATCATCGAGAATCGATTTCCATTCGACCTTGGTCTCTGTAAGCTTCTCTTCATATGCGAAGGAATGAACAAGTCGCTGTCTCCACTAATTCTCACTGCGCTGTCTATAGATAGGTCAGTTCCTCGACATCTGAACTTGTGTTTCACACACACTTATTTTCTAACTACGAACTGTTGATGCACGAAGAGCTCAAATGGTTTCATTTTCCAGATACATAGCAGTCTGTCGACCGACTCTGCTGTGGCTTCGCCAAACCCGCTTCGCTATTCTCGTGGCTGTGCTATGCTTTAGCGCGTCCCTCTTCTTCATTGTGCCCGTAGTGATGGCTGCGTCTGTGGACACAATGCTCGACTCGAATGGAAAGCGTCGCGAGAAGTGTTCGGTGAAACTGGAGACCTTCTCTGATCGTTTCGATTTGCTGCACGGCGCATTCTGCTACTTCGTCCCCCTCATTCTCATTTGCGCCGTCTACATCGCCATCTTGAAGAAGCTCTTCCGCCACACTCGCCGCTCGGCTGTTGGCCGCCGCACCTCGATCTCCCTCTCCCGTGTTGTCCGCTGCTCTGTTATGGTCGTCGCCTTCTACTTCATCTGCTGGACCCCGTACTGGACCATGCGTCTCATCGCCCCATTGCTCGGAGGTTTGTTCCTTACTCCTTCTTATTTCTTTTGATTTTCTTCTTATTCTTATAGTTTTGTGCGTGCGCATAAGTATAACTCTCAGAGTTATAAATCCCCATTGTTCTGTGCGTAGCGCCTATAAATATCTCTCTCTCTCTCTCTGTTCTCTTGGATGTTGCTTGTCCTGCTCGTATGGGTAATATTTTGGATCGACCTATACATGGCCTGAGCTGATGAATAGTACAGATATACGACGGCTGTTGTGCCAAGCTTTCAGTCTGAAAGCAGTCGCAGATATAAAATGCGAGAGGGGGGATGGATGAAGCGGCCCATTCTCTGATGGTTGTCCATTCTGGGTTCGGCCTGGTCCATTGCGAGCCGTTGTTCATCCCCTGCTGCTGCGCAAACAATGTACGGCTTCAGGGCTGACGAAGCAGCAGGAGAGCAAAAGGCAACTAGCAAACCATGCCATTCATGTTATGTCTGCGGCGCAACTCTTGTTATCTCTCTTGTCCTATCTTTTTCACACACCCCCCCCCCCCCTCTCTTCTCTCCTTCTCTATCTCGCCCTCTAGTTTCTTTTCTCTTTTTTTTTCTCTTTCCTATAGTGTTCCTCTATCTTTGTAGTACAATCCGTTTCCACTTTTCACCTCCGAGAATCTTCAAATATCTGACGTTTTTTTTATTAAGTAAGAACAAAATTTTCAAGTATAACTGTTGTTGCGGTTCAAGATAATAATGTCTCAAAAGAACCTGTTAAGTCAGCTTGTAATTGCTCAGCGCCTTTTAATCGGTGTACCTTCTGCTAATACTTTCTATTCGATGAAGCAGACGAACAGTGAAGGAGGTGAAAGCTTTGAAGCTGAGTATGACAGATATGAAGTGCATGAGAGATGCATGGAGCGGATTCCCTCATTCTTTCTGCCTCACTACATCCCAAGCACATCGTCGTCTTTGTAAAACAAACAAACGCGCACATTGGGCCGAGGAAAGATGAAGCTTCTGCTTGTCTCCGATAAAGAAGTCCGCTGAAGTGACCTAGTTTTTGCTCTTTGCTTGTGTTGATCTTCAGCTTCTACAGTCTTCGTAGCCAGCTAAACAATTGTTTCTCTCTCAGGATAGAATTATGAGATACATATCTACTTCCGGCTTACATAATATGGGAAGTGATCGAAAATTTCTTAATGTCTGTGAGCTATAAAACATCTGACAGTGAGGATAGTGCCAGTCTCCGTGGCCGACTTCAGATTCCCTTCCCAACCGGCGCTATGCCTACCGCGTACCTGAGAGTGTCTACCTTGGCTCCCCCTTTGTTTCCGTCCCAGCTTCGGGCTTAGTGCGGCAAGAAAGAATAGTTGATGGCCGGGTAGTCTGGCCTTCAAGGCAGGGAACGCATTGGCGCTCTCCTTGGCCCACGCAAATACGTGGGGCAAAAGGGTTCGTTGATGCTGGCTATAATGTCATTGTTACTAATCTAGGCCTCTGACTGGAAGAACAAAAATGGATCGGAAGTTTTTTTTTTAGCACTTTTCATTGAAATACGGGTATTTCTATTTTTAGCACATTACCTAGCCCTGGGAACTTCTGGTTGTTTTTTTTACATGACGCAATGATTGCTCTGATTGTGGGAGTGCACCCGGGGAGCAGATGCAGCTGATGTGTTCCTTCAGCAGATATAGAAGTTTTCGTTCTCTTTATCTAAGATGACAGGGCGTGCACACTGGGAGAAAGAAAGATAGATGGTTGAAGATGCCTTCTATGGGACGTCGGTCACTTGATCCTAGCAATCCGCAATTCCAAATGGGCACGAACGGAGTGCCAGCTATGGCGGCATGACCGAAAGAGGGTTTACTGTTTCTATGCCAGTGGATTCAACTGTCCATCTGGACACTTGGGCCCCCTTTGTCCTTTCTCTCTCTCCTCTGGCTCTCTCTCTCTCTCTCTCTCTCTCTCTCTCTCTCTGTCTTTCTCTCCCTCTCTCTCTCTATTTCTGTCGTGCTCTCCCCTTTCAACGCTAGTAGCCTCGTACCAAGCGCTGAGTCATGAAATACGATCTTTTCCTTATCCTTGTCATGTACTGAATGACCACGCGCCTGCGGATTCCCCGATGTGCTAGCAGAGTACTTAACATTCTCTTTCTATTATTTGACTTTAGAATTGTGGTCTCATCCTCTCATGCTTATAACTCCTATAATTCGATCTGAGTTGAACAAGTGAATTCTATAAGCAATATGTGTAGAGCATGAATGCCTAGTTAAAATTGAAATTTTAAGAAGTAGTTTTACTGTTCTGGTAATCAATCCATCGCTGAGCGTGTGCCATAGACGCTCTCTTATCTGTTTGCTTTGTCTCTGCGTCTTAATTTCAATCTCCTTTATGAAGAAATTCAATTACTAATTTAAAACATTTCAGCGCTGGGAACCGGCCACGATGACAGCGGAGGGCATGCCGTGAACGTCATTCATTCCGATGCATTTCGCGCAAACTTATCTGCCTCTCCGTCACATCTGCTGTCCTCACCTTTGAATGCTTCTTCTACTTCTCCCATGCCATTAGCACTCCAACTTGCTTCTCCCGAGCTAGGCCAACAATTTGCTGAGGTAGAGCATATCCTGTCCGAACCACTGGAACAGGCCGTGGTGCTAGATGACTTCAACAGTGAGTCTCTGCGTAGTGAGCAAGCAGAGGCACCTGACTTTGCGAGCGTGCTTCTAATGTATCTACTGCATGCTCTCCCCTATGCCCAGTCTGCCTTCAACTGGCTCTTCTACGCCTTCCTCAACCGTAACCTGCGAAACTCTGGAACTCGGGGATCGCAGACTATTCGGTCGACAATTCCAACTTCCACCCTCTTTGAAAATCCTCTTTCATCGAATGGAAATCCCCTGTGGAAGAACATTCAACAAGTGGGGAGCCATCTCCGCACTGCTGGCATTGACACTGGCAATCTTCTGCTAAAGAGGTCACCCTTCAAGGCACGATCTCGCGTCCAGTCAAGGTACAAGCTGGGCTTGTTTCTGTCGTTTTACTTGACTAACATGTGACAGGAGTGAAAACTGAGCATGAAAACAACGTATTTGTGAATATGTGAGAGAATATAACTAATGTTCTGGGCTGTGAAAGCGATATTTCATTTCGTTGAATCCTGCAATGTGACAACTTATGAGTCATGCCGTGCTCAGGTCGTCAACATATCTCAGTGCGGTGAACGGGGGTAGTCATCTATGCACATCTCTCGTGGACGTGGCCGAGCGCCGTCCAGTTACTTTGATCCCTCGAGCGGAGCCATCCCTTATCCACGGCACAAAGTGCGTGTCCTTCAGTGAACTCCCTCGTTCCATATCTCCGATGCCCGATGAGAAGCACCGTCTCATCGACAGTGCTAATGATACTGGGACTATGCCAAAAGTCAACGACGTTTCTGTAATTTCTCCTGTTGTCCCTTCCTCGGCCGCACCCTCTCCTACCCCTTCCATCACCGCCTCTGCTAATGCTGAAACTGCAGATCTCGCAGCTGGAGGTCTTAGTGAGAGCACTTCTGTAGAATGGCTGTAGCTTCTTTTCTTTTTGCCAATTATGCATGAAAAAAAAATCGAGAACAACATTTTGTTTGCATTTTCTATTTATTGGCTTAACAGGTGACTGAATATTATGGGTTGGCGGGATTAAGTCATCCGACAGTCCAGAGCTATAGTTAGACATTTAAGGTTTTCTCTTGATACATGTACCAGTCAACGTATCACAAAACAGTAGTGATGTTGCACCGTTCCATTTAGAAAACATCCCATCTTTCCATTGCACGGTTTCTGCACGAGTTTCAATTATACTTTTTATTACTATTGTATTTTATATAGAAGTGATAATCACAGTGAATTTCTTGATTCTATGCATCGGTGTCTTAATCGGTCCGATACTTGTGGATCTCGCTTGTTCCGTGAACTTTGAAATGTGGCATTATGCAGTGATCGAATTATTTTTCATTCAAATAAATCAGATATAAATATACCCAAGAATTGCTCAGGCATATACTTCTCTATTCATAGAATACCGGCTGATAAACAGTGAAAGTAACAATCACGTATGATATGTTGACATGACAAATATTGTTGACACAAGACATCGCAATGTAGCTCTTGAAACAAACAAAAAAGTGGTAATTCGGCCAGACTTAAACCTTGATAAAATTAAAATAAATATGCTAATCTATTGTTCTCTGTTTAGACAAGCACGGATCCGCGCTGCAAGGATGTCACTGTCATCGCATTCCTGATCTACCCCGCTGCGGCGCACTCGTTCAACGTGGAATCACTGAAGGGCCAGGCTGTGAGCAAGCAGCTCAAGGAGACCATCTCGCGCATCAAGGAGAGCGTCGCCCAGCGCATGTTCGAGAGTTGTGTCAGGTTGGCTGTCATATCTTCTCTCTCCATCTCTTTTCTCTTCCCCTCACACTCTGTATCATTTTCTGAAGTTTTTTTTTGTGCAAAAAAAAGTATGAAACAGTCAGTTTCCGGGCGCTGTAGAAATAAGGGAGAGTGAAGGAAGGTTGAAAGGAGATCGTGTTTCGTCTTTGTGAGAGGCGCTTCAGCGTGTGCCCCCGCGCTCATTCCTGATTCAAAGCATCACGCATCGCCTTCTTTGCAGCATTGCTACCTCGTGCCAATGGCCCCTGCAGAAACACACTTCCATGCTTAGCTACCTTACCTGAAAAACGTGAGCGATCTCAGGGGTTCACTCCTCTAGTCTGCCAAAAACTGGGTTTCATACTTGTTGGAAGCACTTGAACAAACAAAAGCAACAATCCTTCCTGAAGAACGATAATTGTATTTCGTATAATGCGCAAAGAGCACAAGAGCTACTTGACCTGAGCAGGTCTTCTTTCAGAGGTAAAATTCCGGAAATGGATGATGTTCTTCTTCATGCGGAGCAAGTTCAACTCAAGAGATGCATCCTCTCAGCAAAGGTAAGAAAGGAGTCAATTACGGGGAAAAGGAATTCATTGCAGAGAGTGGAAATTGTGCGAATATTAGCTATGCTATTCAAAGGACGTTCGCCTAGAAGATGAGATGCACATCTAACGTATTCTTTTGTAGAACATACTTATAGAATTACTTTTCGCTTTATTTAGAAATAGCCATGAGGATCTCGAGGAAAGTGTACAAGTTGTTAGAGAAATTACTTTCACTAATTCTTCGCGAATGCACAGACTGTCCATCGAATATGCGTTCTCTGCGCATTGTACTAGACATAGATAGGAATCTTTCTTTAGCTTCTCCAGGGACCTTCAATGTTGGCGAAACTTGAGCGGAGGTGTTATGGGAAATTTTGTATTTCAAAGTGTCGACACTTAAAATGGTTAAGAATGAGTATTATAAGTTTCTATAGTTTTGAGTATGTAAAAAATAAAATGTTTCTTTGAGCGCAAGACGCTCCCTCCGATCTGCACTCACAACATGGCCGAGCCGGACAGCGATGCCGTGCTCAATGCTCTTCGACGGGTTCAACTCTTCAATGCCGATCATGACCGTGTGAAGGTTATCTATCTGCTGTCTTTTCACTTCCCTTTTGCTTCTATTAACATTTTGCTTTTTATTTTGCCTTTTAGAAAGTGAACAAGGTTTCTCTATGTTTTCCGCATTTTGTATGAGATACAAGAAAGCTGAATTCAGGTGATCTTCCATCCGGAATTCTTGTCGTCGGTGTCTCCTCTGATCGGTCTGGACTACGAGGACTTTGTCCGCGGATGCCATCTCGGTGTTTTCCCATCCTACTACGAGCCCTGGGGCTACACGCCAGGTTTGCCAGCTCCGTGTATGCAGGCAATCTAACTGAGATCAGCACTTGCCTGACTCGGAACAGCTTTCACCTGCACTGCAAACAGGCGATGACGTAAACTAGCAGCCTGTTTTCTCAGATTCTCAGTTGACATTTGAGAAATCTGCCAACTCCGGAGAGTAATTAGCGTAGTCCGTGGCTTGGCTTTGCAATGAGTTATTCAAAACGGAACATATGATTTATGCAGTGTGACGTGAGCATTTTGCAGCTGAGTGTGCCGTCATGGGAGTTCCTTCTGTGACGACGAATCTCTCTGGATTCGGCTGCTTCATCAACCAGAACGTCGAGGATCCTGCTTCCTACGGCTCATACGTCATCGATCGCCGCTTCAAGGGAGCCGATCAGTCTATCAACGACCTCGCTGAGTCGCTCTTCAACTTTGCGTTAGTATTCTTCCCTACATGTTCCATCAAATCATCTCTCTCATCTCTCTCTCTCTCTCCTATTCTCTGATCTACATAATCACTGTTTAGTTGCCTCTCTCGTCGACAGCGCATCATTGTTCGCAACAGGACGGAAAGGCTGAGTGAACTCCTCGACTGGAAGACGCTTGCTGTTGTTCGTTTAACTATCATAACTCTTGTTTGTTTGGACCAGAGAAATAATCAATTCGACTGTTTAGCTAGCAGAGTGGTTGTTGAAGCTTTATTCTAAACACCCCAGATCCTGGGCGTTGAGAAGTCGGAGTGTGACAATTCGTACCTGGAAGAATGTCTCACTGACTATCATAGCAAAGTAATCATCTCAATTGGGGCTTCTTGATGTTGGAAGGCTTCCTAGTTGTTTTCAAGTGTAGTTTCCAACTCTTTCAATCCCCCTATCTCCTTATGTTCATTATTTATTGAAAAGGAACGCTATGAGTTGATCTTTTGATCTTTGATACATACCAAAGCAAAAAATCAAGCAGAGAAACGGCATGCTTTTGGTTGTTGTATATGCGGAAGTTAAGAATTCCTGCATCTTGGCTCTGCCAATTTATTTATGGCGCTGTGGTTATTGCCTGCTGATATGTTTCGATGGCGATTGCACAAATCCACTGAAGTTATTCTCTTTATCAGCTCTGATTCGTAGACGAAGAAAAAAAGGTCTGGCAGACTTGATATGATATGTACTGATATAGTGCATGAGAATGCTTGCAGTTCTACCGCGAGGCTCGGCGGATGGCACTGAAGAAGACTCATCCTGACATTGAGATGCAGATGAGTGAAGTGATCGCCCGTCTGCCCCGACCCAAGTCCGCCCCCACCACTCCCTCGCCCTCTGCTCATGCCTCCCCTCACCACTCCGACAGCTCAGACACCGAGGAACAGGAGGAGGCCGAACGCAAGGCTTGGAACAGCTAAGCACCCTCTCTCATCATCTTCCCTCTCTTCCTCTCATGTTGCCATCTCTCGTCGTCTCTTCATCTAATCAATCTCTTCATTATTTCTTACGGTCAACAAATTATATTCGTACTACTGACCGGATTTTTGCAGTTTGCATTATGATAGGAAAAATGAAAATACATATGCACTATAGAGAATAGATCAAATAGTATCAATTGGATATTTAAGTAAACGGCATTTATTTTTCATCTGTATTATGCTAATATATGCGATTTTATAAATTGCTGATAGCTCCTGGCCAACATCTGGATGGTCTACTTCCGGTTAGATATAGTTTGACATGTTGTTTTCTCTGTTGTTTTTAAGGTGTGCTTATTATGCCGAGAATAGTATGAAAGTATGTTAGTGACAGTTTGCACGCTTCTAGAATCCAGAGAATTACATAGAATTATTCCTTCATACAGCAATCAGTAGATGTAGAAATCCAATTATAATGCAGAAGTAGAGTAAAATAGGAAGTGAATTCTAGACGACTGCACGACCTTCGGTATTTCTACTTTTGTTGAAGATAAAAAGTATATTTTTCTGTTTACGTATATCTCACAGACAAGAGGAAAATAATCTCACGAATTGTATTTTACTGTGAGAGAAATGGATGACGTTTCCTAGTGAAATAGTATCGGAAAAGGAGGTGGCAAACGTCTAGGCCATTCATTCGGAGTATGTTGATTTACACCCCAAAAGGAGACTAATCGCATAAACCTGAAGTCGCTTGAATTAAGAGAAATCTACCTCTCTCGTTTTTGGAGGTGAAAACGTGCGATCACAATTTGGTATGGAAAAACCTTCGACAACTTGGAGCGAGAGAAGGTACTTCGGCGGTGTCGATATGTGGGGGAATAGTGTGTGGGAGGAACAGGACGAAATGTAAGTAATTGGAAGAAGGCAAAGGGTGAGGAGAGGGAGAGTCCAAGATAGCACCTGGCGACGTGTGCTTGCAACTGACTTGGACGGTTCAGCCCTGCGGCTACGACTCCGCCGTATAAAAGCCTCACTGGTGTCCAGAGCTAACCATCGCAGAACAGGAGTACAGCTGTGAGAAGCCACTCCTGCCAAGAAAGAGAAGAGATGTCGCCAGTCACTGCCTCCACTCTCATTTTCCTCTCTCTTGTCACCGCCACCGAAGCCAAACTCCTTTGCGATCGTCAGGTTAGTCTCTCTCTCTCTCTCTCTTCTATTCTTGCCAAGGTAGAGCCTCTCGTTCTTTCATGCTGCATTCTCATTTCTTGTTTTGAGTTGTTAACAAATTTCTCTCGCCATCACATTCATGTCACTTCCTTATTAGACTCCAAACACTATGTCCCACCAATACAAGATTCATCTGCGTTCGTTTGCCCCACTCTCAAAGGAAACGGCTGCCATAACACGCACTCAAATGCGCAAATAGCATGAAAGAAGATATATCGGCATGCATTTAATATCACTTCTTCAGGGATGCGCAGTGGAAATGGCGACCAACGAAAAGCGGGCAGAGGTATTTTGATACTCTCTTAATTACTTTTTTCTTCTTCATTATTTGTGGCATTTATCCCCTCACCATTAACTTACACATCATAGGACTCTTGTTCTTTTCTATGCCCATGCACAACTGGCAGCCTATGGAATGGTAGTTGATAAGAGTGTGACATTGAGGGTGAGGACGACGCTGTGGCAGCGGCCTTGAGATCTCGCATCTCGCAGTCCTCCCGTTTCTGGGGCAAACGATCACAGAGCGACAACAGCGACCTGAAGCAGCGACTCGCGAAGTCCTCTCTCTTCTGGGGCAAGCGAAGTCCTCTCCCTGCCCTCCCTGACTCCGAGGTACGCCTCATTTACTTCCTTCCCCTCATTCAACTCACCCACTAATGCCAACTAAGCCAGACACAAAGGTCTTCTACGAAAGTGACGATATTACAACACATCAACTTTTTTGTGTTGTTTGATGACTTTGCTAGACTTTTATACTTTTTAGTAAGTTAATTCTCCAAAAAAACAACTATCGCCTTGTAGGGGCAATTATTCTAAAAACAAAAAAATTCGTCGTCGGGATAAGTGACGCTTGATGTGTAGATATTTTGATGCCAGTGAGAAGGCATGATGTAGTGCGTGTTATGATAGAGAAAGACTCTGCGTGTCTATACCAGCTAAAGTGGATGGAATTGGCTGACTACTCTCTCTCTCTCTCTCTCTCTCTCTCAAAAACCACTTGCTCTCTATAGAATAATTATTTTACCCTTTTCAGGTCGACGCGGCAGAGGAGCTTTCCGCTGACGGCGCCGACTACTCGCCAGTGGTTAGCTTATTTCTGTGATACTCTATTTTACCATTCTCTGAAAAGTAGTAGAATGTATTTTCGAACAATATTCATTTATCCCATTATAATGAAAGCATCAGAAGGGAGGAAGTTTTTGAAAGTAAATGCCTTCTGCCCACCTGTGAAGGAAGCCTGCAAGGCTGCGTAATTCCAATTGTCTTCTTCTTTTTCGCCTGCTCACTGGAAGGAGGGGGGGGGGGGGTGGCAAAGTGCTGGCTTCTGTTGACAGCGGCCATGCTTGGAAGCAAAATATGGAAAATATACATGGGGTAAAAAACGTGTACGTCCACCTACTCAGCCTCATTTTAGCATTCACGAAGCAAAGCTCATTAACAGAAATGAACAGCGAGGGTGGGTAGCAAAAGTTTCTCCGAGGAGTCTACTCGCGTGAAGGAATAAATAGACTTAGATCTCTGCGACAGAGGTGTAACGAGAGGTAATAAGTAATCTCATTGAAGATGATGGCACACCCCCTGGACGTGTACTCACGGATCACCAAGGGTGGCGTCGCTCTCCCGCCTAAGCTCACTCTCTCAAGTCGCTTCTGGGGACGGCGATAGTTCTTCGTTGCCACGTCACTACAGATAGCTGAACAGTCTCGAGTGCCATTCTCTCTTTCCATTTCTCTCTATGCTGTTTTTCTCTTTGTCGCTCTGCTCCCTTTCTGTACAGTTGCCCTGATCGCTCCTCCAACAGCCAGAGTCTGCGCTTTCTCTGCCACTCCTCAATTGTGAATAAAACGGTGCAACGGTTGTTGTTGATGTCCTCAAGGTGTTATCGTTTTGTCCACTCATAGTCCTGACTCTTGCCTGGCTTACAGTACTGCCAAAGTTTTAATGAATATAAAAGTAAACTTGGCATTTGTCTACTTAGTTAGCAGCTGGCTCAAGAAGTACTCGGCAGGTGTTTCTGAAGGTACACGGCACATGATACAATCATGGAAACGGCAACCGGAATAGGCCTTTCCAGTCTGATGTTATCCATTCGACGAAAGTGTCTTTTACGAAAGGAAGTCAGCCCGTGGGAAGTATAAGTGAAAGGTACGCGTCGGTAGTCTGTTTTAGTTCTACCATTAAAAATGCACATGTACAATTCAAGGGAGAAACGGAAAAAGAAGTTCCAGCTTGATTTCCAATTAAAATGCGGCTGCCGACAGAGATCACCGTTCAAGTAGAATGTATGAGTTTTTCTTTTCCTTCAGCTGAAAGACGTCACACAATATTTAAGAACATCTATGTCGGATAGCCGCCCTGAACATTTCTTTTACCCTTCAATTCTCGGATACAAAAAAATTAAGTTGGTAATTCAAATGGTTCAAGTGTTTGGTGGCAAGAAAGGATGTTAAGTACGGAATGTTTCAGCCATCGAACCTCCCGTCAATGTGATTTGCTCTTGGCACGAGGGGCTCGTGGAACAAGAGTAAAGCAGTTAATGTTGAGATGCTCACAGAACTGCTCGCATATCTTGACTGAGAAGATGAGCAGACTCACCCACGCATACACCTGTCAAGCAAGTACTCTCTTCCTCTTCCCTTCTCAAGTACTTCTCCCAGAAGCTTACGGTCGCGGCCATGAGAAGCGTCAACTCATCGAAGACGTAGTCATAGTACTGATTGAGCATGAGTAGAATGGGCGACAGGTATATCCAGTCCCAGATAATGAGTTCGCTTCTACTCATGTGCGCGATCACGAGGCGGCAGGACATTTTCGAGGCTAAATCACAAAAAGAGATCTCTTGCCCAAATGGCGCAGCATTTTTATTAATATCCTATTTAGCTTTCTTGTCCAGAAATGCTGACTTCGAATACAAAATATGTATATTCGAGTCCAAACATTGCATGCCCCATAGCTCCATACAAAGCTCCCAAGAGGAAGTTTTCCTAGCGTCAACGCCAAGGCGAAAGTAAAAACTTTCTCTAATAGAAATACTGACCTCATCTCATAATTGTACTCTCTGTCGTCACAAAAATGTTGTGAGAGATGCGGTGGACTCACCGACTGCTCCGAAGCAGAGGACGAAGAGAGTTGCGTAGTCCGTAAAGACCGAGGTTAAGGAGCGCGAGTAAATCATACAGAAAGGAACTATTACCAGCAGAAGAGGAATGAGCGGAAATAGCACCGAGGTGTCCTGCAATTCTATGTAGTTTCGCTGTTTACACTACTTCGCTTCTGTAAACAAAAATAGTACTTTTTGCTCGTTTTAGAAGGCATATGGGGGATGGGGTAAAATTCTCATTTTGAAAAATATATCTGGTGAAAAATTGAAATGCTAACCGCGACAGTTGAGCCGTTCTTGCCAGCACCTTCATAGAAGATGACTCGGCAGTACTTGGACATCTGGTAGAAGCTGGTTGCGAGACTGGCAGCCACGGCAAAGAAGCGGATGCTCAATCCGAACATCTGCAATTGAAAGATCAAATCTCCTAATCAAATATAAAAGAAGAATGCATGAATGGACAATTTGAGTGCTCCAGAATCCTGGACCGAGAGCAGCCGTTGTCAGAAGAAGCAGAATCACTGTCATCTGGGCCTCCGTCACATCAAACCTGTAATTCACAGAGTCAATATTCTTCATCATTTCACCGTCAACAAAATATTTGCCATACCCAAAAAAATTATAAAAGAAAAACTCGTAATCTAACCGTGAAAATCGGAGTTGCCCTGTGCAGTACGTGGTCCAATGAGCAGCATAGAAGAGAATGATTGAGATGATGTTCACTAGGAGAACTCCGTTCGGGACGTGTCCCAACGCAAGGGCATAGCTCACATTAAGAGTCACAAACACTGAAGTTACAAGATGATTGAGAGAGTCACGAGCATTGCAGACATGCCTTGTGAGACTGCGTCGCATCCGTGGTCGAAGAGTTCACCGAGAGGGCTGCTCGAGTTGGTGCGTCTTGCCTGCTTGCCGTCTATCGCGTCCAGAGTTTGGTAGAGGAAGAGACCGAGGGCAGCCAAGGCGTACGCCCACGACGGAGCCTTCAATTGCCGAAAATATACTTGTTTGAAGGAGTGGCTCAATTTTGTAATCCCTCAAAAATGCGCACATTATTTATTATTTGTTGTGCTTGCCGACGAGAATGCAAAATTAATCAGGCTCAATTGATCAAAAAAATTAGAATTGATTTTGATTGATCAAAATTAATCAAAAAATTAGAATTATAAAGGAAGGTGACTAACAGGTTCTTTTGCGGAGAAAGAGAAGAAGGAGAGAACAAGACAAGTGACGAGATTGACTATGAGACCGGCCAGGGTGATCAGATTCGGTGCCATCCACAGTGGCACGAAGGGTACAAGAGAATCCCAGAATCTTCAAAATGCAATGCAGGGTTGTTTATAGCGTTCAGATGGAGAAGAATGTAGACAAACTTCTTCATGCACATCTCGTCGAGCCAAGAAGTGTCTACGGCTGAGTATTTGTGCTCTCCGAGTCTGTTCATGTCTTCATCGCTCAGCTGGCAGTCCGCTGCCACGTATGACTCCCAGAAACGGCGTGCAAAGCCGGGTCGGGAGCGAGGAGACGGCATCTCTCCTCAGGAAAGCTGAAAGGAGGACACATGCACATTCTCATCACTTGGCCTTTCATTTACAACGCGAGCCACATAATCCAATATAGTATATGTACACATTTTTAATCCATTTCCGCGTCAAGAAGCGCACAATCCCTCAATAAGGAATAAAACACTTTTGACTGACTTTTGAATCCACCTTAGCCATTTCGCATACGACAGGTTAAACTCATAGCAAGACAGCTTGACAACGACATTGAGAAGTGAAAAGCAGTAGTAAGATGATGGAAGGGAGTAGCTTCAAAATATGAACTGATTGTGTATTGCAAGCGACTGGAGAGATTGAAGCAAAAGACGCCAGCTTCATCAGTTTGAAAATGATGAAAGGGGATGAAAAAGCGCAACATGATTAAAGAATCTCTTGATCCCACAACATTTTTCTTCTTCTCTTCCGCAAAATTCTTTTACTTTACAGCACCGAGAATGCTGGTCGATCAAGAAAACGAACGGCAGTGAGTATTCTCAGTTCTTGTCAGTCAGCCCGCCCTCCTTCGGATGTAGCTGACCACGACCCGATCGTATCACGTGACTCTACGTAAAGAATGAAGGAACGAGGGACACAAAGAGCGAAAGAGAATAACGAGAGAAGAAAAGAACAAAGTGATAGTGCCAGCCAGTTCTAGACTTCGGCCCGTCCCTGCATTCTTATCTCACTCCTATCGGGCGATGCTTCAATCACACTCGTGATAATTAAACCCCTCCTCGACAGTGTAGTTTCGCCGCATCACTGATCCTCCGGCGCATGAGTGATAATAGCGCTCAAAAGATCCAATACATTTACTTGGAGCGAACTCAGCAATTTTGAGAAATCATTAACAAAATCATCTAGAACAGAAAATATCCTTGTAAGGCTTTGATTGAAATTTTTCAAACCTTCACATCATGAAATCGATATTATCAACGATGTATTGGAAGGAAAAACACATGTTGTTATGACAACTACGTATACACTGTCCTATACAATGGACACGCAATCAAAACTCGCAATCAGTTTTCTCCCTTGTTGTCTTCCTCGCTTATTCTCTCGCCTAACTCTCTCGAGCACCTAACGCGTGTTCCATGGGAGAAGGAAGAGACTGCTAACAACTGTTCAGATGGACGGGAGGAAGCTAGAAGAGCGAAGGGAGCAAACTGCAAGGAACTGCACTCAGGAGAAGAGTAACCAGGCACGCCTATCCCTATGGTCTCATCCTCGATTGATGAGCAGTTGCAGTCATCTCAACAGGTTCATCCGCTTTGGAGGCTAGAGACTAGGAGATGATCATGCGATATTGTACGAACCATAGTTTATGGGAAACGAAGAACACTTGTCGACAGTATGCAGTTAGATTGATTGCATGTAACCTGTGAAGTGGTGATTTCCGTTCCCTGTCATTTCTCGTGCCGTACACAAACAAGTCAGTCTGCTCTGTTTTACAACAGGAAAAATGATTATCTAAATGGAACACAAATAGCACGCAGACTTTCGCACATGTACATACATTGTAATACATTGCATTCAGAGCAATGCGGAAGTTTTCTTTGTTGTATATTTCTATTGTTTATGCATATTACTCGGTTAAACGTTCGTTGTCGACAAATACGTGCACACCTATGTACATCATATAAAAATCAAATGCACAAATAATACTTCGTTGACATGGTTCTCATAATGCGTTCGATTATGAAATGCATGAAGAATATAGACTATTGACCCATTCTGTCTTGCAATAGTCCTAATAATTCTTTGCCCGCAACAATGCAAGTGCTCAGTCAAATCGGAATGTATATATGTGAATTATGCTTTGCATCAAGAATAGGTTCTTTTGGAGTCCCGTCACTTTCGGTTGAGCGATAAACTCGGCTGAAACAGACAACTTATACTCGTACTCATTCCGCTGACAACATTTTCTTCTTGTTTGTAAAACCATCAAACTACACATGACTAGTGACTAACTTGTAATTTCTTGTGTATTGCATGAGATGGCGAGGTGGCATTTGGCGTAGAAACAACGATGACAGAAGTTGCTCGTTTAGAAGCTGGAAAGAGTGAGATGGTGCCTTGCCTTAGAAGAGTAAGAGTGCGAACTGGCAGGAGCCTCGTGGGTGGAGACGATGCTTGCAGCCCGGCCATTCAAGGAGAGCGACACGGGATCCAGCCGAGTGTTCATCTTGCGCCGCGTCGACCGATGCTCCTTCGTCTCTGTCAGATAACGCGTGAACTCGCAGGGGATCGGAGCCCTCTCCGTCTTCAAGCCAAGCAGACCTGCAATCCAAGCCGAATGAATTGTTTGCGCCCTCTCTCACCCCTCTGCTCTACTTTCTGCCTCGTCACGCTGTCGCAGGAAGGCTGATTCCAGCTACAGATTAACCCAAAATCGAGGGCCATAACGACTAAATGTCTTCCAAGGCAAAATATTGCCCCCGCAATTGGCCAGGAGGGATTTCTGACACAGGGACGCAATAAATCTGGCTGAAGCTTTATTACTCCAGAGAAGTTCGCTTTAGCCTAAAGCTTTTTAGACTTTGGACCTCCGATCTTTGATTCTATTCTGTACGATAGAGACGCCAACCACCTCGCAGATGACTCCGGATGGTGTCCTCGAAGACGAAGATTGCATACTTGATTTCAATAAGACGGCTCGAGTAGATGAAGGCGTCAACAATCAACTTGAGTATGTGAAGGGCATGCGAGAGGACATTGAGAAGGAGACGAGCTCGCAGGGGAAGAGGCACGAGACACGTGTCGCATGTCACGAGATACGACACGGTCGTGGGAAGCCAGCCTGTAATCAAGAGTACGCACCTGCATTATTAACACTCATAGTTCTATGGGCACTTCTGAGATACTTCTCGTCATCACCACGCACAGAGATTCGCGCAAGTACATATGTAAGCACTTATTCAGGTCACAAGAAGTAGATAGAAAATATGTGCATAGATTCAGTTTCCATGCGTTTATCGCATAGCAGCATATATATCCTAAATATCAGAGTATTAAATGTTTGCATGCTAGCACAAGCAGCACGGAAATTGTACCCTCTTTTTTTAAAGATGACCATTTCCTGAATCTGCGTATTCTAAGATGCAACATGTGATCGACGCATCAGTAATATTAGACGCCAAGGGAACGTCGTTTAAGATTTGCGTGCTGGCATGTTGTTTTAAGATATTCGATATACATAAAAATACAATTAGTCGTTGGAACGTAAGGAAGAGAAAGGAAGGAACGATATTATAGTTAAACCCATAAAATAAGGTAACAAAGAACTCTGAGTAGGTGGAGAGGAGGACTGACCGAAGCAGTTGTTTTAACTGTTGTTTTAAGATATTCGATATACATAAAAATACAATTAGTCGTTGGAACGTAAGGAAGAGAAAGGAAGGAACGATATTATAGTTAAACCCATAAAATAAGGTAACAAAGAACTCTGAGTAGGTGGACAGGAGGACTGACCGAAGCAGGCTGAGCCGGCCAGCAGGATTAGCGTCACCAGCAGCTTTCGGTTGGTCGCCCGCTGCTTCGTGGAACTGGAGCCCGCGCTCGCCAGCAGGGGATCCCTGCCCACTCGGCGCATGTGCACGACGATGTGGATGTATAGGAAGGAGAGCAGCAGAACGAAGAGGATGAAAGGCAGCACCAGCACCCATCGCACGGGTGGAGACCCTCAAATAGAAGCCACTAGAATGCCTTGCCTGCACAACATGGAACAACACTGGCTTTCCGGATTACAACGAAGATCAAAGATTACGTCAACATTTTTTCAGCATTTTATTCTACTCGAGATTTGTAAAATGAGCTACTGCGACTATATTTGAAGCATAAGGATTATATTGCATACGTCACCGGGCTTTTCGCAAGGTAGATTTATGTACAAGCATAAGCTCAAGCATTCCTGCTCTCTGAGTTGTTTTCCTGCATATGTTTGATATAATATCCTTTGTAATTGCATGAAAAAAATTCTTGAATTATTATATATTCATGTAACATTTGCTGACTTGGCCCAATTATAATTAATATATACATGGGCAGAATAGGACAACCAGGATCTAAGTACAAAGTCTATCCATTCGTAATTTTGCGAGGATAAAGAACCTCTTCGAGTTCTGCATATTTTTGGAATGATATTGCACTCTTGTTCAGGTGTCAACACTCAGGCATGCATAAGTGGAAGTAAACAGCGAATACGTATTGTGAATGACTTGCTGAGAATAGTGGCCTCCTCGCAGCCATGACTGGAGAGGAAGTTGAAGGCTTCATTAGCACGGAAGCCTCCGGGCAGAAAACAGAACATGAACATGAAGACAGCGAGTGGAAGCAGGTACGCGAAGGCAATGGCAGAGCGCACCGTGCGATGGGTGATGGCATGTCTGTAGCAGAAGACATTCAACAAGTTCAGATCTCTCTCTCTCTCTGTTTTCTACTCTCTTCTCTCTTCTCCAACCTTTTGAGTGGATAGACAATTCCGACGTAGTGGTTGAGTGCAAGCGCGAGCAGAGTGAAGACAGAAGCGAAGAAGGTCGCGAGTTTGAGGACCTGAATTACCTCTTTTGGAAAGCTTCTTCTAGCTTGGTCAGAAAGTGCGGAACACGCTTGAATTCTCCTCAAATGCTTATTTTTTTCAATCACTCACTCATCTTCTCCATGAAATGGGTAAGTGACGGAAAGAGCTAAAACGGGACGGCCGTTCGGTGTTCTTCACAAGCCCATATTTTACGGCCCTTTCATCCGTCTTTCACTCTAGATGTTCTTCCACGCGTCAGCATTTCCACGCGATCTGTCATTCTCTCCTTTTCTCGTTCTCCTTCCTCTCTTCTTGTCTCTCACTCATCAATCTACGTCTACCTCCATGCTATCCCGCATGAGATCGAATGGCTGCTGTATAGTTAAACATTTCCAGGGATACCATCTTTTTCCTTGTTAGTGCATAATACTTCGCATGAGTATGAAGCTGCTGGTCTTTCTGCGTACACATAAACATACAGCAGAGCGGCACAAACTCGTCAACCTATCGAGGAAATGAAATGGGCCAAAAAAACTGTCTCATGCCCCAACATTGCAAGAAATGTTTGCTAAGCAAGCTATTGGGTAGCCATTCAACCAGTCTAAATAATTTTTTTTCTACAGTCTCATAGTACGTAACTCACTCTATGATTAGAGGGTTCAGAAAGAACACACATATGTAGAAATGAGCTTCTAAAAAGCGTTGCCGTAACGATTGAAGGATAAGAGTTTCTGGAACGAACTGACCTCGATGAAAAGGGACCAGCAGTTGGAGACGATGTTCGGAGGGATGAGTACATTGATAATGTAGGTGAGAATGTAAAAGAATGCACAAAGAGCGTCAGAAGCCGTGAGAGAGACGCAAAGCCGAAGATTCACACCGATGGGACGGCGCAAGAAGTGAGAACTCTGCAAATCAACCAGTCTTCACTTGCTCTGCATCGGCGATTCATACCTTAATTTGCTTATTTCAATACGATAAGAACTCTTCACGTTTGATTCCTGAAAGGACCCACCGCAAAAGATTATCAAATTGTTTTAGACATTTCGATAATAAGAGTTAAAAAATATTCGGCTCTCTGACATTATTTTTTTTATTTTGTATATTTATTTGTTTGCATGTCGAAGATGCTCTTCACTCGCTCGGTCCCTGAGGACCGTTGAGCAAAAAAGGAACAAGCAAATTTCTAATATTTTGACTTAGAAGACACTGAGAGTAAATGTTTTCGCTTGGGACCACTGAAAATGACATGAAAACAAATGATGCAAGCAGAATCCCACGAAGAATGGACGCTGCCTGGCTTGCTTGCATCTTTCTCTCCATGTTCCAACTTTTCCCCACGACCTCGACTGCCATAATTGACATCACGAAGCAAATGTTGTGCTGCTACCTTGGCCTTTGCCTTCCCTGATGCCGGCCAGCTATTACTGGGGGCTCCTTTGGACATGCTAACACCCTTACTACTTCTCTACTATTTCTCCTCTCTACCCATCCACACGCACTTTCTTCCTCTCTCTCATTATGCCACACTTTTTCGACCAAGCAGCAATTCAGTTTCTTTGTGATTCCTCTTCTCTCTTTGGCTGCTCTCTAATAGCTTTTAGCCTTGCAGCAGCCGACGTCTAACCAAGGGCCGAGAGAATTCCTCCTCGTCATCAAGCGGGTCTTATGTATACAAATGCACACGTGCGTGTAAACACACACTCGTGTGTCTTTCTATTATTCAATTTTGCTATATGAACATGCGCTAGACGTTCGTCAGAAGAATTATGCTTAAGAGTTCGCTCTTCTATGCAGAACACTTTGAATTTCATTAGACCATTGCCTGATTTATGAACGCGATCGCTAAGAGAGAAAAAAAGAATCTGCTTAGTTAGCACGAGTCACGAATGTATTTATCTCAATGTACCCAGAGCACAGCAAATCTACGATGAACGCAGAGAATGAAGAGCACTCCAATTATTTAAAATAAAAAAAGAAGAACATATAAATCTCCTGCGAAGATTGTAGAGCACTTGCAATCGGACGACATTCCTATCTGTCTTCCCGGGGACAAACATAGCAGAATATACTCCTCCTTGACTCCTTTCTTATGCACCCAAAGCACTTCAGCGCGCCATAAGACCCGATCCGTATTTGCCACAGGCGTTATCGGATATAAATGCGGAAAAGGAGAGAGCTCTAAGCAGATTAGCATGGAAGAACATCGCATTGTGTGTGGTTGGCCAGAAATGGCAAGGAGCAGAGAGGTCGAGATTGAATGGCCGAAAGGTCGCGATCCTCCAAGACTTTCAATCTAATGAAGAAGTCCAGTGTTCCTCTCCTGAAAAGCAAAGCCTTGCTATTCTTCTGCCGTTCCCTTGCTTTGTGCCTGCGGCTGCAGCATCCTCTCATCGATGCACTCAGGGGTGGAATAACGCGGAGTGGAAGTGAGGGAGGGGAGGGGGGGGGGAGAGAAGCTGAAGCAGTCATTGCCCCGGCCTTTCCGTGTGCTCAGGCGCGAGTTGTCTACCACACCGCCACACTGCACGAAGATTATGTACATCCAACTTATTGGCAACACATGTTTACATTTTCCTCCCGAGCGCGGAGAAACAGGGCATGAATTAATAACGAAGAGAAATATTGCTGACACAGAGGAGAAATAGATTGACGAAGAGAGCGATGGCGGAGAGAAGAGTGAGAAGAAGAGAAGAAAAGTAGGAGAGGCTGATGGCGAGGGCGAGATCAGCATCACGACTGCTCACAGCTGAGCTGCTCGCTTCCTCGATCGGAGGCACGCGGGGTGGCGACTCTGCTTCGGCCATTCTGAAGAGGGACGAGATAAAGGGGAGGGGATAAGGAGGAGGGACTCAGATGGGCGAACGGCTATCATCCATGTCATTTGCAGATATTCACAACTTATATCAAAGACGAGAACGATTCGCGGCTGACGTGGATTGAGAGGAACATCCAGCTTATAAACGCAAAGGTCACACCAAAGTAGCAGAAACCATCTCTTACATTTCCGCTCTCACTCTTCACTGTTTTCATTTCTTCCATTCTGAAATTCTTCAGCTCCCGTTCAACATTTCTGCCCTTTTCATCAGCGGCTCCCCGATTGGAAACACATGGTAAATTTGAAGCAATGCTGGTAAGAGAACAAAACGGCAAGAGACTCTGACATTTCTGGAAACACTGAAGGCTAATGAAAGAAAGCGAGAGACGAGCAAGCAATCAGAGGCACTTGTGCGTAGTGCGAGCAGACTCTAAGAGTAAAAGGAAAAAGTGGAGCAGAACTCGCTTTTGCTGTCTCTGAAACGAAAGGACCGCCGTTCTTCTTTGCCCGGGTAGTAGAGCAGACACACACGTGAAAGTAGAAACCTAAGCTTCTCCTTCACTATACTTTTCGCCAAAGCGCGAAGAGAGAATATAAAGGGAGCAGGAACAAACGTGAAGAGAGCGGCTGTTTTGAAGGTGAGAGGAGCGCTTAGAGGATTTGCATGGGAGAGCGGAACTCCCCAGATGGGACCGCCCACTCGCAACCACCCAGGCTACGAGGGTTGTTCTCGAAGAGGGAAGACAGAGAGAGAGAGAGAGAGAGAGAGAGAGAGAGAGAAAGCGATGCGTCCAAAGAGCAGTCAAATGTGGAGAGTGCTAAGTCAGTTTTCCAACTCCAGAATCACCCGGTATAATTATGGCTTGCAGCACAAAGATTTCGAGGAGTAGTATCGCCTACTAGAATGTATGTGGCTATCAGCCTCGCCGAAGCCACTCACTCTCCTTGCTAGTCGTCTCGTGGCAGCTGAAGCATAATAAACAGAAATGGGATTGCCTGGAATTGTACAAGACTGTAAACTGGATCTAGCGTGCGATTTCATCAGTCTATTCTATTGTACAGCTGGAGGCAGTAATGTTAAAGTGGAATGGAGCGTCGAATGCTTTCATTTGGAATGGGAGGCTTCATCCAATACTAGGACTCGGATTCCATCAAATAATATACTGATGACACCTCATCAAAGATCATCTGCTCATTGAAATAAAACATTTTTCATATTAATAAATATTTTTGCTGATTTTAAAATTACAATGTACACTTGAACTAAATGAGCAATTAAAATAATCTTTCACAACGTTCATCTCTTTTCTAGTGTTTGAAGGTGCAAATATTCCGAAATGAAGAACAGTTAACATTTTTCCCGCAAATATAAAAACGGTTTAATTGCCTAGATATTATGTTAAAATTCTTTTTTTTTTACTCTTGGCATAAGATCGAATTCAACACCATTATAATTGTCCGTCTGTGGGAGCAACTCTTGAATTCAGTTTGAGCACGCGACTCCATGAAAAGGTATCGGAGAGTTTAATTCCTATTGTTATGTAACTTAGACACTTGATACCATAGTATAATGGAGGGGTTAACAAAGATAAGTGAGTAAGTGATTGTTAGGAATGAGTTGTCGCAATGAACGAAACAGATGTTTTGAAGATCATCGGGACGAGATGAAGTACTAACAATAAGGGATAGCAAAGAGATACAGCCATCTTGAGGGGCTTTAGAGTAGAGAAAGATGCTTCGCACCACGGAAGACAACTTCTGACGTGAACGTAGAAAAACCGGAAATTGCATTCTGGCGGCGCGATAGAAATAGTGCATCAAAGTGCGCATAAAAGAAGTCTGTTCGCGATGCTGCCAGAAAGTTAGCAATCTTGATGAACATACTCATCGTCAGTGCTTTCTCTCTTTCCTTTACCCGCATGCGCAGCATCAATTTTTTTTTTAAATGAAATCTATATTTTTTGTTCGCAACAAATATTCCGTTAGAAGATTATTGAAGTTGCGGAGAGCTTAAAAGAGGCGGAAATACTGTATTTTTAATCGGAAATGTTGTACCACCAATCAATTTTCACAGCATAAGCACGAAAAATGAGCACAAAATTTAGCAATATCGTGGCTTATATTGGTGTATTTTCATTGATCCCTCTTAGCAGGAGATTCATGTCTAAAAAAAACTCGGCGGACCGGAATGGATAAGGGCAGTTTTGTCGCACAATTAGTTGGCATATGGACGCATTGAGATGGCCATTCCGATAAAACAAGCACAACAGAAATTGGCATAACATGTTTTCTTAAGGAAATTCGCAAATGGAGCAAAATCTAACATGCACGGAATATTTCAGAAGAGTGACTCAAGACACAGTTCTTAGAAACTTCAATGATCTTATATTAGATTTAGTTGCCGAACAAATTAGCTATGATTTGTTCGGCACTAAATCTGATTTAATGTTTTCCCGGTTTCTTTCATACACAATCAGAGATTGTATAAAACTCTGCAAATTTTAAAAGTATTTTCAGTTTCACAATTTAATAGAGATGTGGAATTCGGATAGAACTCCTTCCCATTGGAACACTGATCCGTCCACATGATAAATGTATTCTTTAAGAGTTGTCGTGCGAGGGAAGATTTAAAAGGAAGCAGAAAGCAACGGCTTATATGCCATAGAAAACAAAAGCTATGATTTGTTCGGCAAGTTTTTAATCCTTAAAATGGCTGCAGGATGGTGATATTTGCATGCGCAAAGGAACAATGATTCCTTTTTGGCCGACACATCGTAAGAAGCCTGTGACTTTGCATTTTACGTTATTTATCAGGTTATCACGCGATTCGTCCATCTGATTGTTCAAAGTAATAAGGTATTAGCTCTTCAAGGAAGGGATTATCTCATTCCTCCCATAACCTGTGAAAATAAGGTTTTGTTTTCTTCGGAGATAAAATCTGGATTTGCTTAAGAATATGTACATAAATTGGCTTATCGGAAAGTATTTGAAACCCTATATAACATGGCATATATGATGTCATGTCTACTGCGAGACTCAGTCTAAAATTTAAAGACCGGGAAAATGCAAAAGAATGCATACTGTACTGTCTCTATTAGTGCCCCCGGGGGTACTATTTTTCAATACCCCTACCAGAGGGGGGCACTATTAGAAGGAGGGAGGGTTCTATTAGAGGGAGGGGTACTATTTTTCAATGTGATTGACTAAACGTTTGGTAACAAAATTTTATTCTCAAAAACGAAGAAATATTATAGCTCTTCTTCAATGGAATCATTACTGGAATATCAGTTTTACCGTAGATTTTGAATGAATTTGCAAGCAGATCATTGGTAAGAGCATCCCATACCTCAAGCATAGATTCCAGAAACGTCTATATTAAACAATTAGTGGGGCACTAATGGAGGGGGGTTATATTAGAGAGGAGTACTATTTTTCTATTTTTCAAGAAGGGACACTATTAGAGGGGGGGGGGGGGGGTTCTAATAGAGGGAGGGGCACTAATAGAGAAAATACGGTATATAATTTTGGTAGCTGGCCATTTACATAGTGGCCGTTAAAGTCACTTGATCGCAAATCAGTTTAAAATTTCCACGGAAAATTCTTTTTGCAATGGTGACTCTAATTCTACGACAAATTCGAATGATTGATATTTATTAGCTAACAATTAAACCGTCTTAAACATTTTACTCATCCAATAAAAAAAAATGTTTATCTTGCTTATTCATTTGGTTAAATTTTAGCAAATATGAAACTTAAGCAAACATAAAAAGTGGTCGTGGAGTGTTCGGATACAATGAAGTCATAATAAATCCAACATGAGTGATTCATTAATGATATGACGCAAACTCTTCGTTCACGCATTTTTCATCCTCTTACCATTAGTACAAAATTTCAATTGGATAAGGGATGTTTCATCTACATATAACAAAGCCTAATTTACACAAAAGAAAACAGTCAAAACCATTAAAAGTGGATAATATCAAAAATTATTATCGATCTGAATATAATAATAGTTACATGTTTGTATGGTGTTAATGAATGCATTATTATGACAATTGGCAGTAGCTCACAGCATGTTTTATAGGACGAAATGGCCAAGAAATGGTGTGAAAGAAGGAGAGCGAGATCATTCTCAGTTGTTCATTAGAGTGGCAAGATGATTATGGTAACTTATTGGGATAACTTAATGCAAACAAAAAGTCACTATACGATTATGTATTCCACTATGTCGAGAGCACTAGTGAAATATAATAGTGAAGCGAATAAGTGCAGCAAACAACAAAGAGTAAAGCAAACAAAACATTTGCTCACAAAGGAGCGCGAAACCCGCAAAGTGAGATGGAAGAGTACAGGCAATGACGACCGGCACACAATGAATAGCGTTTCTGCTAAGGGAAGACAAGGGACTTGAGAGGGAGGACGTTGAAAGAGGAGAGAAAGCTGGCCAAGACTCGTCGACATCGTCGTCCTTCTTATCTATTCGGCACGTCCACCTTGATGGGCACCAAGAAGTCCTCTTGCCCGTCGGCGTTCGCGTTTGCCTGAACCTTGAAGGTCAGTCGGTCTGAGGCTTCACTCGGAGAAAGAACAGCAGTTGGATCCGCCAAAGTGGCAATCCAGAATATCTTTATACCGCATCTCATCGTCATCTTCGGTAGCAATATAATATTTTAAAACTAATTACAATGCTGAAACTCTCAACAGTTCAACTGACGCAAGGGTTGTGGTGACATTCTCTGTCCCTCAGTCGCCTTCATTCATACGTACATTTTCATAGTTACAAGCACCAACAAAACCAGACAGTCGATAGAAAAGAGCCCGAGCAGTAAAATGAGAAGGAGAGTGAGAGAGAAAGATAGAGAGACAGAGAGCGAGAGATAGAGAGAGAAAAGAGAGCAGCGAAGAGCAGAAGGAGCCAGAGAGAAAGCGCACTCATGCTCTGCCTGATTAATTGACTTATCTCTATCCCGTTTGGCTGCGTGGCCACCATTGACGAAGACGGAGCAGAAGGAGGGCAGTCTCCCACAGTCTGCCTCCCTCCCCCACTCCTTTCTTCTTTCTATCTTTCTCTTTCTCCACCGCTCCATCTTTCTCTCTTTCCCTGGCTGACGCGTTCCCCATGACGAAGTAAAAAGAGAAGAAGAGAAAAGAAAAGAAGGAAGTACCCATGGTATGGACAAAGCGGCTCCAGCTACAGCCTAGCAAGGATAAGGAAAATTTATCCCGAAATAAAAAAGATAAGGGAAGCGCTGGGAAATGTCATATGCAATTCTTTTCCTGTCTCTCAATGATCCTTCCGTGTTCTTGCCTCATGAGCGATCCAGATAAAAATAGCCTATCCTATGAATAGTGCAGAGAGAGAAAGAGAAGGAAAGAGAGACAGAGACAGAGAGAGGGAGAGAGAGAGAGAGAAAGGCACTGACTGAAAGTCCACTACCTGTACTACTGGAATACACGCGAGCGCCACCGTTTCTGTGTACTCGACGTACTTGAAGCACTCCTCATCAAACATTAATACTCGAATCTGAAATGCAAAAAATGGCTACATTTATTTTTTAGTGCAATCAGGATACAGGCTCACAGTTTTCGAGTGTCCTGTTCAATGAAAAAAACTACATAACAAACGCAAAAAGCAGGTGAACTAACGTGATATTTCAGTGGTTCGCACTCAAATATCCTCTTTCCGACAAGTTTAGAATTTGGTCGGGCGCAAGAGCAGCGAACTTCCGTTAGAGCTGCAGGCACACGCTGAAAAGTCAGAAATCATTCCATCTCAAATAGTTATTACTATAATAATTCTTCTTAAGAAACTGTTTAAAAAAAACTTCTACTGAAAAATATATTTGCTAACCCTTGGATTATAATTGAGAACGTATTCATATTTGCATAGCGCGCGATCCCGAAGCGGAGTTTCAGGGCTGATCTGGTCAACTTTCTTTGAGTTGCAGGAGGAACTACTCGTTGTCACCTGCTCTCCGTCCCGAAGGGTCTCAGGCTAAAAAGTATACTCCCATTATTCTCTGCTTGTATACTTATTTGGCAAATGACAAATGCAGTTACCGATCATTTCATAAGGTTTTTTTGCCTTTAAAGCACTCCGCGAAGACGGATTTTGTCGATTTTCTTTTTTTGAAAGTTTCCAACAAAACACCCACAACACTAGAGTTCTATGAGAAAAATAAGATGACAGCATGTTCAGATTCTTAAATGGGAGTACGTGAAGCACTCTTCATCGTCGCTCCATCCCAAATATCTCTCGATTCCCTTCCAGTCTCTCTCATTTATTGTTATTTCAAGCTGCTTCGTTTCAAGATGCAAACCTGAATCTTCAGTAAGGCCTGGTGATAAGACGGGGAAATGGGAGAATAATGAGTGGAGTTCTTGCGATGCAACCAGGATGTCAGCATCCGATGATACGAATCATCTTCGTACTTGTGATAGCACTCCTTCGGCCCTATCAACTCTCCCGCATTGCCGGCTCGTCTTTGTCGTGAGAATGTTCTGAGATGGGCCATCCCTTTAAAGGTCTTCTCGGGGAATGGAAACAAACCCGACAACGTGGAGAAATCGCAACAGAAGAAAGAGGAGAGTCTGCCTAGGTATAATGGTGAACGTCTTGAAGCTGCAACATATCATCAAATTTCTACAACGAAAAAAACAAGACTTTTGATCGCAAGGAATAATTCGGACCATATTTGCACGATAACTTACAATTAGAACATGCTTAACGATATTCTTAGACTGCAAGGCACAACGCAGCACGGCAATTCACCCTTCATATCTCATTATTTCTGCGCTTGTAATACGCACGCTAATTAGCAAATCATAAAGGATAAGGGCCGCTAGAATACCCCTTAGGAAGAAAGAGCGTATGATCAAGTAACTACTGACGTAACAGATAATTGAAAGACACAACCTCGCCATGCACCCTTAAATTATTTTTGACATTGCGGATGTCAAAAAAAAAATGCGTAAATAGCAAAAGATTTAACAGGATGCCCATCCTGACAACGCCAAAGCAATTAAAATTTCATTCGGAAATGAATTGTTCGACAAAAAGGTTCAAGAGATTGAGAGAAGGAGCGATGAGAGATACCAACCAGGCTCGAGGCTGAGTTCCTCAATTTAAAGAAACAACAAAATATTACGAATGTGTGTGTGGTGAATATGTATTTCCTAATGCGGAAAAGCGGAAAGAATTTTCTTTTAAGATTAAAGGTAATACGAAGAGGAAATAATCCGGATATGGTGAGAGATAATAAAGAACGCGACAAGTAAGAAAGAGAGAAATTGAAACCTAGAGGATTGACATAAGTAAGAAAAATGCGGCCTCGACTGAAATTTATGATGTGCTTAACATTTGAAAATGTGTGATTCTGCTTTTGCTTCATTTCAACTCACTCTGCTAGGTAGCAATTATTGTCAGTGGCGCTGAAAACGGATGCTTTGAAAAGCTGCAGTTGTGCACGGAATCCCACCCACACATGCGAGATTAATTAGTGAATAAACAAAATGGGGGTATGATAAAAAGGAGATATGCTCATCTCATGTGCCTTAGATGTTACCAGATACTCACGAGTGCAATCGCACTCATGACTAAGCGGCGGCCAGAGGCGCCTCCTCTCGCGCCACCACTCTCCAAATTCACCGATTCAGTCGCAGTGTATTTGTATGCATTATCAAACTACAACACGGTTGATAACAACGTGCACTCTTGCGTACGGTACGATTTGCCGTTTGAGGATCATCCGAGGGTAGGTAGAAAGAGAGACAGAGTATGCTGGAGGGAGAGGGAGAGAGAGAGCAAGAGAAATCAAGCACTGAAGAATCTCATGCACCTACAACTCGAATCAACATCGTAGGGATCACGCCACGTTTCACTCGAATATTTGCCAGAACAATGAATTTATTATCACCCTACAACAGTTTGTAGCCTCCAAATGGGCATGCAAACCCAAGTCTAGTCTGATCCTAGTAGCATTACAAGTCTGCACTTGGTCATTTCATATGATATCGACATGGTCAAGACGATAAGAAGCTCTCAAAGAGCAAATGATCAAACGAGCCATTCATGCAGATATCATTATATTAGAATTGGAATTGAGGGGGGGAGAGTATATGGGCATCGGCATGGAGGATGATAAAATAGATGTGTAACGGATGCCACAGCCTCAGCTGGCGATGGCACCGTAGCCTCCTCGGTCTAGCCTTCTGGCCACGCCCATCCCAAGACACTTTCAACATTTGCACTACTGTTCGTGCCATTGCATGTCAGTTTCGGAGAAGAAAATGAAGTACGTCCTTCTATGCTACAAACAAATCCGTATTAATAAATTAATGTTGATAAAAGCATGAGCCGATTAGCACCAGCAAATGGTGCCATAAAAAAGGAGACATAAGGGGCTTCAAATCCTGCACTCGACAACAGCGAAATTAAGACATATTTAGGGTAAATTTAGAATAATTGTCTAAAAAAATTCCATACATAGCGCCAGCAATCCATAATGCAGTTTACTGAATTCCCATATTAATGCTCATAATTTTATTAATCGTAAGGAGTGAAATGGTTTTTGACAGCAAGCGAGTAATACTCGTTATCGAAAAAAATTCTTTTAACGACGTCTATGTCTAATTTAACATGTTATTTTTGTTTTTCTATTTCTCTCAAAATAAGCCACAAATTGGTAAAATGTTCTTTTCATATGCGTAGACCTAGAGTTCAATATCCCATTATTTCCTTACTCAAAAAGTTCAATGTCTAGATAGAGCAAATCATAACTGTAATGATGACGTCATGTCTGTTTGCTTGTTTTTTTTCTTTTACGCCTGTCGTTCTCATATTTTTACGATCATAAAACAGCCAGCGATCATGGGAAAGCAGTATGCTTGCAGCGAGTAGAGTTCAATGTTAGAAATTTTATCTCCTTTCCGCTCTCATCAGCCCCCTCTCTCTCTCCGCGCGTTATCTCCCCTCACACAACTGGAAACCTGAATTAGACTGCACGGACTTTCGATGAAATTCTCGCTTTGGTGACACCTATTTGGGTGCCATTCATTGAGTGTCCAGATGGTGGGAGGAGTCACCCTCGCGAACATTGGAACGTGACGTACTTTGATCACTCATTTCACCTACTCTTATCCTTGCCAGTCGGTTTGTCAAAGTGACATGTATAAGAACCTTATCTTTATGGCCCATAAAATCGAGAGAGGATATTATGGTTTTTCTAACGTAGAAGGTGTCAATGAATGTGGATGTTGTAAGCGAGTGGTTGTAAGTGTTCTTTATCTTTCCCTCTCTCCACTTTCTCGATGGTCTATCTCTCCCTCTTTATCTCTCCCCCTCTCTACTTTCTCGATTTTTCTATTCACTTGATATGCGAGCTCACACAAACACATGTCTCGGTCTTTCCCAGTCTGGTGATGTCCGGTCCATGTGAATAGTAGTCTTTTGGGCAACCCCCGGATTCCCTTCACTCATTTCGCTACCTCTTTGCGGTATGATGAAACAAAGTGAGCAGTTTTTTTTCTACGGTGAAGGCGCAGAGAATAAGTTCGCTCATTGACCCGCTTATCTCTTTCATGTATTTGCCCCCGTAACCAGCAGATCTAATCGGCCGGCACTAGCCTCGTCAAGCCATGCAACGCAGGGAGGGAACTGATATGCGCACTGGACTCGTACTGTGCGGCCGGCCATGTCCACTCTCACTTTCTCCCCACTCACCGGCTCGCTTTCCTAAACCCCTGGGCATTCAGCGCGTGCTTTTCCTATCGCCTTATCTCACTTGTCGTGATTTCGTGTAATTTTGGTGCGTAACTCGCGAGATGGAGGTAGTTGTGTGGTATAGATTGAGATTCGGCAATGCTGCGAGCGGGAGGGGCGATCATAGCAGTGAGCAGGCGAGCGGCGAGTGCTCTGGTGCCCTCCGCTGCGCCGCCGCACAAAGTCACCCCACTCAGCAGTGTCGGAGTCGTCCCCGTTGCTGACAACAATGGCAACTACCAGTCAGTCCGCCGCCCATTCCTTCACTCTCTTACAACCAATACCTTTGCATCCCTGGAAAAGGAAAGTATATAGGTCGATAAAATTATTATACTTATAATTAGTCATCATATGAGCTAAACCATGGCTTCTATTGCGTATCATGGATACGGATTTAGTTGCGTTAAATGCAACGCTGCTCAGAAAGCATATTTTTAGAAAAGTCTCGGAATATGCAAAGCGCCATAATTTATCGCTTTCCCTGCTAATTTTAACTACGCCATAGTAAACAAGTGACAGTAAATATATATCTGATATCTGTCTGTACAGCTAATGGCGCTAATGAAGCAAAAACCGCGCAGCCGTCAGAGAAAAAAACAATTTCAGCACAAAGAACCGCAAACACGTTTCGGCACTGAACACGCGGTCGGATCTGAAGAAGGCGCAGCGGATTGTGGTGAAGCTTGGTTCGGCCGTCATCACGAGAGACGATGAATGCGGACTCGCTCTTGGAAGACTCGCTTCCATCGTGGAACAGGCAAGGCCTCTCTCTGCTCACTAACAATAAGAAGTGCCACATCCAGACAACAAGAGACTTCCTTCTCTCATTTTCTATTCGTTATCCATTCTCTACGTCAACATTGTAGGCGGTAATGAAGATGACTCTAGCAGAGGTGCAAGAGGCCCGGGCCGGCCCGGGCCTCTTGCACAAATTTCCAAGGCCCTGTAGGGCCGGGACGGGCCCAACCTTGGGGCCGGGTCGGGACGGGCCCAACCTTGGGCCCGGTCCTGAACCCGATTTTTCGAAAATTTGCAAGCGAACATGCTCACGACCGCCCTATTTCGTATTGGCCATACGTAATATGGCAGATTAGTATTGGTATTCCGCTTTTCAATGCAATAAATGTAAGCTTTGTCAACAGTAAATCGAACGAAAATTTTTTTTTATGATAAACGGACGAATTAGAAGTACGAATTTCACATGTTTGAAAAATCGGACCGGCCCTGGCCCTGCCGGGCCCAAAATTCAAATACCGAAAACCCGCGAGCCGGGCAGGGCCGATATTTTAGGCCCTAAGGGCCGGCCGAGCCCAAAAAAATTGGGCCAACTTGCATCTCTGGGCACTAGAAGAGAACATTAAGAGGAATCGCTCTTAGAATTTACACGCACAACATTTTACAGAAAGATCATCGCTCGCAAATCGCCAACTATATATGATAATTTTTTTGGAAATTTGCATGCAGAAATTTTAATAGATCGATGAAATTCTAGTTTACTAACAACAATAGCAGACATCGATCTTATCAGACAAATTTCCAAATGGTAAATTTCAACAAGCAAAAGCGTATATTTTAGGTAGCAGAGCTGCAACAGTCAGGAAGACAAATGCTGATGGTTTCTTCAGGTGCCGTTGCATTCGGAAGGCAGAAGCTACGTCAGGTGAGCAAAGTTAAAATAGAGCATTTCGAGGAAAGAGAAGCAGAAAGATAGCAGCTGGCTGCAAGATTATGTGACGATGGAAAGGAAGATATACGAGTGGCCATTTGCTCTGATAGGATAGAAGCACGCTTCCGGTAGACTCTTCCGCAAGGAATGCGCAAGAGAAGCGCAGTTCTAAGGCATCTGATGTGGGGGGAATACTTATGGGAGATTGATGCGATCAAAAGCAAAGAGTTCGAGAATGAGGAAAAGGTGAAGAATTGCAGGAGCTGGTGATGTCAATGTCGATGCGGCAGACGCTGCGCGGTCCGTCCGGCAGACTCGGCGTGGACAAGAGAGCGTGCGCGGCCAGTGGAATGCCTGGCCTCATGAGTCTCTACGAACAGCTCTTCCAACAGTACGGAATCACTGTCGCACAGGTTACCCTCCCTCCCACTCTACGCTCCTCGTGCTTGCGAGAAGCTGATGAGTCAACAATTAACAAATACTCCAGTAATCATTTACATATCTGTCATATAGGCGTGAATAGACAGGCAGGCATATACATACAACAGACTTTGCAGCACGTTAATTATAGGAGGATAGATATGGTGAATTATATCTACATATAAGCCAATAGGCAGGCGTAGACGTCGCACTGTGCTAGAATACAGAAAAGAGGGTAAAATCAAAGATGGCTCTCCCATACAAAAAGCCAGTAGAATGCGCACTCCTGAATGCCTGTGTTGCAGTAGCCACATTGCCAACGCGCATTATAAAGGGCCTCGAACCCTTGAAACACGGAAGGGAAGGAAATATGACGTTAGACATGTAGGATGCTGCGACTGACACTCGACGCAGTCACAGTCAACAAAATACGGACTGCCCATCTAACGCGATGTAGGTCATGGGTCGACGTAGATATACTTAGCACCAAGTAACTAGCCACGGGCGGAGTCTTTCGGTATAAGCATTGAAATGCTTCCTAGCTCTATTATCGAAACGGAAGCCATACTTTGTCTACGTAACAATCCCTTCCGAATCTGAATCCGAACGAAATCAGGAGGGAGGGTGTCGCTTAGTGTAGTTTTGCTGCTTTCTCTCCCCCGCGTGAGACGAGGAAGCACAGAATAATTGTGACTATATGATGTGTGCAAACATAACATATGTATGCAGACAAGGGATTTCGTGGTATTTAGGTGCTGCTAACGAAGCCCGACATTGACGACCCGCAGAGAAGGAAGAATCTGCAGGCGACGATCGAGAGTCTGCTCGCCCTCAACATCATCCCTATCGTTAACGCCAACGATGCCGTTGCACCGGATCCCCGCACTGCTCAGGTCAGAGAGGCATTAGAAGAGGCCAGAAGAACACGAATGACTTATTGCTATGGGAGGAGTTCCTCCCCACTTCGTCATAGCAGAGAAAAGCTGCCCAAAAATGGCAGAGGAGTCGTAGCCAAATTCGAGGAATTATCCACCAGAAGGGGCATTTGTAGTAGTAGAACGACCCTCAGATGCAGCAGAATTCTCATTAGATTTGCTCAATCATAACGAGCAAAAGGGATAGACAAGAAATGAGAGAGAGAGACAGTTGAGTAAAGAAGTACAAATATAATGTAAAAGTGTTTAGCACATCTCGGACAACGATTCGCTGGCCGCTCGTCTCTCTGCAGAGATTGAAGCGGAACTCCTCATCATTCTCTCCAATGTCAACGGCGTCTATAGCGGCCCTCCCGACATGGAAGGCAGTCGTCTCCTTCACACTTTCGTCCCTTCCGACTCATCTTCTGTCGTTTTTGGCGCCAATTCAAATTCGGAACGGGCGGCATGGAGAGCAAGGTTAGGAACATTGCAGCGCGCGTGGTCACAAGCTGGTACAAAGGAGGGAGGGAATGATAAGGGTTGAAGTCTAGTTGGCTCCTGAATGCTCCCGCCACCAGCCACTCCACGTGACTTTGATAATTTGTCGGCTTGTGCGGTCTGCTCTTATTTATTGCTCTCATTGCCCCGGGCGCAAATGACAGTCGCTCTCTTCTCTCATCACCCTCTCCAGGCTGTTATTACAATTGAGTGAGAGAGTGGCAGGTATAGTCTCCTTGACTGAAGCACAGAATGACAACATGTTTTCAAAGTCATAATTGAGGGATCATCGGTGTGCAAGCGCGTGAATGGCGCATGATTTGCAGAACCATAAGGGCATAAGGTCTTCTGCCCTCTTGCTTATCAGGGAGAAGCGATCCTCTGAATGAAGAACAATGTGCTGTCCAATGTTCACCACTTCAAAGAGAGCGCCTCTCGGGTTAACTGTTCTCTGTCTGAAATCGCTTCTCTGCGTACATTCATGCTGTCATCTCCAGCTGTTATTACTCTTCTCCTTCGCATTTCCGATACCTTCCGGATGCCTACGTAAGCCAAACGCACTCCATTTGTGGTGGGACTGATACCGTAGACTCTGGAAAGGCATATGCAAAGAGATGCTCACTCTGCACCATTAACGAATCATGTCATGATTCAAGAGAGTGCATACACAAGCAGATTCTTACGAGTACGGCGCGCCTCGGTATCTTTTCTCATCATTGGGCCAACAGCATGATATAATTTCCTGTACATGGACGCTACCATTAAAAGCGAATTGATAAATATAGTAAACCTTGAGTGAGAACACTATCGAGTGCGTGGAGCTCAAAAAAAGAATGAGGAAGTTGGAGATCCCCTAGTCTTTTAGAGATTAAAGAGGGGGCGGTCTGTGTGCTTAGCAATGCGGCATTTCTAGACAATTATGCGGTTGACAACCTTAGTGCATCGGCATCGTGTGCAACTAATGAGAGGGCAATGCTGAAAATAGGAAAGCGGAAGCATGTCCAGACCAGACAAGCCACAGATAAGGTCAACTCGGCCTCCTTCTATTCCGGGTTTCTTATATGTATGTTTAGTGGAGTAGAGACGAAAAAAGAAGAAGGCAAAGAAAGCCATGGCTTCCGCGGCGAATAGAATTACATGCAAGCTTGAATGGTTGAATGGCGAGTGGCGTGTATGAGTAGGTCTCGGGTAGGCCCGTGCTTGGGAGGCAAGGGAGAGCATCTACATGGAAACAACACAGACAGCCCTTGTAGTGTCCTGAAGATGCTCTAGTGAACATCGGGTAACGTGGGGGGAATAGGAAACGAATGACGACATCCTCAGCAGCAAACCCGGAAGCATACTGCAGTAACATTCTGGAGCCATCCTAACTGGCTTCATAAATATTCACCTCATCTCATCAACATATAGAACGCACGTTGCTCTCACGCCCTCTTTCATCTTCCAAAGAGCCTCATCTTTCGATGGCAAATTATTTCGAACTATAACAAACATCATTTCCGCAAGCATGATAATAAAATGGTCACAAAAAGCGTAATGTGGGAGCACATTATATTCGGTTGCATAGTTCACAACTTCCGGTATGCACAGGTGAATTCTTGTGTCATGGCACTGGAGAATGGCGTGACGACGATTATCACGAACGGCCTGTGTGAAGATGCCATCAAAAACTCCGTGGAAGGGAAGAAGGTACTACTTTAGACTTCTTTCTCCAATTTTTAAAACTCTCTATCAATAGTTGTGAACAACGTTGAGAAGAGAGAATGGCTCAGTGCCAGATGGAAGGCCCTGTTCAGATCGGCACGATGTTTGCTCGGACGCACCGCTACGAGGGTCCGCCAGTGGCGGAAGTCGCCTCGAAGTGCCGCGAGTCCGGCCGCGCCCTGCAGTCCCTCTCGAACAAGGAACGAGCCCAGATGGTACGCCATCTCGCCGGTCTTCTCATTACGCACGAATCGGACATCATCGAAGCCAATCGACTGGATGTCAAGGCTGCCCAGGCTAACAGTCAGTGTCTCCTTCTATCTCACTGGGTACTTGATCGCTCTCTCTAGACTTGGAGCCGGCGCTGCTGAATCGGCTGAAGTTGACGAAGGCGAAGTTGATGGATCTCCACTCCGGACTCAATATGATTGCTGAATCTGCAGAGACCCTCATTGGCCGTGTCCTCAAGCGCGTCAAGGTACTTATAAAGCACAATAAGGGATGCAATTAAGAGGAATGCCTAATTAATATGTGTTTAATTTCTCAGGTCGCAGAAGGTCTCTACCTGGAGCAGACGGCAGTTCCGATCGGATCGCTTATGGTCATCTTCGAATCCAGACCCGATTGCCTTCCTCAGGTGGCTGCCTTCTTGCCATCTGCCTTTGGATGATCGATACGAATCATCTATGCAAGGAGTAATTGATAGTTGTCAGGTGGCTTCGCTTGCGATGGCGTCAGGCAACTCGCTTCTCCTGAAGGGCGGCAAGGAAGCAGATGAGAGCAACCGCTTCTTGCATTCCATCGTGCAGGAGGCACTTGGCACGCATGGATTCGAGATGAGAGATGCCGTCACTCTAGTCAGAAGTCGAGAAGACGTCGCTGAACTCTTGCAGCTCAAGGTTCTCGCTTCATCACTCTTGTTTCTGGAGAGATGATTGAATAGCGCATGAAACACAGGGCTACATCGACCTCGTTATCCCGCGAGGCTCATCGGATCTCGTTCGTGCAATGCAAGAAATGAGCAAGGGCATCCCAGTGCTCGGCCACGCCGAGGGAATCTGCCACGTGTACGTGGACAAGGATGCCGATGAGCAGGTACAGAAAAGGATGCACAAACACTTCAGAAGAAGGCCACTTCAACGATCAGTTGCACCCATGATATTTGATGATTCGCATGCGTAAGAGTGAGAATAGAAATGCCAAAATTAGATTATAATTGGCATGTGTTTACGTACATGGATATTAAGATGGCCATTGACATCGTCCGAGACTCAAAGTGTGACTACCCTTCAGCTTGCAATGCAGCCGAGACCATTCTCATCCACAGGGACTTGCTCTCGACCAAATTCTTCGACAATCTTTGCACCATGTTCAGCGTAAGCGGACCTCGCAGGGTTCATGTCCATGCACGAAAAAGAGAAGAATTAATTTATTTTTCTTTCAGAATGAAAATGTAAAGCTTCACGCTGGCCCCAAGCTCCAGTCTCTGCTGAAGTTCGGTCCTCCTGCAGCCGAATCGCTCAAGTTCGAATACGGCTGCCTCGAGTGCACTGTTGAAGTTTGTTGGCTACATCTTGATTACTCATTTGCGAGCAGCTTTTTTGTCACAAATTTACCTTTAAAAAAAGTACATTAGTGACATGAAATTTTTTTTGTGTCAAAAAAAGTTAAATTTGTGACACAGAAAAGGTTTACTCATTTTCCCTAAAGTTGTCTTCTTCTCTTTTAGATCGTCGACAACGTGCAAGAAGCGGTCAGCCATATCATCCGTTACGGATCCAGCCACACCGACAGCATCGTCACAAGCAACAGTTGGATCTACTCTTTTCCAATCATTTATGTACATACAGACAGACGTATGTATGTGCATGACCATGTTCGTCGATAATTTTACTATGAAATGAATGTTGAGGCGAGACTGCCGAGCACTTCATGAAGCAAGTCGACAGCGCTTGCGTCTTCCACAATGCAAGCACTCGCTTTGCTGATGGCTATCGCTTCGGTCTAGGTTGCACTCTTTTCTGTTAACCTTTCGCTATACAATAGAGATGAATGAGCTACAATCTAGGAGCGGAAGTGGGTATTTCTACCGGAAGAATCCATGCGCGTGGCCCCGTCGGAGTGGAGGGTCTTCTAACAACAAAGTGGCAGCTCAGAGGGGAGGGCCACACCGTCGGCGAGTTCAAGGAGGGCGGCAGCTACAAGTACCTCCACGAGCTCCTCAACCCCAACGAAGTCTACCGGAATGACGATCCCCTTCTTCAGCTGTCATCCTCAGCTTGAGCTCCCAATCTCTCACCTTACTTATTCTCTCATTTCATTTCCTTTCGATTTGGAACCAGCATTTTGGTGTTGGATCATGTCATATTGATTTGCTCAACTATATTGTCTAGTAAATCGAACAAAATTTTCCTTTTGAAGATGTCATCAATTTTTTTCCATAGAATATTTCGCTAATAGCGACTTTCGGCAGGTGATCCACAATTTCTTTTCCAAAAACTTAACCCTAAAATGGGTATCACGAAAACGACAATGTACTTAAACCGATGAACTATGTAGAACATCTGGGGGCAACCGTCAATTAAATTCAAAAATCTGGTGCTATCGAATAAACAATTGTGTACAATGGTGAAATGGAAAAGTGTTCACAGAATATCTTGACAAACTGCTCTCAAACAGCCTGCATGCTATTTTCACGTTCCGCTGGCATCAGTAAAAGCGACCCCAGAACATTAAATGAAAGTATACAATAATATTTTGGCGATTTTACGATAACAAGACGTGGTAAAGTAGGAGCTATAACGAATACAGCAGCCTAATCCTCTGGACGGAGCACAAGTTACCACAGCAAGGCGACAGTCACCTCTTCATAATCTGGCCATATCTTCCATTTCATATTTTCATACTATCTCTTACTTATACAAAGCCAAACATACTTTCAGTTGTACGTACTATGTTCTCTCGTGAAGCCGATTATCGGCGATCTCTTCATTTGAAATGCACAAGGACAATAAATACCGTCCCAAAACACTCAGCCATTTTTCTGTAGGAAATCTGTTCTACAATTTTGAGGACATGTATGAACCCATTGATAAATGGCAAAGAAACATTAGATGATGAAGACTAGACAACCAAATGAGCATTGACACAAATACACATCCCACCTGAAACAGCAGAAGCCTACTTCCCGTCGGGCCGATCATTGGCATCTCTAAAAGAAACCCTCACTCTTTTGAAAAACAGTCCATACTTTCCTCGATACTTATTCTAACTTCAATTTGAGAACTCTCATTAATCTGACATCAGAGAACGAAAAGCATTTCGTCAGAGATAAAGGAGGTCCTTCAAGAAATGAAATCGCAAATATAAACATTAAAACGTTATTAATTACAAAATCTAGGAAACAAACAAATAAAAAAAGACAACGAATGGTCTCTCAAGAAAGTAACACAATTAGAAAGCCCGAATCGGTTAGAACAGTTACCTTTCAAAATGTTAGAATAAAACAGGGTACATACATAGTGTCGCAATATTCTATAGAGTGAAAGTGAGAAAGTTAATTGAACTGGATGATTTAGCAACCAGTCGGGAAGGATGGCAGATGTTGACCACGCAATGAGTGACTGTACACGAATGGAGAAGGACGCTTGATGTGTTTGGCGGGAGAAGAGAAGAGAAGAGAAGAGAAGAGAAGAGAAGAGAAGAGAAGAGAAGAGAAGAGGTAGAGGGGAGGAGGAGGAGGAGGATGGCTCAGGGATCAGATGGTGCAGTCTGGCGGCCTTGTCTGGTTATGGAGGCTGGAGTACCGGGTTGAGAGGAGGCTACGGCAATCGAGGAGAACGAACTTCGACACGACTCGAGGGATGCTACCGATCCTCTGCAACAACTCATCAGGCATGACGATTCTCTCCTTTCCAGCACTGCTAATCACTATTCCTACCCAGGCTTCCAAATAGTGCACTTGGTTGTAATTCAATTTGGCCTAACATTGCATATTGGTAGTAGAATCTGTCGAAGAACAAGAAGAGATGAAGAGAGAATCGAACCGGAAGTCGGCAGAATCGAGTGTCTCCGTGTAGAACATGACCTTGCCGCGGTGGCCGCCAATGCTGAAGTCGAAGGTTGTCGAGGAGGACGCGGCAGTCTGAACGGTTCCAGTGATGAATGGGTGCCAGACGATGCAGTGACCAACCTCTGGTGCTCTCCACTGCAGGATGTAGGTGCCCGCTTTGCTGCAGTAGTGCGAACCCTTAACAAGAATGTCATTAGTTGAGCACAGGACTACAATAAGGTTCCTGTGCTACAATATGGAAGATGTCAAATGAAAGGGAGCAGCAAACCTGCATGGAGTCTCCTTCAGCAAATGACGTGGACTTCTCGACGACGGAGAGGTCGACTCCGACCTGGAGGGAGGGTTCGCAGTGGAGAGTGTGACTCGGCTGGGAAGAGGAGATCGCATTCGTCACCATCTCAACTGGGTTCATTGTTGGAGAATGCGCAGTCGACGGCTCCTTCACTGTCTGAATACAAATGATGTAAATGGATTGGGAGGAACAGTCGTAACCCCATTGCTGTTTCTATCGCTCAAGAAAGCACTGAACCTTAGTTGTGTAGTAGACCGTGAACTCGCAGTCCGACTTCAGAATGTCAAAATCCCACGTGAGAACGCAGCCCGTCGATGAGACGTTAACGACAGTCTAAACAACATTTTAAAGAATTAATCGCTATACATTCTACTACTACTTGTTGTCCATCTATTCCAGTCTGAAATCAGTCAAATTAAAATGACGAACCTCAACGGGGTATCCCTTGATGAATGAGCCCGTAGTGTACATTGAAGAGAGGACATCATCGTTGTTTTTCTCCATCTCTTCCACAGGCAAGTACAACGTCTTCGGGATATGGCCACCATTTCCACAGTTGGTTATACAGGATCCGCCTGGCAATACCATCATGCAAGTTTATTGTGGGAAAAGTAGCAAAGGTTGAAAAGGAATGGAATGTAAAAGAAGAGGGACGAACCCAAGAAATCGGGAATGAACTTGTCGTCGATGTACTTCTTCATCTCGGCCAGAAGGGATTCTGTGCTGGTGACCATGAACTTGTTCCGCGTCTTCTCATCGATGAACGGAGATATCAGAGTCCAGAGAACGGGGAAGACCCGCGGCGCACGCACTACCAACACTTGGCCCATGGTTTCTGGGTAGTGCGCCTGAGAGATACAGATGAACGTCTTGTATGTTGCATCTCTCTCTCTCTCTCTCGATTTCTGTCTCTCTCCCTCTCTTTCTCTGATGCATGGCCAACCTCAACGATCTCGATGATCCTGAGAAGAGCCTGCACACCTGGCCTCCAGAGATGGCGCATGCTCAGCCCGTCCAGATCAACCAGCAATGTCCATGTGCTGAAAGAGACGAAGGTAAGCGAAGAAAGAAAGAAGTCCATAAATGCGAACCTGATAGGAACTCCGAGCTGCTTGGTTGCCTCCTCCGCCTTGTTCAGTCCATCCTCGCATGTTGACAATGTCAACTTGACTACATTCTGCATTCCAATCGACCGGAGAAGTCCTTTCATATCAAGTTGCCCTAATCGAAGCAGATACAGCGGTCGGCCCTCCTCAAAACAATTATGATGGTTATTTCCGTTATTGTTTGGCTTGCCTCTGATCTCTATTCGAAGGATCTTAACATTGTAAAGAACGCCTTGCACTACGAAAAAAGTGTCTTTTCTTCATGATTCAACTCTCTGTTTGCAGATAATCGAAGAGTGAGAAACGAGAGTGCAAGAGGAAGAGAGAAGAAAGAAAGAATGAGCAAGGGCTGAGAAACGACATGTACAGGCAAAGAAGAGGAGCCTCTGATGGGTTCTCATTACTGCATGAACCCAACGTACCTTGTCATTGTGATGCCAACAGCCGGGGAAGAACTGTTTCACGACCTGGGGAGGCGCCCATTCGTGCAGAATCTTATCCACATTGTGCTGCTTCCGCCACAATAAGCTGGTAAAAGAGAAAGGGATAGAGAGAAATAGAGAGAGTTGCAATTGTTGAGAGCGGCATAAAACCCAATAAAAACGGAAACACAGATCTCCAACCTGTTTTGAACCATCTCTTTCGCACGAGCAACATCAAATTCCCTTGCACGCAAGAAGCGGAGAAGATGCGCGTCATTAGGCAGTTTCCCCTGCAAAGTGCACCATGAACAGAAGAAGCAAGGCAGTTGTGGCCAACCTTGTGGTGAGCCTGGAGGCCGTACTTGAGTTCGCAGAAACGCGACTCTTCCAGCTGCGTGAGCTGGCCGAGGAAGCGATGGATGTACTCGCTCTCGATCTTCGAGTCTGCTAAAATGAAACGAACACTTCTTCGCCGCCCCGTGGAGGTGTAGCGGCGGGCGAGCATGCGCGAGCCAAGCGGAAGAAGGAGCGGAGGGGAGGCGGCAGGGTGAGGAGAGAGGGAGGACGAGGAGTGGGGAGAACAGGTGCACGAGGAGGGGGAAGGGAAGCAGACCGACTCGTCGTCGAGCAACAGAGCGGGCGCCAGGATCGAGGGAAGGGGAAGGGGGCGATCGGCCGAGGAGGAACGGCGACTGCCGCTGCGACCTCGTGCATGGTGGCAGCACAGATCCGACATCCAAGGCGGCTGCTCCTGCCACCGCTCTCGGCCGTGCATTCATACGAGGGCAGCAGGCACGAGGGTGGAATGGCAACCACTCAGCATCGCCACCTCTTGCACCCTTCCACACCAACAACGGTTCACACAAACTGTGGTGCTCAGCTCTAGAGCCTGGCTAGACCATGCGCAAAGGCTAGAAGTTGAGCGGGTGGTAAGCGACAGGACGACTAAGCAAGAGAGAGTCAGACTGTCAGCAGAGGGTGCAGAGAAAGAGAGAGAATGGAGAAAGATAGGGAAAGAGGGGATCGAGGGATATACGCGCGTGGAGAGAGAGAGAGAGAGAGAGAGAGAGAGAGAGAGGCAAGCGGCAGGAGAGAAGCGGAGAAGCAGAAGAGCGGCGTCTCGTCTTCTCCAAACAATGAAAGGATTGCGAAAGCTGCAGATTGAGCACAAGCTGCTTCATTATGACACTACTGATACGAGATAGGTTGCATCACATACATTGCAAAGCAATGCAAGAAGCACTCACGACAAAGCATACACTAATCTCTCTTTTCAAGACCAATTCTCAGATGTATGACCAAACTTGTCCCAGAAACACATAAAAAAAGAAGTAAACATACGATCATCGAAAGAAGCGTGCTGGCTGCTCCTCAGTATTCCATCGTGGGGCTTGGAGTCTCTTCGCAGGATTACTTTTCTGGAAGAAGAAGAAGAAAGATGTAACTGCCGAGTCTCATTACCCTTCTTGTCCTAGTTCATGAAAGACGGAGCTAATATGCTATCTAATTGGATTTCAGAGTGAGTATTTTTTTCTATTAGCTCGCTGGCCACTACAATGTAGTGATGAAGTGGTCAGGGGAAAGCAAACTGCAGGGGCAAAGGTCATGAAGGCTGAGTACACGCAATATCCTGATATAAGCATTATGGATAGAGACCGCAGTAACCAACATTTGACACAATGAACTTTGGGCCGGCTGCTACCGTACCTTAATTTCTAAAATACGGGCACCGTGAATGCACCTTAAAAAACGGGGGCACGATATTTTCAAGTTTAGTGATGTCCGCCGCGTCTCCATCGCTTCTGCGGCATTTTTTTAGTCTTAATTAATAGCATTTAAGTCACTAAGAAGAATGCTCGCTATTTTATCCTATTTAGTGTCCATTCTCGTGGTCAATAGCAACATGCAATAATTTGACTGAATTTTTTTCGCCGCTTATATTGAGTAAAAAACATATTTTATACTGTAGTGGCGGGCAAATTTCAACGTTCTTTTTGAAGCCATGACCTTTCTAAGTATGTATACAAAATTTGAAGTTACTTTGATTATCGGGGTGTTAGATATATTCAAAAATGTATTGTTTGGTATGTCATCCGAATTCATTATTTTGGGCTAAAAACATATTTATACTGCCGTGGCGGGCAAATTTCAACGTTCTTTTTGAAGCCATGACCTTTCTAAGTACGTATACAAAATTTGAAGTTACTTTGAATATCGGGGTGTTAGATATCATCGAAACATTGCCGGCAGCTGATGTGAGACTCGTCGGCCCAAACAATTACTTTTTTCGCAGAATCATGGGCCACCGAACAAAGGAGTGGAGCGAGATTTAAAGATATTAGATTTAAAAATAAAGATAAAATTGTTGTGCTAAAAATAAATAAAAAAGAAAGTGTAAAGAAATTAGTTGGGCATCGTCTGTAGCGATAATCTGACCGGCCGAACTTCAGATGACACAATGACATGCATCGGCAGGCATACTGTGGGCGTCCCATACTCCCCAGGAATATGCATATTAAAAACGCCTTTTAATGACTTAATTTCAATTTTGTTTGGGTTTCTGATTATAGATATGGTTTTCTCGTCACTGAAAATCCCCAGAAACATCATTCGTTTACATTTCATTGCTATTTGAAAAAATCATCTGCGGTCTCTAATTATGGATGATTAGTACAAAACGGAATGCGATAACGTCAACACAATTTGCAATACAATTTTGAAATGAAGATTAATTCGTATTAATTAGTGAAGAAAACGCTGACGGAATATCGTAGTCGGCAGGCTCTTTTGAGACGTCTATGGCAGAATCACATCCTGAACCACTGTCCTCAACCTAGAAAGAGTTACAACTCTGCATTTATCGAATGATAAGACCCATTTTAACAGTTTCACAATTAATAAGACTCAAGAACTCAAACCTTCTCAGTAAAAGGGATAAGGTGTGAAGTGCCTGCTTTCAAAACTTCTTCGATAAAATGTTCCAGGATCTCCTTTCCCTAAATAACGACATATTATTTAACTTGAAAAATACAAATGACGTAATCGATGTCAACACAGCGAAACCTTGTAAGAACCTAGATGAAAGTAGCATACCTTCGCCAGATTGGCAGAATACTGCTTGACTGCCAGCTTTTCGACTGTTCCTTCGAAGCCGAAGAAGCTCTTGACATCAAGGCTAGCTGACTGCTCGAAACATGTCCAGTCCGAGTTCTCTGGATGTACCTGAAAGGAGAAAGTAGAATATGGTATAGTAACTGGAAGACAACACAGAATACGGTATTAACTGAAAAGAGAACGAAGTCAGGCTAGAATCGGGGAAAATAATCTTTGATCGTAAATAAACGTTGCTAACATAGTAGTAGCAGTTCTCCTTAATTCCCACGCGCGAAGAGAAGGAGATGTTGGTTGCTTCGATGTGAAGAGTGCGCTTCCGCCAATCCGTCGAGTTCCGTTGATTGAAATAGATAAAGTCGACACCCGCAAGCTCAAATTTCATTATTTTCTTTACACCATCCTAAAAAGAAAAACAGACACCCCACTTTCGAAGAATTAATATGAAATAGAAAAATACATTATTCGTCTACTCACAAGTTTCATCTTTCTTTCCATGAGATACAACTATTGCCGAGCTATCCCTCAATCCCAAATTGGAAGAAGCTCCCGCATGAGTATGCTGATACAACCTCGTGCTAAGCACTTGCTTCCTTCTCTGATATTCAAAAGGATATTCAACCACCGTGATGTTGAGATGGCTCGTCACTAAATGCGTAATAATTATAGGCAAGCGTGCCCTTTATGCCTTTCCTAATGAGGGAGCAAGATCCTTGGGGAAAGTGATGCGAGTGAAACAACGGATGAATTGGAGTGCGGCTGCACTTTGAGAGACGAGAAAGAGAGCGAGAGATTGCAAAGGAGGGCTGGGAAATGCGCATATCACCCTCTGACGTTAGTTGTTAATCACAGCTTCCTATTATACCCCAGTATACGGTAGCGCACGGCTACAGTAGGTGTCATGGGACTCTCAAATATAGCAAGAACGGAGAGAAACCTTCTTGAGCAGATAGGGCACATCGAAGCTGAGTTGGCACTTCCTCTCGACGACATGCTCCGCGCCATCCTCGCTTCTGTCGTCCACAATTATCTCCGAGCCCAGAAAGATGGGGATCTGCGGGCAAGTCGGGAAGCGCTTCTCGTATGCCTGCAATTAAATGTATCTTTTAATTTTAATAATTTCAATTTCAAATATGCCACTTTCTTCTGTCTTTCATGTCAGAGATCATCATCATCTTCAGTGCTGCGCACTTTGTACTCTATGAAACACGTGATTCAAAGCCCATGATCTAAAAATGTCCACTTTTGCTTCCTCTTCTGTTTTCGAATACGAAGGATCCCCTAGCAACAAATGGTCAGAGCTTCACGCGACAAAACCCGCCATCTATATTTTTGATTTATGATTTTCAGCAGCTGGAAGGATGGATGAGGTTATGACATGCAAAGGATAGAGCGCAGAAGGTCCAAAAATGAGTTTTGAACGAAAAGAAGCAGATTATTTCGACGACAGCTTTATATAATACACGCCATTCTTGACGTCAACACACATATTCTAGAAGGCCATAAATAGAGAAGACACCCAAAGAATGCACCTATAGAAAGAATATGAATAGAAGGAATTTCTAAACTATTTTCTGATATACGTCAAAAGACGATTAAAAGACGGTATTCTTTAGATAGAGACCGCAGATGATTTTTTCAAATAGCAATGAAATGTAAACGAATGATGTTTCTGGGGATTTTCAGTGACGAGAAAACCATATCTATAATCAGAAACCCAAACAAAATTGAAATTAAGTCATTAAAAGGCGTTTTTAATATGCATATTCCTGGGGAGTATGGGACGCCCACAATATGCCTGCCGATGCATGTCATTGTGTCATCTGAAGTTCGGCCGGTCAGATTATCGCTACAGACGATGCCCAACTAATTTCTTTACACTTTCTTTTTTATTTATTTTTAGCACAACAATTTTATCTTTATTTTTAAATCTAATATCTTTAAATCTCGCTCCACTCCTTTGTTCGGTGGCCCATAATTCTGCGAAAAAAATAATTGTTTGGGCCGACGAGTCTCACATCAGCTGCCGGCAATGTTTCGATGATATCTAACACCCCGATATTCAAAGTAACTTCAAATTTTGTATACGTACTTAGAAAGGTCATGGTTTCAAAAAGAACGTTGAAATTTGCCCGCCACGGCAGTATAAATATGTTTTTAGCCCAAAATAATGAATTTGCATGACATACCAAACAATACATTTTTGACTATATCTAGCACCCCGATATTCAAACTTCAAATTTTGTACACATACTTAGAAAGGTTATGGCTTCAAAAAGAACGTTGAAATTTGCCCGCCACGGCAGTATAAATATGTTTTTAGCCCAAAATAATGAATTCGGATGACATACCAAACAATACATTTTTGAATATATCTAACACCCCGATAATCAAAGTAACTTCAAATTTTGTATACATACTTAAAAAGGTCATGGCTTCAAAAAGAACGTTGAAATTTGCCCGCCACGACAGTATAAAATATGTTTTTTACTCAATATAAGCGGCGAAAAAAATTCAGTCAAATTATTGCATGTTGCTATTGACCACGAGAATGGACACTAAATAGGATAAAATAGCGAGCATTCTTCTTAGTGACTTAAATGCTATTAATTAAGACTAAAAAAATGCCGCAGAAGCGATGGAGACGCGGCGGACATCACTAAACTTGAAAATATCGTGCCCCCGTTTTTTAAGGTGCATTCACGGTGCCCGTATTTTAGAAATTAAGGTACGGTAGCAGCCGGCCCAAAGTTCATTGTGTCAAATGTTGGTTACTGCGGTCTCTATCTTTAGATGCCGTATTTGCAAGGGAATGATATTCATTGTGCCATTGCAATCGGCCACTCATGCGTTGGAATATTCATGATGTTTGGCTAGAAAAAAAGCACTGCCTAGTAATGCTACTTTGCCATATTACTCTCGCACTCTTGTAACGAGCAAGAATATTCCGTGGGAAAGGAGTAAACAGTCAGTATAATGTAACGGAAAGGACGAGAGATTCTTCCAGCAAAGAGAGATAATTGGCAAGTGCACTTCGTTCTGACTGCCGTCCCCTTCTCGCTCCGTTCCACTGCTGCCTCATCCACCAAATGCACTCGCCAATCATGGACATCTCTCGTCTGCATATTCCGAGAGAGGGAGTGTGTGGGTGGAAAGGATGATACACAGGGATGCAAGGGGAGTTTCATTCCAACGAAGCAAGAGACAAAAACTACATGAATCAACTGCTTCAATCTAAAACATCAGAGCGAATTTGAGAGCGGAACTTTGCAAGATTGCTTCACAAGAAATGCGATAATTCGCTGGGGCAGAATCACGGGGCGGCACATTTTCAAAGAAAAAGAGGAACAACTTAATCTAGATTGTAAAAACTTTTTCGTTGTTAATTCTCCAGCTTTAAACGGAGATGGAGGATAAAACTAACAGCCATGACGACTTCGAAGGGATGTTTGTAGATGCGGACGGGACTCTGATATGTCTGCACCATGGCGGACGGACCGCGCTTAGCTGCCTCCGCAAGAAGAGAGAGAAAAACACGGACGGGCTACGAGAATCCGCCTCTCTTCTCTTTCTCCTGCAAAGGCATCTACCATTATTCTTTACATTCTACTCTTCGCGTCCACGAGTAACGCAATTCAAAATGCTCAGAAAACATGGAAAATGCAAAGGCGCCAAGACGTCGCTCTCATCTATCCAGCAATTATAAGGAAGCTAAAGGCACGGCAAAACAAACAACGGAAGAAGCGACGACGTCAATGGAACATGATTGAGGCTGAAAGCGAAACCAGCTTCTTCTGAAATAACTCAGAGTTGCCTCGAGCTTCCATCTCTGGTTTCTCCGCCCAGCCAGTTCGAACTAGGAAGCATGCGCGAGAGTGGAGAGAGACAGAAAGAAAGAGAGAAATCGACTAGCGAGAAAGTGAACACGGAGAGAGAGATGCTAGACACGCAGAGGGTTATTGCAACCAAACGCATGAGGGAAGGAAGCCGCGTGGAATATGCGAGTGTGGAGGTGGCGGAGTATGCTGATAAGGAGAAAGGAAAGAAGCTGTAGGGAAAAGAGAGAAGAGAAGAGGGGGGGGGCCTGCTCAGCCAGGTCAGAGTTGCCTCTCTCCTCTCTAAGTTGGCTAACGATTGACCTCTCACGGGCTACTCAGTTAGTCCACTGCTCTCCCTTTTCACTGCCAACCATCACCCTCTCTTTACAGCGAGCATTCTCGCATCACTAGTCACCTCACTTTTCTGATGAACTCTTACATCACGTGACATAAACAGCCTGTGACTACATTCCAAGGCTGCAATCATCATGGAGAAAAGAACCAACAGTCAGAACGAATCAAACAAAAACAAGCGACGAAATAAAAACCTGGCAAAGTCGCGGTGCTAGAAATAAAAACCCAGTACGTGTATCGGAATTGCGTTCCTTTGTGTTTTTGTTCGTTCGGGCAGATTTCGGGTCAAAACGAATATAACGGCGCTCTAGAGATTTATAATATTAAAAAAAAACAAGCTCGTCTATTTCTTAACCAGACACCATTATAGGATCTAGAGTAGTAGCAAATAGTAAATGGCATGAGCCACTAAATCGAAAAGGAAGGAAAGAATGCCTTGTTTGCAATCATAAAGCAGAGAGGGCGTACAGGCATAGAAGTTATATGCGAACGGGGAGAGAGAGAGAGAGAGAGAGAGAGAGAGAGAGAGAGTGACAGATACGATGAGAGGCACATACAATGAGAGAGGGAGAGAGAGAGAGAGCAAGAGAGAGAAAGAGAAAATGCGAGGAGCAAGAGCTTAGAGAGAAAATATGCAGAGAGATAGAGAGAAAGACGGAGAGATAAAGAGAGAACGGGATGGGAGAGACATAGAGATAAAGAGAGATAGAGAAGGAGAAGAAATGACAGGGAACATGAAGTAGGGAGAGAAAAAAAGGAGTGGGAGAGAGAAAATGCTCCGAAGCAGAATTGCGAGGCGGCTGCTACTCAGAGTAAGGCTTAAAACGCCGCGAAGTAGACTCACTTGCGGGGCGCGAGCTGAGAAAGTGACGAGGAGTTAAGGAAAGAAAGAAGTGGAAGGGGCAAAGGGGGCAGGCAGGCAAGGCCGATCACTACTACAGCATTCTTCCCATTTAGTTTAATTACTTCTAAACCAAGAATATATTATCAAATCCTCATTTGATTTTATAATTCACGTCAAACCTGATAAGCAATCAGTACCTAGCGCAACCCGCTCTCGTGGAAGGGATCGAATTAATAAACAACAAGAAAAAAAACATTAAAAAAACATTAAGGTGTTTTGGTGCCGGAAGAGGGCAGAACAAGTTGCCATTCTGCATTATGCATAGAACTGAAGAAAAAAAAGACACAAGGCAGGAGAGTGAAAGAGACGATCTCGGCTGAGAAAAAGCAAAAGAGGATTGTCCCAAGGGTCAGAGGATAGTGAACGAGAAGAATGAGAGTGTAAGAGAGTGGAAGAAGAACGTTGTCTAAAAGAGAAGAGAGCGGAGACAGGCAAGAGAAGGAGCGAGTTGTGTTGCTGGTGGAAGAAGCCAAGCGGAAATGGGCAGTCGAATCAGTCTTCGGGTGTGTAAACAAACAGGACAGAGGACGCTTCAACGAAAGCGTCGTCAGACGTAAGAACAAGGCAATTGTCTGGGCGAAGAAAAGAAAAGACTCCGTACCGGAGGAACTCTGCTTCGCTCGATCGTCCCATGCATACAAAATTCCAACGAGTCTGTCACAATATACGACATCGTATGCGAGGAAACAAAACATATGCCACTTTATCCGTCTCCGCCAGTTGCACCCGCGACATTGAGAGAATGTCAAAAAAGAAGAATAGTGAGGGGCACATGAAAAAAGTAGGTGAAGCATGTGAGATGTCATCTCAAGGAAGAGACCAAATTCACACAGGCCGGAAAGAAGGGCCAGTCTATTGCATTACAGCAGACGATGAGCACAAGTCACCTGATGGTGGTATTAGGAGGGGGCAAAAAGAGAAAGAAGGGAGGCAAGAGGGGGGGGGGGGGTGAAGGGGGCACTTGGAACGCCTTCTGCCAGACTCTAGGGAACCCAACGTGTTTGCTGCCACTCCCTGCCACTTTCTCTCTTCGAGAAACCAGACATCCAACTTGAACTTCCGCAACGAAGTAGAACAGGGCAGGGTGCTCAGAACGAGACACTCGTGAGGATGCATCAGACACGCGTGTGGAGTGGAAGAGAGAGAGAGGGGGGGGAGGGGGAGAGAGAGAAAGAGAGAGAAAGCGAGAGAGAGAAAGCGAGAGAGAGAGAGAAAGCGAGAGAGAGAGTGAGAGAGAGAAAGAGAGAGCGGGAGACAGAGATAGACAGAGATTGAAAGAAAGAGATCGAGAGACGAGAATACGAGCAGAGGGAACTAGGCAGCGTGAGTGAGGAAGAAAGCAGCGGAGGGAGAAAGCGAGAGGAAAATTACGAGAAGGAAGAGATGAAGTCGAAACTTGAAGCGTTAAAAAAAGACAGAATGAAATTTTCAGTTCCGCTTATTAAATTTCAGTGGCGAAAGTGCGTAGTTGGGAATTTTTTCTTCCAGAAAAAAATTCGAAGTCGATGACCAAGTGGATTGTGATCAACGAAATGCTTTCAAAGAACTAAAGCCAATAGACGAGGGAGGCGAAGTGATAGCCTGAGAGGAGGGGAGAGTGAGAAAGGAGAGAGAGAGAGAGAGAGAGAGTGAGAGAGAGAGAGGACAGCGATAAATGAGAAAGAGAGAGAAGAAATGAGAAAGATAGAGAGGATAATAGTGTAGAGAAGTAAAGGAGTTAGTAAAGGATGATGGTTTGTGTTCGTTTATGCATCGGGCAAAAGCGGGCCAGGAAAGGCCGCAGCTACTCTTCCTCAAGGGCTTCCAATAAGTAGCAATGAGGGAATGGGCAGGCTTCGACTGCATCAACATAACTCTCTCTCTCTCTCTCTCTCTCATTCCCTCTCTCTCTTTCTCTCTCCTGCTCTCTCTCTCTCACGTTCGCTCTGTCTATCTTCTCGCTCTTCCACTTTCTTTTGTTTTATTTCTTTCATGATTTGGACTTTATTTTATGTCATTTGCCTTGCAGGGAATCCCAAATCAGTGTGAGGTAACAGAGCAAATACATTGTATCCGAGCTATCACAGCAAATGGAAAAGACATGTTCGGGAGCCAATGGGCTTAACATTGGATGTGACATGGAACGACGGGAAGAGGCGACTGCCGATTGTCGACTCGCTTCCGGGACGGCCAAGAAATGCATTCAAAGGAAGGCAGAAAGCAGGAGTGCTCTGCTTTCTACGTTTCTTCTCTACTCGCTCTTCATTTCTCGTACTCTCTCACCCTCTTTGTCTCTTTCTCTGCCTCTCTCACTCTACATGTCTCTTTAGGACTACTTTGTCGCTCTCCATTACTTACTTCAGCTGTTCCACTCCTCACGATCAGCCATTATGTGTCTCACATGATCTCAATAAGCCTCTCTTCTTTTTTCTCTGTCTCTCTCTCTATCCCTCTCTCTTCTCTCTCTCTCTCTCTCTCTCTCTCTCTCTCTCTCCCACTCTCATCCTCTTTACGTAAACTAACGAAAGGGTATTTTTTAATGATTTCTTGGGCATGGATGATATTTACGAATACGAAATAGAAAAATTATTCCCAGGTGGAATTGATCGACCATCCAAAAGAATAGCGGAGAACTGACAATTATAAAAAATACTCATTGCAAAAAAAGTTTAATTTGAGGCACTGAGAAGGTTTTCCGCATTATTTATGGTTGACAGGTTTTAAGCAAATCAGAATATTCATATTTCTATCTGCAATAATTGATTTCATCCTCAATCGCAATGTATCTCTCCAATATTCATTAGTTGCCGAGGAGTTTACAAAACTAATTAAAGGAGGATAATCGTCTAGAAAAAGAGAACGCATTTTTTGCCACGACTACCCGGGAATCACTTCCTCTCAATATCGCATGTTATTTCGTCGGCTGCGGAAGAATGCTGCATGAAAATAGCACGCGCGAATGAGAGAAGCAAAGCCGACGCATTAATTTAAAGTTTCTCACATTCGTTTCAGTGATCCTCCTCCTTTAAACAAACAAAAATCCGATTATTAAGTGCACCGACATTAGAGCTAAAACAGAGACAGATCCAGACATCAGAAAGCGATAATTTAACTAAAGTACTTTCCTTTTCATCTTACGATTCAAATACTTCATTAATACAACACTCAATTTTTTTATATATCTGAATAAAATGTGATTACATTCTAACAAACCCTTTGTTCTGCGAAAAAGGACGAATCTGAAGGGGCCAAACGTGTATAAATAATAGATCTATAAATAGTCCTTTCGAGACATTGCAATATTATTAAGGAGATAAAGTGTCTCTCTAACGGCCGCAGTATGCGAAAACAAAAGAAATTACCATGAATCCATAAAAACCAAGAACAAATTACTAAAGTAAAAGCCCATATATAAATCCTAATCTATTTTAGATTACCCTGACGAGTCTAATTGTAAGCAACTTCAATATCGGGATGAAGTCGCAGTACAATTTATATCCACATTTGCAATGAAACGAATTGAATACTTTCTGTCTCAAATTAGAGTCGGTTCCAAATTTCTGCGTATGATCTTATATTATATAAATATTTTGCTTCTGCCTCTAGTCAACCAATCTCCCATTCCCCTTCTCCAGTCTCTAAACGGACCTCCTCTATCATAGACTTTGTTGATATTCATCCATCCATCGTCTTCCGTGCACTTCGCCGTCTTCCATTTAGGAACAGTACCTCGCCAGACTCTATTCCATATGCATTCTTGAAAGAAACCGCTTCTGTCTCTTGTCTCCCTCTTTCAATTTTGTTCAACCAGTACCTTCTCCATGGAAAATGCCCCAATCATTGGCTTACAGCTATAGTGCGTCCCGTTTATAAGCGAAAAGGTGCTAAGTCGGATCCCGCTAGCTACCGACCAATCAGTCTTATCTCCTCAACGGCAAAAGTTATGGAACGCATAATCTGCACACGCTTACTAGAGTACCTAAACGAACATAAACTTCTTAGTCCAGCCCAATTCGGATTCCGACCCCGCCATTCCTGCGAGCTCTCACTTCTTCAGTCTGTCACCGAATACCACAAGGCATTAGATCAGAAACATTATGTTTCCGTAGCACTTATAGACTTTTCTAAGGCCTTCGACTCAATTTCTATTCCTCTTATTATGATAAAACTACAGAGTCATGGGATCTCAGGTTGTCTCTTAAAGTTTCTCTCTGCTTTCCTCAGAGATAGAACCCAATTCGTACGTGTTTCAGACTCTGACTCAGTACCATATCCCACCCCATCTGGTGTCCCACAAGGAAGCTGTCTCGGTCCATTACTCTTTCTTCTTTTTATTAACGATCTTCCAGATATCATCCCAGCAGGTTGTTCCATAAGCATGTATGCTGACGATGTTAAGCTATCAACTATTAACAATCCCACTTTGCTTCAAACAGCACTTGATTTGCTTCATGTCTGGGCCGCTGCCAATAGCTTGACTATTTCTGCTTCAAAAACTGTGATTGTCCGTTTGGGTAATCATCACCCTCCAGTAATCTTCAACCTAGGCGGGAGTATTCTACCAGAGTCCGAAATTGTCCGCGATTTAGGCGCATCTTATTCTGACAAACTCGATTTCGAACACCATATAAAAAACAGTTTGCGCACGCGCGTCCACCACAAGTGATACTGAGATCTTTTAAATCAAAAAAAAAACGTTTCGCTTTATAAACGCCTTTTTGTTACGTATGTTAGGCCAATCCTTGAATATTGTTCCACAGTTTGGAATCCAAAATTGATCAGACTATGTAACTCAATTGAGAATGTTCAGAGAGACTTCACGAGAAGCGTGTGCCGGCGTATCGGGCAAGAGCTAAGCTACGCGCAGCGTCTCACCCTCTTCGGCCTGCCGACCCTTTCATCGAGGAGGCAACAAGCAGATCTCATTGTCGTCTTTAAAATTCTAAAGGATAGAACTCCAATCTCTCCCTCCACTTTCTTCTCTTTCCCGCCAAATCCATATTCCACTCGCTCTTCTGAACGTCCTCACCTTCTCGCTCTCCCGGTTTTTAACTCTGATGTCCACAAAAACTGCTTTGTTTCTCGAATAGTGACCCCCTGGAATGCTCTGCCAACCACAGTTATCAACTCTGTTACACCAAACCAATTTAAATGCAGACTCCATGCTTACTTGCAATGATCTTCACCTTGTTTTGTACTCAATAGATATTTCTGCTTATGCGTTGATTTCATGCCTTAGTTGTATCTATATTTTGTTTTCCTTTTCCCTTAATAATGTTTTTTTTCATATGTCTTGCTCTCACTAGCATATAGTGATCATGCCACTGACGTCCTATTTTTTTTCCTACCACGATTCCATTTAAATATGTTTCTGCCTCAGTGTGCAATAAACAATATATATATATCTTCTTTCATATCTTTTATTTTAGCTGTTTCATGCATACCTCTTCCGATTTTCTCTCTCTCTCTTTCTCTCTCTCTCTCTTTCTCTCTCTCTCTATCTTGTTGTGGCCTTATTCCATACTTGCTTTCTGTCCGACCATACAACAACAGGAGTTTATTCTCATGTTGATATTATTATTTTTTTAATCTTGAATGCCTCCACACCAATCCGTTAACTTGGTGGGTGGAGCTTAAGTAAGCTCTTTCATATAAGCAGTAAGAATTACGATTCGATATATTGTAGTGAGTAGCTCGCCAGAAACGCTTTCTGTGCAAGGGGGTTTACTCCTGCCTGCGAACAATTTTTGTGGACTACGGAAACGAATTATGTAATATCCGTTGTTTTTCTCTGTGTTATGGTTGCTTCATGTAATGTTTTTCAATTGGAAAATTGTGTGAGGAAATATGCAATATTTTATGGTTTTGTTTTCAATTGTGTTTCACTTCCATATCATCTTCTGTATCGAAAGTAACATGCATGACGCGTGACGAGTCTGTCAAGTAACTGATGAGGTTAAAGTTTTCTGAAAGAATGCGGTGGACAGTTAGAGAATGACTACGAAGTACCCTGCTGCACACAAATCATGCGGCTGTCCGTTTCAATCTCAACACTCTCAGAGAAGTGAGAAAGATACAGTCAAGCATCAAATATCACACGGCGAGATAACTCTCTCAGAGGACAATTTCGAACCAATAGCTGAACCTTACCGTATCAGATGAAGAGGAGCTTGGCGGAGGTTTAGGAGAATAACAAGCAAAAACGTCTCAAACGTATTCAATGCAAACATATCCTGCAATTCATAGCGTCTGCACAGCGAATTTCAACTGTGTTTATCAATTTATCTTATTTTCACATGTTCATATCCCTAAAACTCAATCTTGAATTTACGACTTCATACCTGACAAAGGGGCGAGAATGCATGTGATTTATGGTTAGAGAGACTCGACTACTATAGTTAGAAAGAAATTCGAAGTAATTAGTTCATGCTTCTTTAAAGAATCACTTAGTACCTTGTTACTTGACTTAAATTGGAGAGCAAATAAGATATATGTACAAGAGATTCGGACTCAAAATGCTTCGTTGGCTGCCTGTCTTTTCTTTGACAATCTTAAGATCGACAAGCGTGGATCGACCATAAATGTATAAATAAATATATGTGCTACATGTTCTGCCTTCTTTCGAACCATGCATACCAAAGTTGGGTTCCATAACGATAACGAATGCAAATTTAGATCTACAGTTTCACAATGTGCTATGCGAATGAATAATGAAAGGCGATCAAAGTAGACATCGTGTCGCGAGTCTAAAATATTTAAATACTTTTTTCGAGCTACTTATTCTGACTTTAGAGCTTTCAAACATCTGCTGGCCAGGCCTCAAGTTTTACCTAACGTTTCCTTAAAAAAATATGTCTCATAAGTATAAGACCTATTGACTTCTCCTAGGATTAAGAGTAAGAAGACTTTCTGATAAAGATTGTTGCTACGATCCAATAGCTATTATGACTCCTAACTGAAAGTGAGATCTAGATTGCATAGCTGATGTGTGATAAAATCCTTTTACTATATAACCGCATATGACCTAAGAACATTTGTTAAGAAATTTCAGCATGATTGCCAAAGACATACACAAATGCTGCCCTTCGAACTACGTGTAAGAAAAATATGGAAGAATCTGTATAGAAAGTCAGCATCATATTCAACCCGTTGCATATATAGACAGTGACATTTAAATAATACCCCAACCATCTATACATATTCCCATTGCCTTCGAACTGAAGATTAGAGGGAAAGAGAGAGAAAGATTGAGAGGTTTGGATACGGTACTGTGTTCTCTTTAGAATGCGAAAAAAAGTGTCCACGTGAAGAGTTGGCTATAGAAGGAGGCGAGGGAGAGGCTGACTGATGCAATCTTGATTGCGCATTGCATGTCTCTCTCTGTGGTGGAAGTCACCCAGCTGCAGAGCAGGGCACACCTCTAGAGATTGAGTGATAAGGAGAGAAGAGCGACCATGATGAGATCCCTCTGTCACTCACTTCCTGTCCTCTCTCTAGCACCAACTAGAGAAGACGTCAGCACAGCCATGCAGAAAATGCAAACTAGAGTTGCTGACATGGCGCGACCATGCGCGGCCACTTCGGGGACGCCCTCCTCCGATTGCCCACTCTTTCTCCACTCTGCTGCACCATCGCATACTCTCTCCTTCCTTTCGTCTCACCTTGCTCCTTTTTTCTCACTCACGTGTACTGTCGATCGTTGAGAACCTTGCCCCCAATGTTTCACGCTCAGTCTCTGTCTAATCATCATTCTTCACCCTTTTTTCAATTTCATGAACTGAATGTTGCACACCACAAAGAGAAACTACAATGCACCTTATCAGTTCAATCAACCACTTCTCGTACGATTTCAGAAAATGTTGCGAACACTTCTTTCTTGTATTATAATAATAAATGTTTTATCGTTAAATTGACATGGCACATCTGCAAGTAATCAAAAAAGAACACCAGCATTGAATATGCAAAGCAAAGTAATTGCGAAACAAGAAAAGTCAGTGCATTGGAACATCTATTTAAGAGTGCAAAAGAGCACAGAAACAATCATTCCTATTATTGGCAGCGAATCGAAATTCGGTTTCTGCTCGAGTTCTAATTTGCTCGTAGTTTCAGAGAGAGAAAAATACTTATATTGTCCGAAAGCTTTCCTTCTTATTCTAGAATCACCCGTTGTGGAATAAGCATTTGATGGCAATCTAGAACAATTGCATAGTCAGCATACTGTCAAATGATGAACACGTGAGAGAAAGACATCTTGCGGAATGGCACGAAAGGCACCTTAGGTGAGAAAGAACGATGGCAGTCATTCATCCGAGAAGCACTCTTCGCATGCGGTCGTCAGCAGATCGGTCGTCACTGCCCGAGGATGGCTCATCCTCAGAGTCGGAAGAAGAGGTGGCAGAGCTGCCGGGAGGAGAGACGCTGTGCTTGGAGCAGCGGGCCGAGCTGCAGAGACAGGCCATCATTCTTTATTCGCTCGCCACAAGACTTTAGTCAGCTGCTTCTCACTTCTTCTGCACTTTTTTTGCACTTTGCACTTCGATGCACTTGGTTATACTTTAGTTCAATCACCCCTTTTTCCACTCTTAAGTTAACAGAAGGAAGCAGTCACGCACCACGTGGGATGGAAAGGGGAGCGATTGATAGAAGAATGGTGTTGAGAATATAACGGCTACTCATTAAAAGCGAATGGAATGTGGAGTAGGGAGAACGGAAGAAAATCAAAGAGGAAGGAGGAAAAGAAGCAGGAATTGCTCCTCGTTCATGCAAAATTAGCCGGAGAACAGCTGATGTCTGGGCAAAGTTTCGAAGGCACCGACACACTTCTCTATGAGTGCCTCGAAAGATGGAATGGGCTAACCATAGGAACTGTAGCAGAGGCACGCGGTACTTGCCGCAGAAGTCGACGAACTTGACGTGCTCTACGCATGCCTCGAAGTAGACTCCCTTGCACTTTGGGTTGACGCACTGGTTGGCCGAGAGCAAGTAGCTGAATGGAATTGAGTTTCTTTTACATTTCAAACGAAGAAGAAGAGTCTCGAATGAAATGGGTGTACCTGGTGAGATCGCATGGAAGGATGGTGAGGATGTCATCGACTGTGTGGAAGCGGCGTACGAAGCGGCCGGCGATTTCTTTCAGCGACGGCGGATCAAAGGACATCGAGTCGATGAAAGTGTGTACTGAAAATAAGACATTTTCTGGCTGTATGCGAAAACATCCACCGGCATCAAGAAAAAGTTTCGTCATGGGAAAGGAAGGTGAGATTGAAGGAAGTTAGGGTTTGAAGGAATACAAAGATGTGGAGACAAGAGAAGAAAAAGACAACAGGTGGCCAGTCGCTACTCCGGTAAAGTAGAATGGGTTTGTGTGTGGGGCAGCACGAAGCCATTCAGTAACATATGAGTAATCTCGAGTGGCCAGCATTACAACGACACAACCGCTCCCGTCACTCAGATACATAAGTTGAGAGAGCAGCGAAAATAGTAGCTCGAAAAAAGCGGCACTCTATTACAAACCTAGAGGATTGTTGCGGAGACTCAGCTGCTGCAGATTACGTAGACGAACAATCTCAGTCGGCAGAGTCTGCAAGAAGTGGAGATGGATGAATTGGCTGAGGGCATAAGGCATGCAATTCTGGCTACCTTAAGTTGGTTGTTGTGGAGGGACAGACACTCGAGATGGCGCAACTCGGCCACTGTCGATGGAATCGTCTCCAGCTGGTTGTCACAGAGTGTCAGGTTCACCAGCTCCTCTAGGCAGCCAATCGTAGCCGGCACATCGCGGAGTCGGTTGCCTCCCAGATACAACACTTGCAATCTGAAAACCAATACCTTGTCAACTGTTAGCAATACTCTTGGAATAGACAAACTTGATCATAATAAGAGAGGATAATAAATGATTTTAAGGACACTTGCCTTCTCAACGCCGGAATGCCATATGGAATGGCATCGATGCGATTCGCTCCCAAATACAAGGCCTTGATGTTGGGCATCTCAAGAAGGATCGGAGGGAATTCGGTGAGGCGGTTGCCGGAGAGATTGATGGTCTCCAGCTCGGTGAGAGCGAGGAGTGTCTTCGGGATGTCCTCCAGAAGATTGTTGCGAGCCGAGAGAGAACGCAGTTGTCGGAGGGCCGCGATGTCATCTGGGATCGCAGTCAGTCCGTTGTTGCTCATGTCCAGGCTACAGTTACATATTTGTCATTTATTTGAGTAAAAAAAACAAGTGCCTGAACAAGCGTTCGCGAGAAAAAAATGAGTGATAGAGAACAATAATAACTTTAAAATAAATAAATGTTCTTATTAAAAACATCAATTAAAATTCAGAAAATGAACAAACCTGATGAGATTGGCGAAGATTGGTAGGCCATTGATGGTGAGGAAGTTGTTGCGAGAAAGATCAAGTCGACGGACTGCATCGGGTGAGTAGATGCCAGGGCAGGGAGCGAGGTAGCGGCTGGGAATCTCATCGAGGTCCTCATCGCAAAGATGCAGATCCGTGTAAGATGAGCTGTAAAATTGCGACAATAAGCTTCCCTCGCATTGCGTTACAAAGTTTTCTTAGACGTGAGACTATTTCTGTCAGTTGCGAGCATTGCGAGCATCGCATTACACAGTGAGTTGAAGGAAGAAGGTAGCATGGAAACCTTGCAGAGATGCATGCACTGCTGACTGGAGAGCGAAGAGTCGGAGAAGAAGGAGAAGAAGAAGACGACGACGAAGCAGAAGTAGACATCTCCTCCGTGGGCATTTGGTAGCCGAGTAACTGGGGAAGCCGCTTGCTGGGTGGAGGGGCGGCGCTCCCTTGGGGTGGGGAGAACCGTCACTCCCTCTCATTCCTCTCTGTCTCTGCGCCCTCTCTTCACTCTGCACCCTGCACACTCTTTCTCTTCTCTCCTTTCCTTGTGAATGCGAGTGAGACAGGCAGAATAGAGAGAGAGAGAGAGAGAGAGAGAGAGAGAGAAAGAGAAAGCGTAAAAGAAAAAGGGACAGAGAATGACAGAGCAAAACCGGTGGAGCTGCCTTGACGAGTCTGTACACATGTGATGACCACGTGTGGTGAAAGGTGAGGGTGCTCCGCATGGTATCCCCAAGTCCCCCCTCGGGTGAAATGCACTCTAGTGCGGAGAGTGCACACCCATGGAGTATACTCTTCGAAAGGTACTACCCTTTGGCAGGGCTATCAATTCATCACACAGTGAAACCACAGTCTTAATCAGAGAACACAAAAACGCAAACTTGTCTTTTAAAAGCTACCGACTTTGAGCCATCATTTACGTTTTTTAAATGCACAAATACGTCTGTAACTTAAGGTAGTTCGGAGTGGAAAAATGAGATAAGATACTGCAAGAGTGTTGTTACAGGTCCACTGACAATGAGATAACTTAAGAAACACTTGACAGCAGTGACAAGAACCACCATCCAGGAGAGTGACAGCTTTGAATTCCTAATGGAAAAAAATTCTGCTCTATACTATACCATGCTACTGATTTGGTTTCTTGCATTACTGAAATTGGCGGCCATATTCCATGAACTTTCGCCATCTCGATTGAAAAAAACTCAACAATAAATTGGCACGGAGGATGCAAGCGATAGTTTTTCCACTTCTAATGAAGTAGCATTGATATAAAGAAGCTTGTGCCTAAAATTTTTAGTTTATTGTTGAGCAGGATTGTTGAGAGATGCTGGTTAAAGCCGCATTCATAGTTTTCTCCTTTAGGTTTTTTTTAGTTTTGTAAAGTTTTCTTTAAATGTAAATTTTGTCAATTGTGCAATTCTTCTTTTATTTTTTCGTTTCTCACACTTTACCAGCTGCGTTATATTCGGTAAAAATATATGTACATAATCTCGTTCAGCAGATAAAATAAAGTACGAGACAAAAGATTAAACTCATAAGAAGGCGTAGACTCCTTGATATGCTTTGTTCAACGAGACAAGGGAAAATTTTAGTTCAAGGAACAAAAACTGATACCTTAGAGGTAATGCAGCCATTTAAATTGGAAACTAAGAAGAGGGTCGCTTAGCGACTACACGCGATTGTACACAGCATATGGCATCGGAAGCTTCAATTGATTCCTAGAATTTTCTAGTTCATCTTCTACACTAATAAAGCCTATGTAAGTCATTGCGTATTATGCACTCGTTGTCTGGGTGAACCGGGGGAGACGAAACGTTTAGGAAAGATCACAAGTCTCGGTTGTTATTAGGCTCCTCTTCCTGGGCAGCGTTCTGTTGCCTAGCCAATTCTTCTACCATTGGCCGCAATTCTGGAGCAAGTGCAGCCAAGTGCCACATTAAGCCACGCAGCATTTCTATCTCCTCCTGAAAATTGGCGACCATATGCCACAGCAAAGGCTCTGCAATGTCCTTTTCACATATGTATCTTAAGATTGACTATCTTAAACCAAATAAGTCAGGATACTTAACGATAAACCTGCATAAGTTGGCGACGCAGTTGAATGTCTCTGCGCCTTTCTTCACGAAGCACATCGGAAATTGATGGCCGCTAAATCAGGCGCTACCTCTTAGAAATATATATATGTATGTACATACTTAAAAATTATAATTTAAGAAAAAAAAACCCGCAATAACTCACATGTGGCATCTCGCCCATTCTATGGCTCGTACGGGTCTCTGAAGTGCATTGATTTCTATTGAGATAGTCTCTCAATATCCAACAAAAGTAGGGCCATGGATACAACCGAATATTCAATTAACTTTGTTTCTTTATATATCTTCTCTTTATTATGCGAGTCTAAAATATCATTACATGAAGATTGAAATCTGCAACTGCTATTGCTGTATGCGACATGACATAGATCTAGGGTTTTGTACTACACATATACAACATTGAAAGTGCATATGCTTCATAGCCTGGGTAGCACAGAATATTAGTAAAGATCATTATTCTGGCAAGGGAGATTTGTCCCTATGGGAATGCTTTGTTTTGCTCGTCTACTTCAAAAAGGATCGATCATCGAAATTAACTAAAGATTATACATATTCTTTATGGTTATCTGCAAAATTGGCACAGTTACATATATCATTCATTGAGACTGTGACGAAACGGGTGAAGTGACTGAGGAAACTACAGTAAGAGTGGATCCTACTTTAGCGGTGCCCTCGCCGTTCGCAGCAAGAATCTCTCGAATTCTTCGTTCCAACTCGGCATTCTCTGCCTCAATCGCAGACACCTCAGACTGGAAAGAGAAGAAGCGCTCTGCTTCATGCTTCAAGTCATTAAAGGAATATTTGGTAATATATGAAATAAAAAAAAACATATGGAGAGGAATGCGACATAAAAGAAATACCTGAGCCTGCCGAAGTTGCGTTTGTTTCTCCTCAATGGCCTCGATAGCTTTCCGCAAGATCATCGCTCTCGATGCCTGAGATCAGGATCGAATAATTCTGAATACCAAATCATACTACCGCTTGTCGTACAGATAAAAAAAATTGGCAGATAAAGAATGGGATAAATGGAATGCGTATAAATAAATGGCGAACCCGTTCATTCTGCATGTCAGGCACGGTCTCGCGAAGGAACGAGTACATGTCCTTGATGTTGTCCCTCCGTCTCCTCTCCAGAGCGTTGTGCTGCGCACGCGCGTGTCTCTTGGGATCGTGGTGCTTCAATTCCTGCGACTCGGATTTGTGAAACTGGAAAAGCTCAGTAAGGAAGACTCAACCTCTGGTGTCATTTCAGTGACGTCTTCATCCAAGTCCGAGTCGTCGCTGCCGCCGCGATTCATTCTGCCTTCAAAATTTAACTTGCAAATCAGCTGCACATGAAAATCGGGTCAAGGCAACTCACATCTCGAACGAACCAACTTTACGTTGCTTTCACACTTAATTCTTATTAAATTCAATATATTTTCGACTCGTCTTTTCATAAAATCTCGCGAGAAAGTAGAGACATATGTACACATGCTTCATTGCATTCCTCGGGTCACATGTGAGAATGGCCGCGTTCTTTCTTGAAATAGGAAGGCCGAGAGTACGGTATGAAAACACTAAAATTTTGGGAGCAAACATTCTTTTATACAGCAAACATACGCATTTCAGACCCACGTTTTGAAAGTAGATTTAACAAAAGATGTCAACAGTACAGAGTAAGGTAATACTACGTACGTACATGTCACTAGGTATAATTTGAGGAAGGCAATCCCACCCATGCTAGAACGACGTAGGAAGTGCTATCTGAAGAATGGATAAGAAATCTCGATACCTCAGACATGGAATTCACATGGCAATTTGTGTGCGACTTCTGGACCTAGGGTCGTGTTGGAGAGGAGCTGCCAAGTGACAAGAAACAAAGGATTTGCTCAGGATATGCAATTCGGCAATCACAGCTTCGACAAGATGATTGACCATTCACAAAATAGCAGGCGATTTACAAAATACAAGGACGTGCCATACAATAATCAAATCAGACTTTTAAAAAAAGAAAAAAATAACGAATACAGAATAATGTGCATCTGCACTATATTTGATATATTAATGATCTCGAAGAAAGAAGATCGACATCACAGTATCTCGCATTGAAAACCGCAGTGAATAATCAGTCCTCGTCTTGCTCAATCACAATGTCTTTAATGCGCAGGCGGAGCGGCTTCTTCTTTCGCGGATCCTTAAAAAGAGTTCGTTCATCTATCACAAGTCGTGATCGTCATCGTTCTTGACAGAATTCAAAAAGTATAAACCATTACCGTAATCTGAACAGTGCTGTTGACGAGCGAAAGCTGAAGCCTCAGATGATTCTCGGCAGCGACTTCATCCTGCACGAACGGCGAGAGATGAGCAACGATCTCGTCACTGAGACTCAGGTCGAGGTTGCGCGCGAGCGCCTCAAAGCAACGGAATTAAGGAAAAATTCGAGATTAGATAAACACTCTTAATTCTAAGAAAACAGACCGTAAGTGTCGCATATTTTTGTTCATTCGGCGCAGAAAGCTTGAAGAGAATCTAAAAAAAAACAAATACATTTAATTAAACAAATTTAAAAAAAAAACAAATTTAATTGTAATTTGAACAAGAATCACACTACTAACTTTTGCCGGCAGATCAGAATGAACGGGATCGGAGAAATTGGTAGATGCTTGAAGTGCAGCATAGACGTCGCTTCGAAGTCGATTCATTTGCTCGGAGAGTTTCAGACTGCAAGTGTAAGCAGTTGTTTTCAGGTTGAAGCAAGATAAAATAAGCCCCTGACGTCTTTGCTTGCCCGTGAAGATCAAAGTTCTGGTTCTGCATGGAGATGACGATCGCCGTGTCTTCCACCTCAGCGTCCAACACGTTAACCTGAACGAGTCAAATAAATTGTTGGTGTCTGAAAATTTTTATTTTGTTGCTTTCATGGTTTAAATTTAAAAAAATTGTATTCCTGAAGTTTTTTTTAAATTGTAGGTCGTTGATAAAGACTGACGTTCTTGGCCATGATGCTCTTGTGAATTCGGTCATTCTCGCCCCTCTCCTCGATGACAACGGCCTCCTCGGCAAGTTCTCAACAGTGCGGAAGGTGTGAACGGTTGAGAGATGTTCTGGGTTTTCATTTTCTCGCCTCCCCCCACTCTCTCTCTCTCCCTCAGTTCACCACATTATCCCTTTCACTTCCCTATCTAGCCTTGCTACATCGCCCGCTATATCCCAAGGCGGGTCCCCTTTCTCGCTCTATTCTTGATCTCGTCTGTTGTTCTTGCCCCGTTCTCAGCATCGCTTCCTTTGTGGAAGAAACATGGCCGGAAGTGGCTTCCCACCAAGCTGGATTCTCCGAGAGAGCACCTTTTCACCTCATCCTTTGCTTTTCGTCATCGACACCTTTCGCTCCAACTCACAATGCCATGTTGGCTAATTTTGAAGAAAAAGAAAACATCTTCTCACGGATGAATTCTTCTTATTTCCTGTGCAAATCAAAAGTTCAGATTATTGGAGATGAAAGTCAGAAGATAATGCGAATGCCGTTGACCATTCCAATGTCCTTTTCCAAACGAAGGTTGTCAAGAAAAACAAAATGGAAATAAAGACAGCAGTTTAATATATATAATTTTTGCTCGGCACCTCCCACAATCCCACGTTGGACTAAGGCACAGCAATTTGGGCTTTTCCCTCTTTTTCACACCCACCTCTCAACTCTCTCTCTCAAAGTCTCTCGGAATCCTTGCGTGGATTTGAAGAGTGTTGATCGGAGTTAGATGGGAGGGGCGGGAGAAGAGGAATGAGCGGCTGATGAATTGGGAGGAGGGAGTCAACAGTCTCATTCAGGCTCCCATATCCACAAATCTCTCTCTCTCACTGGCGATTCTGTTTGTCTGTTCTCACCCGCAGCCCTTCAAAGGCCATTTCAGGCTTCTAACACCGTTTTTGACGCATATATTGCATTAGTATTCCATTATCAGCTCTGCATTTTAAAAAGTACTTAATTATTGATATCTATTTCCTTGAAATGCACCAACCAGGCTGTTCATCAGCAGGTGCCTCGACTGTGATAAACTTAGCGTCGTCATCGGAGACCTCTGTCGTAATGGACATTGTCTCGTCTAGATTGCTCGCTAGCTCTGAAAATAGATTGGCGTAGGTGGCAATTTAAGAGCGTCTGTGCCTGATGAAGATGGCGACGAACCATCGTAGTCCGCGTCGATGCCACCAGACGGAAATTCATAGAATTCCGTGACCGGATCAGGAATCTGTGATGTCGTAGCAGAGAGAGCAGAAGCAGATGCCGCCCTTGCTGGCAACGGCGTCTCTCCTCTCCCGGCCCCGCTGTCCGAATCTGCAAGGCTTCTTTGAGTTGACCATCCCTGCCTTTCCTCTTACTTCCTTATAACTTCTGCTGTTTCTCTCTTTCTTTTCACTTATCGTATTTCTTTGGATGTTTGCGTACAGGCTGTCATAGCATCTTTGCTTCCCAATGGCTCTCTCTCTCTCTCTCTCTCTCTCTCTCTCTCTCTCCTTCACTCTTTCGAGTGCTCGCTGCTTGGCTAACCAAGTATTGCAGCAAAGTTATCCGCTTGTACACCATTTTCAAACTTAGATATACTATTTTGTTACTGTACATGTGCAGCTAGCGCCCCCGAAATGCCCCGAAAAATTTGGTGATCAAAATATTATTTGATCGAGTTGGCTTAGCCGATGTCATGCGACCTCTTGAAGTGATGCGATGAACCTTTGTTGGCATACGGAATGCAAACAAAGAGGCATGGAGTGCCGAGACTGTCATTCACTAGGTACGTCCACAGCTGCGCCCCTCCGGGCGAATGGCCCTGGACATCACCATGACTGTTTGCCTTGCGGATTGTCCCACCTTCCAAACTAAATTCGTAGTTTCACTTCATTTCCATTCCTCTGCTTTAGTCAGTTCGCAAAATATTCTGCGTAATAAACTGATCCGTACACTATTTCTAACGCGTAAAATTTCACCATTTTCTATGAAGGCACCCAAATTTATGTTTTTAGTGGCACGTACATAGTTGATTCGTTTTTTTAAAGTTGCAGTTGAGTGTCAGTTAATCACTTCTTATGTGCATACTCACGACTGATAGAAATAAATATACAGATGACGGGGTCCAAGACAGGGAGATTGGCTGATTAGTGGTAGAAGTATCTGTAGCTTCGCCAACGGAAGAGTTAGAATTGGTTGTCTCGCATCAGAATTTCCTTTCTCTCTGCCGCACTCACTGATTGAAATGACGACACTTTGCAAACAGGGAGCGGCAGTTGATGTCCAATCGGGAGAGTCCTTCCCCCTTCCTCTCCCATCATCCGAGATTCTCTCACTTTTCCTCTCTCTCCCTCCATCTCTCCTTTTAATATCTCCCTTCCGACATCTTCATTCACTCCTTGTCGTTTCCCCTACAAAGCAGCTCCACTTCCTATACTCTCTTCAATTACGACCAGTGATCTTCTGCCATAAAGGGTGAATACTTGTCAAGAACTGGATAATGATATGCATGCTCACATGTTTGACCTACCATAGATAATATATTAATGTTGCATTCATTGGTAATCACTTTTTGCACTACTATTGTCTTTTATCCTAATCGTTCATGTAAATCTTTCTACGCTAACAGACCAGTTTGCGCGCACGGCTCAAAGCATAATAACGATGTATTCTTAGCATTGGTAGTGGTTGTTTTGGCGATGGGTGGTCGGTGGTAGTCTTGGCTAAATTGGATGGGGCGGTCGCTGGCTGTGATGGCCTTCTGTTGGCTGATCCACTTGAACAGAGCAGTCCCCGCTGGTTGATAGGCGAATCCTCTTGGAAGAAGAAGGAGAAGGGGACATCTCTCATCAACTACATCTACTTGCTTCTTTCTTCTCCAGCGCGGTTCACTTTGCAGGTGACTTTGGCGGTGAGGCCATGGCCTCCAGACAGACTCTCTTCCTCTCTCTCTCCCTCTCTCTCTCTCTCTCTAGCTTTCTCCCTCTCTCGCTCTCTATCTCGCTCTCTCTCCCTCTCTCGCTCTCACGGTGCGGTATACCAGAACCATGCATCCCAAGCTAGCAATCAAGATCCCCTATCTGTGCTCCATCCGCCCCTCACTTGTGATATTGTTCCTGAGTCGATGAGGACGAATAATTGTCATTGTTGATGCGCTGAATCGTGGACATATGTACATACATAGAGAATTCTCCAGATGAGATGACCGTTGCCCGAAGAGTGTCCTTCTTCCTACTTCTGCTTGCTTCTTCCACACTTCTTTCCGCCACCAACGAATGCAACTTTCAACTACCGGTATGGCACTTACGAAATTCAGCTGACAATTACGAAATTGTAAAATTACTATTTTATCTATTTTATCTAAATCTTAATTCACCCACATAATGAGCCTTTTACCCCAGCCGCCATGCCGCTGCATCTCCTCTCGCTTTGATGCTGTCTCGATAACATGCGACAAGGGAGACTCGCTGGACAATGTTCTGCAGTCTCTCGCGAGGCCTCCCTCGCTCATTGACTCACTTACAATTAGCAATACTCCAATTGATGAGGTGCATTTTTGCAACACACCACTGCATACATATATGGTTTTCTAATTTTTAAAGGAGAAAATTGATTTAAAAAAAGAAGTTGTATCTTGCAGCTTCCGCCGTATGCATTCCGCTCGTTGCACATTCGCTCGCTCGTGCTGCGTAACAATGGCCTAACACGAATAGCGCGAGGCGCATTCGACGGCCCTCTCCTGAACTCCCTTGAACAACTTGAGATCCGCTCCAATCACCTCGAGTCCATCCCGCAAGCAGGCATCGCCGAGATCCGCGCCCTCCGCTCTCTCGTCCTCGCTGACAATGCCATCTCCATCATTCCTAACAATGCCTTCCTCTCCTATCACTCTCGCACCACAATCCGCTCGCTAGACCTGAGTGCAAACAACATGAGCGTCATCTTTCCACAGGCATTTCTCGGACTCGAGGTCGGACATTCCTTTTAGTCGTGTGCGAGGTAATACAATAAAGACAAATGATTAGTTTAGGACTTGGAGCAACTGGCGCTTGATAAGAACCGGCTACGCGCAATTCCACAGGAAGCCTTGTCCATCTTGGCCACCCTCGAAGAGCTGAGTATGAGTGTCAATGAAATTGAAACTATCGGAGTGGGCGTTCTGCAGCTGCCCAATCTCAAGTCGCTGAGTCTCGAAGTCAATCGAGTAGGCTACCATTTTTTCTTTCAATAGAATTAGCTGGCGAAAAAAAAACGACGTGGATGTTCAGATCCGGAACATTGCTCCAGACGCTCTTCAGACACTTCCAAACTTGGCTTATCTTTACTTGGGCAGCAACTTCTTCAACACGATCGAGGGAACGATGTTCTTCTACGTCAACCAGCTCAAGTTGCTGTCCATGAGCAATAACCACGAGCTGCGAATCGTCCCTTCCAATGGTCAGCAATCTAATTGCCTCTCTTGATGTACACTAATCCCTCTTTCCAGCATTCCAATACATACCCAACCTTCTTCGACTGGAGCTATCAGAGTGTTCTATATCAGTGATCGAGCCATCGGCACTTCACAAGATCTCCAAAGTACAAGTGATCAACCTGGCGAGGAACCACCTCACGCAGTCAGATTATGCATTTTACAACTGGCTCTGGGAAGCCAGCAGCCGAATTGTATGTTTTGACAAGTGTGCCTGGAGGGGAGGAAGAGAGTACACAGAGGAGTGGCCAGGAATCTACGCTCTCTAGACTTCTGCTAGAAAGGCCCTTCTCATCCGCTAGAGACAAACACACTTTGGGCTAAGTATGCACTATCAAAAACTATAGTCTTGAATAATGGAAGAGATTAGGAAGAAGTGATAGCATACAAATTAAACACTTTCAGCATTTCACACGACACTTTCTCAGCTCTCCCCGCAGTTGTTTCTATCGATCTGCAAGGAAATAAGGCATGTTTTTTTCAAAAATAAAAAGAACGGAGGGTTTTGATAAGCACAGTACATGAAGTTGTCTTTGCTTGCAGATCAGCACAGTGGATGACTTTGCCTTCAGTCAACTCTCCGCTCTCTCGACTCTCGACCTCAGTTTGAATCGACTTGAGACCTTGCCCAAGAATGCCTTCTTCCATTCACTTCTTGGCAAGAATGGCAAAACCCGAATCGTCTATCTCTACAGTGCGATTTCTTGTGTTGTCTAAGTACAAAAAAGATTTGAATAACATTGTAACTTAAGATAACAAGTTTCCTGCTTCTCTCATCAGATAATCCCTGGCTCTGTGACAAGCAGCTTCTCTGGCTACGAAAGTGGCTACGTGATAATCCAGATGTCGAGATATCACGCAGCTACGATTTCATGGCAAAGTAGGTTATTGAGAGTTGACTGCACGCTCAGGACTACTTCAGGTGCTGGACGCCTGCAGATAAAAGTGGAGATGACCTTCGGGACATAGAAGACGATCTAGAGCCATCTCCGTCCACTCCCGCCAATCTCAACGCGGTCCATGGTGACAGAATGAGAAAGCTGATCAAGGCAAGAGATTCTCTCTGTAATCTTTGCCCTTCTGTTCTCTCTGCTCATCCTTCTCATTCAGACGCCTCCTGTGACAGCCACGAGCATCGTCGAATTTCCCCCCGTCGTTCTCGGCACGGACGATGCGAGAACTTCCAGCTTTAGCCTTGTTTTCCTCATTCTTGGTATGTTCCTGGCTCCCTTTTCCAAACTATCTGCACGAATAGAATGTGAATGAAAGAGTTCGTAGAATTTATGTATGTTCATAGAAATAGAAAATGCGCGAGAGTCTGGAGGTCAGCAGATCAATGTCTGGATGTAATCCCTTTCCATCGCCCTCACTAAAGATACGTGTTGCCCGCTAATTCTTCGCGCAATCCGATCACTCGGACATGGCGATCCGGCCAGGACAAAAAAGCGTTCGAATCGAAGTGGAGCGTGACTCTTGTAAGAGGAGAGAGACGAACAAGCTCGAAATATGTGGGGAAAGTGTACTGAGAACAGGTAGATGATAGTTGACAGAGAGAGAGGGAGAGAGAGAGAGAGAGAGAGAGAGAGAAATGGAAGAGAGAAGCCACGAGACAGGTACCAAGACTTCTTCGCAGCTACTGGATTAGTCCGAGAGAGGAGATCGAGATATCCCTTAACAAAGGAAGAACTCTTCTCTCTCTCAGCCAGCTAGACAACGCAAAATGTCCCAATTCTGCCCTAGTTCCTCAGATAACTTATCCATTGACTAATATAAAGCAGCTGATGGAGTATCAATACCAAGACTAATTATAAGAGAAGAAAGAGGATGCCTCTTGAGGAATTGTGTTTGGCCTGCTGCTGGTGTGCATCACTCTGCTGCTGATCATCCGCTGCATCGTTCGAGCACGAGAGGAGAAGACGAGGGATGGCAGTCGCTTTGGAGGCGATTCCGTGACGTCTTCCGGCTTCACAGGCTCCGCCTACTCGACCACTGGCATCTATCCTGACCATGCCAGCCAGATCGGTGGCCAGTCCGGGAATCAGCTGCCACCCTCGCACACTCCATATTCATGGTCCGTTCAAAATAACAACTACAGATATTTAATGTCACAAACGTCCCTCTTCAAAGATTTTCATTACTATAATATGAAAGAAAAGTAATTTCAGTTCTCCACGCGGAGTGCCAAATATCCAACCACAAGTGCCTTACCTCAACCGTCCGCGTTATTGGTGGTTCTGAGAGTGAACCGTTATGCTACATATTTAACAGCCTCGAGAGAGGTAACTAATGTGCAAAACGCATTAGCCTAAGCGAGTAATTAAGTGCATATATCTTTGCCGTCTCGGGTAATAAGCAAATACAAAAGACATGTCATTTTATGTTCATTGCCTAATGTTTAATTACTAAAAATTAAGGCCCGTAAACACATTTAGATTTCCCGTGACAGCATGCATGTTTCAACAATAGGAAAAACAGACAAATAGAGAGAGAGAGAGAGTGAGAAGGAGAGAGAGAGGGAGAGAGAGTAGAAAACAGTTTTAAAGAGAAAAGACGAAAAGTGAAAATAGAAAAGAATGAAATCGAGTGAGTGAAAGAGAGTGAAAGGAGTGGAAAAGAGTGAGTATTAGGCCAAGAAAAAAGAGGGGAGATTATTGTAAGGTGAGCAGAGGGAGTGAGATAGAAGGAGAAATGAATATACAGAGAGAATGGAGAGGGAAAGAGAAAGAGAGTTATGTAGAAAAAGAGAGATGCTATATCATGGCTTGACGGCCAGTGAGGGAAGCTATAGACTCATTACGCGAACGGTGTTCCGGATTCACCAGATCACCTCTGGTCATTCTCTAGGTCACATTTCCCTGCAATCTCAGTGCGGCGACACCCTCCCTCCATCTCTACGGATAACATCATTATTTTTTCCTTTTCAATTACATCGAATTTCTAGATCAACGACCCGAACGTTTCTCTCTTCCTCGTTCTCTCTCTCTCGCTATCTTTCTCTCTCTGTGTCCATATCTCAATCCACTTTAGATCTTTTCAAAGTTTGAATGCTGATTGCAATTAGCCGATATCGATATATTGTGATGCAGAATAGGAAGCCGCGATAGTAGCCAAGGAAAAGGAAATTGAACTAGGGAGAGAGAGACAGAGAAAGAAGGAGAAAGAGAGAGAGAGAGAGAGAGAGAAAGAGAGAGAGAGAGAGAATGAGAGAGAGCGAGAGAGAGGAACAGAGAGGATATAGAGACCTAATTGTAAGAATGACCTTTCCACTGGCTCAGCGCCGCGCCAATGATAGCAGCAGTCGGATATCTGTTATCCGGCCTTCCATCCGCCTCCCCCCTTTCATCCACTTCATCACACCCATCCCAAATAATTCCAGTAACAGCCAATGTGCATAATCTGTCGACTTTGCCGATCTCTGTCCAACTTATTAATTTATGCACTTTTCTTAATTCTCGTTATTACAGTTCTTATAGAGCTAATGCATTTTGTTAATTGTAATTTGTGCTAAATAATTTTGTTGAATCTCAACCATGTTAATTAAAGAACTATCCTTAAATAAGCTTCTTTGTTATAGAAATGCTCTGATATCTGTGCTTCGCTAATATGCCTATTATTATTATTATGCCGTTATAATGTCGAGTCATAGAAGGAATGAAGGTCGTCTTCTTCCGCCTTCTTTGAGGCAATGATGAATGAGCATAAAAACGATTTGTGAAAGGGGATGAGAAAGAGGCTGAATGCACTTCTTGAGATACATCGGCACTTCAACATCGAAATGCAACTGGATCTGAGCGATCAGTTGAGAGAGAGAGAGGGAGCGAGAGAGAGAGAGAGAGAGAGAGAGAGAGAGGAAGAGTGTGAGCGAGAGGGGGAGATAGGAGAGATAGGGGATAGAAAAGAGGGTGAGAGGCGAAGACGGAATAAGAAAGAAAAGGATATGGGCGAACATAGACTTTTCTATGTTCTTGCTGCCGCAGTCCTTTCATTTGGGTCACACCTTGTCAGCCGTCAGAAATTACTTCAGGCATCCAATAGAAAAAGGTGCTCAGCGGAGGAACAGAAGTTTGCGCGATCAGTGAAGATTTAAAACAAGAGCCAATGAAGCAGACTCTGTCTGGGGCTCACAGGAGAGAGAGAGAGAGAGAGGGAAAGTGGTGGAGTGAAAGGTGTGTACCTTGGAATATGCAGATTTGACAAAGTATGCATAGGCTCTCGCCAGACAGGCATGAGAGGATTGCCGGAGGCAGCAAGGGAATATCCATCCAGCCTGCCGCTTCCTATGACTTTGTGTCCGCGCTTCCAGGCGCTAATCAATCCATGCGAATTCCAGTCGGCTCTGGCCGCCTAGAGAGATTTACAGGGAGAACATGGATGAGGGAAGATAGCGAGATAGAGAGAGAGAGAGAGAGTGTGAGAGAGAAGAGAGAGAGAGAGAGAGATAGAAAAGGAAGAAGAGTCAGTTGTGACCACCGTCCATCCCTCCCTACGGTAGAGCTGCGGCTCAAACGAGAGCGAAAGAGCATGCGCGGGCGGTTTCTGCTGGGCTGGCGGGCGGAGGGTTATTGACACGCGCGATGGCCCACTTTCCAACTCTTCCCTGGAATCGCCCGCCTCTCACTTTCTTCCTCCTCTCCTTACGTACTCTACTTTCCCCCCTCTTTCTCTCTCTCTCTCTCTCTCTCTCTCTCTCTCTCTCACTTTCCCCCTCTCTTTCTCTCTCTCTCTTTCTCTCTCTCTGTCTCTCACTGACTTCATTTTGCATCTTAGTCAGTCATTTCACTTTCACTCCTCCTCTCACCCTCAAATCTCTAGCTTTCTCTCCGCGTAACTCATATCCGATGACTGCTCATTCAGTGCTTCACTCCAGATTAAATGGTCATATTCCCCATTTTTGTTCAGCTCTAAAAAGGGCAATAAATTCACTTTTCATCTAATGAATGATTTATTTTTGCTATCTGAATGCAGAATCATCTTTGCAAAGATTGCTCCAAAAGTTCAGGAAGTAGAACAGCAGCGAGAGTGCAAAAGTTAGTTGTTGCGCGCAGTGAAAGAACACCAAAACGTGCTCTGTCCAGTTTACACGCGCAATTCCATTCTCCTGTTCCAATGGTCTTCCCGCTTTCCTGTCTTCCTCCACCTCACTCTCTCTCTCTCTCTCTCTCTCTCTCTTCTCTCTCTCCCTCTTCTCTCTCTCTCTCTCTCTCTCTCTCTCTCTCTTCTCTCTCTCTCTTCTCTCGCTCTCTCTCTTCTCTCTCTCTTTCTATTTCTCTCTCTCTCTCTCGGTCTGTCTCTTCACTGCCTTGCATTATGAAAGCTTGTGGCAGCGGTGAGGCATCACCTGTGCTTCCAAAAACCGCATTCTCACCATGCCGGACGATTCCCTACTTCCTTACTCTTCCCCCTCTTCCTAGTTTCGCGCCTTCATTCAATTTTCATAGCAGCCTGGCAAGTGGTTGTTCTTTGACTGGTTGCGTTGGCGCAATTTTTCATTTATTTTCTGATAATTCATACGAAGTTGTAGCGCCGAAATGCCCCTAGGGGCTGCGTATTGTGCTGTCACAACTCGGCCCGCTTCTCTTTCATCCAAAGTGCTAGCTGCTCGGATATGTAAAGATGCGAGTCATGGGGATGGCTACTCCTTTGCCACCCATGAAACCTAAGCCCTTCTTTTTTCCGCGCGATACGAATTAGTGCAAGCAGCTTTACTGTTTGCGGAGGCCTTGTGGCCACTGCGTAGTGTGTGAAAACAAGTGTGACTAGTGTACTTTAGAATAAACTTGGTGCCATTATTTGAGCAACATGTACACATTTCCCGCTCAAATTGTTTACCTTCTATCGTCCACTCTCGTGGATCTCTTTCTTTCTTCTCGCGCCTCCTATCCTCATTCCTTTCCTTTTTTAGGCATCTGGCATCCGAGCTGACAACGGCTGGTCGGTCCGTAGTCACCTGTTCACTTAGCCACAGAAAGAGAAAGGAGCGGAGTTGGCGGGATTGGCACTGTAAGCAGCAGCAGCAGATGCTTGTGGGGGAAGATCAAGGGAGCGACTCTGGAGAAGAGGGCAGAGAGCGCGAGCGAGAGGAGTGCCATTGGTGCAGAGTGAGCTGTGAATGGCGGAGACACTCGCCGACCTTGCTCCCTCCTCGCACCACCCGCTCCGTTCTCTCACTCCATCCAAGCAATAGCGTAATCGAGATGCTGCCTGTTGCTCCTGCCTCCTCTCCTCCTGGAAGACCACGTCTTCTACTCCTCGTCTTCGTGCTCCTTCTCTCCTCTCACTCCTCTCTGGCTGCCATCGCCCGCTGTCCAGTCGCTCTCCACACAAAGTGCACTTGCAGTGTCAGTTTTATTTATACTTCTTGAGTATTCTTGAGTATTTAGTCTGTTCGCTCTTCCCGTATTCAGTCAAGCTAACAAATTCGTTCCGAAATGCTGGTTGTGAATTGTGCTGTTTGCAGGTTGACTTGGAGTCGCGTGTCTCTGTCTTCTGTGATGGCATCCCAGCATCGACTGCCCTTCCCACCTTGGCTGCCGAGTCCATCGATAGTCTCCGCTTGTCCAACTGCGACCTCTCCGTCCTCTCCGATCCCCTTCTTCTCTCTTCCCTCCGCTCTCTGGAGATCTTCCGATGCGGCCTCACCACTATCAGTGATTCCGTCAGTTATCCATTTCTTGGCATTCTCCACGGTTGTTGTTTTGCCAATTGTAAATGTGTGATCCTTCTTGCCATCTTTCTTTTTGTACGTTGTTCTCTTTCTCTTCTCCCAGCCTCCTTGTTTCCTCGTGTATTCCTTTCTTCCGATCTCCAGCGCTTCTGATATAAATTGTTGAACTATTACTTGGCTTTTCAATTTTCAACATGAAAGTTGCGCAGTTATCTGCAGTTATCGGTGCTATGTTACTTGGGGGGGGCCAGTATACTTTTTTTTTTCCTTTTCGCTCAAATCGTGCACAGGGGGTTCTCGAGCATGGGGAACACGAATATCACGTTTGTTTTGCGCTTGCATGCAGTTTAACAAAGTTACCGTACTTAACTAGTAAAAGCCTCTCACGTGTTTGCACTGTGTTTTGCGCGTTAAGACCATGACCATGCCGGACAAGAGTGACAACGACATAAATATATTTACAACATGCTTCCATTAACACATAAAACGCATTGCTTCTAATTATTATTACAATATTTACAAATTTGAGAGTGAGAGAGGAATGAGAGCGCGCTTATGTAAGTGGGTAACGCTTTGCGATCTCTCGCCACAACTCATAGAGTAAGTCCTCGCTATTCTTTTCCCACTTCCAAAGGATCTCCATGAAGTGGTCGGCCCACTGTTCGCCCTTCAATCCATTGCGTGTGCGGAGCTTCCTCTTGAACTGGCTCCACAAGCACTCGATGCGTTGCGTGTGGACACCGGTCACAGGGTTCACAAAATTGACACTGTGGTTCACCGTGCGGTGGGTGTATCCCAGATTGCCAAGGTTGGCATAACCAGCCCATTGGTCCGTGAGGAGAATCCCACCGGGGGCAACGTGTTTTGGCGGTCGGCGTGGCATCTCTGAAAGAACGTGTCGACGTAGATGCCAACCTTGCGGTTAGCCAGACGACGACACGTGCGCACGTTACACTCGAACTTTCTCCTGATAGTAGAAACTTTCGATTACTTCTTCAACCCTTTCACCACACCGAAGAGCATTGGGATCGCTCGGGGTGATACTCCTCGGCCCGCCACAAATTGGGCAGGGCCTGTTCGTCCAAAGAAGTGCCCTTTCCGCTATGAAGGTGTCGAAGTCAGCGCTCGACATGAACGCAAGTTCAGGCCATGACGAGAAGAGATTAAAGTCGCGGAGGGAGAGCATATGCGCTTGGGCATTCATATTTGCCGTAAAAACGGAATAACTGAACGGGTCCCACTTCCGGGGCGCTTATATACCTCTTACTAGCGAGGGATGGGTGGTAGAGCAATGAGTAACTTAGAGAGTGAGTGGCCTCTGCCGGGATGATCTACGCCATCGGTTATGAGGGAGAGGCAACACGAATTGCTATCTACCAACACACTGACTCACAGAGTCAAAAGATCAGACAACATGCATAACATACATGATCTAGCTAACACCTCTAATGTACGGTAACTTTTTTTATACGCATAGGAGTACAAAACAAACGTGATATTCGTGTTCCCCATGCTCGAGAACCCCCCTGTGCACGATTTGAGCGAAAAGGAAAAAAAAAAGTATACTGGCCCCCCCCAAGTAACATAGCACCGCAGAAAAGTCATCATTTCATAGCTTGCAGGCCCTGGTTCCCGTGGCCGACTCTCTCCAAGAACTGATAGTTGTTAGCAACAACCTGACTACTCTGCCTCTCTTCCGCTCTCTCCCGAAGCTCGTGAATCTCAACCTCAACGACAATCAGGTACTTATCAACAAAGTGAAAGTGTTCGGAGTCCAGACTCGTCGTCTGTTTCAATCAGTGCGAGATGATTCCTGGGGAGGTCTATTCGTGTTAGATGAGTGAGAGGAAAGAGAGAGAGGGGGAGAGAGGGGTGCTATCCTAGTTGGGGGGGGCAAAATATTTTCATTTTTCAATCTACCACAAATCGTGCCCAGGGGGGTTTTAGGCCATGGGGAACATGTAGATAGGGTTCTAGACTGTGGGGAACACGAATATAATGTTCAATTTGCAAAAAAATTTCATTTAACAAAGTTACAGTACTTCACATTTTTCCCCTACTTTTCATCTAAACTCGTGCCCCCCCCCTCCCCCAACTAGGATAACCCCGAGAGAGGGAGAGAGAGACGGGAAAATGAAGAGAGAGAGAAAGCGAGAGGAAAGAGAGAGAGAGCGAGAGATGGGAAAATTCAGAGAGAGAGAGAGAGGAGAGAAAGCGAGAGGAAAGAGAGAGAGAGAGCGAGAGATGGGAAAATGCAGAGAGAGAGAGAGAGGAGAGAAAGCGAGAGGAAAGAGAGAGAGAGAGAGAAAGCGAGAGGAAAGGGAGAGAGAGAGAGATAAAGAATAAGTGATAGCGAGAGAGAGAGCGTGGGGATGGTAATAGAATGGGAATAGAGTGAGTGAGTGAGAGAAAAAGGAGGGAGAGAACGAGTGATGATTGAAAAGAAATGGTGATGATAGAAGAAAGAAAGAATATTGAGGGAGCGATTTACACTTACTAGCTGTGTTTCAGTTTCTTTCGGCCTAACATTTTTTCGCATATCCCGGGGAATGAGAAAATTTAAATAATAAATATTTTGAGTTAGCATTTTCGCGTAATGAGAAGATGCGAATCGCTTTGTATATACAGGAGCCCATTAGAAGATAACAAAGATATTTTTTTGAGATCCGTGACATTCCGGATGGTTCACTGGTGGGACTGCCGAGTCTGCGACAGCTGCGCGTGGAAGACAACGACATCTGCTCACTCTCCAGGTGAACAACTCTCGATGTCCTAGTGTATTGGATGATAATGCCAATTCAGCAACGCGCTCAACGAATCGAAGGGCACACTCGAGCTGCTCGACTTGTCTGGCAACTGCCTCCCTGCCATCCCTGCGCAAGCTCTGCGCAACAGTGCCAAGCTCATGTATCTTGACTTGTCCAGCAACAAGATCACTGAGGCATCTTCTACTCTTATATCTTATGCAGAAAGTTTTGTCTGCAGTTTTAATAACAACTGCTATCTTTTTAGATCGGCAACTTCAATCTGATGAACTTGCCGGTACTGCGCGAGCTTCGCCTGAATGACAACCTCCTGAATCGGATTCATCCGATGGCCTTCATGAACGTGCCCGAGTTGCAGTTTCTCTACATGAGGAACAACCTTATCTCCGACCTGGACGGTAACCGTCTCCAGGCATTCAAGCAGCTCGAGATCCTGGACGTCTCTAACAACATGCTCAGCAAGGTTCTCTCTCTCTCTCTCTCTCTCGCCCTCTCTCTCGCCCTCTCTCTATCTCTCTCTCTCGCCCTCTCTCTATCTCTCACTCTCTCTTCTGTGTTTTATATCAACCATAACAACCACATCTAAGAAGTAATCCCTTTTCAGCTTCCGTCGTTCAAAGACCTTTCAAATCTGAAGCAAATCAGACTGGACGGAAATCTGATCTCGAAGGTAAAGATTGTTGCTGTTTTGATTACTACTTGACTTCTTCTCTCCAGGTGGATACCTTGGCATTCGCGTCGAATCCTCGGCTGCAGCTAATCTCTCTGCAAGACAACAACATCTCGCTGATCGCACGCAACAGCTTCGACTCTCTCGACCAGCTGGTCATCCTTCTTCTCACTAACAACTCGATCAAGTCTATTGGTATGCTGCGTTTTTCATCCTTGTTCATTAAGTACTCGCGAGAAATATATGAACTTATTAGCGTATATATTAATTAAAAAGAAAGTGGATTTATCTCGTAATCAAGCGCTTTTTAACAGAGCGCGGCATGCTGGACGGCATGAAGAACCTGCAGCAGCTCAACCTGAGGAACAACTCGCTGACCGAGATTGACAACTCGACCTTCTCCTCTCTCCGCCAGATGACTACTCTCGACCTTGCACACAATCAGATTCGTCGCATTGCCAAGGTTTGCTGGCCATATATTTCATTAGACAACCATACGATATTAGCATACTTCGTGGTATATATCAGTGTATTTTAGGGTACATTCGAGAAGCAAAGCAAGCTCTTCTGGCTGGACTTGAGCAACAACAAACTCGTCGGCTTCGAGAAGGCCACTTTCGACAAACGCATCTCCAATTTTCTGCTGAGTGGTTCGTTTTACTGCTTTCCTTATTATTATTAATATTATTATTATTATTATCATTATTATCACATGCATATATCACCTGCTTCCAGGAAATCCTCTGGAGTGTGACGATGAGCTGGATTGGTTCGTGCAGTGGCTGGTGCTGAATCGAGTGCGCACCTTCCTGCCTGCGCAGCCCGAGATCCTCTGCGCTGGCCCTCCCAAATACGCGGGAGTTCGACTGAAGGAGTTGATGATGCGCAAGGCCAACGACACTATCATCGCTGCCACTCGCAATTTTGGCCTCTCCCCCGACGGCGCAGCCAATCAGAAGTCAGGAACCGGCTGTTATAACAGGTCCCTTGGAAGATGACATATGTCCTTCTAGGTCGATTCTTGGGAATTTCCTCCCTGGCTTGTCTGGCATTGGAAACGGCCAGGCAGGCCCTGCCATCGGTGGCCTGGGTGGTCTGCCCGTGCTGAGCCAGATCACCAATGCCATTCCTTCGCTTCGATCGGTGCCCGGATTTGGCGGTCCTCCTCCAGGAGGCGCAGCCATGGAGACGCGGGAGATGAACTCTGCGATCGAGCAGTTCGCTGGTCCTCTCGTGCGATTCGCCACCGGCGGCCAGCCAGTCGCTGCCGACCTCGAGCAGCTCATCCAGTCCATCCCGAATCTCATCGTCAACGTCCCCGGCTATGGCGACATCGACGTCAGCAAGGTATGTTGACTAATCAGGAAGGGAGAGGAGTTGATCTTTCGTCACTGATAAGTGTTGAAGCTTCCGCCGCATCTCGTTGCTCATGTCCTTCGCGGAGGCCAGATTCCTGGCATCCCAAAGGAAACACTCGACCGGATAGTCAACTCGTACATGGAGAGAATGAGTCAGATGGCCGAAGCTGCGAAGCGCGGAGAGAGACCGCCGGACATGGAGAAGGTGTGCATGCATTCCTATCAACATGAGTGTTACTTACAATTAGTCTCCCCCTCCCCATTACAGTACCTTCCACCTCTGGAGAGACTACCACACGAGCTGGTGACATCCGTGATCAACGGTGGGAATCTGCCCGGTCTGAACGAGAGCCAGACCGCTGCTATCAAGGAGTACTACACGGCACAGATACCTGTCGGCGGTGCCCTCGCGGGAGCTGCTCAACCCGGCGGTCAGGGTTCTCCCCCAGCATTCGCCTTCTCCGCTGAGGCGATCGAAATGATGAAGCTTCTCCCGCCTGGCTACAACCTCTCGCGCATTCCTGCCAAGGTTCTTGTTGTTTCATGTCTTTCTGTCATTTCATCTTTTTCGCGTTCACTGATTACTGTACACCCCGAATCTCAGGTAATGGAGTCTCTGTCTCGTGGAGAAGTTCCGGATCTAAATCTGCTTCCAGAAGATCTTCAACAACATCTAAGGGTGCACAGCAACAAGATGCTCTCCATGTTCTCTGACGTTAGTCGCCGTTTTTGTGCTTCAAGATTCACATCATTACAGAAATGTCTACATCTGAATCTTGTCGTATTTTTGAGATATTCGGTGTGATTTCAGAAGAACGGAAGCATCGAGGACCTGCTGGCCAAGCTGCCTCGCTGGGAGCGGCCGGTTCTGCCGACCTTCTCGCCCTACGACATCAACCAACTCAATAGCGACCTCATCTTCGAGGAAGTCAGTATCCATCTCGGACTGCTGCATCCACAACTATTTTTCCTCTCTCTTTGAAGGAGCAAGTAGCAAAGGCTTCTCGTCTCCGTATCTACACTGCCATTGCTCTTGGATCGATCGGAGCCCTCTCGGTGGTGGTGATTGTCTGTCTGGTCATCTACATGAAGCGATCGCGTGCGGCCGGAGCAGCGAACGCGCCGATCTTCCGGCCGTGTGGCAGCAGTGGCTCTCCCATGAGTGCCATCCTGGCCAATCTCCCTCCTCCTCTCCATCACTCTTCTCCCAAGGAAGAGATGCCTGCTGGCAGTCGTGACCAGATTCCCTCGTACATCTCCGTCCGCGCACCCGAGCCCCCCACCACATCCAATGCCTTGCCTCCCCGCTCCAGTCAGCTGCACTTCCATCAGGCCTAGCTGGCCTCCTTATCTTTAGTAGTATCTGAGACTCTTAGCTAACTCTACCTAACTCAGCGCATCCCTCGTTACATTACCGGTAGAAATTATTCTTATTATGCATTCAGTAATTTGCTAACGCTGCTAACAAGTTGTAATTCTGCTCAATTTCTGTGCAATGCCGAATATTGTAGTTGCGCTTCGTGTCACCTTCCCAAGTAGATGCATACGGGTGACGTCATAGAAATAGGCGAATCAACCACTTCTTAAACGCCGCTAGCCTTTCTGTAAATATTGAACTGACTTGACATTGCTCATTTTTTCGTGTTTGTAACTACGCAACTCCACCAGTGACTTCATGGACTACCAGTGCAATGACTAACACTATGTGGTACATCTTAGTATTTGATGATTACACTTAAGTGCATTCCCCATAGATCATTCTAGTCGAGTAGATCGCCCTGAAATATGCTCTTTCAATCTGTTGAATTGCCTGTATCGCCTACGTTATCAAGTTGTGAATGAAGACAGTGACATGACAACTGAAGAAGGGGAGGGTATTCGTCATACGCCGAGTCGAACCTATTCCATGTGTTTTTGCTTGGAATGTTTGTTATAAATAACTCTCTTCCTTTCAAACTTTGATTCTTAAGTTAGGTGTATTTGAGGGATCTTTCTTCGTTTCTGTCTAGTCTATCTCGTCCTTCTCTCGCTCTGTCTCTATCTCTGCTCTTCTGTGTCGCTCTCAATTTCTCTTTCTCTCTCCCTGTCGATCTCTCTTTCTCTCCCCTTGTCGATCTCTTTTTCTCTCTCCTTCTCGATCTCTCTTACTTTCTCGATCTCTCTTTCTCTCTCCTCTTTCTCTCTCTTGTTCTCTATTTCTCTGTCTCTCTGTCTCTCTCTATTTCTCTCGATATATTTCTCTCTCTCGCTCTCTTTTTCTCTCGATATATTTCTCTCTCTCTCTCTTTCTTTCTCTCTCTCATTCTCTCTTCCGGGAATAACAGAGGTGTAAGCGAAGCTAATTACGAGTATGCACCGGAGTGCAGGAAAGCGGACGTTCGTGCGAACTGGATATTCGGTGGAGCTGCCTATGGACATCGTATTATAATAGAGTAGATAGAGGTTGTTGTGATGAGTTCGAATGGAGCAGCAAAGATGGCACCCGACACGACTGCAATTCCTAGCGAGGAAAGAAGAAGGCGAGGCAGGAGACTCCTCTGGCCATTTTGCGTGTGTGCGTTGTGTTTGACTAAATGAAGAGAAGATGCTTCTTAATCGGAGAGAGCGGGAAGGAGGAAGAGGGGAGGACTCGCCACTGCCTCCCTCTCACGATCCGGTCGGACTAAAGAGCCAGGCCAGCCAGCTGAATGGTCAGCATACGAATGAGTAAGCATGACAGGCGAACCAGTTAGAAGAGCAGACAGTGTCTCTTCTCTCCCTCCCCCTCCCTCTCTCCCTCCCCAGCACATTGTCCTCCCTCCGGCATCCTCCCGGGTGCTCCCTTCTGTTAGCCGCTCACATCCGGCGGCAAGCCTTATCTGCGTGCCCTGCTTGACCAGCGCCGCCCACGGGTGGACTGTCTCTTCTCGCTCTTCCCTCCCCCCACTTTGCTCGGTAGAGACAGGGCGGTGTGGTTGTGACTCTCCCTTTCTATCTTCCACCTTTCTCTTCCTCTGCTCCTCCTGCTCATCCGTTGCCCGTTGACCTCGTTTCATAGCAGCCGCCGCAGGGCCCTCAGTCAGCCGCAGCAAAACAGTGGGAAAAGGAAGGAGAGAGAGAGAGAGGCAGAGAGATAGAGAGAGAGAAAGTGAATAAGACAAGGAGGAGGGAGATAGAAGAAAGTGCGAGTGGGCCTTGGAGGAGGGTGTCGGCGCTGCTGCTACTGCTACTACTGCATCGCATTGCATCTGTCATAATCTCTATCATCAAGAAGCCCCGTCCAGTCCGGGCTGCACCCGCCATGCGGTGCTTCTCGCGCCTTCTGCTGCTGCTCCTCTTCGGTGTGCCCTCCATCCTCGCATGCCCCCTCGCAGTCTCTTCTCTTTGTCGCTGCGAGGAGCTGCACAACGGAGTCGCGCTGAACTGCTCCGACTCGGATGGCGCGACCGTGGTCGAGGCGCTGAAGAGCCACCAGGCCCTTCTTGGCCTCATCCAGAATCTCGTGATGCATCGTGCAAATGTCGCGAGTGTGCCCGCTTCCTTCTTCGCGAGTCTCTTCATCAAACGCCTCGACCTCTCCCACAACCGCATCAGCCATCTCGACCCCAACGCTTTCTCTGGAATGAGTCCCGTGCTGCAAGAGCTCAGCCTCACTCACAACAACCTCTCCGCCATCCCCGCGGAGGCACTCAAACAGCTCAAGACTCTACTCAAGCTGGATCTGTCCAATAACACCATTGGCGACATCGAAGCTGAGGAGGCGCTTCCATCTTTGCCTAAGGTCTCTTTTTTCTTATTTTTTTCTTTTATTATGTCGCATTGCCTCATGCATTTTTCATCATCAGTAAAATGATTGAATGGAGATGATATTCTCCTTCATACCAGACTGTCAGAAAGATTCATGAGAGGGGCGGGAGAGAGCGCGGGTAACAGAGAGAGAGAGAGAGAGAGAAAGAGAGAGAGAGTGAGAGAGAGAGAGCGGTGACAGAGAGAGAGAAAGAAGAAGAGAGGCAGTGCGAAGGAGAGTGATTTCTAGGAATAGAATGTCCTTGCGCACATCAGGAAGTGACCCATGGAGCCAGAGCATCAAGGAGGAATTCCTCTCTAGTCTCCATCCCAGCGCTTTGTCGATATTCCTGGTCGGGTCAATGACCGCCGGAGATAATGTGAGGTCTGAAGGGGGATTTGCGCATCGTTGTTTCGGTCTTTTTTTTGGAGAGAGATATTGTACATGCATATGTATGTACATACTATCCATGTACATAGCTTTCTACAAGGGATGGGCAATGGTGTCGATGGCGAAATCATAGAGCATGGCCCAGCAATGTCAAAAGGAACCAAAGCACAAATAATTATGTACTTGTAGATACTATATTCAAGCACGTTTTCAGTATAAGATTGATATTTTAAGCTATACGACCTGAACTTGGCGTACAACAACATCTGCTCAGTGCATAAGAATGCTTTTGTCGGGATTCGTGACAATGTCCAAACCATCAATCTCGGACACAACTGTCTCAGCGCGGTGCCTGCACCAGGTATGCATGCTCACATCATTTCTAGCAACAAAAAAAATCAGTATCAGATAACTTGTCTATGCAACTACAGAATGAACATGCAAATGTAGACTGCAGCTTTATATTTCTTTTCTACGCTTCTCATGTCTGTATGCAAGTTCTCAACCATCTCAAAGTCACTCCGTTCATGAAAGCACTCCTAAGTGCACCTTAATTCGCCACTTTAACCGGGCATTCAGTAAGAGTTTGGAGTTTAGCTGACTGTTCAGACTTTGCATGTGTGTAAGAGCTACATGCTTTCGTAAATCACTTTTTTTTAGTTGGAACGAGTCGTGAAAAGTGAAAAGAAGTGTGAGTGATGGGGAAAGCGCGAGAGAGATACAGCGAGAGAAAGACAAGGAATGAGAGAAAAAGAGAGAGAGCGAGAGAGAGAGAGAGAAAGAGAGAGGGAGAGAGAGAGAGAGAGTTGCATTGATCAGAGAAGGGCTAAAGAAAGGAGTAAGAGGACTCTTCGATCCAAGTCAAGTCCTGCTAGAGCTTCATTTCTCGTTTTCTATCACCGCTCCTCATACTCTTCATCTGCATTATTCACTCCTAGGCAGCCTCTGAACACGCATTCAGTTTGCTGCTTAAGGGATTGATTGAGATTTCTCCGCCAGGGAATAGGAAAGCATATTCGAAAGAAGTATGCAGAACTTTTTGTGTATCATAAGAGAGGGCTTTCGCTGGCGCTCTCAAGATGGCCCTGTTCCTTTTTTTTCTCCATGCCATCCACTAATCTGTTCTTCTTCCATTTGGTTGCCATTGTCATGGATGAAGTGAGTTCTGCAACTCTTCTTCTGTTATGGAGCTTTGCTTACTTTCTGTTACAAGGAGAAGCTTTTTCTCTTCATTCAAAGTCCTTGCGGCTGTCGGCCAGCTTCTATTCTTACTTTTGCGCACACTAAATCGCCCTTTCACTCCCGATGCGCAATCTTCTCACATGTTAATTTTGAATAGTACGAAAGAGCGGGAGTGCGAGGGAGAGAGAGAGAGTGAGAGCGAGAGAGAGAGAGAGAGAGAGTGAGAGCGAGAGAGAGAGAGTGAGAGAGAGAGAGAGAGAGATAGTGAAAGGGAGGACAGGAAGAGACAGGAGCTCTGTACCCAAGACAATGGACATGTGAAAGGTGCAAACATGCATTCTCGGTTCTCTGGTGCATTTCAATGAGTGCAGACAGAACAAGTCATCTTCCCACTTTTACCTTCTATGAACATTCATAGCTCTCTTCTTAGCATGGAACAGCCGGTAGCGAGTCTTTGGTTTCGCTCTTTGCCTGTTGAGAAAGAAATCGGTGTGTGTCCACAGAAATGAGGGGAGCATGCACGCGAGCACATTGAAGAAATGGCCAGGAAATGAACTCGCTTCCTCGTCTTGCATGTCCTCTCCCCGCACTGTCAATGTGAAATGTGAAGCTGCTAGAGTTCAGGCTTGATTCTCCAACCTCTGTGTGAAATGGTACGGACAATGCACATTCTCTCAAATGTCAATCAAAGAAATATCACAAGAAGTTGGACATTGTGCTCAGCAACGTTCTGTATGCATTTCGAACAGGAATTTTTGTAATTTGCAGCAATTCGCGGCTTCAAACAGTTGATGTCTCTGCATATGCATGCGAACGAGCTGACCACTCTGGACGCCTTGTCTTTCATGAACTTACCGGTTGTCAACTTGCTCAACCTTGCTTCCAACAAGATTACCGAGATCAAGCCACAGGTATGAGAGCTATAGGCGTATGCTACTCAATCAGGCTAAGCAAGACCCTTTCAGGCTTTCCTCAACGTGCCAAATCTACGATATCTCTATCTGACGGAGAATCACATCTCCTCTCTGGCAGCGCAGCAATTCACTGGCTTTGAGCAGCTCGAGATGCTTGATCTGACAAACAACTACATTGATGTCATTCCAAAGAGCGCCTTTTCTGGTCTCACACAGCTGCGGCAGCTCTATCTTGGTCAGCAGCTTTTATGTCATGTAGTTTGTATGTACAGATGTACTTACGATATATGTACATTATTGATAAACTGTTGATAATTATTATCTAGATAAATATTTCGAAACATACATATGTAAGTAGTTCTGTTCAAAAATTTACATCTCTTTTTATAAGGTAACCATTAGCCACATGTTTTAGGAAGCAATCGTATTTCACATATCGAGCCAGATGCCTTTGCAAACAGCTCAATCTCCATCCTCATTCTGGCCGCAAACAACCTCTCTTCGATCGACGATGGAATTCTTAATGGGCTACCCCATCTACAACAGCTTTCGCTGAAGGATAACAAGGTCTACATTATTAAGATGTCCATTTAAAGGGCGAGAGTTTTCTTGTTATTCACATGTGAATTAGCTGAAGTAATGGTAATGATGAACTGTGAAAATGGGACGCTGAAAAAAGCACTTTCCCTTGCTCTTCCTCATTCCCACGGTCACTTTCACTTCACTGAACTCCCCTTATCCCATGACCTACTAATTTTAATAGTCAGCAGAAGAGGGAAAGCAGAAGTAGTGAAGTGTATTATGAGGTGCTTTTCATAGATCGCCAAAGTGCACCAGAATGCATTCTACAATGCGCCATCTGTTGCAATGGTTGACATGAGTGGGAATCTTCTGGCAGAACTTCCACCTTCCACTTTCCTCACTCAACTTAATCTCCTTCTCATCGACCTCAGTCGCAATCTCTTCACCAAGACACCCTACGCAGCATTCAATCGTCGAATTGGAACTGTTCTTCTGCAAGGTGAGCTGGTGGTGTTCTCCGCTTAACTTCCAGCATTTTAGTTGTCCGCATCCATCATCCGAAAGGGAGACTTTTCAGAGAATCCGCTGGTGTGCACAGAAAAGGTGCACATGCTGCAAGACGGAATCGGCGTGTACATCCCAAGCAGTGATGACGTCATCTGCGGAGGCAAGCCGAAGACTTCCTCCACCACAACGACCTCCACAACTCCATCTGCGCCCGCATTCCAGGTCTATTCCGTCAGAATTTCCCTTTTTTATAAACAAAAATTATTTCGTCTCAGCAAATAGACGGATCTAACGGCGAAGCACCCAATGCCATCGAAACATTCCTAAAGCAGCAACCACAAACTGAAAACTCGAATCAGGCTATGGTTAAAAAATGATTTTACATGTACAATTCCGTGTTTTATTATGCAAATAGATATGTACGTTTGTATCTATCTATATAAACATTTCAGTCCACATTTATAAGTCTTCCAGGTAGCTGTGGGAACAGAGGTGGTCGATGAGAATGATGGCGAGGAGGACAGGGAGGCCATTCAACCTGTTCGGCCGGTCAATGCTCCAGAGAACAGCCGTCCGAGCATTCTGAACATGCGGCCGACAAACATCGTGAGCAGGCCGCGGAGTCGCTTTGTCTCTGACATCTCTGCTCGTCTTCCTGTGCGAGAAATAGTCCGACCACGCACTCTTGTTGCCACTCAGCCACCAGCAGCAGTGCCAGTGGAGCAGTCTGTTCCAGAGGCAGCGCTACCGGCTGAGGTGGAAGAGTCGGCTGCAGAAGGGCCCGCACTCCCCTTGCCCGACCACTCTCCTGGCCTCATCGGCGAAGACCTTGGCCCGGCTGATGAGGAGGCGCTTCTCAAGGCACTTGCCAATATCCCAATTGCCCCACCGCCGACTCCCGCTCCTTCCGAGCCTACAGTGACAGACATTGCAGACAATCCACGTATCATCCATCCCTTCCCTGTTCCTTTCCTCAAACGTGGACCCGTTCTCTCCAGTTCGAGCCGTATCCGTACCTCTTCTCCCTCGACTGCTAGCTTACCATCTACAACGACTCTCTTTCCGCTAGAACCTGATCAAGTCTTTTCTGGCATGCAGGCGGTTCCTGCCGAGATCGAGGCAGAAAGAGTGATGGAGGAAGCTGAGAACTTTGTACGACAAAACATAGGGCCGATTCCGTCTACCTCAACCATGGCTGCTCCTCCTCCTCCAGCCAATCAACCAAAAGCTCCTCCTGTTCTTCCTTCCCACCACACTCTGCCCCCCAGCATAGTCCTAGCTCCTATCCGGCCTGCCACTCCTCCTCCAGTCACGGCAGTCGACAGCAATCGAGTTGATGAGACTTTCACTGAATTCGCGCTGCAAACACAAGCGCCCGATGAGGTGTTTCAAACTTAATACTGTCTTTTCTTGTTTTACCGATCGCTACATTTTGAATGTCTCAAAAAATACATTCGGGAGTGAAAGTAAGCGAGCGAGGACAAGGTGATCTTTTGAGATATCCCTTCGTGGGAATGGGAAAGTGAAGGAGTCGAAGGCGATCGGATTGACTACCGTAGTCCTGGTGGTCGTGGCTGTCGTTTCCGTCTGCGCAGTCACTGTCTTCGTCTCTCTTTGCTTCTTCAGACATCGACAGATGAGACGGTTTGATTGAAGAGACTGGCACTCTACTTCACCCTTTCATTTTCTCATGAAATGATGCAAGGATGCAGGAGCCGGTGGTGGAATTTTTTTTACTAAAAACATAATTTGCAGACTGGGAGGATCATCCAGCTCGGGAAGTACGACTGCACGGACAAATGCGTACGTGGCTGCTCACCAGGCCCAGATGGGCATCTACGGCAGTGTTAGCCGCAGTCGGCACGTGTCCTTCCCCTTCTCTCTCGCGCTCCCTCCGCCCTGCGCAGCCTCTCCGCCTCCTCTTCCCCTCCATCATGCTCCATGCCAACCTTCCCCAGCACCTCGTGCCCTCCGGCCTCCTCCCTCTCTTACTCCTCTCTACTCTTGTCCCCCTGATTACGTTTCTTCTTGCAGCAGCTTTGTTCATTAAGCGCACCATCTCTTCTCTCTCTCTCTCTCTCTCTCTCTCTCTCTCTCCACGTCTCCAACACATTTCGTTTCCGACTGGAATGATGTGTGTGCCCTAGTATGCGTTAGCCGAGCTTTCACCTGCTGACCTACTAAGAAAAGCCATCTCTCAGAGCGCACATTTAGTAGGAAGAAGCAGAGAGAGAGACAAAGAGAGAAACAGAGAAACAGAGAGAGAGAGAAAAAAAGAAGGAAAGACAAAGGGAGTTGGAAGATGACAATCCATGAGCTCTAATCTCGCTCCATCTTCTTTCCCTTTCCTTTCCTTAGTGAGAGTTGCGCAATCTTCTGTTGTTAGCCAGTCGTCAAGATAATCAAGTGAGAAAGAAGAGAAGGCAGGGGACGCTAATCATTGTTGCACCCGGGCATAATTATTACAGGTGCCATTAACGCCCAGAAAACATGGGAAACTCTATCCCTTCATCCCATCTGCACCAATTACTCGCATTCTAATAGAAGTAGCACACGGTCCCTTCAGAGGTGTACTCACAGGTGATACAGTAACCAGTAATAAGTTTCTCTCTGTTTTCAGAAGCATGTCCATATCTCGACCAGATGACACGCCACAGCCATGGATTTATTCGCCGAGCACCTACAGCACATACTATAATAATAAATAAGTTTACAAATGTCCGTTCCTATGTATAATATTGGTTTACCTCAAGGAGATTTGTGCATGATTTAAGTTATTATTTTAATTATTCTGATTTTCTGCATCACATGCGAAAGTTTTATTTATATAAAGCTACTAAGGAATAACCAACTAATATATTACTTTTTTTTCATTTGACCCTGCGAGAGTTGATCTTTCCTGCTTCATAAACAGGACGTCGAAGTGCATTATTTCTCTTTTCGAGTATTATTTCAATGAATCCCGTGTCAGACGCATTTCACTACTCTGCCTCTTTTTATCATCGAATCAGACGAGTCATTTTCTTTGTTTATTTTTGCTTGCTTTCAATTATTCTGCTGCAAGCTGATCCATGAAGAATCTAATGAAGCATTTACGAAGATATACGTTGGTAGCACACAACAATTTGGAAATACCTTAAGAATGAAGAACACACATTTGAAGAAGACATTCCCGTTACAGCGAGACCCATGCACATTCTCGCATTCATGCATGGTCGATCTGGTGGGGGGATCAGGTCCTTGTCTACTACTCTCAATGTCTGTCCACATTCCGGAGATGGAGAGAGGAGTGAGCTGCACTTGCGAGGAGAAGCAGCTCATCAGGCTCTTTCTCGCCCTCAGCTCGCTAATCGAGACAGTTAGCCCGAGGCGATAGATACTGCTTCGGACACATTGCTGCGACTACAGCCTTGACCTGACATATCGTGCGAAATATCATGATGATCTGAGAGACGCAGAGAAAAGGAGAGAGACTGGATGCGTGGCGACCTTTTCTCTTGTGCTCTGTCCGACCCATCTATAGGAAGAGAGAGAGAGAGATCCTCCCTCTCTCTCCTCCTCCTCTCGCTCTCTCATTCATCCAGAGCATTCAGTCCCCATGTGCACTCCCTCACTCGGTAGCCGCCACTCGCCTTAATCCGTCTCTGTTTATTATCGCTAGCTTGATCCTTCCATATCTCACTTTGCCAGTCCGCAGGCGACGATGGAGCGGCTGCCTCTTCTTCTACTGGCAACGGTGGCGTCCGTCGCCGCCTTTTGTCCAGATGTCTTCGTGAACCAGACGGCGTGCTCCTGCTACGACTACTTGGATGGCGCAGTCATCCGTTGCAGTGGAGCAGAAGGTCCTCTCATCATCGAGAAGCTCAAGGCTACTCATGTCGAGATTCGTGAGCTCACCCTCGAGAAGGCCAATATTGTTGAGGTGACGATTCAATTTATAAATTTTAAATAATTAAATAATTTTCCATGCATTATTCCCATATTCTTAAGATCGGCCCCCGTGCTTTCAAAAACCTTCGGATAAAAAAGCTGAGCCTCGACAAGAACCGCATAAAGGCCTTTCATCCGGCCGCCTTTGATGGTCTCCAAAACGTTCTTCAAGAATTGTCAATCGCAGAGAATCGACTGACCAAGGTAGGTCTGCGTCGTGCAAAGACCACTTTATTCACTTCTTCCCATCTACTTCTCGCTATTCCTTTGCTGCATCCCTTAATCCCGATAATCATGGTCACCTACTTTCGGCATAGCTCAAGTACGACATCGTTGCATAAAGGAAACCATTGACAGAGAATGAGAGAATTGTAAGCCAATTCCACTCGGGGACACATAAGCACGTTGAAAAAAATTTTTTTTTCAACAGATTCCGACAGAGGCGATCGAGGGGCTGCGCGGTCTGAACATTCTTAATCTGCGTTGCAATCGCATCCAGGATCTAAATGAAACCGCGTTCGAGAACGTCCCCTCCCTCATTGACATCAACCTTTCATGCAACCAGGTGACCTATTTTACTTTCTAGGAATTGAAAATCCTTCCATGTATAATTCTCAATATCATTACTTTCACAGATCTGCTCAATCAACGAGAAGGCATTTGAAAACATTCGCTTCTCACTCCAATCTCTCATACTAGATAATAATTGCTTGACTGAGTTCCCGTCGGTGGCATTCCATGGAATGGAAAATCTAATCGCGCTTCATCTTAAATCTAATTTGGTATGCTAAATCCTTTAGTCCTTGCATAATGTTATGGAATGAAATAAACAGAAAAAGCTAAAACATCTGTCTTCAGATCAACGACCTTCCGGAGGCGAGTCTGACAAATTTGACGTCACTGTCGATGCTGATTCTCACTGGAAACAATATTTCCTCCATTCACTCCGCGGCTGTTTCCAACTGCCCCAACCTTCGCTATCTCTACATGGCCGAGAATGCTTTGTACACTCTGAGCTCGGGAATCATGGCACAGTTCGACCAGGCCCAAGTCGTCGATCTCTCCTTCAACCACCTCAGCTTCATTCCTGCCGACACCTTCTCTGGCCTCGAAAATCTTCAGCACATCAATCTCGAGAGCAACGCCATCAAGGTTATAATTGTCTCACTTTCTACTGTTTCAGTCTAATGGAATTGGGATCAAAAGTGATCTCTTCAGGAGGTCTCCCCTGGTGCTTTCTCCGGAACTCCCCTCCTTCTCCTCTGGCTGCCCAATAACTGCATCACCAACGTGTCCGCCAACATGTTCCAGGGCGCCCCTTTCCTGCGTCAAGTCTCACTCTCCAACAACAACATCGACAACATTGAGGTTTCTTCACTTTCTCCCTCCTTTCTTATTAGTAGTCACAGTTAATCGAGACGAAGATCCAATCTCTTGACATACTTAGTGGATGCTAGATCGCTCTCTCTTTCTTTCCGTCTCTCTCTCTTTCTCCATCTCTATCTATGCTTTCGTTTTCACTGCGCGCTGAAGATGAAAGCTGTTCATTGTGAAATGAGAGTGAAAGCGAGGAATGTGATAGATTTGAGAGAGAGAGAGAGAGAGAGTTATGCTGAAGAATAAAATGAGAGAACTGCGTTGCTTAGTCGATGAGCTTCGCTCACCTCGTGAATCTGCACACTCTCGACCTTGCCTTCAACAAGATCGTTGAGTTACGAAGCAATGCAATCACTGGATCCGACCATCTCACCGTTCGTCTTCAAGGTGCAACTAATTTGCACCCTCCATCCCGTTTTTCACTCGCAAGCATGAAACATGGAGAATAAACAAACATTTGTTCGCAGAAAACCCGTTTGTATGCGGCGAAGATGGCTTCCATGTCATGAATGGAAATGAGGCCATCAATCTAACAACGGAGGCTAACATTATCTGCAGGACAAACTGGCGAATCCCCAAGAAGAACGTCTGCCCCAAGGCAAGAATAGACTGATTTTCTGATTTATGTTATGAAGCAGCTGAACTGTACCATTGTTTCCTTCACAAGAAGCAAGGGATACTTTTCAGGAGGTGCCACGTCCGGCGGCTGCTCCTTGCTGCGATAAGCCGAAGCCGATTGCGAGCACAACGACCACCACGACCACGGAGATTCCTCCTTCGATCGTCGCTTCTGCCTCGGCCTCTCGCTCTGCCTCTTCTGAAGAGGACAGCCGCGAACACACCAGTGGAGAGATGCCTGTGATGGATGATGAGATGAGACAACCCACCACGACATTCGTGCCTCCAAGACTGCAGTCGTCCGCTTCGGCATCGGCTGAAGAGCCTATTCTCTCTGTTGTTGACCTCCAAGAGGACGACGAAGATGAAGAAGAGGAAGATGATGAAGAAATCGAGGAAAGTGGTCAGTGTCTATCAATGAAGCTGGTATTCTGGCGGAAGTGGAGGTATTCGTATATCATAATGCGAGAGTAATATTTAGAAGAGGTAACGCCAGTAATGCAAACGAGTCCATCTACAACGGAGGCGCCTTCCACCATCCCAAGCGTCGTGACTGAGAAGCAAGAGAGACGCAAGGTGAACATGGAGAGATTCATGCGCCTGTCGCAGCGACCGGCGGCAGTGGTAGCGGCCGCCGCGGCTGCTGCCGAGTCGAGGCTGCGTTCTCGATTCTCTGCCCTTCAGCCGCGACCAGAGCCTGCCAGCCGGGTCCGCTTTTAACTATTACCCGTTATGCAATCGACGATTCCAACAAAAGCTATAAGTAGTATGTATATATTATATTATTGGCCTTATGGTTTCTAGGAAGATGAGAAGAAAGTCGAAGTGACTACAGAGGCAAAGGTAGCGATTGCTACCTCTATGCTAGAAAAGGAGAGCGAGCTACGCAAGAAGATGCAGCAAGAGGAGATTGAGTTCAGCGAGGATGAGGGAGCCGACAATGAGAAGGAGGATCAGGTAGTCGATGTAAATGAGCTATTTTCTTTTTTTCTTACAAACGTCATGTTATGTGTAACGAATACTGCACAACGTTCTGATTTAATACTTGTCATTATTATAGGACCAGCCAGAAGATTCTGTGGAATACGAAGATGATGAAGAGGAAGAGGAGGAAGAAGAAGAAAAGATACCATCGGAGAAGCGGCCTAGCTCAACGGAGCAAGCCCCCACTCTGCCTCCTCGCATCCGTCCCCAGACACTGCCCCGTCAAGTGCCGGCGCGTGTCTCTGCGAGACAGCGTCTGCTGCCTCCCTGGCTGCGAATGAACAAGCCGGCCAGTAAGCCCTCGGCCGCTGTCCAGCAGCCCGATGTCGATTTCAACGAGGACGAGCTGGCCGGTGTCAGTGTCGCCGACGAACTTCCCGTACAGAGACGCGTCGTTGCTTGATGTTATTCCCTCCTAATCCCCTCGCATATCCATCATAATCTATTCTCTATCTACGTCATCACTATTCATACCGCGTTTGATCTCAACACTCTTCTTACAATGTCATCGCTTCAAGTTTCTAATTTCTGATATTTCTGATACACTAGATGTAAGATCACTCAGTTGTCTTTTACTTTACCGCTATCTTTGCTAGCCTTTACTTGCTATTCTCGCTACGTGTCTTTCATTCCTCCTGAAACGTGGCCAAATATCTCTTTCATATCTCTTCCTTTCAATGATCATTTTCAGTGTATGTAGCACGAATGTTTGACCGTGAGACATCTGAAATTCGTTAATAAAGAATTTAAGGAGAACCCACCCGAGAATCCGTTTTCGATCTGATTTTCGTTGATTGCCGGACATGCCTCATATGGAGAGGCGAGTGGGCCAAGAGTCAGGACGAGGTGGAGATTGATCTATATTGCACGGGTAGGAATTCCTCTCTCGACCCAAAAGAGTTCTTCTTGCCTTTGCAATTGGCGCGACAATAAGAACGGAAGGGGCTGCGGAAAGTTTTCCTTTGTCGAGATGTTTCTGGTCAGAAGAGAGGAGATCGGTAAAGAGTGAGAGGTCGTTGACGAGTCGCAGTAATTGAATGACTTGGAAATGATCTACCAGAGCACTCAGAGCACACTGCGGCTCCACGAATACATTCACTTGCTCCTTAACAAAATCATTCTAGCAATCAATTTATACAGCTTCACTGCCTGCTAACCTTGCGAACTGTGAACGATCCCATGAAAGAGACATCGGAAAGCAGATTCAGAGGCTTGGTGTTCTCTCCGTAGTCCGTCTCCACCCAAACTGGAGAAGTTCGCAACCAGAATTGGTCCCCTTCTGGAATTTTTCAGATTCCGTATCTAATTTTACTTTTTACTAAATTAATTTGATACATGAAACATATGAAATCCCTCTTCCATTTGGACTGCTTTTCTTTCGCTCTCATTGCGTGCAGGAATTCAAATCTCTCAATTTGGCCGTAATCGCGAGAAAAAGGAAGATCACTTTCTCATGCGGCCTTTGATAACAGGCTTGTCGCATAAAAGAGATGCTGAGAGATATGTACATAGATGATAGCAGGACATCCAAAATGGGGCGCAAGAATGAGATGAACACGAATCACATGAAAGTTAGCAGAGATTGGAAGTTACAATATCTAACACTTAAAAAAGACCGACACTTCAGTATTTTAATTTTATAAAAAAAATTGTAGTAATGATTGTTTGATTCTTTTGATTATGTTTTACCGTCTATGCCAGTGACAGTTGCGGGTGACTTCATTTGAATGAGATCGCTCCGCAGAATGTCTCCACATTTCGCAAGATCAACGGTGTCGATGTAGTCCAGTAGATGCTTGTCCAAGCAAAGGTAGTTCGCCTTTAAATTTAATTATTTTTTTAAAAAAAATACTAGGAAATATCTTTGTGAAAATTTTTGTGCGATATGAAAGTGTCTATTAAAAATTAAAACATTAAAAGTTTAAACAATCAAAAAGCGAACGGATTAATGTAGATGAAAGATTCGAACTAACACATCCTTGAAGTGGCCGGTTAGTGAGTGAGAGGGAAGAGAGCGATGCGAGGAGACGATGAGGCATGCGGATGTCCGAGGACGGGTCCGGGAGTCTGATGATCAGCTGCAACAAACCGAACGTTCAAGACAAGTTTATCTTGTCGAACAGTAAAATATATATAAAGAAAAGCTAAAACAATAAAATTCACAAATGATAGGCGTGTCATTGAGAGGCGAAGCAAACCTTGGCCATGAGTAACTCGATGCAGATGTCTGTCTGCGGCATCGGCTCCATCGCAGGCGCATCGCTCTCGTTCTAAGGAGAGCAATATCAAAGACCATACCGATCACGAGATGATGCTTACAAAGGTTCGTGTCAAGTTGTGCAAGACGTAGAGACACCAGCGAATCGTTCGCTTGTCAAAGAGCAGAGTGAACGGCCCGAGCTGTGCGTGGGTGAAGGAGGGAGGAACTGGAATCAGAAAGAAAGCACTCATGGAAGAATCAAAATAAGAAAGAGAAGCCCGACCTGGCAAGGAATCTGTCATCGGATGCGCAAAGTTGGCGAATTCGACGTGAAGGACGAACTGATCCTTGGGCACTCTCCTCTGCTCTCTGTGAGTGTAGAAGAGATTGCAGAGAGCGTCCTTCTTGGTGGACACATCCGACACGCACTGCACGTTCATGTCGTGCATCTGAAGTATCCATCCATTCCCATCATCACATCATAGGGGACAACCAAGAAGAGTACCCGGAAGACTACGTTGAAAGACATCAGCTGCGGCCAGCAACGCTTCAGGCGAAGCCGTCCCGTTTCATCTCAAATATTCAATCTTTGTTACGAGACCATTAGAAAATCTCGCAAACCAAGTCCTTCGGAGAGCTTGTCGAAATGAGACTTCAAATTCCGTTCTTGGAAATGAGTGACAGCATTGGGGGAGGCATATCGGACCCATGTCGACCTGTCCATTGGATGGTTCAATATGTATAGTATTCGAATAGCAGTCATAAACATCCGAAATAAAAAACAAATAAGAATAAAAAAGAGTTAAACTTCTATAATATTTTTGTTGGTTAATGCTTGCCTGTCTGAAGCAGCGACCGTTTTCGGATAGATGTCAATTAGGAGGAGCACGACAGTAACTTGAATGGCACCACTGTCGATGTCCCAACCCGGCGGGTATACTGTAACTCATGAAGACTTTTAAGAAAACAGAAGTCAACAACATATTTAAGAAATAAAAATGACGGTGTTGCCAACCTGATGCGCTGTGTGCATCGTCACAGAGATGGAGATCAATCTTCGTGACATGGAGATGGTAGCTGGTCTGGTGGAAGTCAAAGTTCCGGAAGGTGCTGCTCATGGCAACTGGCGCAGCCGCTGCTGTGTCCGTCGGCGCTAGCGATTGAGGTGTTCGCGCAGCAACCACTGAACTCTCCTAAAAAACAACAAATTGCGTTCAGACGATAAATGATCAAAGAGAACAAATAAACGAACATGAGGAGCGAATCCTTGAGCATCATTGATCAGCTTCATGATGTGCGAGTAGAAGGCAATCGCAGACTGAAGCTGCGGCAGAGTGGCCACCCAGAGGATATCCTCCAGGATCATTGTTATCCTCGCATGCAACACAGATCCATCTGAACCTCGTAATCATCTCTTACAAAGTTATGTGTACATACGAGGAAATTGTGACTTGCCTGTATAGTTCTTTTTTAGCTCAATCTTAATGCGTCCATTGGAAGTGATAAGACGAAGTGGCGCGTTGATTGTACTTCTCTGGGCACCCTCTGCATGGGCTGAAGCTTCTATGCGTAGCAGTTGCCATGACACCTTAGGTCAATGAGGGACTAACAGGATATGGTAACTTTCTGAGAGAGTTCCCTTCTATCAAAGACACTTAGATATCCTGAACCTGCTTGTAGAGAATAGTGCGATTCGAAGCGGGACAAGTAAGCCTGGTCTGTCGAAGGTCAGTCGCATTCAGGAAAGATGCTGTTCGACTTACTACACTTAATCGTGACAACTGAAAAAAGATGTACAGAAGCAAAAGAGAACGCACACTAAAACTGCTCGCTCAAAGCAGTATTTGCACAGCTGTCTGAGCTCACATCATTGCAATGAAAATATCACATGCTCTTTTATCAAAGATCTACTTCGACGATAACTCGCAAGGATGAATTGTGGCATACCATGAATGATCCTCCGAATTCACCCGAGTCAAATCTCAGTTCCAATGTGGTGACAAAGATGGACATTCCCTCAACGACCTTGTTGGCAAAGCCGTATGAACCACTATCCATTGCATACGCCCTGAATAAAAAAAAAAGCTATTTCGATCAGCTTAAAACCAAGCGAGCAAATTTAATAGAAAAATATATATATACTGACGCTAAAACATTATGCTTCTTGGTTGGAGGTTTATCCGCAGTGAGAATAGCTTCGACTTGTATTTCATCTATGAGCTGCAAAGAGGGATATCTACCACATCTGCCTACTGATAGTCCATTTGATGAAGAACAAACCAGCTCGATGGGGGCAGACTTCAACTTGGTCCATGGAATCTTGACCATGACTCGATTGCATGTCGCTCTCTTTATCCGCAGCCAAACGGGAAGCTCGAGAACCTCAAGACACCTCCATTTTTATATACAACATTTAATTATTGCTCTGATAAAATATATTTTCTATATATGTACATAAGAATTCTTCGAAAGCTTTTAACAACCTCGGTGAGAACTTCTTCGTTGAGAACAATGTTTTTCAACTCGCTTTTCCCTTTGAGAACGTCAAGGCTGATCTGATCCGGAGTCAAGTTCTTTGCAAACCTGCAGCATAGTGATTCCTTGATGTATTCTATTAATTTCTAAATATATACTATGTTATTTAGTAAACAAATATTACCGCATTAATTAATTTCTGAATGTTTACCTTACCATTTAATAAACAAATATTACCATTGACAAAGATATGAAAATTATTCAAATTAATTACTTAGAGAGATGTTTAACGAGCTGGTTCTTGATGATGCTGGTCATGGCACAGCCTGAGCTTCTCCTGCCTGGCCGGCGAGTTCAGTCGCCGCTGCCGGTGTTGCTGCTCCCCTATGCCCTGCCTTCCACTTCTCCCACACTTCACTTTCGTTATCTCTGATGCATTGTGTCTGCTTGCGCTCTTAACTCTCTCACATTCTCTCCCGCTCACACTCTCTCTTCTTCATCTCTATCACTCTCGCCCTCTCCTGCCTCGCCCACTCTCTGCCTGCCACTGACACATTCATGGCCACTGCCGCCACACGCAACGCACACACTGTCATGCGTCGCGGTCTGAGAGTGAATGGAGAATGAGAGTTCATTCTCGTACTCACTCTTGTCATTCTGATGATATTATGCAGAAAGGGCAGCTCCACTCTGGCTCCCACTCAATGCTTCTTTGCCTTTTGTTCCACATAATAATGGTGTCGAAGAAGCCACCTCAATCATAGCGTTCGAATGGCGCCTTGCATAAACAAGAGACGTCTTCTCATATTTTGCCCTCCTTCCTGGTAATGTCACTTTCTTCCAAGAATAATATTGTTTTACATTCCAGGCTTGGGAAAATGGTCGAACCAGCCGAATGGACAGACGGGCTCAGTCAATGCCAGCTTTCCGGTAAATAAAACTAGTGAGCAACCTGAATAATAAGAGAAAGCTATGGGAGGAGAAAAATGAACGATTTTCTAGGCATTGGAAGACGCGTCAACACGCGATATTCGAGTCACATGGGACAGAGCACGGCTGATCACGAACTCATGCATGAGGCACACAATATTGAGTAGGCAAGCAAGAGCTGTCGCCAGGCATTCATTGTTCTTCTTCTTGTAGTGAGAACGGCCTGAGAGTCTACCTCCTTCTTTGTGGATACAACGGAGATAATGAAGCTCCAAAGTTCATTTACAACCAACTCGCTGATCAGGTCTTTAACGAACTTGACGTCTCTCCGGATATGGAACCACAGGAAGTTAGAGAATTTAGAGAAGCATTACTCTGTACATTGTAGACATTAAATAAATAATATAATTTAATCGCAATTTTATTTTTGGGTGAGTCATTGTTAGACTAAGACACATTTTCGACGAATTTACATTGCGCCAACTTTTGAGATTCTGGATTTGCTCGTGGAGAAGTTTCAAACGGTTGTCCGTGTCTACAACAACCAGATGTCGGAGTTGCTAAGTACTCGACTTCTTCTTGAAGAGCAGCTGCTCCCTCAGAATGACGCGGACGCCGCAGGCCGTATCTCGGAAATTGATGCCAAGGTGTCGCATTTTCTGTCTTTCCAATTCAAGCTCAAAAGTTTAGTTTAATTTAGCTTCGCACAGGGACTACTGTACTTCTGGCATTAATCGAGGATAATCATATCTATGTTTTGAATTGCGGCAATTCAAGGTGAACAAGTATTTTAATTATTGTTGAATTTATTTAATTTGCGCAAACAAGAACAATAATTTTCGAATAACATCGAGATCCTTTCTTTTTTAGATGTCTATTAGTTTGCGAAGAGAATGAAACCTACAAGTGTCACCGACTTCTTAACGTTCACAGCAATGAGGACGAAAATGAACGCCGAAGACTGGAAGAAAGTGGTATTGATCCCAATGTCAGCTTTCTTCAAACTTATGCTACCTAATTAACTTTGTCAATATTTGATTATTCTGACGACCATAAGTCACCGGGGGCACAAAGCATTCCCTTCATGTACTTATCCAACTTAAATATCGAGTTTTTTTAGCGGGAAAACAACATTCATAGTATTATATGCCCACTAAAGTTATGGGATAGAAAGCCGCCATAACTGTCGCCTTGATTTTCTTTGTATGATATACATACAGAGAATCTACCAGTATTCAACAAATCAAATTCATACACATGTCTAATTTTGCTGCTAGATCGTTATTCGACCTACACGAGCTATTGGAGATTGTTTTCGCAACGAGTTCGGCTATCGAAAGAATACGGCACTCGAAAAGGCGACGAGTCCACCAATCACATCCGACCCTGATGCAGAGTGTTTTGAGGTAACTTCATGAATTACTTACATCATTCGTTTCGAATATTTGTGGATATAGAAATGTACCAAAAATTTATTTAAATCATATATGTATGTACATACATACATACAAACCACACATGCATGTGTAAAAAAGTAAATGTACCTTTTTCAAATTAAGAAATAAAAATAATATAAAATAATACAACTGATACACTTAAGATCAAGGATCAGTACAAGTACTTGATGCTAGTCTCTGACGCTGTTGCTACTGTGCTAGAGGAAATGGGAACTCCTCCCGAAGGAGTTGATTCGTCAGTTTACAGTAAATTTAAAGACGAAGACAGGATTTTTTTAAAGGAGGCTCATGGACATAATGATGTCGGAGCAGACGCAGAGCTCAACTCTGTCGATTCAGCTGCTGGCTTCTGCCGTCCTGGACAGAATTGCTCGTGACCACGAGGCATGCCCCCTTGCATGCATCCCTTCGATTAGCTGAACTGATTGCAGAAGCAATTCATGACGGGTGAGCGAGCTGGGAAGTACCGTAGCAGAGACGACATGTCTCTGATCATCGTGGCTCTCAGTGAGGACGAGCCTTCTGCTCCTCCTGTCAACTACTCCGTCACTTCACAGGTCAGCCCGATACCATTCCTCACCATTTCCAGCGTGCACTCTGATATTCTCTAGGACTCTGTACTTCCTGAAGTGCGATCAAATACGCCGATTGCTGGATACGTTGACTTGGATAACTTTGACCGCAATCCACAATCTGAACGTATCATTCGACATCTCTGCCAAATACTCGGCTTCAACTTACTCTCCGACTTTTCTCAAAATAACTTCTCAGGATCTTGAAGCGCTCTGGCAAAATCGGGCTGTCATGAATCATCAGTTAACAGTTTTTTCGCAATGTAATATATGATCGCACAAGCAATAGAGTACTGTTGATATTATACTAGTTATATGTATATAAGCAGGGAAGAAGCCATGTGAAAATACTCGACACGCCTTATTGTTGAAGTGATTTACTTAGATTGACGGGTTGTAATTTTGCGTTATGGTTGCCTTTACTGTATGTGGACATGTATGTATAGTTCTGTTGTCAAGTATTTACTGTCTTGTGCCGAGTGGTAGACAAATGAAGATCTCGTAAGCATTATTCGATGGTGAGTTAACAGACAACACACGGGAATGTCCTTGGCTTTCCGGCAAAGTTGACATCCAAGCTGAGAGCAGCAGCTCAGTGAAGCGGGCACATGTAACGGAAACAAGAAAGTCGGGTGGTAGCCATGCGTGATCTCAGTAGTCCTCCGCTGCTTCCTTCTCTCTCCTGTCTCTCCCTCCATTTCTTTGCCTTGTCATGACCAAAGGCCTGCGTGCATCCACGTCAGAGCCGAATCTCACGAAGAAGAAGAAAGAGAAAAGGAGCACCTCCAAACCGCCTATTCCAATTAAGGTTTTTCCATTTTCTTCTAGTAAATTTTTTTAAATACTTCCATCATAACGATATTCGAAAGCATAGCGATAGTTTCCAATTTCTGGTAACGCTTCGCCGCACCACGAATTCCAGATTACGAAGAAAGTGTAACTCGTGTAAAATATGCTTTAGGAAAAGCAAGGAAGAAGCTCATCAAGCAACGACGATAGCGAAAACGAAGAGGCTTTGAAGTACTTCAAGACAGATCTTCTCACACGCATTCGAGATTACGATCCCGACTGGTTTGAGGTGGCGCAGTTTTATGTTAAGAGTGAGTGCAAAAAAGGACGCCAATGACAGGAATCCAATCGTGTAGTTCTAACCACTATAGGCCAAGAAACCCCGCTTTCAAGTCATTATGAAAGTTAAGTAAAAGTATAGTCTTTAGGAAGTCCTGAGACCCCTGAGATCTCCTGAGATCTTCATTGACACGAAGCAGTATGCAGAGTTTGAAAGATCTGGCAGATAATGCAGAGGTTCGACAACTTTGTTTATGCGCAATCAGCTACTATGAAGAACGCGTTTAGACAGTACGAGGATTCAAGTACGCTGTATTTGGTGAAGATGCGACAGTCTTCTTCTCGCATTTCGACATTCTCAAATATATGAAGCCTGAATCGAATACTCCGTACTTCTTTTCTGCAAGACAATCTGGCGAAGTTGGAATCACATTTGCTTTCCATATAATAAACACTCTTTGTAAAGACTTTGGGAATGAACAATTTGGCTTGCTCACACGAGATGTGAATTGCAACCGCAGATCACTTCGCTCTGCTCGACGCCGAATGGAAGTTGCCTCTGCCTTGTCGTGTCCACGGGCGTCTGCAGCAGCACAGTGCGCGCTCTCTCCTCTGCCACCCTCTCTCCACTCCTCGACATTGCCGTGGCTCATGCCATCTCTTCGATGGCCACCTCAAAGGGAGGTGAGCTGCTGGTCGGCGTGGGCAGGACGGGCGGCGACGAGGGACTGGCCGCTCTGACTGCCTTTGATCTGAGACAGCGCAAGTCGATCGCAAGTGGAGAGATGATGCCTCTGAGGAAGACGGACACGTGGGAGGTAAGGTCTTCCATCATTCCTGGCCCTATCCCACCTGATGACCTCTCAGATATCGCTGTGTCCAGCAGACGAAACGATTGTGTGCTGCTTAGGCGGCGTCCACTGCTATCTCCTCCGATGCATGAACGGATACATTGAAAAGTTCTCCCAGATGAAGGTGGCATGCTTGGTGACTCCTCAACACTCGTAACTGAATAACTATGCAGCTAGACGATGCGGTGTGTCATGGCTGGGCGAATGACGTCACCATTGCTTTCGGAAGCGATAAATGCTCGATTAAGCTGTACCGAGAAACACTCGCACTCGAAGTCATCGACCTGGCTGCAACGAACAAATGGTTGTGTGATCTTGCAAAGCAAATCATGACTTCCTTGTTCAGCCTCGTCAACAATTCAATTCCTGAATGCCGAGTCGTCTCTCTCGCTTCATGCCTAAGTCGCTTTGCTGCTTTCACTCAAATTTGTGTCATCCTGGTCTTTCCCATTAAGACTGGCACCATCGATTGGGCAGCTGCCACCGCAATCGTGGTGGGCACTTCTTCAGGAGGTCTCAATAATGCAATACAATAAGCTCTGCGCAGGTCTCCGACTCTTCAGTGACGTCATCCAAAACTCGTATTCTATGCTTTGATTCAACCGAAGACCGTATTCTTCACTCGAACGATCAAAAACTCGCAGTATCTGATATGAGGTAAGAAACGCGGTTTCGTGTGTGAAATAAAATATTTTTCCTCTCAGATACTATGGAGCGGTTACCAAAGACAGCGGACGTCTTATTGATCTTCAGCATGTACATAAGATTCAAGATATTGACATCTCAAATCGACATGTTGCCAGTCTCGATACTGACTTATCAAAGTACGCTTCAATTTCGGACAATTTCTTTTCGATGAAGAATAACACTTTCAGACGCGTCGTAAGCTTCGAAAGAGTTGGCGCTGTTCTTTGGAAATGACCGATTCCAACTGTTTGTTGTGGCTAGAACTGGCATCTGCTTGCACGATATCCTGTACAATCATCTTGAGCAGACAGAGAAGCTCTTCGAGCATGACCTCGACCAAGTCAGCACTCGTGAACGAATGGCTTGTCGTGTTCTCATGACATCTTTCTAGACTTGTTCGAGTGGCGACCGAAGTCGTGTGGCTGTCTTCACTTTCAGTCACATGATTCTCTTCTCCACCACACCCTTTTCTCATCACATCACCGTTGAGCTCACTCTCAAGAGGGGACTCGCAAAGTCGCTTTTCTCTGGCGATGGAAATTGCATTACTCTGCTGGGCAAGAATGATGAAGTAAACGAAAATGTTACCTTCAATTTAAAATGTTACCTTTTCGTTGTTGAGATAATAACATATAACTGGAGAGACGGATCTGTGCTCTGGAGGGTTGACGCAAAACTACAATTTTTTGCAGACATAGCTTATTCTGAAGACACTGTCCATGTTCTCAATAAGAAGTTTTCTGTTTCGCGATGGAAGGCAGGAAAGGTAGGATTCGATGCTCAGGAACAGGCAAGAATGGGGAGATGAAACGAATTGCAGTCTCTCGGTGCAGCCAGCATGCACTCTACAGTAGTCGGCTACGAGTCAGCTGCCATCCGAATGGTAGGCAGTGAAGAGTTCGTCTTCGTCGCATCCGAGTGTGGCAGGATTCTCTTCTCTTTATCTGCCAGACTAGATGAGCCGGCCTTGCTACTCAACAGCCCTCTCCCAAAAGCATCATTTGTAAGACCTGTTCAGTTACCGCAAGGAAAGTGTATGCAAACAGAAATGTGCCCTAATTGCCAGCTTGCTGTCCGTAATGGCTTCCTTCTCATCGGATGCAGCAGTGGAGAAGTGAACATCTTGTGCCTAGGGAGAGAAGGAAAGACAGCAGACGACATGGAAGATCTCATTCTCTGCCCATTCGATCGCATTTGCAACTCGGTTCCATTTCTATTGCCTGCCATTCAGTTCACACTTCACTGTTCTTCAGATGCTGCTGGTGATGGAAATGAATCGTGAGCGAACTCTGCTCCAGCAAGAGTCAGAAGCCTTTCTCAAAGAGTTCACAGAAAGTCGCGTGGAAGAAGTGGCCGCGATGAAGGCAGCCAACGATGCGCAGGCCAAGACAATGCAGGACAAACTCGCGGTTTGGCATCTACAATTAAAGGCATGTCTACTTGGTGGCAAACCACTCATTTACAGAAGATTGAGAGCGAGTTTGTGGCGTCAGAAGAAGAGAAGCACGAAGTGCTGAGCAAATTACGCAGCTTATACGAGGAAGAAAGCAGTCTTCAGGAAAGGAAGCATGAGTCCATCATGAAAGAGCATCTCAAGAATTCACTGCGTCAATACGAAACTCACGAGGCTGAGGTAAGAATTAACTTAGAGATCTTTAATATGATAGATGGTGGAATAATTTGAGAAAGAGCGAGAGAGGGAGAGTACCATAGAGAATGGATAAATAGATAGCGGAAAATGGTTCAAGACGTAAAGCAGGATGAATGTATGTGCCGCAGCTGATAATACAATAATTGTGGCAGGTACGCAAGATGGAGCTGGAGTTAGAGCGAAGTCGATGGGAGCTAACAAAAAGCTTCCACCTCACGGAGGATGCACTCAAGGAGAAAATGGTCAAGCTTGAGCTGGAGTTTCTGAAGGTTGGAGTGATAGGTTACCTGTCAACATAGTCTACTGCGTAATTCCCTGATTTTCAGTCAACTGAAGAGTAAGAGAAATTACGAAATGAAAGAGATGAAGTCCACACGAAACTGAAAGGCCTCGACATTTATTGTGAGAAGCGGATAGATAGAGAAGTAGCGAAGAAGCGAGAAGACATTCGACTCCTCGAAAAAGAACTGTGGAATGAGAAAACAGCGGTTGGCAAATACAAATATTACGAGTATGCAGTAATAATGGGGAAAATCCTGGCTTGCAGTGTGCTAAACTTGCCATCGAACGCGACTCGGCAGAAAATGAGATGGGTCAACAAAAGGCTGAATTGCTGGTCGCTAGAGCCAGAATCAGCGAGCTGGAGAGAGATCTCGCGAGTATTCAAGCAAAGTCTTTGAGTGTATGTTCAGCTCTCTTACTGATTATACTAATCCTCTTGTGCTGGGTCTGATTAGCCAATTTGCAGACAAGTGAAGCCCTCGATGCGCTCCGAAAAGAACAGACGGCCTTGCAGAGCCGTCTCAAAGCGCTCACATCAAAACATGCACAAAATCTGGAAGAATTGGCAGCCCGCAATGAAAAGGTCTCCCATTTAATTGGAATGGGCGGGCAAGTGCCTTACTGTCTGCCTTTTATCTGCCAATTCTTCTAATAGCCAAAGAGTTTTGTTTTTGTTTTAGCGAAGATTTGGAGCGGTGGAGCATCGAATTGACGAAATCTCCAAATGCGTTTATGATTATCGTCTTCTTCAGCAACATGTTCTCGGACTTCTCTCCTTTCTCAATAACATTTCGGATTCCAAGAACAATAGAACTAGATATAAGCCTAATGTGTCGAAGTAACTTGGAACCAAATATATACATAAATAAACTATAAAATGCTAAACGTTCTCCGTTGAGAAACCACGTATGTACACAATATTTTTTGACTAACATTGATGTTAAATGAAGGTAAAATTACTACTTGTAAAATATATGTAAGGTTGTCTATATGTACATACATACATGCATATATATAAAACCTTTTGGCCTTAAGTAAAAAAAATTCTATATCACAGTGTAGAGTATGGAAAGGCTATGGGCAAGAGGCGGCGTGTGCCATACTCCTTCGGCGTGCCTCGGAATAATACTGTTGAGGAATTGGTTTGTTGATGGCGAGAATCTTGAAGGAGCAGTGAACGGGTCGATGATCCGACTGCGTCACTTCATCCAAGCTGCTGTAGCTCATTTCCGAGATGAGGCCCTCCTCTTTTTCCCAATACAGAACACGGTCCTTCAGAGCAAGTCATTCATTACAGAATTAATGAAACTCTCCACAACCACTAACCGTGTAGGAAGGCGTGCGACCGGCGACGTAATCGCCCGAACCCGGCTGCATCTTGTGTGTCGGCGGAAACTTTATTTGTGCCTCTTTAAATCCAACGAAAATTGAGCCTAAACGACGTATATTCATACATTGAATGCGTTTGAAAAGACGGACAAACCGGCTTTAATTTGATTTGTCAGTTCGTCATATTTCATCGCTTCCGTCGGGTCGACAGGAGCCACTGGGGAGCAGTCTGCTATGCGAAAGTTGAGATCGCCCATCCACAGTATCACCTGACACGATTGAGAGATTATCCCCTTATCATGCAGCTGCTCTAATCCAATGAAAGATTTCTTGTCCACCACTGACATCGGCAGAGAAGATAATGTCGACCTCTTTCTCTCCGTGAAAGGAGTGAAGTGTAGGGAAATGAAGAGCTTGCACCATCTTATGATAGCTCTGCAGGCGATTCTGCATACTGCTTCCTATGAAGAACCCGGTTGAGTGAAGGCATAGGAGAGAGTCTGCTCTGCTTACGAGAGAGAGCATGTCTAACTGGAAAAGTGGCTGGCCACAACGACAATCATTCGTTGGTAGAGCCGGAAGCAGATGCCCACCGAGCCCTTCGTTCGCATCGGCTTTGCCATTGCTGCCGATGGCACGAATTTGACCGTTGGGTTGTCTCAAGGAAAAGAGTTTTTATTCTTGAAAAGGGCTGTAGCATGCGATGAAATGCTCTAATGGTGATAAATGTGAATGATTCTTGAACTCTCACTGATTGCGTAGCGGAGATGAGGTTTGGCGATGAAGATGAAAAGCATTTGACTCCATGCTCGATGGGAGAAGTAGATGGAGTGAGTGCGGCCAATTACGGACGACAGCACGGCCAGAGCCTCCTCGTGGTAGAGTCTGCATATCTCTCTCTTTCTCGCAACCTATTCCCTCTCTCTCTCTCTCTCTCTCTTTCTCTCTTACCTGCTATGTGGAGGAATCTCTTGCAGCGCAATCGCTAATACGTCTTCGAGAATCATAGCAGCTTGTTTCTTCGACAAGAAATTCGAGATAGTCGAGAGCGAGCAAGCAGACTGGAATATGCATTAGCGTCTTCTTACCCGGATGAGATGTTTACCTTCTCGTTGACATTCCAAGTGACGCAGCAGACGGTGACTGTTCGGTCAGGAATGTTGCGGACGATGCACTCGTACGAAGGAATTGAAGCACTTCCAAAGCCAACCACATTATGCCGGGCATTTCTGCTAAAAAGATTAAAAAGGGCAAAGACTACAAAACAACAAACAAGATAAGCATAATATTCAGAGTCAACATGAAAGATTCATTTTAAAAAATGTAATAACAAAAACTGCAAACATGTCTTCTTCGTGTTGCAGCGTCCAGCTGTGATCTCCAGTTTGGGTAACTGAATTGACTTTTTACAAATATGTATATTCCAAATTCAGGGACTTCCTAAATGCACACAGTCCATGCATACACAATGACCTATCAAGACAGCCTAACTAACAGTGATCCGCTGAAGGAGCATCATGAGGTGACGGCTCTCCATCAGGCATCTCGACCATCACTTGTAAATCGCCTGTTGTAGCATACGCTGGGTGGTCTCCGCCCTCCAGGGGTCGACAAGCCGGAAACAGATTGGCAAGACTGCCTAAGGCAAAGGGGCGTACAGCGTATCCATAGCAACTCCTTGCTCTGCGATGAGAGCAGTCTACTCGCAGAGGAATTGTTGAGGGCTCTGCCGAATAAGGCTGCTCTGGTGGACACGCACAAAGGAATGACAAAGGAAGAATGCTCTCCCTTTCAGCCAAAGATTCTGGACGAGCGTGGACGGGCACGATAAGGAAGAGAAAAGTAGGCGATAGAAATAGACTGTCTTTCTGATTTTATTTTCGTAAACAAAGAGAAACTAAAATACGAAAAAAAAAATAAGATTTTTCCAAGCAGATTCTCAAATTCAATACTTCTTTAAGATGGTTCCCAAGTTAGAGAAACAACATCTGCAGTTGAAAGCAAAAAAGTTGTATTTAACATTTCGTAAAGCTCATACCATTCTAAATACAAAAAAATTTGGAAAGCTTAGATATGGTTAGTTGAACGGTTGCTTACATCTTTCGTTCGTCAGGGTTGAACAAAAAAAATTAGTTGGCCTGGTTTATTACTGCTGTATGTACATACATTGAAGGCAATTGAGACACGATTTAGAGTAGTGTCTAAAAGAACTGGAATTTAAAGAATTGGTGTTGCAAGACACTTTGAAAAATTAGTTTGTATATTTTATGTTTTGAATAGTACTTAAAGGTATTTAGTTAACTTAGTCAATTGTCCTTTCTAAAATTGCGCATTGCTATGGCCCTTTTGCTTCCAATATTTCAAATGAAGCAGACTTGTTGGCAATTAGGATATCCCTCAACTATGATTTTCAAATTTAGTCAACGATTGCAAATCTAAATTAACTGCAATGCACTTCACGCTTCATCAGTACTTCTGCGTCTACCTTTTTTGTAATTATCGCCTAACAAATAATTACTGGATATACATTTTTGGTGTGATATTATTGTAAGAGTGCGAATCGCAATTATAAAAATTTCAGAATGTATTTGAAATTAGTAGGCTGCTTGAAGGTGCTCCTTAACTATTTAACGACTTTAAATAGCGCGAGACAGTATTCTAGATATCTCTTTAAGCCTAATAGTTCCTGTTCTTGTATAAAATGTAAATCTATGCCGCCGTGCACTCATCGTTGGTGCGCTAGACGTTAATAATAAATTTGCACCATGGTGCAAACTGACATTTCTGACTGGTGGACAAGTACACTGAAATGTTTTGGGTCCGAATTTTTCCATCTGACTTGTTGAGAGTTGTTGGTGGTGTAGATGTCTCTTCTTGGCGCGTTCCACCTCAACACTGAAGAGCTGAAATGCCACCTTGCTTCGGTGGACGTCATCGTGCAGCCGGCCATCAAGGCGGCTAGGATGCATGGCAAGGACGCGCCCGTGGAGTGCTGCCTCTCTGCGCTCTCCACTGTCTTCCGTAATCTCATTCTACCTTCCAGTGCCTGGGTTAGAGGATTTTGCACATGTGATTTATACTGAAGGAGATCATATTGCAGCACATGATGGAGCAGCTGAACGCGTTTTGGTCGGCAATCGAGCGTCTTCAGACTGCTTCTCCCAGCCCTTCCCGGCTCCAAGCCCTTCTCCGATTCTCGATCGCATTCCATCGAACGACTTACAGTGCAATTACGAGATCGGTAGGCAACTCTTTGGCCGCAACAGTATTACGAGGTTGTACGTACATACATTTAGCCTGTGAGTCAAGAAGACCTAGAGATGGAATGCTCGGCGAGCGTGCGGCTTGATCTCTTCGAGAATCTTTGCTTCTTGAAAGTCAACGTTCTCCGCGACTTCTGCAAGGCGCGCGTCACCTACGTAAGTCTCTCTTGGATATTGACGTACTGTATCCACCGTAGTGAGTGTTGCTGAGTGTACGGTATGTATAGGCTGCCCGTTGCCGCGTCACTCATCTGCAAGAGAGATCAGAGAAGGGCACGTCGAATCACAATGATAATCAGCTAAGAGCACTCGGACATCTCGGACTCATCCTTCACACCATCATCAACTCGTCTTATGCACCTGTCAAGATCAACAAGGCTGAGATAAGGGGAACCAACACGGTATGTCTCTTCTACGAATCTTAATTACTTTCTCTATTCTCTACCTCTTTTTTCCAGGCGCTGGATATGCGTCCACATATTAAGATTGAAAAGTCGACCAAGCCTGAAGTCAGCCGCACTATTCGTAGATCGGTAAGTATTCAACATTTGTAGCGGGTGCATTGCACCTCTTGAACAGTTTAACGCGTCCATATTTAGAATCACGGCGGTCCAGGATTTCGTAGTGTGCAACTTCAGGAATATCCTGGAACCAGCTCCTATGAATATTCGGTTTGTAAAAAAATTATTCGTTTGCTTACAATTAGACAATAGCAGATATGCATACATTAGTTTGTTACTTTACACTCTTGTAATTAATTGTTGTGAATGATGCAGGGTCTGGAGCCGGTGAGCAGTCTGAGGGCGTCTACGGAGAGGCCGTCGCAGACGACTTGTCCCATCTGCATGAAGAGCGCCAATGACCTTTCGACCCTCGCCTTTCATCTTCAGCTCATGTTAGCTTTTTGAAGGGAGGCAGAATAACAGAGAATAAGAAAGGGGGAGAGATGGGAAGAATGAAAATATGCGAAAACATAGGAAACGATGAAAAGATAATGTGATTGTAGGCACAAGGGGACTTCCGACGTGACGATGACGTGCAAGGACTGCGGCTTCTCCGTCGCCATCCTCGGCAAGGACGGCGCTGCTCACACGGGAATCACGCTCATGCGCAGGCATCGACGACGGGTTCGAGCTCTATTACTTTCACAATAGATGTGCCGAAAAGATGGCTAAACATTACTTTTTGTAGGAGTGCCGAGGACTCATTTACTCGGATCACGATCTCAAGCATGGAGCATTCGTTGGACCGGTCTTGCTTTTTGTTCAATACTCTTCCTGTTTTATTGTATGCCGAGATACAATTGGCTAATTTAACCACAACAATCTCTCTAAGCCAGACTAATGTTTTTGTTGTTGTCTTCATCACGGATTATTTTAGGATGACCTGGCTGAGTCGATGATCATTGCGGCTGGCTTGCCCGTTTGTGATCAAGTGCAGTGTGTGAAGACTGAGCCCCTTGAAGAGGAGATCAGCACTAAGGTTCCGACTTCAACCAATTTATTGCGCGGTTTCACAGCAGTAAACCATATGACATTAATAAAAAATTTTTATCATTTACTTGATATTTACTACTTGCTGAGTTGAATATCATTTAATTCAGAATGGAGCAGGCATCGTCAGTCGGCCTCTGCCATTGAAGTACGAGTTGCAAGAGGAATAGTTTTCCCCTTCCAAAATAGTTCTAGACAATTTGAAACCATAATTACTATTCGATTGTTCTAGATTTCGTGAATAGGGATTACACCCAAACAATTTCTTTCTTGTACTGTACATAACAGTAACGGGCATATAAGAAAAGAACTTCGCTGCGATTACATGTCTTCGTATTCCTTCGCCTTTGTCATATGTTGATTTGTCCTTTTCCTAGCGGCACATACATCATGTGTTCATTGAAATTTTCAAAGTTTGTTCTACTTTCGTAATATCAGTTTGAAGCTTGTGTATTGTTAGAATTTTCATTATGAACTATTTGCAATTTAAAACGTGACCATATTTCATTTGGTAATGCAAATAAAGAAAAAAAAATCATTGCTCTGAATTGTTCTTGTTAATTTTCAGAACGAGGCATGTGAAAGAGTGTGAATGGACAATCGACTTTCATTGTGGCTCAAAATTCCTGATGAATAAAATGAGTACCAAACAATTTTGTTATATTGTTTTCATTACACCCACATACATATGTATGTATGTATGTACATATGTATGCATCTATGTATCCAATGTGAGTATGCAAATATGTATATATGTGTGTATAATGTATGTAATTTCTGCATGCATATTTGTATGTGCTCAAATTCCTGATTTTAATTCTCAAATTTTAAAGTCATAATAGAGTTTTTAGAGCATCAAAATAGGCGGCAATAAGACGGCGTACAATGTATTGGATATGTAATCAGAAGCGTGCAATAATAATACATTCGAAATGACAACAATTTAAAGCATTCTTTTTTGATGTTATGCATGAGAAGAGAAAGTCCAAAAACAATATTTTTAAATAATTATTAAGGTAGAAATAAGAAGTTTTCAGAATAGTACTATATTTGCCATCCACATGTGATGATCAAGTCATAAATCAAGCGACGTTCACTTGACATAGCATAAACTCAAATGTACAAACAAATAGGATCCGTATTTTAAGCGCTGATCACCGCTGCCATCGCGTGCGCTTGCCCGCAATGAAAGAAGAAGAAAAAAAACGTACGAATTAAAGGAAACCCTGTTTGGTTAACCAAGAAATACAAGCATGAATAGCGTTCGGTCGATATACAAAGGCACATAATTTGATGTATGAAAGAGAGCTAAATAATATGTGAGTCTACAGGGCGGACATAAGTGTAGTCGCTGCTGACAGAGGAGGGCGGCGGGTCAATGTGGCCGTACTCGGAGCGGATCCGCACACTGCGAGGAAGTGACCGCTCGAATTTGTGGTAGTAGTGATCGGCTGCGGCTATCCGGCATCCGACTTCACCTCCCTCGCTATAACAACCATTCTCTGAATTTTCTTCTCTCTCTCAGTCTCTTTCTCTCTCTCTCTCTCTCTCTCTCTCTCTCTCTCGTTTCCTCTCTTGCATTCTCCACCTGTCTCCCATAAAGTTCAGAATAGAAACCTTGGCCGAATAGGATGCGATGGATGATGGAGAGGCTTGATTGGCCGTGCTTGATCGTTCGCCCCGAATGCGTTGGCATTGCCAGGCGGAGTAGGAGGGAAGAAGGTGGGCGGCATTGGCTGAAGCCGCGTGTCCCTGCCGCCGCTCATGGCAGACTCCTCAGTGGCCGGAGTGTACTCCTTACGCGATGAGTCGTCAATCTGCACCAACTCAATCACTCTGTATACTTCTTCTCTGAATGGTTGTCTCCTCACCTTCTGCTCGCTGTTGAGTCGCGCGTCAATGCAAGGACAGCAGAAGCAGACGCCGAAACAAAGGCAGATCATAAGGAGGAGACAGACTATCGTAATCAGCAGCACCGTGACACCGGACAGACGCAGAAGAGGGTCGTAGTACACTTCTGAAGCCATTTTACGTGTTCTCGCTATCCCATGACAACCATTCAACCCTTGATTCCATGCACTATTATTATTTTTTGTTTCACAAGATAGTAGTGTATCGTTCTCAATGATAAGCAACAAACGTTCGCATTGGTTGTCAATCTGCCTCCTCGCATCGAGATCCGAGTGGTCGGCGCAGTCTGCGTAGCTGTTGCAGGCGAGCTCTGCCGGGATGCACTCTGCATTTCCGCACGCGAATTCGAGTGGCACCGCGCAGGGTGCTTAAGTATAAAAAATAAATATATATTTATATAAAAATGCATAATATCTATTATATGTACAGAGAAAAGTGCTAATAACGATATGGTAATGAAAAAATGTGTTCTCTTATTATCCACAATGTGCTATATGAATAAAAAAAAATATATATATATATATATATATTCGAAAACGGACCACTCATTTCCTTTCGAAATGCATTCCAGATAAGCTTGAAGCCGCGCCCTCCGCCATTCTCAGCCATCTTCGGATCGGTATGCCACCAGAGAGTCATGACATTCTGTCGAGACACCACCAGCTCGCTCGTGTTCTTGATCAGTCCACAGAATTGTCCTGTGAATGAATGAATGTGTCTTTGATCTACCGAAACTTCCTTATCATACCAAGAATCGGTCCAGGAATGACAGACTCGTCGCTCGGTCGATGAGGTTGTCGAGGGTCAATAGCCGTCTCATGCTGCAATTATGTATGTACATACATATGTACATATGTATATTCCATGCACAGAAAACAAACTTGTCCATGTAGACAGCCTTCCTTACTCTGTTTTGCTCTTCCCTTTTCCAACGCCCTAACACAATCACATCAATTTGTCTCAGTTGCCTGTCGTTGCAAGGATTTGATTGGTGGTCACTAAGTTTCTACTGAGAGAGAAAGAGAGATAGCAAAAAGAAGGCAAGAATAATTCAGTAAAGGAGTTTTAATAAGGAAAGAATAGGGCTGACTAGGGTGAAGAAAGAATGACAGAGAGAGAAGGGGGAGAGAGAGAAAGGGAGAGGGCGAGAGAGAAAGAGAGAGCACGAGGCAAACATAAGAAACGGGAAATCAGACAAGAACTCAAGATAGCAAACGAAAATAGGAGTTGATTAGGATGCGCGTTCGCTGTCTGAGAGTTGGGATGAGACTAAGAATACTATTTAGAGATGCCTTAAATGTCGTCTACCCGCTATCCCCGAGAAAATTTCGGACGCACGAGTGCGATTATATAGACGGAGTCATTTCTCGTTGGCAATGCATAAACTTCTTACATTCTAAACGAGATGTGGAGAAGAGAAGAAAGAAGGATGAAAGGATAGCAGCCGCTCAAACAATACAGAACTATACGAAATGACCCGTTTTTGGCATCGTTTTTGTTTTGGTCACATGCTAATGAATTCTCACGAATTCTTGTTTGTTTCCAAATTCAAGTATACATCAAAGACGTGAAGGGTGTCCTTGGCGCACGTTCCAGACTGTCCGTTGACATCGAAAGTGATGGCTCGAATACGGACTCGGTAGCCGATGGGCACGGCGATTTGGATGAAGCAGTTTCGGCCTCCCTTGTAGGGCGCGACATCGAAGTGAGCATGTGACACGAGGATGCCACTCTTGCCTGCCAACCACGCATTCTGCACTCTCTGGTAGAGATAAGATGGCACTCTCTCACTCACCCTCAGATAAGATGGTCCTCTCTCACTCACCCTCAGACAAGATGGCACTCTCTCACTCACCCTCAAATAAGATGGCCCTCTCTCATTCACCCTAAGATAAGATGGCCCTCTCTAACTCACCCTGAGATAAGATGGCCCTCTCTCACTCACCCTCAATTCGCCGCTCCAATCGACTCATGCATTTATTCGCGGTGTCTAGGCCATCAAAGTAATCTGAAAAGAGAGGAGAAGCAAAACTACTTGTATTCAACGTGGAAGTGCCAGGCAACCTAACCTATTCGTGGCTCAACGAATTTCAGTGCAGCCACTTTTGTGCCAAGAAGAGAAAGGAGGAAGAGCACCGGAAGACTGCTGGTCATCTCATAAATCCTATGGCTACACTGATTGAATGTGATGAAGCTGTGATCAGTATGGTCTAACAAATCTTGCGATGATCAGCTAGAATGCAAACGGGAGAGAACAGACGAGCGATGGGTTGAAATCTCATGATGTGAATGGTTGTTGTTGGAAGAGAGATGAAAGATGATCTCAATTCACTCTGTCCATTTCATCTCTCCACACGACTCTCGAGAAGCAGCATTTTCTTGCTATCTACATGAGCAATCTCGTTGTCTTGTGACGTAACACAATGCTATCGGAAACCAGAGGAGGACAGCGAAGAAGAAAAAGAAGAAGCAAACATCCATAGCGAATATCACAAAAATAATGGTGATTTGATACCTTCACCCGGCCAAGATGCATTCGCCTCATTTATTATTTATGGCTTGAAAAATTGCGGTGCGACCGGTGAAGAGCAGAGCTTGGCCATGACGAGCTGTGAGGTGATAAGGAAGAGAGAAAGAAAGAAGAGATAGAGAGAGAGTGATAGAGAGAGACGAGAGAGAGTGTTATAGAGGAAGAAAGTAAGTGAGAGAGAATGAGAGAGATAGAGAAAGAGAGTAAGAGAGAGAGATAGAGAAAGAGAATAAGATAGAGAGAGAAAGAGAGAGAGAGCAAGAAACATGCATCCTGAATGGTGCGCCTTTACTCTTATCAGCTATCAGCTACCATGACAAACAGAAGCGCAGCGGATTAGAGGCTTGGACAGTCTCTATCATTCCATTCTCTGCTTATCACTTTCAATCCCCTCTACTAGTCAACCTCTCTCTCTCTCTTCTGGCCAAAAAGTTCCCATCCTAATCATGTCAATAAACTGTGAGGCAGGAATGAAAAGTAGAAGCCAGAATGGAATGTGGAATCATCCGTGTAGTAGTGGTAGCCAAGAGGGCGTCTTCCCGTTCCATTCTCACGCATTCTGCATAGTTCCCTCTCCATTTCTGCTTTCTCTAACATGCACGCATCATACTATCTCTCGTTCTCGTTTCTCTCCTTCTCTCTCTCGCTCTCTCACTTTCTTTTCTTTTTCTCTAACTGCCTCTCTTCCTTCTCTCCCTCTCTTCTCTGCATCCCAATCATCTGCCGTGATGATGCAGACGGCCGCTCTTTCTATTCTCTGCGCACATGTTGCGGGGCGGCGTAAACAGCCGAAAAGGACACGGACGTGTGTGCTGTTCGTTCCAGTCCTTTTTCACACCTTGGCCGATTTGTCACTCGAGCAGACGAAGCAAAAAAGAGAGAGAAATTAGAGAGAGAGAGAGGATGAGAGAAAAAGACAAAGAAAGAGAGAGAGAGAACGAGAGAGAGAGAGAAATAAGAGAGGGTATGAGCGAGAGAGAGAAATAAGAGAGGATTAGAGAGAGAGAGAGAGAGAGAGAGAGAGAGAGGGAGAGGGAGGGAGGGAGAGAGAGAGAGAGTGAGTAAGGGAGATTGTGGTAATGTTGCAATTGAGGGATAACGAAAGGTCAATTAGCCTGAAAGATGGTCAAAGTGTCCGCTCTTCCGAGTGAACAAGAAAAGAAACTATCGTGGATACGAGATTTATTAGAAGAGGGAGAGACAGAGAGAGAGAGAGACAGAGAGAGAGAGAGAGAGAAATGGATAGTCTTGAACAGGGTTCTGCTGCTTTCCACCACACCAGGCAAGCCAGACTTGAATGTTTCAGAGATGGCAGAATGCGGAGGAGAAGGGCGGGGGCAACAGGGGATAAATGAGTGCCTCTCACGCTATTCTGAGTGATCAAGCAGTTGCCGCGAAGCATGGTCTAAACTGCCAGAAGGCATGCGATGGAGTGGCTACTCCAAATCTGCTCTCTCTCTCTCACTCCTTCTCTCCCTCTCCCTCTCTCTCTCCCTCTCTCTCTCACCCTCTCTCTCTCCCTCTCTCTCTCTCTCTACTCTTCTCGCATGCTTATTACAACTAAAAAGGGATGAAGAAGCTACAAGAACAGAAATGGCTCGGCCTGGCACCCGAAGGGGATTCGCTGCAGCTGCACTTTCAGAAAAAGGTGGATGCACGCGATATCTCCAGCCTCCTTCAGCTTCATAATGAGTACTAATGCTTAAAAGAGATAAGATGTTTGTGGAATCCTAAACAACAGGAACGACAGTCACTCATTTAAATCACTTTTTCTTATCGATGAAGACACTCTGGAGGATCGAGGGCGACGGAGAAAGTAGTGAATGGAGTTACATAAAATACGACAATTGATAAATGGGTGTCAGTACTGCAACTTGAAATAATCGAGAAGGCGCAAACAGGCGGAGGAGTGATGCTAACAGGTGCTCAGCCGAGAGAGAGAGAGAGAGAGAGAGAGAGAGAGAGAGCGAGAGGATGAGTGGAAAAGAAAGGGACTCGATGATAAGTCATTGCGACACATAGTAAACGTCCGGGATCGCAATTTATGGTCGGTCTCTGCTCTTAACCCTCCGCCTCCCTCTCTCCCTCTCACTCCTCTATCCCTCTCTTACACTCGTCTCTCTCTCTTTCTCTCTCTCTTTCTCTCTCGCTCTCTCTCGCTCCCTCGTTCTCTCTCTCTCGCCCACAAGCCCCGCCCGCTGGCCACTCTCGCCTGCAGCCCACTCTCTTACTGCTTCTCCTAATATGGCAGCTACTGCCTCGGCCGAGTTGCCAAGGAGGGACGCCCATCAGTCATTGGCAGCGACAAAGCGATTGCTTACTCCATCCTTCCACTCCTCAGAGTTCCAAACATGAAGGAGAGGGCTGCGGACTCTCCCTCTGGCTTATGCAAATCTGTCGGATGCGGACTATCTGAACGTGACAGAAAGTGACGGGATTAACGCGGCCTCCGCTTGAATGACAGTCCATGGAAGAGGAACCGCGCCAAGGAGTTCCTTCATTGCTCTCACGCTCGCCGAATCTCTTTCCTCTGGCTCTCTGTCTCTCTCTCTCTCTCTCTGCCTCAGTTTCGCTGTCTCTGCCTGTGCATCATCTTACTTTTATTCAGCGAGAGGGAGAAGGAGTAATTAATAACTGAGGTAGGATAAAAATAAGAGATTGTGCTAGAACACAAAAAAGCACGTCATATATCATATATGAAAGATAAAAGCGCAGAAATGGCAAAGAAAAAATGAATAAAATAAGCAGCAAATATGCCTTCGCCAAGACTGGAGCATGCTAACTGAGAGTGACTGGTGCCTCCAGTGGCCGAGCCAGTTGGCACTGTTGCTCATTCTTCTCTCCATCCTTATTCTCTCGCGATATGCTCAATCATCTCTTGACGGCAGTGATCCTCATCACTCTGGAGAGGTCAAGCAATCCAAGAGATATTAGTGGAAAGAGAAGGAGCGAATTAGAGAAGGACAGAAAGAGAGAGAGAGAGAGAGAGAGAGAGAAGCGGGAGAGAGAGAGAGAAGAGAGAGAGAGAGAGAGAGAGAGAGAACAGGATAGCAAGGCACAATACTAGCACGATGGAGATGTCCACTGGGATTCATATGGCACTCATTCTGTAGCAGGAGATAAGAGGATCGGTGAGTAGAAAGCTGAGTCATTTCCATTCTTTTTATGATTTTATCAATTAGTAAATGAGGGAATGTGGAAATGGACGGATAGGAAGTGAAGTGAAAGTGCGGGAATGGCAGTCATCTTCTCAGCCTCCCCACTTACTCAAAGAAGACAAAGCATCAGCCTGGCCGGGGTGGCAAGCATGAAGAAGCGAATAAATCTCTTGGGTAAGCTCTCTTTGTCAGAAAATTGACAGCTCATATTTGAAGCGTGTGAGCTGGTTGACTGGCTGGCTGGCTGCTGTTTAGAAGAGAAATCATAAGATGCGCGCAGAAAAGCGGGAAAGACAACTCTTCTTTCCATCTGATGGATTCCCATGGAATCAGAGAGGAAAACGGGAGTAAGAGTTGCGCCATCGACAGCCACTGCGGTCATCTTCTCCATCATTGCCACTCCCTCCCCATCCATCACAAACTCTTGAGAGAGAGAGTCAAGAAGGCACCCTTGCTCAGTCAAGGAGAGTCTCGCCCAGCATTACAAGTCCATTTTCTGCTCGTTTGTGTCCACATCCGTCGTGATAAATGGGTGGAAGCCAAAGGCGAGAAGCTCAGCTCAGCTCCACAATCCTCCCTCCCCTCCCGGCTTCCCTCCCCTCTCCCCTCCAGTTCCCCTCTCGTCCCCTGGGGCCATACTGCCGGTAGCTGCTGCATAGCGGCCGACCTGAGTCTCAATCTCCACAATAAGTTTCCTTCTTGCTTGGGAAGCATGGGAAAATGATAGGATGCAATTGCAAGTGATCGAGAGAGAGAAAAATGAGAAGAGGCAGCAGTAAATTGTAGCTGATTGGCCTTGGTTAAATGAATGAATGAACTGGTCGCGTGCCGTGACGAAGAAGCGACAACTGTTGTGTTAATGAATGATGCCAGAGGGTGAGATAGGCCAGGAAGGAGAAGAGGGAGAGGAGAGGAGAGCTGGCCGAGTCGATGGAGGGCCGCTTCCTTCCTTCATCCCATCCGCCTTCTACACTTCTCCGCCACTCTTTATCTTCGCTTATCTTCTCCTAATCTTCTTCCAGAAACCACAACTTCTTAAGAAGAAGAAACAAAGAAGGCAACAAGGTCTCAATTCTGAAACTTAAGCAAACATCGCGTAGGAATCTTGTTTCTTTTTTTAATGATCATTACACATTGCCGCCCATTGTGAAAGGAACAACTAGGCAAAATCTGTCTTTATCATATACTTACAATCTTCTGGTTGGAAAGAGAGGTGCGAGTGCGCAGTAGGGGAATGGGAGTGAGGAGAAGATGTATGGGGGATCGAGGGGAGGCAGACTTTTCTTGTCTTCCGAGTACAACTTCCATCTTCTTCTCATGCTTTTGTGCACATCGCAAGTGGTGACACGTAGGAAAGGGCAGGACTCGCCGTATTCAGGCAGATACCGCCTACTACAACTAACATCATGTCAGGAGTGTCGGGCTAAGAAAGACCTCGGACAATTGGAAGGAAAAGATAAAGAGATAGCGGGGAAAGTGCTGGAGAAATCTAGCAAGCGTCGCCTAAGTGGACTGAAATACTCCTCATTAATAAGCTATCAGCAAATATCTCTGAAAATTGACAACAAATGAAAATCAATATTCTCGCCCAAAAGGTACATATGACAATGAAACAGGAAAAGAATCACCAATTATATCCACTATGAGGATGTGAAAGTGGAGACAGAGAAGCAGAGAGAAAAGCCAAAGTATGCATCAGAGTGCATCCCTGATAACACAGAGCTATCATCTCTGCGCATTAGCAACACGTTCATTAAAGAAGAATGCTTATTCAATTATGAGCTATGAAAAGTCTAAATCGGCACTAGGTTAGTGACGGGCATCAAATTTACAATGATTTCCTCAAATTAAGGAAATACGGAAAACTACAGCAGATATGGAGGATAAGCAGAGAGAAATGTGTATTTAGATTGGCCCTTGTTTTTATTCGTTTGATATATGAATGCATGTGTATGTTGGGCATGAGATTATCGGAAAGTCTTGCTGACAAGAATCATGCAAACTGCAAGAAACGAATGAGGTGGAAAGACAATGGGAATAGGATGCGGAATCGGAATATCGAAGTAGGAAAACATCACCGAAGAAGTACAAGTCGCAGTAGCACGGAAAATTAAGAGATAAGAAACGAAACGGAGAATGATTATGGGTTAGAAGAAGTCAGAGAAAGTAGACATTATGCACATAAACATATGTAATAATGTGGGATTCGCGATCGCGAGAGACAGCAGAGAGGAGAGAGAGTGGAGGGGAGGAGAGAGAGAGAGAGAGATGCCTCAGGCGCTGTGGTCACGCGAGATGATGTGCGTGGTGAAGACGTACTTGTCTCCGCAGTTGTGGCCGCACAGATTGCACTTCCAGGGGTCCGAGTCAGAGTGGAGGCCCTTGTGGAGCAGGTACATCGTCTTGTCGAAGAAGAGCATTCCGCAGAACGTGCACTCCTGGAGCATTTCAAGTACAGTTTCTCACTGTCAGGGATATCTAACAATAAGATATGATAGGGAGAACAAATTTATCGAAATATTAACCCCTTTCTAAATTGTGGATCAAGTATGAAATGGTTGAATAGAGTTCAGGCAAGAAGTGACTGACCGTGCTCTCCTTCGAGGAGTCTTCCTCCCTGTCGATGGCCGAATCTCCGCTGTCCACCGAAGGGGAATGCGAGTGCTGAGCAGAGAAGGAAGGAGCCATCGGCTCATTCGCCGGCCACACACTCCTCATGGCCACGTCTTTCGCTTCCGCTGCCAACGCGTCCTGAACAACTTTTCCTTTCCCTCACTTCCATCACTCTCAACGAGCCTATGTATTTCCAGTAATCGAGAGAGAACATTTATTATTTTAAGACAATTGAATAAATACAAACCATGTTGAAAAAAGATGAGACTGCGGAGTTGGAGAGAAGCATGAGCAAGTCTTCGCTCGTGTATTGATATGGCGTAACCTAAACAGCTTCCTCTTTTTTATTTTCATTCATTTTTATTGACTTTTTTGCAAGGGAAAAAAAGAAATCTGACGTGATCATAGTCAGGGCTGGCGCTGTGGTCGCAGGAGTCGGCATCGGTGGAGCTGGCCGATGGCTGGGAGGTGGCGGGTACTATGCTGGAGGGGGCAGGCTTGGGAGCAGCAGATGCTGGCGGAGCAGTCAACGGAGACGACAACTCTTGCTTCACCATGCTCTCCAGCTGGCTCTGAAGCAGAGCCAGCTGAGAAGCGGCCGAGGATGTCGTGGGAAGAGCGACGGCGGAAGAGGAAGGAAGGGCGGCAGCGGCGGGCGCAGTAGCCTGCTGCCACGCCAGGCTCGTGATCACTGAAGCCGGCTGGGCAGGCGGAGTACTCGGCGTGCTCTTCGTTGTTGCAGAGGCCAGCAGATTCGTGACCGAGTGGTTGGATGCGAGTGAAGACGAAGAGATCGTCGTCCGTCTCTTCTTCGGCGGCGTGCCTTCTGGAGAATGAGACTTTTCTACGTATGGCACGGTGGAGACGTTGGATGTCTGAAAAGAGCGCAAGTTTAGACGGTTTCAAGTGAGAAGTGAGCAGAGACTCTGACATCTCCTTCGTCGTGCTTGGTCTGGTAGTGCAGCAGAAGACGACGGGAGTTGGCGAAGAGCAGCGAACACCGCTTGCACGACGCAGGTGTCGAGCTGCAATTAATGAATGGATAGGGATCTTGATGACAGCAGAAAGAGGGAGAGAGAGAGAGAAATAAATAAAGAGAGAGTGAGAGAGATAAAGAGAGAGAGAGAGACCTTCCAATGGTGTGCGAGTCGTCGAGGTGTGCGCGGAGTGCAGAGTGCTGCGAGAACTGCATGGGGCACGCGGCCACCGGACAGTCAAAGTCAGCGCCCGTCTTGATGTGAGTCATCGAGTGCTCTTGCATCTTCAAGCCTAACTATTATTATTTTTTAACTTAATGTATACAAGGATCCATCTGTATCTTATTATTAACTTTGTTTTCCCTCATATATTTACATGTATAAATCAAAATAATATAGCATAACTCCCATGACACACACTTTGATATTTCGCAATAGAGTTGCTAGAGACCCAGAAATAGCAAGAGCGAAATTGTAGGAAAAGAAAGGCAAAAGGGAGAAGAAGATGACGAAGATGGAACCACTCATGCTATTGATGAATTAAGTTGTAGGATACTGAGAGATCAAGAATGCGAGAGTTAATGAAAGAAGGAAGAAAGGTGAGTTGGAAGAAAGGCCGTATCGAAACGATCAATTTGATGTGAATGATTGCCCGTTTTAGGAGAGAAAGGAAGCTTGCCTGGTCTTTGCGGAAGAAGCGTTTCTTGCAGTAGCGGCACTCGTATGGCTTGATGCCCGAGTGCCTCATTCGATGGCGGTGCATGTTGGCCTTCTGAGAGAACTGCATCTGGCAGATGTCGCACTGGTACATCTGTCCCTGGTGTCGCTCGTGCGCCTCCTGAAGTCGATGAAATGTATCACGACAACACTCCCATTCAGTCTCATGTGCTCCCGACTTGCTTTTTACCTCCACTTACTGCAGCATTAATATTTTATGTAGTAAAGCAATAGTACATATTTCACGTTTAGATGCTCGCGGGAAGTGAAAGAAAGAGGAAGCATTCCCACTCTGGATTGTTTAGGAATAAAAGCCTTGATGACCTTGACGATGGATTGCTTGCCATAACTGGGTGCTGCTTAATGCAGTTCATCTAGCCGGTTTAATTACTGTCTCGGGATCCACATCATTCTCCCAGATCACAAGCCTTATTAGATCTTGAAATCGTCTTTGCTTTCCAATCCACGCTAAAATGATGCAGATTCATATGATAGCTGCTCGACTCTCCCTGTGAGGGCAGATTCAGTCCAAAACGAGAGTCGACTGCCGGCAATGTTTGTACACATTTTCCAAGAGCCGCCCGGCACCGTACCGGTTTAGCCGGTAGAGAATCCTCTCGACTGCGGCTGCAGAGATGGTTTGTGCCGGAGACAGGTATGGGAGTTTGAGATGGGAAGAGAGGGTGGAAGAGAGAGCAGGGCAGCGGGTAGAGGGCTTATCCACGAGGGTTCGGCTCTCAGGCTCAGTGCCCTTTCCACTTCCCATCTTCATCCCTATGTCTATAGCAGAGAGAGGGAGGGAGGAAGAGAGGGAGTGAGAGAGAGATCGAGAGAGAGATCAACCACTCAACCGAAGATGGACGGGATGCCACCAGCCATCAGACTCCTTGTTTGCAGTCGCTACCTCTACAGGAACACCGACAACAAATGAGGGGTACGTGCCTTTTTCCTCTGCACCTCTCCCTTCTCTCATGTACATAGTACATGTACATACTATGTATGCAACTCGTCTGCCCTTCCTACAACCATTCTGCCTCTTGTTCCTCGCTCTCTCTCTCTCTCTCTCTCTCTCCCTCTTTCTCCCTCTCTCTCTCTCTCCCTCTCTCTCTCTCCCTCTCTCTCTCTCCCTCTCTCCCTCTCTCTCTCTCTCTCATCCACGCTATTCCATGCTTGTACCGTATGCTTGGAGCGATTGACATTCCTCTAGGAAATGACACACCATCTCTTTTTATATAGGATTAGCTTTCTATAACTTTTAAACAAGAGAAAATTGTGTAAGAAATAAATACATATGCATATATTATAAATCTTTTCAAACAAAGACAAATTCTACAAAAAAAAATCGTGACTTAGACTAAATGATGTTGAGAACTAGGGTATTTCTCATTCGCACTCAAGATTTCCGCTGGGACTCCAGAATAAAGTTGCATATACAACTTTTCGGGTGAGTAAGATGTCAAGTTATGATGAACTATGATATTGTCCATGAATCTCGACCGACTTCATATATACTACATATGTACATATCTCTTTCTTTTTATAGTAGCTCTTGTTCATTTCACATATCTTCCAGCTATGTTACAGAACAAAGCATAAGCAGAAATGGACTAACGAGATGACTCTTCATGTGCTGCGACATGTACGTCCTGAAGTTGCAGTGAGGGCAGACATGGTATGCCTTGTTCGGCTTGATGGGAGAGCCGTCGGTGGAGAGGTTGACGGCGGCAGAAGTCTCGGAGAGGATCTTGGGTGACGTGAGTCGGAGGCTTGAGGAAAGGGACGAAGCTTCCGCCTCGTTGGGCGAGACTGAGCCAGATGAGGAAGAGGCCGTGCAGAGCATCTTCTCCTCATCTGAAGAGAGCAGCCCCGTCTTCGGCTTCTCTTCTCTCTTCTCCTCGTCTGGAGACTCCGTCCGGGGTGACAGGCACAGCTCGTCTTCCATCCCAACTTCCGACTGAAAATAACACATTGTTATTGATCTTTATTCTTTCTCCTTATATGATTAACAATTAAAGTTCGAAGTGGACGTCATATTCGATAAGGAAGATCCCAGGAGATATGCCGATTATCTCACAGTAATAGGAGTCACAGAAAGCATGACACGTAATCTCGATGTAAATAGCACCCCTCTCTCAAAGACCTCTCCTATTCCTGGTCGCTAAACACTTGGACGAAATTCCTGTAGACATGTTCACAAACAGCGACTTACCGGTCATTCCCTCGCTTTCTCATATGTCTCTCGGTATATCTCTCTTGCTCTCTCTGTCTCTTTCTCTCATTCTCTAACAATCTCTTTTTGTAGCTCTGGCTGATCACTTCATTTCGCGTTGTTTATCTGAGTGTTTCTCTCTCGGACATTACTGGTTTGAGCAGTGGCAGCAATTCCATTCTTTTCCGTGTAACTACCAACGACACGTTCCTTTTCACCCACAAAAAGACAGTAATTCAATTACTGTCAAATGGAAGGAGAAAGTCAGCCTTGCCTTGCTTACAGGAACATTCCGTCACGAACGGTTGTCCCTCTCGAACATCCCCAACTCATGTCAGGTTAGTATTTCTCTCTCTCTCTCCCTCTCTCTCGCTCTCTCTCTCCCTCTCTCTCGCTCTCTCTCTCTCCCTCTCTGTAGAGAGCAATTTGGTGCGATCTAAAATAACCGGGTAGTGAAAGAGAGAAAGCAATGAAAGGATGGGAATGGATGTTTGTTGCAAGAAGAGTCGCCTTCAATGAGCAATGCCAAAGGAGGGTCTCCCGTCGAGAATGCCACTGAGCTGCTCAAGCATTTCCTGTACTACCATCTCTCTCACTCTCTCTCTCACCCTCTCTATCTCTCTCTATTTCACTCTTACTCTCCGCTGTTCCTTCGATACATACGATTGCTCGTATTCTGATCTTGCAATTTGTTGTGGAAGCTTGTCTACGGCGAATAGAGTAGGAAGAAGAGAGGGCATCCTGAACAGATACGTCGAGGGAGTGTGAGATGGAGAGACGGAGAGGAAGAAAGAGTGAGGGAGAGAGAGAGAGTCGACTGAAGGCGTAACGCCAGCAACCCCAGCTTGCGATACAGTATCCCCGTAGGCACAGAGCAGGGAGTGAAAAGTGCCGAGCACTGGAGAGTGAGTTCCCGGGGAGAGACTGAAACAAAGAGAAGGGTGAAGCTGATTTTAGCACTCCTCTTGGGGAAAGCCGAAATGACAGAGCACCTGGGCAAGGAGGAGTGAAGAAACTCTTTTTCTCCCTCTCTTTCTCTCTCTCATTGTCTCTCTCTGTTCCATGTCTCTCTCTCTCTCTGTTACTCATTGACAATCTCTGTCTCTCTGCACAATGGCAGCTCCTCCATCTCGTGTCTGCCCGAACAAAGCAGAGGCCGGCTGCCATAACAAGTGCCCTCTCAGCAACAGTGCGCAGTAGTTGCCACCTAAGAATGGCATCACCCCTACTCTCATTTTTTTTTTCGGAAGATCTCCTCTCTTTCGCCATCTCCTTCTACCTCTCTCTCTCTCTCTCTCTCTCTCTCTCTCTCTCGGTCTCGCTTACTGTTCTCCTCTTTTCCCTCTTCCAATTCACTTTTCTTCTCGGCAATCTCGAGCCTTTTCTTTCCTTTCTCTCGTTTAGAATACCATTTCGATGTTCGCAAAGACATTGTTACTCTCTGGGTACCAGTTTGGGATGTCGCTGCTCTCAATGCGAAGAAGGCAAAGGAAGGTTAGAGGAGGAGAGGGACGTGGTCTCGATTGGAATGACCCGCCAAGGGAAGGGCGGCTCTGAAGTTGCCCCCCCCTCGTGTTCGCACGGGCTCACAATGGAAAGGCAGAGGAGAGGGTCCCCCGGGCACACACACAATGATCATGGTTTTCAATCGCTTCCTTTTCTCCCTTCCACATAAGTCCGATTGAATGAACCCCTGCGGCACGCCTTACTTTACAGTCGGGTCGAGCGTTTTGAGAGGGGTTACGAGAGAGAGAGAGAGAGAGAGAGAGAGAGAGAAAGAGAGAGAGAAGGAGAGAGAGAGAACAATAGAGAGAGAGCATGCGCGGCTGAGCGAGAGCATGATTCAAGGGTGCTCTACTACTACGAAAAAGGGAGGGCAGAGGAGGGAAGTGATGTCATGCCCAGCCCTGCCACGGGATAGTGCGGCAACTTTTCTTACTCTTTCTCACTCACGTCATTGCCTGAGGATGCGCACAATGTAACAGGTGCTTCCAGAGACTGGAATGCAAAAGGACGAGAGAGCGAGAATGGGGAGGGGGAGGTGAGGGAGTTAGCATGGTGACCTCCGATTTGCCCTGCAACCATTCTCTTCCCGGATGAGGCACCACCGCCCTCCTCCCCCTTCTCTAAATATCAAAGCATCTCCTCTAACGTGTTCCTCAGTACAAAATGTGAACAGTTAAACATGACTGAAGCGTAAATTCGTTAAGCGTATAGAGAGATATAGGCGGGAAGAATGTATATAAGAATGAGAGAATTGGAACGAAAGAGAGAGAGAGAGAGCGAGAGAGAGAAAGCGAGTAAAACACAAAATGTTCATGTTAAATCGATAGGACAAAAGAGAGGATGAAAAAGGAATGACCTTGATGAAAGCCTTCTGGTCCTCTTCGTGTTCCTCGATGTGATTGGTGAAGAGGCGCATGTCCGTGGTGGTGAAGCCGCATTCGGCACAACAGTTGTTGCCCTCCATCAACCCCGCTCTTCTTACTATGCCAGACGCGGAGAAGAGTCTGAAGGAGTCTGTTTACTCTCAGAATAATCATGGATGTTCAAATGAACTCGCGAGAAATTAATAGAACGGATTCAGGAGGTCTCAACACGACATTCCACGATGATACCCAACTAATTATGAGGGGATTGACATCAGCACAGAAGATGGATAAGACTCTTGTCTGGATTGGTCCGGCCATCTCAAGAGGCCTGCCGCCGTGGATGGCATTCCCTCTCCGGATGATGCTTCAGCAGAAGTGCTTTGCGAGGAAGTCGAGTTGATACATTGATAGAGATGTACATTCATGGCAAGTGCGAGTGGGCAGCCAGAAAGGAGAAAAGGAGACGAGGCCGGCAATTTGCAAGTGGCTTAATAATGATGTTGGCAAGGTAGACGACAACTCTGCCATCGGGATTTGAGGAAGCAAACATGTCATCCGAGTAGTCGCAGCCTCCATGAAAGGTGCCATTTTCAGTGAAAGTCATGCGTGGATTGGAAGCTGGCGTAAGCAACGCAGGTGAATGGGCATCTGAAGCCTGGAGTTAGAGGGAAGCTCAGCTCCCTTACAAAGCAACTTATTCTCTCTTCAACATTACCAGCTCTCTCTCTCTCTCTCTCTTTCCTTGTCTCCTTATGCAAAAAGTAATTAAGACAAAAAGTTTCATCTTCGATTCCAAAAGTAACTCCGAGAGCTGTTCGAGAAATTTGCCAGATTTGATAGAAGACATTTCATGTCAATCAATCGACTGAGAAGGACAGAAAAGTGTGACCGATCGAGAGCAATCTCATTTTCATTTAACCTCTCTCTTATTCATCTTATATTATTTAAAAAAAAAAAAGAAGATATTTTGCCACTTTGTAGAAGCATAATAAAGACTACGGCAGCAAAAATTGTCTCAAGGCATCATTGTTTCTGATGAATGATTTTATTAATCATTCATTATCTCGAGAAATGATCGCAGAGTGAAATTCCATAAAACAAGAGAGGATAGATGAATGACGAAAAAAAGAGGGAGAGAGAGGAAAAGACAGAAAGTGAGGAGGGGTCAGCACCTCAGTGTGTACGAGTACATATTTGTGTGTTCGTTTCGGAAGCTGTTGACAGACCAGAGATGGAAGAAGTAGAAGACAGAAGAGGAGCGGTCAGCCGAGGAAGAAAGGAAAGGCAGATTAGCCGCGGGGGAGAGTGACCTCTCTTCACCATTATCTCTGCCCTCTCATCCTGTATTTCTCTCTACTCCTCTCTCTCTCTCTCCCAATCGCGCGCGCTCTCTCTCTCCGTCTCTTTCTCTCTAGTTGTCGGTATCACTCGCACACTCGTGGCCTCCGAAGTCTAATGTTTGCAGCCGTCTAAATCCGAGTCGTCCTCAAGAGACACACGGACGTGGTTCTTCTCCTGGCCCGCTCAGTCAACACAGCCTTTCCGTGTTCCCAATTGTTTTCTGGGAGGATCATTCCAAAAGCGACTGCCGAACGTTCTTTTCTCTCGCATTCAAACGAAAGAGATAGAAAAGGAATGAGAATAGAGCAGCAGATCATGTCAGATGATATAGCTTGGGAAATACAAAGGGCCTGATAATGGGAGATCCTTTCCCGGAGCAGATAATTACAAAACACCATTAGTGAACGCCACTCTGTACCCATGCGTTGTGCGCTTTTCTTCCCTGATAAATGGCATTCTTCCATCAAAACACGGTTCGGGCTACAACAAATAAGATGCTTAATATAAGCGGGTTCTGATGGACGCGCATTGGGAGGTGGATGAAAATGCCAGCTAAAAGGAGCTTCTCCTAGACTGTCAACTATCTCTCCGTCCTCGCTTTCTCGTGGACATCACTCACATCACAGCCGCGTTTTCATGCCAAATTACGAGAAGAGCATCACGCACAAACAAAGAGGAATGAAGGGAGGTGGCGACAAGGATAAAAGAGGCTCTCGGGAAGCAGAGGGAGCGGAAGTATTCAACAATGGATACTGTACAACGGATTACGGATTTGAGCCATTAGGCGAAGCATTTGACAGACATTCACGTGTTGTCAGAAAGGTTGAGAGAAGCAATGGAACCAGAGTACGAGAGTGATGGGAACGGAGACGGGGAATGGTTTGGGGGGAGGGAGGAGGAGGGTGCCTAAGGCTCGCAAACCATTCGGGATTCCAGCAAACAGGCACACTGAGAGAGGTCAAGCACCAGCCACCCACGGTGAGGACGATCGGAGAAAGTGGGCGGAGCACACGGAAGACGCCAAGTGAGAGTGTCTATGGCTTGCAGCATAAGCTCAACCCATTGTTCCTAAGCACTTTCACTCCCGTGTCCTTCACAGGTAGTATACATGTAGGAAAGAGACACGAGAAAAGGAGAGAGGGGGGGAGAGCATGGAGAAGAGGAGAGAGAGCAGACGGAGAGAGTTCTGAGCGAGAGCGACATTGAAGGAGAAAGCAGACGGCGAGAGGACCGGTCACTGATGAACTTGAAACAGGTTGGCATATGGGGTTGTGAGTGAAAGCAGGAGACATAGAAGGGGATAGGAGAAACGAAATGCGTCTGAGAGGGAAGAAGAGATGGAAATCACGAGAGTTGAGAGGCAAAAAGAGGAGTTGACTGGAGCATCATTGACATGGCCTAAGATACCATTTGGCATACTATGGAAGCGCGTTGATGCCAGCATCAAGAAAGTTCATATCCTGGGTAAGGGCACAGGCTTCTAAAGACACATCTGGCGGAACGACAGCTGCAAAAAGGTGTGGCAGAGATAGTAGTGAGTTTCTTGAGCACTGAAAAAGCATGTGCACCACGAGTAAGCTGTGATGATGAGAGAGTATGGCGAGAGAAGAGAGGGCAGAGGGCGGGAAAGGAGAAGGAAGAAGAAAGGGCTGGCAGCTGAAGGAGGCTGCTGCTGCGAGTCAGCCCCTTCCACGGCTGGTACATACAACCCTTTCATTCTCCTTCTTTTCCTTGCCGTCTTCAGTCGGGAAAGAGAGAGAGGGAGGCTCCGCTACCGTAGTCCGCGAAGGGCTCCTCCCAAAAAAGAGAGAAGACGTGGATGGCAGGCAGCATTCCATTCAGGCATTGGAGGAGGGAAGAAGAGGGAAGAAGAGGAAGAGAGAAAGCAGACAAGAAGGAAGGAACGATGAGGGATCATTTCTGTTCGAGAGTGCGAAGAAGGTCAGGACAGTGCGGAAGAGCGACGCGATGATTTCGAAACGAATTGTCAATGAAAAAAGTAAGATCGCGAGAAAGTAGTAATATCTTCCTTGATTTTGGACTGTAGAGTTATCGATGGAAAGAAGAAGATAAGTTGAGCATGAGCAAGGCGAGTCCTCTCTCTCTTCCCTTCACTGGCAATGCCGGCTGAGTATCGACGGTATACCAGGAGAGAGCCGGCTGGAGGAGGAGAGGAGGGGCAGATCGGATTCGCTCCCCTTCCACTCCTCTCCGCCACCTGGATAATCCGTAGTAGCGGGAGCATGCGCTCAATCCATGTAAATCACTCAGTACTGGCATTGCAGTCTCCATTCCGAGTAGACTAGGAAACTACCAGCAATTCCCTCTCTCATACGCAGTCAGTACAGAGAGAAGCAGACAGTCTGTGACAAAACTGCTACCGTGGATATCTTAGGAAGGCGTCTATGTCTTCTCTCTCCCATTCCATCCATCTCTCTCTCTCTATCATGACTATTCATTGATCTCATTGGGTACAAGATGCTTTCATTGATTCCGCCGGATGTTTTCGTATTCAGAGGGCTCAGACAGAAAAAGTACGTCCGAATGGTGCCGAATCCGATCGGCTATCCTTTTAACCGCTCTTCAAGGAGAAGCTGCCAGCTCAATGGGATACCACGAAGAGAAAAGATAGAGAGAAAGAGAGAAAGGAAGAAAGGGAGAAAGAGAAAAAGATAGAGAGAAAGAGCAAAAGAGAGAAAGAGCGAAAGAGTGAGCAGGGCAGAGGATCAAACGTGCCCCCTCTGCTTCAAAGGAACTGTGCGGCAAATTTGGGCGCATTTGGTTGACACAAAGAGAGTTACTCGTCGTGGTGCGTTGACGTTCTAGCTCTTCGCTCATTTACTTGCTCATACTCTTTATCTCTCTCACACATTCACTATCTCTCTTTTTATGCGAGGCTCTCTTTCTTCTCTCGCAATAGTTGCTTGGGGGGAAGAGGTGGGACTAGCGAGATGACGAGAAGGAGCAAGAAAACAATGAAGTTCGAGATCAAGAAAGGAGAAATAAAGAAGAGAGTAAGATTGCCTGGCGGGTCAGCCAACGGATGCACTGAAGAAGGCTCAGTTATGACACAAAGGATGCGTCATTGTCACGAGATGAGCAGAGAGCATGGGAGGAGAGGAGGGAGCAGAGAGAGTGAACATCATTTCAAGCTCTCTCTCTATATGGTCTTAGAGACTCCTGCCAAACTTTAACCCATACAATCTCTCTCTCTCTTTCTCTCTCTCTCTGTCTCTCTCTCTTTCTAACTTTGCCTGCCCGTCTCTTCAAGTTCGTTGTCTGTCACTGTTCACTGACTCCAGACAAGCAATTCGTGTTGTCTGCCAATAGAGTGTTTGGTGCTGGACGAAGTTGTCTCTCCTTCTTCTTACCTCTTGTTCCGTAACTTGGCGACTCTTTCCAAGATTCATGCGGGCCACTCTTCGCCCGGCCTGGCGATGTTTAAAACCTACTCAGGTAGCTCGGCCGGAATGGGTGTAACCTGTATGGCAAGAGATGCGAGAGAGGATAGGATGGGAAGGGGGAGAGGAGCAATGATGGAGAGAGAGAAGAAAATGTGATCGAGAAAGGAGAAGGAAGAAGATGTTGTGGAATGGAGAAGGATGAAGAGGAGGAAGAAAGCACCGGGCAGGGAAAGCGCTGCTCGAGAGCAGCTAATCAGTTTCACCTTGGACCGAAGAGACGGATCAGCTGAAGGTCAGCGAGGGAAAGCCGCTCTCTGCCAATTTGATATCCGTTGCACTCCCGACTCTTTTCTCTCCACTCTCTTCAGGGCTACTCTCAATGGAAATGCAACAACATTAACCAAAACCATTGAGAATATCTTGCACCAACATATTGGCTATCCTTAAACAACAAAGATTACTTTACAATGTTATTATATATTCATATTCTGCCGGGAAAACACTGAACTCAGTTTATATTTTTAGAGAGCCATACTTGAACCGAGGAAACATTTCAGAAAACGACCTTGGTCTTCCAGACAAGTGGATATGTTGTGATCGGGATGTCAGATAAGCTTGTTTAAAGCAGTTATAAGAATTGTTGTAAATTTCAGAGGATGTAGTATGGTTTTCCTGTAGCTTGAATACTTACTGCTAAGAGACAAGTTCGAGAGAGAGACGCAGTGAGACAGGAAAGAGCAGGGAGAGAAGGAGAGAGGAGTCATGCGGCAGAGTTCCGTGGTTGCGTCCTCGCTACTAAGTATTTTCGGTTCGCCAACTACTCGGGCGCTCTAAAGTTGGCCTCACGAATTCTCTCGTATAAGTCGCCATTCTCCACTTGGCTCGCTCTTCTCTGTCTTCTCTGGTCATCTCTCCACTCTCTCTATCTCTCTCTCCTCTCTCTCTCTCTTACTGGTTTTCTTCGGGAGTTTCAAGTTGCTGGAGATGAAGGAAGAGAAAGATGCGGCAGCCATCGGAGAAGCGACTCTCGCTCCTGATTTGATAGGAGAGAAGGGAAGAAGAGAAGAAAGTATGGAGAGCCAAGTCGGCAACGAAACTGCAGGACTTTTTCATCCGCGTGATAAAGGGAGAGTTCATGATAAGACTATTCTTCAACATCACTCATCCAATACTAATTATATTACAACAACAAAAAAAATCGTTTTTATTTCGTAAAGAGTTGTTTTATTGTAAAAATATTTGAGCAAAATTAATAATAATAATAACAAAAAAACAAGAGATTACATGACATTGAGAAGGAAACTGAGCGAGTAAGAAAATAGGAGAAAATTGCCGGAGAGATAGCTACGGCAAAAAAGAGTGAGTGAGAGAGTGAGAGACGGAGAGAAGGAAGAGAAAATGTCCTATGGTTGTGATTGACTAGAGAGATACAGCATCTACGAGGAGCAGGGACCAGAACTGCGGCTTCCCTCTTTCATCCCAAAATGTTATCCCGGTTCGCGAGAGATAAGATATCTAAAACATTTCTCATGCCATGAAGGATCACTGTATTTTTGGTGGGAAGCTTTTCACAAGAAGGTGATTTGAGGACAAGAAGCAGATCAAATTTTATGAATAGAGTGAGTGTCTGAATCACTCCTCGAATCCTCGCGATTTTTCAGAACATTACTTCTTGTTCATCTCATTGTCAGTCCATTTATCAGTAAACCTTACTTCCGATCCTTTTGTTAGGGTTGCAATGCCGATCCCTCTGCTGCTACTGATACTTATACGGCCTTTTTCCGTTCTCAAGCTTGTCTTTACTTCGAAGAAAAGATGCCTAAATTCGAGGCCACAAAGTCTGGAAAATCACATCACTTCAGTCTGATTTTACGTGCCCAAAGGAGTGCGCAACATTTTGGGTTGCCCGGTGTAAAGTCTAGATCAAGCGAGGGGTTCACGAGTATTGCGAGAATGGCGGGAATGACAAAGGTGGAATGGGGCGAGATGAGAGGGAGGAGAGGGAGGAAAGAAGAAGAGAGGGAGGGGGGAGAGGGAAGCGGCGGAGGCTCTCTCTCTCTCTCTCTCTCTCTCTCTCTCTCTCTCTCTATGCACCCCTGGGGAAAGAGAGGGAATGACGTGTATGGCATTGCCTATTCTGTTGCAAGCCTTTGTCGTCATTTGACTGCTCTTCCTACTCTCTGCCACTCTGACTTCCCTCTCTCTCTCTCTCTCTCCCTCTCTCTCTCTCTCTTTCTCTCTCTCTCTTTCTCTCTCTCTCTCCTTCTTTATCCCTCCCTTTGAACACCTTCCTCAGCAGACAATTGCTGCTGAGTATTCTTGAGTCGTGCGCGAATCAACTCAGTGGCTGCTCTCCCGCTTGGCCCCTCTTCTCTTTACTTTTTCTTCTCCTGGCTCTCCTTCCTTGACTCCGATGACCTTCACTTTCCATCGCTTAAGCGTAGTTCCGAGAAAGTAAGCAAGTAAGCGGCTCAGGAAAGGGGAACACGGCCATCCAAGACCATAGGCGATCCCCTGGCGTTTTGATCATGTAGAAAAGGGAGACAGTCGAGAAGAAGAAAAATGAAGGTGCCTGATTGCACGATGGAGTCATTTCAGTCATAACTTCCGCCTCGCTCTGTCTCCGCCCTGTCTACCCTTTCCAGCGAGTCCAGCAATGCCAAATTATCCACAACCCTATTTCTCGATTTATGCGGCCTTCCTGTTCTTCTCGAGAGATGTGAGCTGAAGATGATTCCGGATGGATGGTATTCAAATGCCTGGCTGGCTGGATTGAAAGACCGATCTTCCAAGGAGAGAGAGAGAGCGAGAGAGAGAGAGAACGAGGGAGAGAGGAGAGGAGTACGAGAAAAGGTGGCGGCTTCCTCTCCATCTCTCGGTCTGCGTGAAGTATAGAAGGGTCATAGAACGAAACAGAAAGAGAGAGAGGGTGAAGTAGGGGCATGGAAGAATGTGAGAGAAGAGAAAGGGAAAGGATGAGCAGGAAGAGAGAAAGCAAAATAAAAGGGAAAAGAAAGAGATGAGGAAGCGTGGAGACCGACAACCGGCTGCTGTCCATGCAAGGTCATCCATGGTGGGGGTGGCAGGTGAAACCATCTTGGGCGAGAGAGAACGAGAGAGGGCATGAGGGAAAGAGGGCGAGAAAGTTAGAGAGTTAGAGACCAGGGAGAGAGGGAGTGAGAAAAAGAGAGTAAGGCTAAGGACAAGAAAGAAAACAGAGAAAAGTCCTCTAACTTCGAGATTTCGAGCTGGCACTCCATCAAATAGAGGAGTTGTCCAAATGAAATCGGCAGCCCAGACTTGAAGCGGCAGGCATCAAATATTCAGGTCCATTCGTTGTCTCTTTATTCATCTTCACTTTAGGCTTTATATATCTGCATGGAAAAACACTCCAAGAAGAGATCTTCGCGTTTAAAGTTTTCAATATTATAATATTAAATCTGTATATATTGCTACTAATTTACAACAAATTCTATTGAAACATATTCAAAACAGATAATTAAATTTAAAAAAAATTGATGCTGATGGTAAGCTACATCGAAAACTTTTCTCTAAGTTAATTAATTCTCTTTAGTCGTTTTCTAACATCATCGGGCATTGGCATCGTACTTTCTTTTGGAATTCATAATTTACATGAAGTCACAAGCACCCAATAACTGGACAAGGAAAGAAAAACTAGTGCAGAGCAAGGTATTACTGACTGAGTAGAATGATTATCAATGACATTAAGTGGAGGCGTAGTCAGGATTGGTGAAAGAGAAGTTCTCGAATTCACTCTGGTCTAGATTCATGAGAAAGAGACGGTCAATCGGAGTGAGACGGCAGGGTTCGTGAGTGAATTCCGAGTCGAAGTTGGACACATCATCCGAGCCCTTCTGCAATCAGAGAACATCATTATAGCCTGGCCGTTCCCCACTCCTCGAAATGGACCAACCATTTATTCAATTTCACCTTGCTCAACTCTTACATTCGGAATTATAGACCGTTCAGCAGTTGTACATTGCAATTTCGCTCTTCCAGTGATTGCTTTGAAATTTATTTACAGAAACGAGCCCGTTGCCTTCTTGGAATACACCAATTTTCAGTATGCTCTTTAAAGAAAAAGGAAAAGATTTAAAAAAAAAGAAATATTTTTAAAAGTAAAAATAAAATTTCAGTGCCTATTTCATCATTAGAAGAAACACAACATTGAGATATAAAACGAAATCTCTCACGACTAAAGGAAGAAAGAATAGAGAAACAAAAAAGAGAGAATGGCAGAGGCGATAGAGAATAAATTTGGGAGCATAACCAAATTTATAAAGGAAAGAACAACATGAAAAAAAGAAAAGAAAAAGTGAGGAAATGGACTAGTGCAAGTCAGACGCTTCCACGATAAAGTAATCAGTTCCAAATAGGAGATATCGATGTATACAACAATTTGGCAGAGGAAAAGTGAGAGAAATGCATCGTTGCTCTCATTGGAAAGTGAAGGCGATTTCAAAGAAGCCATAGAAAAAAATGCTTCATTTAAGAAATTGCTCATGAAAAGTGCGTTCAAACCGGGGAAGTACCACATGCGAAAGATTCTTTCATTATGACAACAATAATACAATAGGATAGAAAACTATATATAGGCACGTGAATTTAAGCCATCTTCTAGTCTCTGCGAATTTTGGTCACGCTACATTTAATCATTGAAATTGGTTTCGAAAGGCAGAGTGACTCCACTCCTCTAAAAGGACACTGCAGAAATCATGCTGCCCAACACGCGTTCTCTGGAAATGCCATTGGTGCTTCAGCAAAGAGAAGAGGCTGGAAAGAGACAGAGAAGGGGAGGAGAGGAGAAAAGTCATGCGGGAGAAGGCACTCAGAAGGTGAGCGAGAGGGGGTCCACGTCATCCAGCACCGGGCTGTAGTGAGGGTTGACGAAGGAGAAGCTGCCGAACTCATCACCGCGCAGATTCTCGAGCACCACCCAATCAGGCGGCGTCAGCTTCAGCGGCAGCTTCAGGAAACTCATGTCAAAGTTCTCCGTCGAAAAGGTCGTTTTCTGCAACGAATGGCTCAGAGAGAAAGAAGTACAACATCGCGTGTCTCTGACAAGAGTGACACTTCTGACTTCACGGATTGCATCTTTCACGTCACTTCACCCACAAACTCCTCATTCACAACCACAAAGACAGAATTGACACCGAGACAAACAACGAACGACGCCCTCAACATTCGACATGCACATTCGGCAAGGAAACGAATCACACGTTAACTCGAATAAATTGTTATGTGCCGAAGTCTGTACTTATGGAAGAAGTTCTAGTGCTATATTTATTTTCGTTAACATACACACTTTGCAAACATGGTTGGTCTTTACAAATATTGTGCTGCAGCTGCTACATAAATGCATAATCTTTGGCGTTCTTAACATTCAGAGAATAATTGAATTGCATGGACATGGGACAAGACAGCATGAAAGGGTTGTCTCTCTAGAAAAAGAAGAAGAAAGAAGAAGAATCAAATGCTCGACAAAAGACATGACATTCTTCTTTGTTCGTTCAGAATCTCTTGCATTAGAACGAAGACAACTCGCTTCACTCACCAGCTTTGGCTTGAAGGGTGGCTGAATTTGGCGATTCTCAATCTTTTGCCAGTCGATCCGACGGAAGAAGGGATGTTCCTGTTCATTTGCATTGTTGTAAATGAAAATGTCGGTAGACATAAAAAAATTTTAAGTAAACAAAAGGTCATGGGTACCATAATATCACGATTGCCTGTAGCAGAACAGCCGAGACGTTTCGTCGGATTCTTCTGCAGGAGACCCTTGCATACGGCGACAGACTCCTTGGACAGCGACTTGGGGTAGGAGACGTTGTGCTCAGTGATGGCTGAAGATAGAGATACTCACAACTCATAATGCCGACTACGAAATAATGATTCTCACCAGTGAAGAGTTCGTCTTCGTCCTCTCCATCGAAGGGCGGCTGCCCAGCCAGCATTTCAAACAGCAGCACTCCGAAAGCCCACCAGTCGACCGTCTTCCCGTAGGGCTGGTAGAGAATGATCTGAAATGATTAAGATCGTCTTGCAGAGTACATTCCAACGATGATGGTCTCAGTTCCTTCATTTCTTGCCACCCAATCCGTTGTTTTGAGACCTCGCAACCATTTTCTTGGTCGAACAGTCACCTCGGGAGCGATGTAGTCAGGAGTGCCGCAGAACGTCTTCGTCGTCGCATCTCCAGTGATGCCCTCTTTGCACATTCCAAAATCGGTAATCTGGACGGATATTCATGTTATTAAAATGGAACGGAGACCCAGAAATGCTATATATTTATGTATATATCAAACATGTAATCATATTAAACCTTAATGTGTCCGTCCCTGTCCAGCATGACGTTATCCAGCTTGAGGTCTCGATAGATGATTCCTTTCGCATGCAAGAAGAACAGACCTACTGCAATCTCGGCTGAATAGAATCTGAAAATGCGTTTATCTGCGTCGAGATTAATCTAGTGGATTATCTGTTCTCGCGCGTACACTGCGACTGGCTCCTTGAATTTGCCAACTTGTTGAATTTGATACATCAGATCGCCGCCATTCACAAACTCCATGACGAAGTAGAGTCTATCCTGAAATGTGCTGCTGATGAAGTCTGCGAGGAAAGAGGGAAGAAGGAAGAGGCTGACCATTGTTTGAAAGCAAGAGTGGAGAGCGACGAGGAAGGGCGGCTTGTCCGGCAGGGCGAGCACTCTCTTCTCAGTCATCGTGCACTCCACATCATCGTCTTGCACGATGACATCTTTCTTGAGTATCTTGATGGCGAAGAGTTCCCTCGTTGTCTTGTGCTCTCCAAGGAGCACCTGCACAAGCAACTTTTGATTTTGAAAGAAATAAGTAGAATTCGCACCTTTCCGAAGGAGCCCTTTCCGAGCACAGTGAGGAAGGAGAAGTCAGATGCCTTGATGACGTCCCGTTGAATGTATTCGCGACGTTGCGAAGCACTTCTCTTCTTCTCGGCCTTCTCCTTCTCCTGCAAATTAACGTTATAAATATCAATGATTAGTCCAACTCCTCTTGCAGACTTCCTCATCCGTTCCCATCGTTATCTTCAGTTGCGCAATCTCATCATCCATTTCGGGCGAGATTGGAATATTGTAGTATTCGCCTTCTTCCTGGAAATTGTAGCGTTTTCGCTGGGGTAATTAGCAAGCAGAGATTAATTGCGAGTGACCTGATTAAGCAGCTTGAACCAGCCGGTTGCGGGCTCCTTAATGATTTCAGAGATGCCAAAGGACATGCTTCCCATGAAGTCGTTCCGCGATGTCCGATCCCAGTCCCACACTTCGATTGCGAGTCTTCGGTCCTTGTCGCCAGGTTCCAGCTTGCTGTAAATATGATTAAACATATCCAATTATATTATAAATATTAAAAAACATTGCTGACTAAGTAAAGTGCTCATTCCATTCAGGGTTCAGTGTGGCTCGCAGAGTTTTCGTCTTTTGCTTCGACTTGCAGCCGGATTCAGCAGGAATCAACTTTAGCTTAACATACGGATCTGAGAGACCGTTCGGGTCCATGGGAATGAGATTCCTCGCGGACTTCACTGCAATACGGCCGAGTTGACCAAGTGTTCTTGAGGTTAAAAATGAGAGAGAGAGAGAGAGAGACTGGGAAAAGACAAAGGGAGTGACAGACTCAGAGAGAGAGAGAGAGAGAGAGAGAGAGAGAGAGAGAGAGAGAATAGGGGTGCACACCATCGATGAAGAGGATGCCCTTCTCCACGTAGATGTGCAGATTGATGCGGCCACGCTTCTCGGTGTGGTCCGTCCCGCACATGTTTGGCACGTAGCGGACACAGCGGTTGTGTACGTTCGTGTCGCAGTTCTGGCACTTCATGCCCTGCAAGAACTCTCTGTTGGTTTGTTGGAACACTGCCAACCAATACATATACCATTCACCTCTATTTTTTTCCTTTATGTAAATAGTTGCATAAGTCTCCTTATCCACAGATAGAGCTCTGCGATGAGCAGAAGGATCACCTGGTGCAAGAGACCGTAGAGCAGGGAGCCGCAGTGATCGCAGAAGGTCGGCGACGCATACGTTTGCGTCTTCCACTTGTGCTGCTGGCGGGGGTCCTGAAGAAGCCATCATCAACTCTTTCTCTCTCTCCCTCTTTCTCTCTCTCTCTCTCTTTCTCTTTCTCTCTCTCTCTCGCTGAAATATATGCAAATGTCGAAGCGAAAGAAGCACCGACGTCAGTATCAACTCCTTTATCGGCCCCCGGGCATGCAAAGTTGACGAACTCATGGCATCGCTTGTGTACAACGAGTGTGCACACTGAAACAAAACTGGCTTCCTTGAGGAAGGAGTCAAAATTGCATAAAAAGAATATAAGAATAGAGAAGTAACTTGATTATATATCTACATATGAGTATGTCATAATTGTTAGCGCCTAGAACTTTATGTATAAACGAATTCTCTCTCGTGGTTGAATGTCCAAGTGTACCTTGACATTGAAATCCTTGCTTATTCAGCCCCCAGAGGAAGTCCTTGCAATGAGAGCAGAAGGTTGGTTGCTTGAAGAAACGTGCGATGAACTTGTGCGATCTGAACAACGAATTGAGCGAACAAATAGAAAGTTCAAGAAATAAAAAGGTTAAGAGTAGAGGAACAAAGTATAGAGAGAGAGAGAGCGGAGAGAGGAGAGAGAGAGAGAAAGAGACTAACTTGACTTCATGAACATTCTTCTGGCGAAGCGCTCCTCGACGAACAAATGCTTTTCCCTCGATTCGCTGCGCTGAAAGAAAGAAATAACGGTTACCAATGTCCCAACATCTCGTCTTCCTTCAAATGTTTTCCCCACACTCGCAAAACGTATTTTTTGAACGGAGAAATTCACTACTTCTCTCTTCTTCTTCTTTTTTTGGCCATTTATGTTCATGGCATCGTTACGTGTCTTTGCACATTGACGACTATGCTATTATTTGATGCCCTCCCCGTGTTTCTGGCAGAGTTGAATTGCCTTCTCATTCAAATGCGAGAGTAGAACAGTCGGAGGGGCCGTTTCCCGTAGAGAAGAGAGGAGGGAGCAGACCCAGGTTCATCCCGCACCCAACTCTTCCTGGAGAACCAAGCACGGACGAGTAAGCGACGACGTTTCTTGTGGCAGCCGGCCGGAGGCAGCGCCCTTCGGCTTCCATTTCATTAGGATGCACACGCAAGCTCTCTTATCGCACACTCTCCCTCTCTCTCTTTCCCTCTCTCTCCCTCTCTCTCTCCCTCTCTCTCTTTCCCCCCTCTCTCTCTCCCTCTCTCTCTACCTCTTTCTTCCTCTCTCACATTCTCTCTCATTCTATTTCCCGTTCGTGCCCTGCTTCCTCTATTTTTCGTGTCCCTCAATCTCCCTTTTCTACGACAATCACTCACCCGCTTTCCGGGCACTTTACTGCAACGCTCGAATTAGGGCACCAAAGTGGCCAAGCAGTGACGCTGCCAGAGTGAAAACAATTGGACAGAGCACGGCCGAGTGAAGATTCTGCTTTTCTTCCGCACACCCGAGCAATCCAGATGGTGCTCAATGGGAACGGGGCATGCCTAAGGTGCATGGTGCATAAGCCTTATATAGATGGAGTGCTGCTCGGTTCGTGCTGAAGATCGCATAACCCCAAGAGAAAAAGGCTTCGGGTAGGTCTTCGATTGCCCTCTCGCTAATAATCATCCGCATATCAAGGTGTCAAAGAACCAATAAAACGAGGGAATCTATGACCACCCTCAGTACGAGAGTTTAAGATAGTTGAAAGGTCTTATATCTATCTGCCATCATTACACTGAAGGAAATGGATTCAGAAAGCGCATTATTGTGTAGAAGAGCTGCTTATTCTTTTGAAAAATTTTAGAGAACGAACATTTGAATGAGAGCCATCTCAGCGGAGCAGCCAGGATAGTGAAGCGGCGCGCAATGGGTCTGCCTGGGGCAGTGGCAAAGGGATCTTCGTCGTCATCAACCAAAGGATCGCGCTCGGAAGGAGACGTCGTCGTGCCATCGCAGAGTTGGAGCGGCGTGGACAGGGTGTGCCGCAGGGTGGTGCGCACGGGCGGCCATGCCGTTTGGGGCGCGAGAAGACCAGGGTCTGGCGATCGCGGAGGAGACCAGCTTGGCCGTTGCCGGCCGTTGCTGGTGGACATAACAGAAGAGGAGATGACTTAACTGGACCGGCGCCGCTCTTGGCCCCCGTCTGGCTGCTCCTCCCACAACATAATGAAGCAGAGAAAGAGGAGAGGGGGGACTGCAAGATTGGCTGAGCAGAGAGTGGCTCCTGCACACACACACACACACACACACACACACACACACACAAGAGTCCTCGGGAATGTTAAATCAGCGGAATCTCTCTCTCTCCCTTCATCTGGCCGCTCACTCACTTTCACACCGCCGAGTCTACAATGAGAAAGTACAAATGGAGCCCGAGTCGCGCCACCACAACTTGGCTCCCTAAAAAGGTACTCCATACGTTGTGCTATAATTGTCTTGCTTTCTAATTTTAGAACAGGAAGAATATCTGGAATGGCCAGAATATCTATAGGGTTTGCATGTATGTAAGACATCGTATGTAGAGTACCAAAGGCCTCTGAGAGTTTGCGAAGCGCGATGTTAGACTCGAGGAAGGGATCGCTGCAGCCGCCATCCACAGAGCCTCGCGCCCAGTCGAGTCGAGTTGACTGCGAGCCGCTCTGTCCCTGCTGCTTCCAGATGGCAACATCCGCCTCGGAATGCCGCCGCTCCACGCCCTCCGACATTCCACGATCGGCTCCCCCTTCTTTCTCCAAGCGATTCCTGGTCGACTCACACTTCTAAAAACTTGTGCAACCTTTGCCAGAGGCGAATGAGAGAAAAAGGGAAGTAAGTCAATGCAGAAACGCGATCATTCAGAAGAAAGATAAGCTGCCCATTAACGCATGCAGGTAAACAACACAGATTATAAATTTACTCGAAATAGACAAGGAAGTAGGATAGTCGCGGGTAGCGCAAGACGAGAAAACAGTGGTGCAGAAGTGCCAAGCATCTCGCATCTCTGAGAAGGCACCAAGAGTGAGCCCGCCTTGGCTAACCTTGTTGCCTGCCATGGATGAGTGCCACGCCAAAATGGCTAATTCAATATCTGTCAGCCTACGGTACATGCAATGAGTTGGAAAGACTCCTCAGGCAGAGGAACAAGCAACCTTAGAAACTGCTGACATGTCTCCTATCAATAGCAAAGAAAGTATACTTACCACGATAATGTACATCTAGGCATCGTCTATACATGTCATACGCATTTACAATTATTGTTTATGTCCATTTTTTAGGTAAATATACCAAACAACAGGGAAACTTTTTCTTACTCCACGATACACTAGAATAAAAATATGGCCACCCATGCTTAAATTCGGCAAATTTTATTTGGTTGCCTCAGTTAACACAAATTTTAAGGCGTCAACATCCGTCAACGCAGAGAGCAGAGAGTTGAAGTCATTTAAAGCATCCTTCTGTGCAAATGAACTGAAATAGTGTGGTACTCTTCGGAAAAGACGATGCTAACGCGACCTCTATCATTTTCTCATATTTCAGAACTGACTTCCTATCAGAATATAAAGCATATGTTTGAAATATCTTTAATTGGTAACAGCTCCAGGAGATGCATAATTGTGCAGCTGCTAAAAAAACACAGAAAAAAACATCATGTGTTAATACCATGCTAGATATCTGATGACGTTAGCTTCTTTTTATAGACAAAATTTCACCCGCCATTTAATGATAAAATACGCGAAACTAAAGGAAAAGTGCCTGCTTAGAATGAGCCTTTCTCGATAAAACAAAACAATTCAGCTGGCATTCAAATATTCAAATGTACTTATCACGAATGGCAGAAAGGCATCCTCTAAAATTCATCATATTTCTTTGTCCTTCCGAGAATTTGAAATTAACAATAGAATTTCTCCCTGCTTTAAAAAGTAAACAGAAGAGAAGCCACCGATTTATTATAGTCTTGTCGCGTGAGGTAAGAGAAATTGCCAATGAGTTGTTACAAGAAGAGAGCAGTGATAGTGATAGGTAGATGGAGCAAGAGAGAGAGAGAGAGAGAAAGAGAAAACAGAGAGAGCGAGAGGGAGAGAGAGAGATGGGTACACCTCAGCAGCATGTAGAGAGATAGGGAAGTAGCATGTCACACTCCTTCAGCTTTCAGGAGAGGGAAGAAACAATGAAATTTGCGAGGTACCCTCCGTTTACGGCAGCAAGCGGAGAAGGGACATCTTCTGCTTCTTCACACCCACTTGATGATGTCGAAAAGAGAGAGATGGAAAGAGAGCGAGAGAGAGAGAGAGAGAGAGAGAGAGAGAGAGAGAAAAGGTTAAGGAGATAAAAGAGCGGCGATATAGGGAATGGGTAGACCAGAAATAAGAATGATGGGAGGCGGTCAGCTTGTCATCGTCCCATGAAACTAGCTATGTAGATAGCAGCTCGCGCCAAATGGCAGTCTCGCATGCAACAGCTACAACCTCCTTCCACATTATTATAGCCCATTTGATCTTCTGAAATTACAGAATCTAACACTGCTCGCAGAACAGTTACAAGACAATTTATAAAACGAAGAAGAGGGAAGCGCTTTAATACAAGGTTATATTATGTGAAAACGGTGCTTTGCAAAGAATATCATCGGAATGAGGTGGTCGAAATTAAAGTAAATGGGTTCTTCGGCACGAGCTGCTCTCTCAGGATCCAGGAGAAGGAAGTGAAAAAGCCTCATGAATTCGAAGCCAACTTGGCCAAGAAAGAAGCCTCGAGCGATTGTGCATGAGAGGCATGAGTCCGCTCCATCAGGAGCTTCTTTCGGATGATGCCTCTCTCTTCTCTCTCTCTCTCCCTCTTTCTCTCTCTTCTCTCTCTCTCATTCTCTCTATCCCTCTCTCGCTCACCCTTCTCTTCTTTCTCCCGCTCTCACTCTCTATTTCCTTCTCTCTCCCTCTCTTCCAGCTTCTATGCCTCCAAAGTTATTTCTTCTTGGTACAAAATATCTTCCATTTGGCATCAGAGCACATCCTTCCTTCTTATAGCCAGAGATAGAAAGAGAATAGCCAGTTTCATGTGAACACATGCAATAAGATTTGAATGGAAATAGGGGTTACGCGAGCAAGCTAAATCTCTTCGTGTATCTCAATGCTTTTGCAGACGAGCTTCTTGCCCTTCTCAACGAGCTTCGGATTAAAAAATATTCAGCCTGCCATTTAAGCGCACAACTACCACCACACTAGGGCGATCTTTGGAAAGATATTAAAATTAATGAAATTTGGGGGGAATTATTATAACGTAATAAACGTTTTCAGGAAATAGCAAGGATAGCAAAGAAGAATGGATCTGTCAGGACGAACGCTGGTTGAGATTGCTGACGAGTGGTAGTTCAACAGAGAAAGTGACAACTACAACGAAGAAAGAAGGTATGGCAAAATAGCACAGAGTTAATAGACTACATCTAACGAAAGCGGCCACTCGTAACGAAATCTCGGAAAGAGATCCGTAAAGTGTGTGGATGTACAATAGAAAGGGAGCGGGCAGACTCTACGGTGTTCACACAATCTCTGCGATTCTGTCTTCACTAAGCGAAGGTTGTTTGCGAACCCATGCAAATCCTAAGAGCCATGGTGTTTTATTTCTTCTTTGAAAATTCTGCCACAGTTCTTAATCTCCTAGTCCGCGTTCCAGGAAGAACAGAAGTAGAATTATAAGAACAAAAAAGGATTGGCCCAAGTCTTATGCCCTCTTATGCTCCATTTATTAAAATAGCAACAATTTCATGGCTTCTGCAGTTCTCTCTTACGATAATAGAAGGCAGAAAATAATGGCGCATCGCAAGGGCATTAGATGAATACTATGTAGCTTGGACCACAGTTTGAGGGCACTGTACAAAATCGACAGTGAAAGAATTTACTCAACTAATGCACAATAAGTTAAGTATGAAAAAAGAATAACAAATCCTAAATATTAGTGACATAAAAATCTAGTAAAATAATAAGCATTCAATACTAAATTTGGCTGATTATGTTATATGTATGTAGTCTTCCCTTCCTCACACTTTAAGAAAGCTATTTCAGGAGCAAAAAAAACCGGCACAAGGAAGGATAAGAAAAACGCGGCACGGCTAGACAGATGGAGAGTGCATCAAATGAAAGAGAAATTGGGAACCGGAAGAATGCTCCTGGTCAGTTGGCACGGCCAACCAGTAAGTACACTCTCACAATTCGTCTCTCTCTCTCTCACTCTCACTCTCTCTCTCTCTTTCTCTCTCTCACTCATTCTCCTCTTAATACACATGCTCTCTGTTCTTTCCTTTTTCTACATACATACGTAACCTCGCCTAGTCGCCTCCATCTCTGTCCCTTTCTTACTTCTAAAATTGTGACCAAATTAGAGCAGCATACTTTTAACTATTCATAATTCAATGAAACTGCGTCGCAGTCGAGTAAGCATTCGGAGTCGCCGGCAGGTGAAAAAGAGGCCAGAGGAATAAGCAGAACGATCTGGGCGGGCCGTGATTTAGGATGTGGCGCGGATTATGCAATTTTTATTTGGGCTCTAAGGAAGAGGGAGAGAGAGGAGTGCACCTCTTCTAATCTGCCAGAAAGAGTATCATCAGCTTTGCCACGATTCATTGAAGACCCTCCTTTCTTGCCCTCTCAGATAAGCAGAGAGGAGAGAGTGAGTGAGGGAGAGAGGAGAGAAGGGGAGAGAGAGGGATAGAGGGAGAGAAAAGTTGGGAGAGCAAAGCTGCCCTTCTTCCTTCTGCCATCTCAGTCAACTTGCGCATTCGCTACCAAATGAAATAAGCCGCGGCAGCAATTTCTTCTCACTTGCTGTGGAAACATTCGCCCCTCTGGCCCTTCTACTTTCCTCTCTCTCTCCATGTATTCTCCTCTTTGTGTTTCGCTCTCTCTCAAACTCTATGAGATGGCACAGAATTGAAGAAGAACAATGGGGAGTTGTCAGAGTGGAAAGAATTGACGAGAAGCTACAAAATTCATGATGAATTGTGAAATGATTGAATGAATAAGTACATGGAAAGAAGAGAAAAGTGCAAGAGTTGCTGGATGACGTAGCCAACTAACTCGCATATTACACTGACAGATGCACCAGCTGTGGCAGATCCACGTGAAGTGAAACATGAGAGAATTAGAGATTGAAAGAAAAGGGGTGCAGAGTGTTCAGGGAATAAAAGAGAGAGAGAGAGAGAAAGAGAGAGAGAGAGAGAGAGGAGAGAGAGTCAAAGAGCAGTACCGACGCAGTCCAGCTTTCGACCCATTTGCTGTCTTCCCTTTTATCTGAGCCTGCCATTTCCATCATCTTCACTTCCGCCGTCTACCTCCTTTCTAACCTTGATTGTCGCCATCCTCGCTGGACTCGACATCTGACATGGCTTCTGGCTTAGCCGAACAAGTCGCCTCCCAAGTCTGCAATCGAATGCGCCATTTGACAGTGTCGAAAAGAGAGAGAGAGAGAAGCGGCCGGCACGAGGTGACTCACCGGTCCACAACAAGCGACTTGCACAACAATTGAGGAGATACATCATTGGCTAAGAAGGGCCGCTTTAATAAAGAAGAGAGCGAGAGACGGATCGGTCAATTCCAAGGACAGACGCTGCGGACTAGACAAGGCACAACCAGCTAATCATTCTCGTCATCCTGCCATTAATGCCAGATTCCGCAAAGCAGTCAAGGCGTTCAGACGCAGTGGATAAGGGAATTGAAGGTGGTTGGCATTGGGCCATTGACAAGGCACAAGTGGACAGATTAAATAGCGGGAAGCTAATGCTAATGGCTATTTGCTTCAGGCATGCCTGCCAGCCTCAACATGCCTTTTTCTTAAGGCTTTTTTTTTCTCCAAAACACATGTTTTCACTACAACGAGTATATTTATGGGAATTATCTGGCAGGAGTTATGAGACGAAGGTTCAGAGAGAATGTGAAGAGTGAGACACATGGGATTCTCAGTGAAAAGAAGCGAAAAGTGTGGGAAAGGAGAGAAGAAGAAGTTGCAAGGCTAATAATCACGTGTTCCTTCCACTCTAGGCTAATGTTTATGACACCCGCGCCATTGACTTTGGCAGCAGACAATGCAGAGACACGGGAAGTGCCAGGAATACAGAGGAGAGGTGTCTCCGAAGTTTACCATGCTGTAAGCCCAAGGCGCTTAGAACTGGGCCATAAGGGAAAAGTAGTTCAATCTTAGAAGATAGAGAGAGAGAGGGAAAGAAGAGAGAAAAGAGAGAGAAAGAAGAGAGAGAGAGATGCGCGCCACTTGAACTTCTTGACGACGTTTGCCAGAAGGAGGAGTTTGGAGTCTTCTCAGGAGAAGCCAAGTGCATAATGGAATTTAGCGCATCGTCGCCTGCTTTTGCATCGTTTACTCGAAGCCGGAGAGGGAAGAAAGCGGCTCGCCCTGTCTTTCTCTCGTTTCTCTGCCTGCATTCTCTCTGCTCTCTCTCTCTCTCTTTCTTTCACTTCCTTTTTAACCTTCTCTCTTTTTATTTCTTGCTCTTCGTTCTTCCTGCGCGTTTTCTCATGAATTGCGGGAAGGAAGCGGCGGGACAGCGCAAAGCGAATCATCTTCTGTGCAAGGCCGGCGCCACGGGCAATGCCAGCCTGATTTCACCTTCGCTCCTCACGTCATTAAATTTTACATAACCAAATTTCGGATGCACTTTCGTGACCTTTTTGGCACAACCAGTTCCAAAAGTTGACTATCGCTATTGGTAAGCATGGTACCAATGTCTTGCAAGCCCTTGACATTTAGGTAACCATGATAAAGACTTAAATATAAGATCATGCTTGTGATATTCCAGATGATGTAATTTATTAGAAGAGAAAATGAATGATATCTCTTTGCTAGAAATGTTAGTAGCGTCGTAAATGTAAGATGTTTGTGCATGCGGTTCCGCCGAATCGCCAGTGACAATGACAACAGGAGGCAGGGTTGGTTAATGCTTTGACAAGGCAGTATTAGAGAGAAGATATAGGCGGCCGCCTTTGAGAAAGAAGATGCGACAGAAATGATGAAACGAGAAAGTGAGGATGAGAAGGAAGAATTAGGACGGCAATCGACAGTGAGATGAAGCATGATGAAGAAGGAAGGAAGGAAAGGGAACATCCACCAAATTGGCCAGGGACTCGGAGAATCCTTACACAAGTGCCTGGTCATGCGCATCTACATAAGTTAAGCCGGCCAATCTAGGACCCACCGATCCTGCGAGTGGAACTGACGGAAGAGCGAGACACTTGGAATAGAGTCGAAGCGGAAGGCTGAATGCGCTGCAAGGACTTCGAAATATAGCGTCGTGGTTAGTAGTGCCTCTGGCAGCGAGAGTACACTTCTAATCCACCTCGTCCACAAGCAAACTCTCCCTTTACAGCGCTTTATTTGAGGCACTTCAAGAGAAAACAGAAGAAAACAAGCAAGAATTGTGTTAACAACGAGTCTAATGCACCAGTGGTAAATTTGGAAGTAAAGAGTGGAGAGTGGCGGGAGCCCCCCGATAAGACAGAGTTCTGCTCGGCACTGGAATCCTAGCGTTGTCATGTTGTGCTATCACTAGAAAGAGAACGAACCAATGTAATCCGCTGCTTTAGCGCCGGATGCCACACTCAGTCAACTTTCCTAGTACAAAGCAGCAAGAATGTAACGAAAACAATGCGACCATTTCAGTTGCTACTTTGTCAGAAACAGAATATTGAAGGAAAACTGGAAGAAGAAATGAGCGGAAGTGGATTGCGAAGTGTGAAAGACTCAGCGACGATTTCTTCTTCTTCATACTCTCTGCCTCTCTCCTTCTACCAGTCTTTCTCCCTATCTCTCTCTCTCAATCTCTCTCTCTCCCTCTCTTTCTCTCTCTCTGTCTCCCAAGCGTGGACTGTACATCTCCTTTCGTGCCTTGCTTGCCCTATCATCTCTGATCGATAGTGACTGTCAAAGTGTCTCCAGCCTTCGGCTGAATGGAGTGGCGATAGCAGAGAGAGCAGCCTGGCAGTCTTGCTCTCCATGAACGCAGATTCTTCGATGACTCGTCATTTCCCCTGCTCCTTCCCCTATTCCCACGACTCCTCTAAAGTCATCTCTTCTCTTGGTTCCGCCACCTGATCTGTATTAAGGGCCACACTACAGAGAACATCTCTTTCTATCTTGTTCTTAAAGTGTTGCTGCAGATCATACGAAGAAGTTCTACTTCCCTCCCCCCTTTCCACTTCTTCAAAATTAAATAGTTCCTCCTTTGGCATTAACCCGTCTCCTCTTCTCGTGCTTCCCTCATTAGCAGAACTGGAGAATGAAAGTGAGTGAGCTGCCCCTTGCTTGCCCCTTAATTGACATCGCTGACTCGGGTTGTGTTCTTTATCTTTTCTGAACATCTATGAGCATCTACTTTCTCGTGCAATATCATCGCGCCAAGACATCGCTCTTGATGCGATGTCGTTCGTGAAGTGAGGGTGGAGATGGCTGCAGGTGATGGCTGTTCCCCCTATCATACTCTCTCTCTCTCTCTCTCTCTCTCTCTCTCTCTCCTTTCCATCTCTCCCTTCTCTTTCTCCCTCGCCCCCTCTTGTTGTGCTCTCTCCTTTCCCTCTGCCTCGCTTCCTGTCTCTTCCACTTTGTTATCTCCACAATCATCGTTTACAGTTTGTTTGCCAAGTGCTTGTGTCGTGCATGTAAGTGTTCGTGGATGGAGAAAGAGACGTACATATCTGAGTGCCGATGCCATCGCCGGCAGCCACTCCGATGAGGGGGGCGGACGCGAGGACTGCAGAAGGCACCGAAGTCTTCCTCGTACCTTAACCAAACTCAATCTTCCCGTCATCTAATCATTCACTAATGGCCAACAAATCGACGTATTAAGCGCGCATGACCTTCTTGGCTATAAATTGGATTTGCGCGAATAAGCGGCAAAAGTACATTGAGGCTTATCTTGGATAATATGGCAAAAATGATTTACTTTCCTCAATTTGTATGACTAGAGAGGCAACTACATAGCTGTACTAGTTAGAGATGAATGATTAAAAGCTGCCGCTTGAAGACGGTTAGAAGAGGAAAAGGGACAGCGACTTTTAATGCAACGTGAATATGGAATTACCTTTGCCAAGTCAGCTGCAAACGATGAGAGAGAATGCTTAAGAAGAGACGATAGAGTGAGTCACTGAGATGAGAGGTATGAATGAGAGACAGAGAATGAGTGAGAGAGAGAAGAGAGAGAGAAAACTAGAAAAAGAGAGAAGAAGAGGGTGACGAAGGAAGGGATGGATAAGGAAAAGGTGGCTGACTCTTGGAGGAGGAGTTGCTGAAGAGTCGAGTGACAGATCTGTGATGAGGAGCGTGGCGAGGCGAGTCGACACTCATGCTGGCAGAGAAGGTCGAGCTCTTGTAGACAGAGGCATCTGGAGGAGAGGCAGGAGGAGAGGATGAGGGCGAGCTAGATCTACAGCATGAGGGCGAGCTAGATCTACAGCAACAGATCAACCTCATTCTGCTGCCAGTCAAGATCAGAGGAGACAGTTCGAGATGTCTCTTCTCTTCCACCCCAACTGGCAGCAGTCACGACCCGCCTCCACCCACCAAATCACTCGCCACAAAAAGAGAGGAGCGAGAGAGAGGGAGGGAGAGACAAAGGGAAAGAGAGAGAGAAGAGACAATCACGCCAACTCGCGAATGTAGCAAGAAAGGGATGCGGATGATGGCTGCCCATCTCTGAATGCTCTTCGCTTCTCCATTCTCTCTGGCCTGTCAAAGTAGAGCCGCGTTCACAGTTCAGGCAGCCATCATATTCGACTAGGGCATCAAGTGGAGGGGAGGGGGCAGCTGATACAGGAAAGGAATGGAAAGGGAAGAGGAGGTGAGGACGATGTCGACAGGAACATGCGGCTGACAAGCAACTCTTCTCGGCCACGCACAAATTAAGAATGGCAAGAAGAGTAAGGAGGATGAGAGCAAGGTGGGAGATACTAGTCAAGCCTGAGTGAGCACGATAAATGCCAACTTGCACAAATGAAGAGACGACTGCTCCGTAAAAGTTATGTATCTTTCTCTCGCTCTCTCAATGCCAACACTAAGAAAGAAGAAGTTGAGGTGAGCATGGAAGCAGATGGCTTGAACAAGAAGAAAAGGGACGCGAAGAAGGAAAGAATTCGGCGTACTTCGTCGGCCGTAGACACAAAAGAATTGGAAGGAATCTGAAGAGAATGAAGAGGAGCACTCTGCACAGACGCCTTCCACTCACCCCTAACACATTTCCTCTCTTCAGACCAGATGCACAGCAACGTGAGTTCTGGGGTCGGGGGATGAGTACATGGAGGGATCATTCAAAGGTCGATGGAGGGATATGGATGGACCGTTCGGGGGGCGATGAGAGGATAAGCCTGCCTGCCAACGCCCTCTTCAGACAAGCCGCCAGCCTGGAGCGTCTTGAATAATTGATCTCCGTGATAGCAGGAGACGAAGAAGAAGAAAAAGTGGGACTGCCACGATAGAAGCACAGCCGACAACGCCAGTCTTTCCCCTACTTCATCCCAGTATCCATCTCCATCTTCATCCTAGCCAGTCTTTTCTCTCTCGTTCCACCTCTCTCTCTCTCTTTCTCTCTCTCTCTCTTCCCTCCCTCGTTCCCTTTTCATCTCTCGCTCTCCACTCTGCTGTCTCTCGATAGGGAAACTCAACTGCTTACGCCTTTTCGATGACTTAGCACACGCAACCTCGATTCACTTCCGTGAGTATTTATTTGTTTCTTTGAGAAGATTTACAAAGATAAAGAGAGTGATATCGAAGAGTTCTTCCGAAACGAGGCAAACAAGAAGTCAAGCAGAAAAGAAGAAGAAAAAGTGCTTTAGATAAAAAAAAGGAGTCTGACAGAAAGTGGATATCGAAAGGGACACACATTTATATGCTTTTTCAAGTTGACTGCGCGGTCACGGCAACACTAAGTAAGAAACAGATGGAAACGGGAAGGAAGGATGGAGAGGGGATACTGCTCTTATCTTCCCAATCTTATCGTTCCCTTTGGAATGGTTGAACTTTGAAGTGGAACAGCCCTGAGGGTGACAGACAGAAAGAGCTGCGAAATAAACAATGAGAGAAGCGCTGATTCTTTCTTCTCCACCACCACGCGGCACGCCGTGACTAACAATTCTAAAGGGAAGTGTCAATCGAGGAGAGAAGCGAAAGAGAATAAGAAGTAGCATGATTCGCTCTTCTCTTCAAGGGGCCTCCAGAAGTGGCAGCCTCTCTCTCTCTCTAGCATTCTTTGGACCGGGGAGAGTCGTTTGGCTGCCCGTGCAGACCACGCTTCTCTCGGCTACCTTGTCCAGGCTATCCTGGGGGCTCTCATTTATACATACATACATATATCACGCTTCAAGCTGAAAAAACGGCGTTTTTCGCTAGCGTTTTCGACCCGCTATGCGCATTTGCTCAAAAATGTACAAGGACTTTTTGCATATGCTGCAAGAATCTACTAATTGGTCAAAAATGCGTGTATTTTTTTGCGCAGCAGGTCGAAAGTGCGAAAAACACCTTTTTTAGATTGCACCGTTATGGGGATCGCTTTTGCATCATTTTTATTCGAATAATCTGCTCGTCGATATAGAAGAAGTTGAGAACAGTGAGAAAAAAGCATAGCAGTCAGGTGCTATGAAAATGCCAATAAAAATATACTGACAAGGATCCTGTCTAGTTTTCAGCCTCCTCTATGGATTCTCAGCTTAAACAGATCTAAAAAAGCTCAGGAACACTTTCGGCTTCGCCCCACCAGTCGTTCTCAACTCGCAAAACCCTTGCTTCTCTCTCCCTCGCTACTCCTCGTCTGTCTCTAGGGTTCCTTCCCATCCACTCTTTCTTTTCCTCTTTCTCTTCTTCTCTCTTTTTGTGTTATCTTGCTATCTGTCTCGCCATGGGCACAACGAGCAACTACATGGCAGGGGAGCCGTGTAAGCAGCAATCCGATAGGTATGTGGCAGAGGATTGAATTTAGACTGAACGAGGACGAGAGAGAACACGGAGATATAGAGTGAGAAAGGGGAATGAGGGAAGAGAGAAAGAAAGAGAGATAGAGAGAGAAAGCGAGAGAGAGATAGAGAGACAAAGAGAGAGAAAGAGAGAGAGAAAGAGAGAGAGAGAGCAAAGAGGAGAACATGAGGAGATACTGATGAGAGTGGAAAAGGAGAAGAGACGACGGAAGATTTAGAAGTTATTCTGCTTCTGCGCATTTCCAGACTAAACTATGCTTGGACAATAAGTAATTATTTCTTATCATTTTGATTTTATCTTGCTGCATAAAAAAAAATGGAAATTTTGTTTTCCTGTTCATATTTGCAATCCATTTTGATTCGCTCGTCTACCTGTTAATCTGGAGCTCGCTCGTCTAGACGTAAAAGTAAACTGGAGCTAATGCTTCTAGGTTCTGCTTGCTAGCAAAAGATGTGAAGAACAGAAGATGGCTGGGCATCTGAAGAGGAGGAACTCTTCGAGAGAAATTGACTACTTGACAGGTTCACATGGAGCAGCTCACCATTGGAAGAGGCTTACGAATCCACTCTCGCAACGAAGCCAAGCTACTCTCCGAGCGAGCGACGGAGAGGGGAAAGAGTACAGGAGTTCAGGATGGACTCTTTTCTCAATTACTGCACGTGACATATTACCGCGAGGAAATCGAGTGAGCTATGCATGCAAGGGCATACCGATTAGTTGACTCTCTTCCTAATAATCAGTCATGCTCTTGCACAGCGCGTGTTTCCTGAAGCAGGCATTCTGGACAAATTATCGCAGAAAGAAGAATGAACGATAAACATTAATTTAAAGTTTTTTTTAACAAGAATTAACTTGGAATAATTCATGTGATGTTGTCTTATTCTTCAGATATCAGCATGTGATTGTGACGAATAGCCGTCCGTATTCACGCCAGGAAGTAAAGATTAACGATGTCATACATTAGCTTTATCATAGCTTACGGGAGTAATTTCAAAATGCCGAAACGAAGATTTTTCCAATACATGAATGCAGCTTTATTTTAATACAAAAGTTGGGTCATTCAAATAAGAAGTAACAGAGAACACGCATGAAATATGACATGGGATTAAGCAAGATTTGCGTTCTCTTTGAGCGAGAGAAGATAATCAGAACTGAAAATCATTGATGCCCCAAGTGGGAGGGAGCGGAGATATTCCAAGTACATATTTTCACTCCCATCATTTAAAAAAAATAAAATTGCTCTTTAGCACTCGCGCGGCAGAAACCAAATAAGTTGAATGAACTAGACGAGGTCATGGCTGATATGTTAGATGAAAAGGAAGTACATGTAGGGAGCAGATTATGAGAAGGCTGAGAGCAAAAGGCACGAGTGGCTAGAATCCAGATAATCTTGACGCCTGAACATCTCATCAACGTGCAGCCTCAACGGAAGCTCCGTGAAGATGGCCGGAGCCCATAGCAATTTGACTGCCGAATTGTTTTGTCCAAGTCACAGCACACGAGAGACGAACGCCGACCGTTTGAAGCAAAATAGCAATAATGACATTAGCAGCACAGAAGAGCAAATTATGGAAGATGTGTGATGGAAATATTTATGGATCAATTAGTATGAGTAGGCATGTGATTAGTGCTCAAGATGGAGGTCCATTGTTTTGCAGCTGTACAGCTTTACTTACTGCTTAAAACCACAAGCTAAGATTTCGACGTTTCCAAAATTGTATTCGGAACGAGATAAATGATAGAATTCGAAGAAATAATGTGTGCGATATTAACTATATTTTGAACGACTTATCAAAATAGTACCTTTTTGAACTAATTATTATCTGCCCTTTTTTTCTTTTTATAAAATTTTCTCTATACCTTCCTCCCACATTGTGTCCCAGGGTTGCTCCCTGGACTCTCGGCAAACTGGCTGGCTCAGACTCACTCCCCTCTTCACCCCTCACAACACAATTATAACGTGGAGGAGACGAAGAGGAAGTAACAAAAACGATTTATTACTTAAAAGAAAGGAAAGCAAGCAAACAAACAGTTATACAGAATAAGACAATACAATCCTCAAAGACTCACTTCCTCTCGACTCCTTGACTGCTCCTGCTGCTGATGCACGTCTCTTCCTGACGCTTCCAACCGACAAAGACCCAGAAGCCGACCGCCAACCGAGGGAGGCCGCTCCAACCCTACGCAGACGCCGCTATCGCTCTCCAACCGAGGCCGCCCAGGCACTGGCACGTATCCTCCGCCGTATCCCTGTCCTCTACTGTATCCTCGGTAGGCGCCACTTCCTCGTCCGTAGTCGATGTCGCTTCTGACGCCGCCACTGACACGTCCACGAGTTCATTCGCGTGAACCTTCCTTCGCATGACGATCGACACCAGTCACTGAATGAGAATATTCCTTCTCTCTTTTTCGAACAACTCTATTCTTCCAGACCACATCCTTGTCTTTCATTTCGGAATCCCTTCCGATTGTTCTCTCTCGCAAATCTCTTCTTCCGGGTGGGACAGATTCTCCATCCATGGCCCAAAACACTACACTCGAAACACTTTTTCCAGGGAGGGAACTTTCTTTCACTCCTTGCGCTCTCACACACCGATCCACTCTTTCGCTTCTTGAGCCTCTCGTATCTCTCCAACAGTTTTTTGCTCTCATTAACCACTTGCTCAACTGATTCCTCACGACTAGATTATACCGTAATCAAATTCAGATCCAACTCCTCAATAACATCTGCCTGGCGTGCTACTTCCTTGCCATCACCACGTCATTTGAACTGGCACTCCAAGCCCCAGGCACCAATAACATTTTGCCCTAGCAAGGTTTCTCTCGCCTCTTCAACTGCAAACACTCCAATCTTCTTCTCAGCTCCTTCTATCTGCACGCTCACTACCACCTTCTCACTTATCTCCATTCGACCACCCGCGGCTTCAAAGATTTCTTCCTTTATCTCGACTCTCTCAATATGACCTCTGCTTTCGACTTCTCGCATCACTCCTATTGGCACTACCGTTATCTTGGCACCCGTGTCAATAACCGCTCTCACTTTCACACCATTGATCTGCGCTTCTATCTCTGGAAGGAGTGCCCAAAATTCGTCGCACTTCTGCTCACCAACTCTGTCTTTCTGCACTCTCCTCACCATGAAGTTTCTTCTCTGCCCTTCTATCACTTTCTCACTTCGCCCCAGTCGCTCGCCTCTTCTCTGAACCATCTTCATCCTAAGCGCTTCCTGTTTCACTTGCACATAAACCACGTACATAAACCGTCGCATGGTCCATCACTTTCAGCAGATCTTGGCAATTGCGCCAATGAGCTAACTGCGCGACTAGCTTCTTAGCCAAAAATGGGTGACAAGTGCTGCTCGGGCATGTTTGGAAACGCACGCTCTGCTAATTACTGCAAGAAAAGTGTGAACTCCGTCAAATTTTCCTTCTCGCCTCCGCACACTCTCCCATTTCGCAGTTGCTGAGTACTCTACCATCAATGTGTCTCCCCGATACCTCTCTTTATTTTTAGCACTATCACAGAGTAACTTAGATCCTTTCCCCTGGTCACAGAATCGAAGATTGAACGAGCAATCTTCCCAAGATGCTCCCTAAGCACAACAACCATCCTCCCCTCACCAAGCAAATCCTTATACTTCTGCTCCAAGCTATCAATAAACTCCGAGAATCCTTTCAGACCAACCCCATCTGTGAACACTGGAACAGGGGGAAGAGCTTGGGACGTCATATTTTCTATCATTTTTCTCTCCCAAGAATCCTTGCCACTTTACTACTCGACACTCTGCTTTTTTCGCTCTCACGCTACTGACTTCTCCTCGTGGTGGTTGCCTCTCTCCTTGCTCCCGGCGATCTCACCGTGCCGATCTCACCGTCTCTCTGCCCACGTCATCTCCAGGATTCTCTGAAATGCATCATCATCATCCTTTTCTTCTTCTTCTTCTTCTTCTTCTTCTTCTTCTTCTTCTTCTTCTTCTTCTTCTTCTTCTTCTTCTTCTTCTTCTTCTTCTTCTTCTTCCTCCTCCCCTCTCACTCCCTGTACTCTACCTTCGAGCTGTCTCTGCATCTCTTCCCTATCTCGTTCGGAGGCTGTGAGTCGCGCCTTCGTCTCCTGCAGCTCCTCCAGTGCTGCTTCCAATCTTCGCTTCTCTTCAGCCTTTGCTTGCTTCTCTGCCTGCAATGCAGAAGCAATGTCATCATTCTGCAAGAAATCTTCTAGCTGTTCTCCCAAGCTGAAACCAATCTGAATGGCTTCTTGTCTTTACATTTCAAACTCCAGAAAATCAATCAATAAAGGGCCACGCCAGCTTATTTCTTCTTAACACTTCTCGCGTAATTACGGCAAGGTCCTAGCCTGCTTGCTTAATTTCTCATCTGCCGGCTTGCTCTATCTGTGTTTTTGACACTGCGAGGGCCGTGCCAGCTCGCTTAACTCCACTCCAAATCCGCTTCTCTTCTTGGGTACAGGAGCCAACTACCGCTCTCTTGTATCAGGCCCACGCTTAGGATGAAGATGGTTCAGAGAAGAGGCCAGTGACCAACTGCCGTCACTTTTTATTCTTCCTCCAATCCAAAATCGGCTACTCCTTTCGGTCGTCGCTTCGCTCGTCGTCGCTGCTCAGAATTCGCTGTACTCTGCCCCCATGTGGCCCAGGGTTGGTCCCTGGACTCTTGACAAGCCAGCTTGTCGAGAGTCCAGGGACAGGCTCAGACTCACTCCACGACCTGACCTGTCCCTCTTCATCCCTCATAACCCAATTAGAACGTGGAGGAGACGAAGAAGAAGTAACAAAAACGATTTATTACTTAAAAGAAAGGAAAGCAAGCAAACAAACAGTCAGCATGGACCTGTAGATGTGTTATGCATGCCCACCAAGCAGGGGAGAATAATCTCCCTCTGAAGCGTACACCTCTTCACTCTTCGCATACATCATTCTCCGTTGTCTGCGAATTCGAAGTCGTTCATGATGGTAACCACACGTCCGCATTTGAAGAATCTTCGGAGGGAGGGAAAACAAAAGTGACGGCCGATAAAGAATGCATAAGCAGCGGCGGGGAGTGTGGGTGCTCTCGCTCTCATTCACTCCTCTCGCTCTCTTGGACACTCTTCGTCGTTGGTGTCAAACTTATGCCTCAGGTAACCCTTGCTAAAGTTGGCCCCGCCATGGTCACGTCTACCCCTGACTCCCCCCCCCCCTCTTGCCCTCTTCTTCCGTTATCCTCCTCATTGTCATTGCTCGTTGTCTATGTCGGCAGCCGCCCGCTGCCCCGAATCCCTCGAGGACTGATGCCACCAAATAAGTTGGCGTAATAAAAGTATGGACGAATGGCCTGATCATCCGACTCATATAAGGCCATCTCGCCAAATGGCCAAATAAACTTGTTTCGCCCTTTCATACTTGACCAGTCTTCCAGACATTACAACCACACGAGGTCGTCACTGTTTCGATGCTTCCGTCGTATATGGCAGACATCTTGGACCACTTCTAGTTCTCCAGCAATATAAAAGTAGACTTCGGAGGCGTTCTCTCATATCATCGCAACGAATGAAATGTCACTTCTCTAGTCTCCGATCGCGTATTTTCTCTTTCACGAATAAACAAAATATCCCACTCCTCTTTCTCTCCTCCTCCTCCTTCTCCTCCTCCTCTCTTTCTCGCTCTTTCTTTCGTTCTTTCTGTCTCTCACTCTCTCTTCGGTGCGATTTCCTCAAACCCTTTTTTTCCAATAGGTGTTTCGGCGACTGGCCGCTTCCCTACAAATTGTTTCCCCTCAACATCCACGTCGTTGATTGTCACAACGTACCTTTGGTCTCCCAGGCGACTAATTGCGGACAACATATACCTAAAACACCTAATTCATCTTCACAAAATCGGTATCTATGCCTTCACAAAATTTATTACCTCTGTTTTTGAATGCTAGCGAATTTCTGAAATCGTTGACGCAGGCTTAATCTTTGACAAGTTGAAAATGAACATATTTCAGAAAATGAGGGTTGCACTAGCTGGCGTGCAGAGTGTGGTAGCGATGATTGTATTGGTGGATCTCCTTGCCTTAACGGCTCTCGTCCAGCCCGCTTCGAGCTCTCCCGTTGCCACCGTCCACTTCAACCCGAGTCTCCTGGGTAGGCCACTACTCCCTTCCACTCGTTAATTGCATCCTCTGTTTTTCTCTCCTTCCAGATTACGCTCCTTTCATCGAGGCCGCGGATGACGGGAGCCTGCAAGTGGACACTCGGGCAGTGTGCGTTTCCTTTCTGAATAAAAAAAATCGAATCTAAAGAATAACACCTTAGCCTTTTTTGTTCATTCTGACATGTACGTATTATTTTTTTGGGGGTGATGACGCAGATTTTGGTCTCGTGAAAATCCCGAAGAACTGAAGATTAGACGAAGCGTGAAAGGAAAAGAGGAAGAGTGACGCTGTCCATTGCAGCATGGACGAGTCGGAGAAGGAGAAGAGAGCACCCCTCCGCATGGGCAAGCGAGCCATGATGCGCATGGGCAAGCGGGCCGTGCTCCGGCTTGGCTGACCCCCCCCCCCCCCCTTCCTCCTCTTATCATTCCTTTTCAGCAGTCTCATTACACAATTAATATTGATTCAATGATAGTCTTATCACTGATTCTGTACATCTTCATGATTGTTTCGAGTAATACATATGCCAGTGGTATACATGCCTTTTTTGAGTGTTGGCGATTTTGATGGCAAAGATTCTTGTTTTCTCATAATTTTTGTTTATCTGCTACACTCTTGCTCGCCCACCATAATAGATTGCTGATGATTGACAATAAAGCTTGCGTCTGGTTGTTATTGCATGTTCAAAGAGTTTACCCTTTTTATAATGGATGAAAAAGCAAAACTTAAAAAAATGAATAGATTCGCTATTCTTTCTGCACACCAAGTAACAATAGTTTCAGCCATCGGACATAAATATAGCCATGTTAGCTGTGCTTGAGGATGTCGTAATACTAAACAAATACATGCTTAATTTGGGTGCAGAAGTGGGAAATAGAGTGCAGTGTAACTATACTGTAGTGCTGGTGTATATCGCGAAAATATGTAAATTACATTGCAACTTTTAATTTTAAATCGAAACACTTGGTCGAGTTCGGGTGATTGAAAAGTCGAATGCAGTCAGAGAGGGATTTTTCAATCACGCTTCCTCCCGTCTCTGTGGCAACATTATCGCCGAAGTCAGTTTCACTTCTTCACTGACTCTGCTTGCAAACCGGAGATGCTATTCTTATAGGATTCCGCCGGGAATGAGCGAAAAATACATCAGCGGTGTAATCGAAGGTTCGTTGACTGGTTTGCCTGTGGCTCATTGCTTGGTGGCTACTGCCTTCCTCGCGCAGGCTTCTACGGCCGTCCCTGGACCGCGTTGCAACGGCGGCATCTGCTGCGGCGGCTCGCTGCTCTTGGCTTCAACACTTACGTGTACGCGCCCAAGGATGATCCTCTACATCGCGCGCGATGGCGCGACCCTTATACTAAGGAAGAAGGAGGTACTTTCACTCATCTCTATTATAGTTAACTGGCTAATTTCTTAATTCATTTTTATAAAATGTAAATAATAGAATGAGAGCCACTGGAAATAGTATTCCGAATTTTTTTTATAGTAATAACATATCCGTTTCTTTTGTTAACGGTTCGACTCGTGCGATAAGAAATGTAATGAAAAGTATTTGTTATGCTTCAGCTCCGATCGAAGCCCTCATCAGTTATGCAAAGGAAATTGGCATAGACTTTGTGTACGCGCTTTCTCCGGGCGCGGATATACAGTACACCAAGGCTTCCGACCTCAAGGCAGTTACAGACAAGCTCAAGCAGGTCAGTTATTAAGCAACGAAGTGTTCTTTGCTTGTTCAAGTCAATGACAACACTTGCTCTAGCTGCGGTCCATGGGTTGTGCCTCGTTTGCTCTTCTCTTCGATGACATTGAACCTCAACTAAGCCCCGCTGATCACGCCATGTACGGCACTCCCGCCATTGCACAGGTCACTTTCATAATCTGATTCCTTAAAACTTGCTTGCTTAACTATATTGAAATAAAGTATATCGTCGTGTCCTCTTAGGTGAGCGTGACAAATGACATGTTCGCTGCGTTGGATTGCCCTTCTCGGTTCTTCTTCTGTCCAACAGGTGCGTAGATTGCTCGAGCAGCACTGCGCTTGAATTGATACCGTAACTTGTGGAGTCTCTTCGTTCTCTTCAATTACAGAGTACTGTAGCTCTCGAGCCGTCCCGAATGTTTCCGAATCTCAGTATCTTCGTGTCATTGGCGACCGTCTTCATCCGAAGATAGAAGTATTTTGGACGGGTAATCGACCATTTCTGTTTTTCCTTATTCTTTTTTCCATCTTATCTTTCATTAAAAAATTATTAGTTTAATTACTGTTTGCTTTTCGCACAGTGTGATTAAAGTCTTTCAGTCTAGGAATTCGATATTGTATTGATATTTATTATATTTTTCTAATAAATGTGAATTTCTTCTGCTTACAATATCTCCCCTCTTTCCGGTCCACGAGTTGTTCCACGCTACATAACACCCGAGCATGCGAACGCAGTTGCTCGAGTGCTCAAGCGCAAGCCACTGATATGGGACAATCTACACGCCAATGATTACGACATGCATAGGATATTCCTTGGACCATTCACGGGTCAGCACACGGGAGAGGAGGGAATGACTGATTGATTGGCATTGCTCTCTTAAACTCATATCGATCGATTTGAGGTCGAAGTGTTCGTCTGCGTGAGGAGACATCGGGTCTGCTGCTCAATCCGAACTGCCAACTTGAAGGCAATTTCATTCCAATCGAGACGATGGCAGCGTGGCTGTCATCTGAGACAGATGAGTCAGATGAAGCGGCCGGCACTGCGAGAGACACTCCGATGGAGCAAGGCAACACGGAGGGAGACACTCCAGTTGTCTATGACCACCACCAAGCTACCGAGGCTACCGTATCCAAATGGCTGCCTTCATTCAACATTGGTCTCGAGGTACGGTGAACTACCATTAATTTTGACTTACCATGAGATGTCGTCACGAGGTTCTCCGAACATCTCTCGAAGGTTCTCTTTAATCGTTGTAGGTCCAACTGCAAACAAAACTAGAGACGATTAAAATCGATGCTAACAGTGCGGAGGGGAGAAATGGAAAGTACAACGATTCTCTTCCAACCGAATCCAGCAATGTTAGCACTTCGAATATCGGCTTTGGGCACGTGGTGATTGGGAAGAGGGAGATAGCAGTATTGTGTTCCCGGTGTTCAGAGTAGCCTGCACGAGTCTGCCACGATGGAGCACTCTCCGAGTAGTGGGCAGAACGACAAGAAGACTCTCGCTCCCGAATCTCAGGAACCTATGGTTGGTCAGAATGCAAATGATCTTGCTCGAGAAGCTATTCAATCTTCTAGGACGAGGAAAGAGGCGAACCATTGGGCTCTCAGAAATCCGATGTTTCCATGACGAGTACTAATCGGCCGTTTGCTGATGTAAAGTAAGGCCGGAGTTTTGTTTTTTGATGACTTCATCATTTTATAATAGGGAAGTATAGCCGTGGTCTCGTGAATGGAATGCTATCATAAGTGGAGTACTGTAACTCTTTGAGATGGCTCCGGTCGAATGAGCTGCTGACCCTCGTGCACTGCTTCTACACTCCGTTCGAGCACGGCGAGTCTGCCTCGTCGGCCCTTGGCTCTCTCGCTTCGCTCTTTCGCCATGCTTCCGTCATGTGCACGGCGGACGGCGATGAACGCGATCCCGCGTTAGATTCCTTCTCTTAACACATTACTTTTTCCCTCTAGCCATTTCCGCTACTTGAGCTTTATCTATATACAGTATCTGTTTATCTGTATACGGTACTTTAGATACCTCTCCATCTTCCACAATTCCCTATTCCTTTCAGTGATGAATCGAGAGGAGACATGCGTGAGTGGTGGCTCTGTCACTACGAAGGCTTTTCAACTTTTGCCAACGACATATTCGCCATCTACCGCTGCTTCACCCTCCACAAAGCTCTGCTGGTTTCGGTGAGTCATGGAGTTAGAGCGGAAAGAGAGAGAGAGAGAGAGAGAGAGTTGAAAGATAGAGAGAGATGAAGAAGATACTTCAGAGCTTAGCAGCCGATCTGCTGAACTACATAAGTGAACTGTATGGCTCTCTGACGGTATCCATGGCCGTGCTGCAGTGGCTGAAGGCAGGAAACCGATGCGACTCCATCCGTAAGTTGTTTTCTGCCTTCCTGCTTGCGATGGAATGACTAGCCTCTCTCTCTTCGCCAGAATCCGTTCCTCGTCGATGGGAGCGATTCGAGGAGGGCGAGCCGTGGCACAAGTGGCGGCCCTACACGGAGGACCTCCACTTCATCCTCATCCCCTCCGCCACTCCCGCACTCTCTCATCTCTTCTCTGCCAAACACGCCCTCCCTCCCTCCACTGCCAACTTTGCCATCCGATGCATTCAGCAGGATGATTTGGTTTGCGTTGAGATGACATAATCTGTATACCGTATAACCCTATGACTTAGGCAAAGATCTCGCTTGATTGGCTTCATCGCACGGCGGTGACCGAGGATGGCAACGAGATGAGCCCTGCTCCCTGGCCTGAATCGAGTCTTCAGAGATTCGTAGATCGGTATGGCTCCCCATTCTTCTGGGGGTGCTCATTCCTTTTTGCTCTTCAGTTTTTATCGCATGTTCCTTAACTACTCTGCCGCACACTGCTTCCTCGCGGAGGACAGGGCAGTGAAGGCGTCTAATCCGGTACGTTTAAATTCCGTTATCTTGAGCAGGGCCATACCATGTATGACTAATGAAACTAATTAAGATGCTGGTCTCAATCTGTGGAGTCCTGGATGTCGTGCCATTTGTCGCTTCTCTTTCTAATGAATTCCTGCCTGAACTGCGCCATGAATACGCTACACGGGCTACTGAAGACGGATGCTCAAAAGAACTGGTTCGTTCAACTCCAGTCTCTCTTCTCTCTCTGTCTCACCTTCTCACTCGTTCTCTCTTTTTCTCTCTCTCTCCTCTCTCTCTCACTTTCTCACTCTTTTTCTTTCTCTCTCTGTCTCTCTCTCACTTTCTCACTCTTTCTCTCTCTCACTTTCTAACTCTTTCTTTCTCTCTCTGTGTCTCTCTCTCTCACTTTCTCACTCTTTCTTTCTCTCTCTCACTTTCTCACTCTTTTTCTTTCTCTCACTTTCTCACCATTTCTCTCTCTCTCTCTCTCTCTCTCTCTGACTCTCTTCAGATCGAAAAGGTGCTGGAAGACATTGATAGCTGGAAGCCGTTGATCGAAGGAGAAGGAGAGGCAGAGCGGCAGTTCCCTTCCTACTTCGATCTTCGCTGCAAAGGAGATGCCTCGGATGCCGCCATCGCCCGCCGACTCATCCAAACTCTCGGCACTGTTCTAGCGCATCAAGGTCTGCTTTACTTTCATTTAGATTTTCGAGAAGCCAACATGTTTCTTGTCTATTCCATTCATCGATTCGTATTCCTTTCATGACTTTTGCTTATTCTCCTTCTAGCTAACGAAACTGTAGCCTTTTTATCAGGTGCTGTTTACGAACCCTGTAATTAATTTAAAGGATCGCCGGGCATTTACACTGTGATCCGTGCGGAAGAGAAGGCGAAGCAGGAATTGCTGACCAGTCTCCGCTTCGTAATGCTCTCTCCTCCTGCTGACCATGGCTGTCTTGTCCTTGGCCTTCCTCTCAAAGCCCTTCGCTCACCTTCTCCTTCTCTCTGTGAGGATATTCTTGAGGGAGAGACTAACACTGGCGAGCAAGGGCAGTGGCAATGAGAGATATGTTCTCTTAATGATCTGATAACATTGCACTTACGATGAAGGAGGGTATTGTTTGTACCAATTTGTACTTCTTGCTTTGCTGGCTGGTGGGTGACGTTTTACCGGTTATCTGTCAAACAACCATCTTTCTCCGTAATTTGACACATATTCACTCACGTACTTACGAAACCATCCCTGGAGATGAACTCTACTATTCATTGTCATCAATGTTGTTATGTGTATTTATGTTTTACTGAAAAAAGAGATTGAGTGCTTATTATGTATATGACTTAACCAGGTTGAGTGCTCATTATGTATATGACTTAACCATGGATCAATTAAATATATTATAATAAATTATTTCATTCCATTCGTGAGATGAATTACAGGAACAGTAAAAATGAAGATGGCCTGTGATGACACGAAGGTGGTGAACAAAAACACGATGGCGGTGAACTCGGTGAATTGGCGAACTGTGAACATCCCAAATTCCAAATGGCAAGTTGCCAGAACTCGATCACGGTAGGTTCCCTTGAGGACTCATATCCACTTAAAATTATAGTCTGAAATTTGCCAGTTGTTACTCAGATGCTATCCGTTTCATCTTAGAAGTACTAGTGAGTTTTTTTTCTGCACAGGTTCTTCATTGTGTGGAAAGATAAGCATATTGTCTTTTAGATTGCGAGCTTGGCGAGGCGCGGTTAGTGCTGCGAGGCAAAGAAGGTGAGGATGCCTGCTGTCAAGGGAGATGGGATGCGAGGACTCGCAGTATTTATATCCGATATTCGAAACTGCAAAAGTAAAGAAGCCGAGCTGAAACGAATCAACAAGGAGCTCGCCAACATTCGTAGCAAGTTTAAAGGTTTGATTCTTTTTATAGTTGTTCTTTTTCTTACAATGAATATTTAAAACGTGATTCTGCATCGATTTCCAATCTTTTTGTGCTCTAAATGACCTTGATGTGTCTGTTGATTATTTTAAGTTGGAGCACTTTTCTCTATAGGTGACAAAACTCTGGACGGATACCAGAAGAAGAAGTATGTGTGCAAGCTTCTCTTTATTTTCTTGCTCGGCAATGACATTGACTTTGGACACATGGAGGCAGTCAATCTGCTCTCCTCCAACAAGTACACCGAGAAGCAAATTGTTAGTTTGGAGTATCGTTAAAATGTTTTTAGTAGCCATCTTGTTCAGGGCTATCTCTTCATCTCAGTGCTAATCGAGCAGAAGAGCGATTTGATGAAGCTGATAATTCAAGCCATCAAGAACGACCTCATCTCGCGCAACCCCGTCCATGTCAACCTCGCCCTCCAGTGCATTTCCAACATTGGGAGCCGCGACATGGCAGAAGCGTTCTCTGCTGATCTTCCTAAGCTACTTGTCTCCGGGTTGGTTTCTTATATTTGTTTGTCTTCACGTTGTGCGATTCTCAAGTCAGGTATGTTAATAGTTGAAGTGACTGTTTGATATTATCATGACTTCTCGTGAGGTATGCAGTTCATTGTTTGCCTGTTCCAGAGAGACGATCGACTTTGTAAAGCAAAGCGCTGCTCTCTGCATGCTCAAGCTGTTCAGAACGATGCCTGAAGCGATTCCAAGCAGTGAATATGCTTCCAGGATAGTGCATCTACTGAATGACTCACATATGGTACGGCACGGAGTCTTTTATCTCTCTCATTCTCTTCCCACAACTCATATTCGTGCTTCCAGGGTGTGGTGACTTCGGCGGCATCTCTGATTGAAGCGTTGTCAAAGCGATATCCAGATGACTACAAAGGTTGCGTATACTTGGCCATCTCGCGTCTCTCTCGCATTGTAACCTCAACATACACTGATCTACAGGTATGTGAATCTCTACCGTAGTCGGAGTTACAGTAATTTGTGAGGGAAAACAAACGTATTATATCCGTTTCCAAATGTTTCAGGACTATACTTACTATTTTGTGCCTGCGCCATGGTTGTGCGTGAAGCTGCTTAGACTGCTACAGAACTACCCACCGCCAGGTCGGTTGCTTAACTTTTTGCTCAAAGGGAGCCACTTTTCTGCCCTTACTTTCATTTATACTGGGTTGTGTCTATAGCTGAAAAGCCGACTGCCTAGCCAAATTTTTAATCATCCTTCTCTGTAAAGAAGGACATTTCGAGCCTAACCAAAGTGCATTTGAATACAGTAGCTATTTTATGAAGATAAAGCGAGAAAAAAAGCTCTCCTTCACTCATCCTTCCTCGAGCTTTTGGGGCCCGATTTTGAGCTATGGTTGTGTCCGTCTTTTATTGGAATATTGAAGTGAATTGCAGAGGATCCATCGCACAAGTCTCGTCTCCTGGAATGTCTGGAGGGCATTCTGAACCGTGCTCAGGATGCGCCCAAGTCCAAGAAGGTCCAGCACTCGAATGCGAAGAATGCCGTTCTCTTCGAGTCCATCGCACTCATCATCCACATGGACAGCGAGCCGAATCTCTTGGTTCGCGCCTGCAATCAACTCGGCACCTTCCTCGGCCATCGCGAGACCAATCTCAGGTTTCCTTTTTCCACTTTTTTTTTACCTTTTAACAGGGATTTCAGGGTTAGATAAGAGGTTTCGCTCCTTTAACTCTAATCTACTCTTATTAGCTATTTATATTCCTTGAAGAAGCTTGTCATTTTGAAGATACCTTGCACTGGAGTCGATGTGTCTCCTCGCTACTTCCGAGTTCTCACACGAAGCAGTCAAGAAGCACCAAGACACCATTATTCAGTCACTCAAGACAGAAAGGCAAGGCTGAAAGAAAAGAAAGAAGAACCTTAAGATATTCACCATTTGTCTTACAGGGATGTTTCTGTGAGGCAGCGAGCAGTCGACTTGTTGTACGCAATGTGCGATCGATCGAATGCTGCTGAAATTGTCTCCGAGATGCTCTCATATCTAGAAACCGCTGACTACTCTATTAGGGAAGAGATGGTAAGAGTTTGTTTGAGAAGGGAAGAGAGCGAAACATTCTTCTTAGGTACTGAAAGTTGCAATCCTCGCCGAGAAGTACGCGACTGACTACACTTGGTATGTGGATGTCATCCTCAAGCTGATCCGAATCGCAGGCGACTACGTCAGCGAGGAAGTGTGGTACCGTGTCATACAGGTTAGTTATATTTATAAAAGTAATAGTTATTTTAATCCGTGAAGTGTGATAGCTCATAATTTGTGCTTGTTAGATTGTGATCAATCGCGAGGATGTCCAAGGCTACGCTGCGAAGACTGTCTTCGAAGCACTGCAGGTGTCCATTCCTCATTGCTTTCATATCATTTCCACTCGAACGCTTATCCGTTCTACAGCGTCCAGCGTGCCACGAGAACATGGTGAAGGTGGGCGGCTACATTCTCGGCGAGTTCGGCAACCTCATCGCCGGCGATGCCCGCTCCAGGTGCCATCTCTTCCCCTTTCATCTCTCCATCTCTCTCACTGCTATTCTCTCTTCTCTTTAGCCCTCTGATTCAATTCCAAATGCTGCACTCCAAGTACCATCTCTGCTCAATTTCCACTCGCTGCTTACTGCTCACCACCTACGTAAAGTTCTGCAACCTCTTCCCAGAGATTAAGCCCGCCGTTCACGAGGTTTGTTCTCTGCTTATTCTTAGCCTTTGTTACCATCTTATGGTTCTATCTGTTCAGGTATTCGCAACTGATCACAACGTGAGGAATCCAGACGCAGAGCTGCAGCAGCGGGCCGTTGAGTACCTGAACATGTCTCGGATAGCCACTCCGGACGTGCTGGCCACGGTGCTCGAGGAGATGCCACCGTTCGCAGAGAAGGAGAGCAGTCTGCTGGCCAAGCTGAAGAAGGCAAAGCCACAGCTGGACGAGTCGGAGAGCCAAGAGAAGGAGAAGAAGAGCCGGCCGACCGCTATCATGGCTAATGTTCCTTGGCTTTGGCTGTTACTTTGAGTCGTTCACATTGGTTCCCACCCGCATTGCTTCGCTCCTTCTAACTCTGCTACTTCACTCAGGAATCGATGTTTGCGTCAGATGCGCTGTTTCTGCAGGACTCTTCGAATCCTTCCCTCGTGGAGGTGGACCAGAGCGGGGCGGCGAAGGATCCCCTCGTGGACATCTTCGGGGCGCCATCCAGCAATGGCGCAGCCGCTGCTGCGACTGCTGCCGCCGCCGCCGCTGCAGCCAACTCCAGTGCCGAGCCGGATGTCGCCAATGCCAGCGACTATCTCAAGTCAGCCACCCTTTCGTGAAGAACTTGACAATTCGTCCATGTGCAATGTTTGAGGTTCGTCGTGAAGAACAACGGAGTGCTGTACGAGGATGACATCATCCAGATTGGCTGCAAACTCGAGACTCGCTCCAATCTTGCCCGCCTCGGAATGTTCTATGGCAACAAGACGGCTGCTTCCTTCACTGAATTCCAGCCTCTTCTCATTTGTATTGGCTCGCTCGCTGTTCAACTCCAGACACAGGTGCATTTTTTAGTTCTATTTACTTTATTGTTACTGCCTTAAAACAACAAAGTGATCATTTCGGGAGGAAATCTGAGAGTACACATAATACTTGTTTAATATCCGCTAGGGCTGGGGTAGGAAGGGGCTGCTGCGAATCCGGGGTAGGGGTATCCGTAGGAGGGGAAGAAGGGATGAGAGCAGGAGTGGCAGCCGCAGCCCTTGCGATGGTGCCGGCGAGTGTAGAACGGGTTTGAGATTGGCCCGCCCTTCAATGTACGGATTATTGGAAAGAATACTGTATCCGATGGAATATCACATGTTACTGTAAATTAATTGTTTAGCGGCCCACTGTTTTATTTATTTATTTTTATTTTAGAAGCGAAAACCGATAACTTTGATTTCATTGTTAATGATACGAACCCTGCTGCAAGTCGGCTTGAACTCGTCATAGAGTGTGTTGTGATGAAGTGGGATGTATTGGGTGGGATATGTCGGATATGGATAGAAGTATGAAGGCGGACTGGCCGCAGGAGCCGCTCCATAGCTTCCGTAGCCGGCTGCTACGCAACACGCAGACAATGCGACGATGACCAACTTGAGCATCCTGGAAGACATTCTGTTGTAGAGAAAGGAAAGAAATTAAATGAAACTTTTGTGGAGAAGCTGTCATTTGGCTCCCTTTAAATAGATGGTTGTGAACTTTAACAGAGCAGCAGACACAACGTGTATAAGTCACCCTTCCTCATTGCTGTAGATGCATTCCAATGAGACGTCAATCGAAGAGAGCGTCATAGGACATCTGGGAAGCGTAAGGGACTTGCTCTTTTCGTTGCAGGCGAAACCCCTGGAAACGGTCGTGGCGTCGGGTGCCCAAGTACAGCAGCTCATCAACATTGTCTGTGTGCAAGAGTTCACCAAGATGCTCATCATGCACGTCAAATTCGCTTACACGTATGCATCATTTATTTTCTTCCTTTTTATTCTTTGCTTGAAAGTCGTATCTTTCCCTTAAAAATGTTTTTTTTTTTTTGTAAATGTGATTTGTACTTATTTTTAAGCTTCGCTTTCCAGCAAAATTTAGAATACAGTGTTAAACGTACTATTTATGTTTCAGAGACCGCCAAGGCATCACGCAGACCTTCGATCGTAACTTCTATTTGCCGATCTTCATCAACAAGTTCTTCGAGCCTACCGAGATGGCCTCTGAGCAGTTCTTCTCTCGCTGGAAGGCACTCGGCCAGCCAACCCAGGAGGCGCAGAAGATCTTCCCTGCCAAGTACCCCATGGACGCACCCAGTGTTAAGGCAAAGGTTTGTGCCGAGCGATAACGTGGTAATTGAAGAGATGAGTAGAGGAAGTCGTGGATTGCAGCTGAGTGGACTGGGCAGCAAGCTCCTCGAGGACGTCGACCCTAACCCAGAGAACTTTGTCTGCGCCGGCATCGTTCACACTCAGACACAGCAGATCGGAGCACTCATTCGGCTCGAACCCAACTCACAGGCCAAGGTTTGAGGACTATACACAGTGCTGAAATAGGCCTCACCCATAACAGTGTTGTAATCCCCCGGCCGAAGGCCCGGTATCCTGTCCATCCTGTACTTCTTTCTCCTTGTACCCCTCCCCCCCCCCCCCCCGGGCAACCCATTTGGCCGTTTGTAACCCCCTGCCCATGTCGAGAGGTAGGCAGTATTTCAGCACTGACTATACCCAATCTTCCTTTCTCGGAAAGAGGGGGAAAGTTCTCTTACAGATGTTCCGGCTCACCATTCGCAGCAGCAAGGACACCGTGTCGAAGAGCCTTCTCGACCTCATCTCTAGCCAGTTCTGAGCTCTCTCTCCTTGTGCAGTAATCACTCGCTTTGCCTGATCTTTCACGCTCACACAGCTGAAGCTGCTCTCCATTGCTTCGTGTCACTTAGCTAAAGAAAAACAAATTCCTCCCGTTTATTGAGAAGACCAAGGACGAACAGATTTATAGTTATTGACATTCCACGAATGTTTTATTGTTTAATTCTTGCTCTAAGCGTGCGCATTGATTAAGATTGAGTACAAGGTAGCAAGTACGAATCATAATAATAATGTTCCATGTAGGAAATATATGTTGTGAAATCACTTCGTCGATGTAATCACGTGGATCGTACTTTTAATTCATTAATTCATCCGTCATGTTGTGAACTTCTTCAATTTTGCATAATTATTTGTGATGATTTAGCCCATGTTGCCAAGACAATGAGATGTTGTTAGATTATGTATTTATTTTAGAAAAATAGTTTGAACAGTCCGCTAAAATATTTTTAATTTATTCAAGCTCACGTTTTATCATCACAGTAGCAATATGCAGATATTTATTATCGTGCGAAATAAACTTGTATCATGCGCTACAAAGTTGTTTTTTTTTCCTTTGAAGCTTCCATGTGTACTGTAAAACACCATACAAGTACTTAATTGTTAGATAATCTGAGAGTGTTTTCTTGTTTGGGAAGAGATGGGCAACGGCGTGCTTAGATAAGAAGGCTAGAAGAATGCAGTTGTTCCCACGCTTAATCTCAGAGACATCTTGTCCAAGTATATTTATTCTGTCTGTTGTTGCCAGCATGTGCTTAGTGTTGATCTCTTCCCATCATTTCCGCACTCTTCTAGATTCATTGAGCGAGAAGGGTGGATACGAGTATAGAGAGTGGGAAGGGGTGGGACGTGGTGCTTTCTTGCTGAGTCATCGGCTATGATGGAATGAAGGAAATGGATGTAGTTGTGGAAGGAGTGCCTTTCCGTCTCACGCTCTTCTTTCCATTCGAAGATGCATTCGAACCACGTTTCGTCATCTTCTATTTGTATAAGATGTAGCCGCGTCATTTTCCCTCTTTCCTTTACATTCAATCCACCTTCTTCTTTGCTATTGTGCTGCGCACATTTAGCTGGACTGGCAGTGATAGTGATTGGCAGTTCTATCTCTCTATCCTCTCTCTCCTCTCTCTCTCTCTCTCTCTCTCTCTCTCTCTCTCCTCTCTCATGTTCGTCTCTCTATCCCTGTCCCCTCCCGCTCTCTCTATATCTTTCTATTTTTCTATTCCCGTTTTTCTCTCCGTTTTTCGCTGCAGCCTATCTATTCTTACCTTCTCCATTGCTTTACTACTGCCGCTGGATTGGCGCGCTGACAACGACTCGAGTTCAGCTGATACATACGCGTACTAAACTGTAAGCCGCATTCAGCACCGCGTAGGCACGGGACAGATGGAGTGAGGGGGATCACGACAGAGAGAGAGAGAAAGAGAGAGAGAGAGGTAGAGAGAGAGAGAGAGAGAGAGAGGTAGAGAGAGCAAGGTGAAGAAGGAGGGGGCTGGGAAGCGCGCGATCGGCTGGCGGCTGCTGTTAGGTGGCGAGTGTGGAGAGTGGAGGAGAGCAGAGAGGAACCAGTTGTAGTTCCATCTTCCTTTCTCTTCCTTACCTTTCCTCCTCTACTCTCTCTCTCTCTCTCTCTCTCTCTCTCTCTCTCTTTCCCTCTCTTCTCCTCCAACCCTCAGCTGCCGCAATCCCTGTCCGTGGTCTCTCTGTTTCTAACTTCTATTGGAATAAAGCACATTGATTGAGGCATCATCTCGCCTGGTGACGTTACTGTCTTGAGTTGTATATTTCTACCACTCTCTTTCCCCTTTTATCGTTCTCTCCTTCTCTCTTTATCTCACTTTTCATGTTCTGATCTGCTACATGAGTTTCTCTTTACCTTATTATATTTTCCTTTTTCCGTTCATGTCACTAGCGTTCCTTCCAAACTTCTTAAGAGCAATCTTTCTGTGATTGGTACACACTGAGTGTGTTGAAAGTGAAAGTAGTGAGAATGCTGTGATTAACTGAGAGAGAGAGAGAGAGAGAGAGAGCTGCCAACAAGAATACAAGTGGAAAGGGTGGGAGAGAAGAAGGAGCGTGGCATGTGTGGCACTCTCTTATTCTGGGCTGCCGTCATGTTCTTTCTTGCAAGAGACATGACAGTCAAGCCACTGATCGTTGAGGAGAGAAAGAGATAGTGAGAGTGTATTAATCAGGTAGGGAGAGAGAGCGAGAGAGCGAGGGGGAGGTAGTGATATATAGAGAGAAAGAGAGGGATAGAGAGCGAGAGAGGTAGTGATAGAGGGCGAGAAAGCGAGAGAGAGGGAGAGAGCAACCTTAGCATGTCGGTTCTTGTCATTTTGTCACCCATGAGGCACATCACGACTCTACTCCAATCCTTCTCCCATCGCACACTGAGTAAATATGGTGAGGCAACCCACAATGTTTATTCTCGCATGCTGAATAATTACCTTTTCCAATTACTTTGTCGTATTCTACCAATATTATTTCCCTGGAATGTTTGCATTTATATCTGTTTCACCTATTATACCTGATCATCGAATTTTTGTTTTTTTTTTCTTCGTTACCATTCCCGAATTCTACCACGTATTGTGTAGTCATTATCCCTTTTTGTTTTCTGTTCGTTTTTTTCTTCAGATCTTTCCCTTGGTCTCTTGATTCATACAATACTTCCTTGACTCTACTATATGTCTTTCCCATCCGTACATCTCTCTCTCTCTCTCTCTCTCTCTCTCTCTCTCTCTCTCTCTCTTACTCTCTCTTACTCTCTCTCTCTCTCTCTCTCTCTCTATCTCCCGCGTGTATGAGTGTGCCTCGAGGCCGTCCACACATACATCCCTGTCCCGTACACACTGAGTCATACTAGAACGCGCAGCCCCATAGTATCTTTCCTGTGATAAGTCGTAGCGAGTCCATGTTGAGGTGGCAGTCTCCTTCGCTCCTTTCTCCACATTGGTGCCACTTAACTCGGCCTGTCACTCTCGCCTTCCCTGTTCTTGTCATGTCACTTCCTATCAACTCTCCCGCGACTTGGCCACTCACTCTCTCGATGGCTCTAGACTCTATTTAATCTGCCACACTTGGATAGCTGCTTCCCGCTTTGCCTACATCTAGCTTCCCTCCACTCACTCTCTCCTTATTTCTATGCATGACAGACGCATTTGCGGGTGTTCACTCCTGCTCTCTCTCTCTCTCTCTCTCTCTCTCTCTCTCTCGCTTTCTCTCTGTCTCTTTCTCTTTCACTCTCTCTCTCTCTGTCTGTCTGTCTCTCTCTCTCTCTCTCTCTCTCTCTCTCTCTCTCGCTGCTTGCATCCCTTTCCTCGTTCTGGTGCATCCGCCCCTCGCTTGCCACTGGCATTCCTTCCGTAGTGTATCTCGATGCCTGGGCTGCGTCGTGATGGCCGTGGTGACAGTTGGCCCCCTTCCGTGCGAGTCCACTCTTCGCCTCCTTCCAGAGTGGATGATCGGCTGCGGGTGCGTCGCATGAGTCAGCTGGCGTCCTCTCTGCTGGCCCGTCTGCAGAGCATCGTGCATGGCGGCCTCGCCCCTCCGGTGCCGGCCCGCCCTTTGGCCAGTCCGGCGGCCAGAGAATGGTGCATCATGCCGAGCTGTTCGCCAATCCATTCGCTGACGTCACTCTCTCACCTCAGGTTACTCTCTCTCTCTCTCCCTCTCTCTCTCCCTCTCTCTCTCCCTCTCCCTCTCCCTCTCTCTCTCTCTCTCTCTTTTTGTTTCTCACCTCAGGTTACCCTTTCTCTTTCTCTCACCTCCGGTTACTCTTTGTCTCTCTCTCTCCTCAGGTTACTTTCTCTCTCAGTTTACTCTTTCTCTCACCTCAGGTTACTCTTTCTCATCTTACTATTAGGTTGGTTACTAATTATCGCTGCAGTTCCTACGGGACATCGTACATCTTTACAGGACCGCCGCCAGCTGGAGAAGACGGCTCGTGCCATGCAGGGAGTGATGGCAGCGTGCAGTGCGAGTCGACTGAATCTCAAGAACTCGCCCCCCTTCATCCTCGACATCCTCCCCGACACGCTGACTCAGCTCATCGCCATCTTCCGCCACGATCCCACTGCCATCCGCCATCGCTATCTCGATCTCTTCCTCAAGAATGTCATCGCCAAGTGCAAAGAGGTCGTTGAACAAGTCACATGAAACCCCATGAACCAGATGAAAGAGAATTAATCTTTCCAGGTTGGCCGGCTCTTCAAATCGGCTGCGGTGTACATGGAACAGTCTCCCGAGAGAAGACAGCTTACGAAGCTCTCCCTCGTCTTCTCTCACATGCTAACGGAGCTGAAGGCATTCTTTCATCAAGGAGAATTCGCCGCCGACAAGTTTCGTTTTACGAAAAGAGAGGCTTCCGTCTTCTGGGAAGAAGCTTTCAAAGGAAGGTCAGTCTCTCTCTCTCTCTCTCTCTCTCTTTCTCTCTCTCTCTTTCTCTCTCTCTCTCTCTCTCTCCCTGTCTCCATATTTCTCTCCGTCTCTTCTCTATTCCGTATTTTCTAAAATTCCGATAGTTTCGGGTGACGACCCTTGAATGCAATTTTTACTCTTCACCTGCTTCGGTTTTTTCATCCATAGCGCTATTTCAGTCCCTATCTACTAATGCGTTTTCTCTGTGTAAATGAACTGCAGGGTCCAGTAGTGGTTGCTCGCAATAATCTCTTTCTACGCTTCTTGTGTCTTGCCTTCGTGGGATAAGCGCGGCAATGCATCTTTTGCATTTAATATTAGTAAGTAGCGGTTCCAGAGCAAACATCCCTCGGAAATGCCAAGGGTTCTTCATTCTCATCTTTCTGCTGGCTTTCCGTTTTATGTGAACGAATGATCAGAACGTATTATATTCTTTATACTATGGACGAAAGCTTTTAAAGGTCGAGAAGTGCAATAACGATATGGAGATAAAGTGGGAGGTTGAGAGAGAGAGAGAGAGAGAGAAAAGTTTAGAGAGGAAAGAGGGGTAGATAGAGAGAGAGAGAGAGAGAGAGGTGTAGAAAGAAGGAAGAGTGAGCGCAGGTGGCCGCTCTGAGCTGAATGCTACCACCAACAATGATTACTCATCCTATCCACCGGCTTGGCTTGGCCACATGTGCGAAAGAGAAAGACACGCGGACACTATGAAGTGGCAACCTTGAAGAAACACCCGAAAAAGGTTATGGAGAGAGAAGGAGATAAAAGGAGACAGATTGAGAGGGCAGGAGAAGATAAAGGGAGAGAGAGAGAGAGAGAAAAGGAGAGAGAAGGAGAAAGTTCACAAGAAGTTTGTCGTTGCTGCAAAAAGCGGCTTGCTGTACTTGCCTTGTTCCTCGCTCTTCTCTCCTTCTTCGATTAATCTTGGCTTTCCCATACGGAAAGCCCTGCTTCTCTGCTGACAGTCATCTACTCAGAAACTGACTCAGCACTCTTTTGACTCTCTGGAAACTTTGAGATAACCAAGAACATTCTCCTCACATTTCTGACCGTTTCTGTCAGATTATGATGTAACTTGTGTAAGTACCCTATCTTTGCTTTCCAGATGTTCCTCTTCTTGCAATTCTCTCCATGGTAGCTGGGTGTTCTGTTCAATGGAAGGGAAGGGAGCCTGTGGTGGATACTTCTTTTGCTGGTTTCCATAGCGCCCGTTGCCATTTCCGGGGGCCACGGGTCGTTGAGTCATCGCTCCCTTTTTTCCTTCTCCCTGCCTCTTTCAATTTTTGTTTCTCTCTCGTATCTCGCTCTCTCTCTTTCTCTTTCTCTCTCTCTCTCTCTCTCTCTCTCTCTCTCTCTCTCGCTTACTCTCACTGCCTGGCTATGAGAGCGGCTGTGAGAGAGCACAAGAAAAAGGATGAAGCGGCATCGTTGTTTGAGAAAGAAGGGGTGAGAAAGTAAGAGAGAGAGAGAGAAAGTGAGAATGAAAAACAGATATTAAAGGGGGAGGAAAAGGATGGTAAGAAGGGAGATGTGAGAGATAGAGAGATGGGGCCACAGAGAAAATTGGGCGATGCCAGCGCGTGTCTGCTGATTGGAAATTGCTCGTTGCATTGGCAGAATGAGAAGGCAGAGATGCAAAGTGTTATGCAGGATGTCCATGAGCATACAGAAGCCATGCAGTGGTTGTAATCGGGGAAGAACGTGATCATCTGTATGAACAAATGCTTACGCAGAAATATATATCAATGTATACTTTCACATTCTACTCTATTTCATGATTTATGGACAGTGAGAAATTGGCATATATATTATTTTTTTTGACAAATGAAGCCTTTTATTCAGGACATTCGTGCCCTGGGATGAATTCCTTGACGAGTTGTCAAAAGCCCACGTCGTTAGCGACACCAGCAGCGAAGTCTTGAAAGAGAAGCTGAAGAGTACGATCGATCTGACTTGCAGTGACAACATCAGCAACTTCGAGTTCGACGTCTTCACCAGGTACGCAGTCACAGTTCAAATTGTCATAGAAATGCGAAACATATTTCAATGATTTAGCTTTTTCTCGTTTTGAGACCACTTTGACTACTCCTTTCTTTGTTCATTCCAGGTTATTCTACCCGTGGAAAACCCTAGTGAAGAACTGGGAGCTTCTGACGACTGCTCACCCTGGATACGTTGCATTTCTCACTTACGATGAAGTGAAGAAACAGCTTGAGCAGTTCACGAACAAGCCTGGAAGGTACGCAGACTTGTCAGCTTTGTTGCTTCACGTCAAATGATCTTTGTAGTTATTATCTTTTTAAACTATATATTTAAAGAACCTAATTGTAAGTTATTTAGCTATGTTTTCCGTCTGAGTTGCACTCGACTTGGGCAGTGGGCGATTGGATATGTGGCTCCCGATGGGAAGATCTACCAGACAATTCCACAGAATAAGAGTCTCATCGAAGCACTCAAGGAGGGCAGTCGAGAAGGATTGTGCGTCTATTTTCATGTTGTTCTTCATGTAGTTTGATTTTATTATCTCTTTCCAGTTACCTCTATCCGAACGGGAAGACGGATAAAGTGGATCTCATGAAGGCTTTTGAGTTACCACCAGCTGATAGAGTTAGGGTATGCACTCTCTTTCTCTTTCTCTCTCTCTCTTTCTCTCTCTCTCTCTCTCTCTTTCTCTCTCTCTCTCTCTCTCTCTCTCTCTCTCTCTCCTTCCCGCGTTCTCTCTCTTTCTCTGAGTCCTTTCACAGTAATCACTGCAGGTAACATCAGAGCAGCACGAGATTTACTGTGAGATGGGAACGACGTTTGAGTTATGCAAAATCTGCGATGATCACGAGAAAGACCGTAAGCTTGAGCCGTGCGGGCATCTCCTCTGTCATCGCTGTCTCAAGAGCTGGAGTGTTAGAGGGCACTTTCTGTACTTGTACAGCCTGCTGACTGCTAGACATCGCAATTTAGATTTGTCTTTACTCAATGTCCACGTTGACAGTCTCGTTTCAGGAGTCCGATTCTACGAACACATGCCCATTCTGCCGTTACGAGATCAAAGGGACATCTAACGTTGTAATAGACAAATATAGGAAAGAAGAAGTCAAGCGTCACTCAACAGTCTCCGCCGTTTCATGTGTTAGTCCTTTCTCGTCCTGTATATGAAACTGGGAAAGAAGAATTGAGTATATGATTGTTGTCATAGCATAGATTGAGACTCCCAAAAGCCCCAGGAAGGATGAGTGAAGGTACGGCGAAAACAGATAATTAATGTTAATATTTCAAATATGTAAGCTTTTAAGTCGCTTGCGCTCTAACTATTCTTTTTTTTTAAACAGCGATGACTGAAAATTTGTCTAGGCAGTCGCCTTTTAAGCTATGGTCATTCTTGCAGAGCACGCCCCTGATCACGTTCCCGGAGAGTCCGTCGTCAGAGACTGCACCCCCCTCACTGGCTCCTCCCCTTCCGATGGCTCCTCCACTGCCTCCTCGCAGTAAGGAGGGCAGCAAGCGACTGAGCAAGGAGGCCGTGGCCCTGCCAACGGTGCCCGTCCCCTCGTCTGCCGAGCCGGTGCTACTCGCGCCGAGCATCACAGTCCCTCCTCTGCCGCCGGCACCTGTGGTCCTTGAAGCCGTGACTCCTCTCTCAGCCCGCTCTCCCCTCCCCGAGGTTTGAATGTCCACACCGCTTCCATTGCTACATTCACTGCCTCATCGAATTGCTTCATTGACCACGCTGCCTTTCTCTCTCTTTCTTGCTTCTTTTCCAGAGTGTCTTTTTACAGAATTCACCATTATACGTGAACATCCCGGAAGAGCCAGCGTCGTATGTAAATGCCTCGGTCATCACAATGGCCGAGCGCGATCGGGCTGCTCTCTGAGCTTTTTCTGATTCTTCATTCTGCTTCCTCCTCAAACACTTTCTCTGATTCGATTGAGATGGCTCTCACTCTGCTCACCTGTCACGGGCTCCACTTGCCGCCATTTTTTTGCCTACAATTTTAGATTTCTTAAAAGCACCTTGTTAGGCCAGCTATTTCGTACTTTTGTATCACTTTTCCTTAGATTCTTTTTACGCTAATGTAAATCTTGTGTCTGGCGGCTTGAGACTATAGGGTGTCATAATGCACGCTGCTTCTGCTTCTGCACAAGCGGGAATCGCTCTCTTGTTGCCTTCCGCTTCCGCTGAGAGCTTTATATATCCGGGCTATGCGCAAACTTGTGGTGAGTCGGCTTCTTATTTTGCTTGTCATCTTGTTTTGCTTTTCATTATGTGAATCTACTTTGCGGTATTGCCCTTTGTTACATGGGTTTAGGTAAACAAAGCTCTCAAGTAGTAGTATTGACTATTCTGAGGCTTTCTATGAATCAATATCTTGATATATATATATATATATATATATAGTTGTATATGTATTCCTTTCCTTTCGGACACATTATGATACGTGCGCTATCGCGGGTACGTTGCTAGTGTTCCGCTATCTAACCTGTTCTTTCTGTCAGCCCTTCTCGACATAGCCCGCCATTAGTCACCTTTGATTCCCCTGCCATCCCCTTCTAGTTGTTGCAATCATATCCCCGTTTCATGTCACACGAACTCCATGCATTCTGAGATTGTTGTCCTCATTATCTCTTATGTCTCATATCGCACTTAGAGTGTCCCTGTCAGCTGTCCATGCCATTGATTGCTGCAGCTTCCTTTCTTCTTTGGCAAACTATTCAATTCATACACAGGTGAGCATTCTACTATGCTGCTTCCATACCATGCAGGGCAATGAACATCATTTAAGTAATATTGCTGTTATTTATACACATCGTATAGCACCGTTAGCTATAATTACAAAGACACTGACCAGTACTTGTATTGAGGATATGACTTGATCTACATAGATCCGCAGACATCACATGTTATTAGGACGGAGGGTTTGATAAACCGTACTTCATGTTTGGGAGAAGGAGTGCATTGCATTACTGGAGTGAGTAGACAGCAATGAGTAAGAAAGGTATCAAGAGAAGGGAGGGGGCAGCAGAGGGCGCGGCCTTTTCAGCCGAGTCCGCCGTCTCTTCTCCCTCGCATGAGAGGGGCTCATCGGAACTGAACTTCCTCTTCTCCACATCGAATTCTTTCAAGACCGATGCTAATCGCTCATTCGTATCTGAGAATTCGTATCTTCTTTCCTCTTTCTCGATCGGGAACGAGTTAGCACAAAATTCGGTTAGGTTCGAGTGGTAATAAAAGGAATGGCCAAAGGTGAGAATACCGTAGACAGTGATGCGATAGGTGGAGCAGCTGCCACCGAGCAGCTGGCGGTTGTAGTCGATGGAGAGTTGGAAGGGCAGCAGCGATAGTCGCCTCTCCAGTTCGTTCCCCAACTCCAGCAGCGAGCGGTTGGATCGAACGCTCCAGTAGAACGATGCCTGGCGGAATAAAGCTTTTTTGCTCTCGTTTAAAAAATATATATACATTTAAAAAATAGTAATAGGAAAAGTTTTCCTTCAGTAAGAATACCTCGTTGAACGTTATGAGAGGCGCGCACTGGATGGTGTCATTTCCATCAGTCGACTTGAGCCTGATTGACTTTCCGGCTACTGAAAGTGGATATCCTCGTGTGGCTGGCTGCCAGGCTGCATGCCAAGAGGCGAGAAAAGTGAGAATGCTACTTAACACCCTCTCACCTGTGAAAGCTCCGCTGAGAGGCAGCTGCTGCACGGTAGAATGACGGCGGAATCCGCATTCGAAGAGAGAGGACTTTGCCGAGACACTCCCCACTGCACACTCGTGGCTACTTTGCGAAGAGCACAACGTCATCTGCAGAAGCCATTCTGTCAAGTTGTCAAGAAATGTTTGTATTCAAGGACTGACATTTGCTTTGAACGGATTGTAGACGGTCGAAGTGTCACAAGTGGTTCCTTTATCAGCGTCGACTATTTCCGCAGTGAATTTCTCCTCAACTCAAACATAATTCGAAAATCTACACTGGTATGCAACACCTACTTTAACATCAGTTCCATTTGGCCGATTTATGCTGTAGATAATCTCTGTGGGCAGTTCCGGTGACGACGAATCTTGACTCTGCAATTAGCAAAGTGGTTCTTCGTCTTTCCAAACGGCAACGGTGCTCACCAGAATCACGAATCCCTCGAGTTCTCCGTCAAACTTGGCCGCCATGATTTGCCTTGTTCCCGGCAGTTGGAAGGAGCCGCAGAAGACTTCCTTGTCATGAGAGAACAGCAGCGACGTTCCCAGAATGCTCTCCTTGCCAGAGATGAGATGCTCTGACACGATGGTGCTGGCAAGACGAGCAATATTATGGGCAAAACAATTATGTTTAGTTTCACCATAATTGTACATACATATATAGATGGTTCAAAAATCGTATTATAATTTGTATTTTAAAAAAGAGTGGGTAATTCTTTGCAGACTTCCTCAAATGCACGCAAGGAAAAGTTCGAAATAAATCATTACCTCGTTGTATTTCGCGCATCCTTGACGGCGTTCTCGAGCTGTTTCAGCCAGAGGATCTCACCTGTCTTTGGCCCGATAACCTGCTCTCCGCAAGGCGGCCCTGAAGTGGCTGCCAGATTGATCGGACGAGAGTGGGCAGCCACGCTGTCGAGTGCGACATCCTTCTTTAGAATTACCTGACATGAATCAAATATTCTATGTACATACATACAGATATCGTCTTAAATGAGAAGTCATGATCAGTTTATGTAAAATACGGTGTAGAATGGAAAAAAAACAGAAGCGAATTTCTGAGACCTCACTGTAGTTATTGGCCGGATACTCGAGGATGACGACACTGGCGACCGTCTTGGCGGCCACGGGCGAGTACCTCTTGATGAGCGCGGACGCCTGGAGGGAGCCGTCCGGAAGATGGCTTAGGTTTGCGCAGATTCGGAAGGGCTCCTGGCAGAGGTGAGGGGAATGAGAACTGAGAAAGAGAACCAGAAGAGAATGACTGCCTGACTTGTGTCCATTGCAATTCGATGATGACGGAAGCCATGCGACTCAGCGAGAAGTGCGGCAGAACTCCGATCAACGAAACACCTGTATCATGCAAATATATTCACTACATTTTACAATCAAAAACTTTAATGTATATAAAGAATTGCAAAGTACGACTCGACTTGATTGGTTATTCCCGACCACGACAGCTGAATCGGGAATCGTGAAGCAATCAGCACAGTCATCTATGTAGAGCGGACAACCGGAAGCCGGAGTAAACTTGGGCGAAATCTGTAAATTGGGTAACTTACATATATACATATTTCTCAACATAGCACCGTTTCCAGTTCAAAAGTGCATTTTTTTTGTCATTGTTTTATTGCGCAGGCTGCGACGCACCTGAACAGTGGCTCGTGCTGTCTGGTCATCCATGAGATTGCGCAGATTACCAGTCACGACAATTCGCTCGTCCGTATCAACAAAGACTATTCTACCAGCAACCGGATGAGAGACGTCCGCCATCGCCGAATAGAGCGGGAATTGGGGACGGAGCACCGAGCAGCCGTTGCCGTCCACCAGGGACTGATAACATCATTCATTCGTCATAGACTTAAAAAATTAATTCTTAAACTAAGAAATACATCGTCAAACACCAGAATACCTTAAATTTGCTTGACAAAAATTCAATTTAATGTTGAAACAGAAATAGATGATTTGTTGGGAACCTTAAGGAGGATGGTTTCGGGGCCGAAGATCGAGAGCGAAGGGAAGAAATCGTGGAATCGCTGATGAATGGTCTCAGTGGCGACATCCAGACAGTCATCCCTCACATGCAACTCGTCCCTCGTCAAAGCTTCGCCAAGCGCCTTCACTGCTTCGAAGGCGTGCGGCTGCACGAAAAGAAAGAAAGATAAAAGGAAAGATCTGATACCCGCAGTCAAGAGAGTTCCTTTGGCTAATCAACATACATGCACATACATATGTATTAACATATGTTCATCAAAAAAGATCATTGAAGAAAAGAGTCAGAAACCTGTGAGAGAACGATGTCGCCGGATTTGAGTCGTCGCGCCTGGACACTAAGAATCGGAGCGCATGCAAATGACTTGCAGTTTTTGAACAGTTCGAAATGCTTCAGTGTCACGTTGACGCCTGACGTCTCTACAAAATATTATTTTTATAACACCATTGCAAATCTAAACTTCCTAATTTGTATTGTATTATCTGTTGTCTCTTCGTCAGCCAAGGAAATCTGGTCATCCGCTGCTGTTTCTGCAACCTTCACAAATGGCTTCATTCCCAATGTGGGCGGATCGCAGCGGAAAACCAAATTGGAACTTCCATCACATTTGACACCCCCCCGCCTTAGTCACCGACAATGAAAGTCGAAAAGAATGTTGGGAAGATGCTCTAGAGAAACGGGAATAGAGAGGACAGTGTGCGCGAGCAGAAATTTAACAGACTTGAGAGAGTGGACGTCAAAATGAGGGCAAAGGGAGAGAGAGAGAGAAGAGAGAGTCGAAGAGAAAAAAAGAAGAGGGAAAGAGAGGGAGACAGGGAGACGAAGAAAGGCACGAAGAGGGAGAGAGAAAGGAAGAGAGAGAGAGAGAGAGAGAGAGAGAGAGAGCTAGAGATACAAAGAAGGTTGGGCTGACCGCCAACATTTCATATGTTTGCCAGTGTTAGCGGTTCTTCCGCCCTTCTCTCAACATAACGGTGGGTCTGACTACAATCCCATTACAATGCCGTCTATGTTCTGTTCTGCCTTCTTAGTCATAATCCCCAGACTAGCCAAGCGTGCTAAAATTGACCAAAATGTGCTCTTCTTTAAAAAAAAGTATAATAGGAATGTAAAGTCTAGTCTTTTGGAGAGCCGTGAACTGACGGACGAACCAATGGTAAGCGTGGCTCTGCTGTCCACGCCGAGTTCCATGCCCACCGAGTTCTGGAATGCATTCTGCGAGTCGCACTTCTCCACGAATGCCCAGTCGATGATCTCGTTGCCTAGAGTGCCATCAAAGTTGGAAGGGTACTTGAGGTCGGGCAGCAGGCGAACCTCAAGAAGACTCTTCATCAGCCATTGTGATGGCAGAGCCACTCGCGCCCACTAGGGCTGAGTGTCCCCTTTTCAAGTATCCTTACACACATATTGCAAAGCTCAAAGAAATATGCTCTGCACCGAGTGGTGAAGAGGAGAGGAAATCTTACACTGCTGGCCATGGGAATGATGTGAATGGGTCCTTGTATGGAGTCGGCATGGAAGAAGGCGTAGAGCAGCGGAACCGTATCCACTATCACAGTTGTGCACGCGTAAACCTACATATATACTCGAACAGTGGATATGCAAAATTTATTGAGAAATGAACAGAAATACATACATAGATATGAAAGTTTGAGAAATCCGTCGTCTGATCGTTGTGTTTGTTTGGTTCCATAATAATGGTAGAACGCCATGGAGAACCTCGTCAATGTTGCCTAGCACAATGGTGTGTCCGATGAGACTCTTGCCATCCACAGTGGTCTCCTGGATGGGTCGGTCGCGGAAGACGTGCGGGCTCTTCCTCGCCCGATGGCAGTTGTCGGTGAGGACGGCCGAGTCGTACGGCATCGCGGCCTGGTGCAGCGAGAGCCGCGCATCTGACGGCGCCTCGTCCAGACTGAACGACAGGATGAACGAGTCATCCTTGATATTCTCCACCTAAATGCTATCTTTGTTTAGAAATATTTTAACTTTATCTACCCTGCTAAGAGACATATCCATCCATCATTCGAAAAATCCTGTTAGAATAAGAGAGAGAGAGAGAGAGAGAGAGAGAGAGAGAGAGAAGAGAGAGAGAGAGAGAGAGAGAGAGAGAGAGAGAAGAGAGAGAGAGAGAGAGAGAGAGAGAGAGAGAGAGAGAGAGAGTTAGGATAGGAAACAGTGGAAGCTTTTCTGTTTAAGAAATTGTCATACAACCTGATTAGAGACATTGCAACCGGTGTTCTTTTCTGTCAAAAGAGATCACAATTTAAGGCAGACTCGGTCGAAAATTAACCTGAATTTACAGGATAGTCAGGTCAGCTTAACCTTGACGAAGCCGCGCAACTTCTCGCCATAAAGTGGAATGGTGAAGCTGCTGCCTTGGGCTGAGCTGGCAGTTCCAAGAAGAAGAATCAGGAGTGGCCAGTTGAGACTGCCTCCAGCCATGGCAGAAATGATGATGGGTGATTAGTCGTAGAGATGATGCAGACTGTCACTGCCGGCCACACCCCGTGCTACCCGTTCGCCCTCTCTTTCTCTCTCCTCCTTATTCCCCTCTCTCTCTCCACCTATCTCTCTTTCTCTCTTTTTATCTTTCTTTTCTCTCTATCTCTCTCTCTCTCTCTCTCTCCTTCTAGCACCCTGTTTCGCTTTTGTTGTTCTCCTACTCCTCTAGATCTGTCGCCTCTCCACTCTCTTCTGCTCTTCCACCTGTAGAATGAGGATAAATACGAAAATTATCATGATCGACATATGTATATAAGAACACGGCGGTGGAAACGGAATTGAAGCTATTTTCGTCTGTTCCCCTTGTCATTGTTACTACTTCTTGCTTCCTTTGTCTCACTCTCTCAGCACTTAAATTGAGCAAAGCATACACTCGCGAATGGCCTCTTTTTTGTGGCGAGTGCTTTTGTAAGATTTTAAGTTGTTTTATGACGACATTAACTAAAGAAGGGAAAAAAGCAGTCAGATTAGACTATTAACTGTTCAATGGCTAACTAACAATAGTTAATAATATTATGGAATATATATCAACTGTCCAATGGTTAACAACAAATCGTTAAAAGAAGAACTAGTAAGGAAGCAAAAGATGCAAAGCAAAGCAACTGTTTGACAATTACGATAAGAGGACGAACTACTATAATATTCGTTCGCTAGAGTATATTAACAAGAGTAAAAGAGGCAGACGAGGTAAGAAGCAAAGATGACATGAAAGGAGAGGCAACATCACAGCCACCCGCCCTCTCAGCAGTCGGCTATGGGGGAGAGAAGGGAACAAGCAAGTTAAGGGGAGAGGGGAGCACGGCCATATGTGCACTGCTCGCTGCTCAACAAGTTGAAGAGGAGAACGTGTAAACTCATGACTCTTTCCCATACATCCCTATCTTCTTCTTTCAAAGAGATAATACCGTGAGAAATGGAGACAGGCGGAAGCAGCCGGTGGAGTTGACCAAAAGGAAGGCTGTAGAGGGGAACAGGAGCGAGGCAGAGAGGGAGAGAGATTAAGAGAAGGGAGAAAGTTAGGGGGAAGTACGAGAAAATGGGAAGGAGGCAGAGAGATAGAGCAAGAGCGAGAGAGAGAGAGAGCGAGCTAGAGAGAGAGAGAGCGAGAGAGCGATAAAGAAAGAGAGAGAGAGAGCAAGAGAGGGAGAGAGAGAGAGGAATAGAGAAAGAGAGTAAGAGAGAGAGAGAGAGAGAGAGAGAGAGAGAGAGCGAGCAGATCGTTTATCACGACAGCGTCCTTCATCAATATCATTGCCAGATTTCCCATCGTCTTGTGAATTTCCGGTTCGAGCAGTAACATTTCGTGCTTTATTAATTGCCACACCTATTTCAGTAAGCAAAAACAACTTTTGATGCATGTGAAAGTAATCATTTCAAAGGATGGATCTCCAGGATAGGATACCCTATCAGCCCCAGCCAGAATCGTTCAGAGAACTGTTTCCTGCGTAATTTTTGACAAATCTATCTTTTCCGTTCTACCAGGACATTTGTCGTTCAAAGTTTAGGAGATTCTTCCAGTGTTGAAAAGCCAGTGGGAACACTGTATAAGTCTGGTTTATTCACAGCTAGCTACGTAAAGCTAAGTATAGCATATATTAAGCTAGACAATAACGAAATGAGTTTAATCGGTCAAGAAATATCCACAGAGATTAGTTTTTAGTGCTGAACAACAAGTTTAAGTAATTGAAACAGGTTTACAACCTAGAACTGATTACCTGGGACATTGTACATGTAGGGAAGAGTACACATAAGTACACAGGAAAATAGGTACATAGAACAGATTATATTAAAAGATAAGATTGAAATTTTATAATTTTTTTTTTAATTTTGTCACTTAAGGAAGGTTGTTAAATATATTCTAAATTAGATATAAAATTATCTAACTTATAAGCGTTCGACTATTCCGCTTTTGAAGCGGGGAAGGAGTCTAAACGCCAGCGTTTAGATAGATCTTAACGCTGGCGTTTAGACTTCTCCCCCGTTTCAAAAGAGATTTTTTTACTTTCGCTCAATTACCTATAATATTATATTACCAATTATATCTATATATCATAATATGTGAGCCATATTATGAAATATAGATATAATAGGTAATATACTATATTTTATCAGTTATTGTTTAAAGAAAGTGTGGAGCATAAATTATTATAATCTTTTTTGATTCTATTAAAAGATAAGATTGAAGCTTTTTTTGTAATTTGGGGAAATTTGTTAAATATAATCTAAATTAGATATAAAATTATCTAACGCACAAGCGTTAGACTCCTCCGCTTTTGAAGCGGGGGAGGAGTCTAAACGGCAACGTTAAGATAGATCTATATGCTGGCGTTTAGATTGATCAGATCTAAACGCTGGCGTTTAGACTCCTCCCCCGTTTCAAAAGAGATTTTTTACTTTCGCTCAATTATCTATTATATTATATTACCCATTATATCTATATATCATAACTAGTTAACTAAGTTAAGCTACTTTCTGGAGTACTACTACTTTAGGGAGCTAAAGAACTTAAAAGAGCAAAGAAGAGTTTAGGAGGTTTTTGAGGTCAAGGGCTCAGTTAAGCTTAGTGAGTTAAATAAGAGTTTAGGAGTTTTTAGAGTTCAGGGTCTCAGTTAAGCTTAGGGAGTTAAAGAAGAATTTAGGAGTTTTTAGAGTTAAGGGGCTCAGTTTAGCTTAGGGAGTTAAAGAAGAGTTAAGAAGTTTTTATAGTTTCGGGACAGGGAAGAATAATCAAGGAGTTTTTAGAGTTCAGGGTCTCAGCTAAGCTTAGGGAGTTAAAGAAAAGTTAAGGAGGTTTTAAAGTTTCGGGTCTCAGCTAAGCTTAGGGAGTTGAAGAAGAGTTAAGTTTTTAGAGTTCAGGGTCTCAGCTAAGCTTAGGGAGTTAAAGAAAAGTTAAGGAGGTTTTAAAGTTTCGGGTCTCAGCTAAGCTTAGGGAGTTGAAGAAGAGTTAAGTTTTTAGAGTTCAGGGTCTCAGCTAAGCTTAGGGAGTTAAAGAAGAGCTAATGAGTTTATAGCTGGAGCGTAAGAAGAGAAAAGAAGACATCGAAGGTTTTACGAAGAGTTCAGAGCACGACAAAGAGCTTACGAATATAGAACATCAGAAAGCATGATAAGCATCAAAGGTTATAAGAAAAGTTCAAAGCACGACAAAGAGGATACGAATACAGCACATCAGAAAGCATGCTAAGTTCCACTGAACGCAGAACCAAGAAGGCCAACCCAGCTCAGCGGAATGCAGAGCCACGAAAGCAGACCAAGGATGAGGAGCAACCTCAAGCTTGGGAAATTAAACCGACTTTGGACGAAAACGCTGGATGCCTATGAATTTGCGCAACCTACACTTGCCGAGTTTTCAAAGGGAGTTAATGATGCTGGGTATGCGTAATTGGAATGTTGGCAAAGTGCCAAAAAAAATTTATTTTGAGAGTTTTACTGCTTTAAAGGATACATAAAATTACAAAAAAAAATTTGAGAGTAAGAGTAGAGTGGGAGAGACATGATAGAACTATCTCTCTCTCTTTCTCTCTCTCTATGTCGTCTCTCTCTCTCTTTCTTTCAATGTGATCAGGCTTCTTCAGGACTTGATCGTTTACTTGTAAGTGTATGTGAGAACGCTCAACGTGAATTATATACATCTCTCTGTAGCTCATTGCAAAGCTCTTACTGTGTACAATTCACTGGTATAGAGAGAGAGTCAACTTTCGGTCTCTTTGTATGTGTTTTAATGTGTTTTAATCGAAAAGAAACGCGTAAACGCTCATATGTTGGCATCGTGCCAAAAACTTTAAATGACTCGTGAATGCGTTTAATGGACACGAAAAAAATGCAAATTTTTGCACAGAGCCAGAGAAATGCGAGAGGACTTAAGAGCTAAAAGGAGCTAAGAAGAGTTAAGGAGTTTTTTTAGAGTTTTGGAGCTCAGTTAAGCTTTAGGAGTTTTTAGAGTTTTGGGGCTCAGTTAAGCTTAGGGAGTTAAAGAAGAGTTAAAGAGTATTTAGAGTTCAGGGTCTCAGCTAAGCTTAGGGTGTTAAAGAAGAGTAAAGGAGTTTTTAGAGATCAGGGTCTCAACTAAGCTTAGGGAGTTAAAGAAGAGTTAAGGAGTTTTTAGAGTTCAGGGTCTCAGCTAAGCTTAGGGAGTTAAAGAAGAGTTAAGGAGTTTTTAGAGTTCAGGGTCTCAGCTAAGCTTAGAGAGTTAAAGAAGAGTTAAGGAGTTTTTAAAATTTCGAGACTCAGCTAAGCTTAGGGAGTTAAAGAAGAGCTAAGGGTTTTTAGTTGGAGTGCAAGAAGAGAAAGGAATACATCAAAGGTTTGAAGAAGAGTTCAGAGCACGCCAAAGAGCTTACGAATACAGAACATCAGAAAGCATGCTAAGTATAAGAGTTTAAGAAATTCTGTGCACTAATAAAGACTCCTAATTTTTCAGGTAATTCTAAGCTGCACATCGTCATTTTACAATTAAAAAAAAACTATTAAAAAAGGCCTATCCCAGCTCCACAGTTCACGTAGAGCTAAGAAGGCCATCTCAGCTCCACGGCACGTCGAGCCGAGAAGGCCAACTCAGTTCCACTGAACGCAGAACCAAGAAGGCCAACCCAGCTCAACGGAATGCAGAGCCACGAAAGCAGACCAAGGATGAGGAGCAACCTCAAGCTTGGGAAATTAAACCGACTTTGGACGAAAACGCTGGATGCCTATGAATTTGCGCAACCTACACTTGCCAAGTTTTCAAAGGGAGTTAATGATGCTGGGTATGCGTACTTGGAATGTTGGCTAAGTGCCAAAAAAATTTTATTTTGAGAGTTTTACTGCTTTAAAGGATACATAAAATTACAAAAAAATCAGAGAGTAAGAGTAGAGTGGGAGAGACATGATAGAACTCTCTCTCTCTCTCTCTCTTTCTCTCTCTAAGTCGTCTCTCTCTCTCTTTCTTTCAATGTGAACAGGCTTCTTCAGGACTTGATCGTTTACTTTTAAGTGTCTGTGAGAACGCTCAACGTGAATTATATACCTCTCTCTGTAGCTCATTACAAAGCTCTTACTTTGTACAATTCATTGGTATAGCGAGAGAGTCAACTTTCGGTCTCTTTGTAAGTGTTTTAATGTGTTTTAATCGGGAAAAAATTGCGTAAACGCACACATGATGGCATTGTGCCAAAAACTTTAAATGACTTGTGAATGCGTTCAATGAACACGAAAAAATGCAAATTTTTGCAGAGAGACAGAGGAAGGCGAGAGGAAGACAGAGAAATAGAGAGAGAGTGGAAAAGTAAGTTGTAAGTGTATATATTTAATGTTTTTCATGTGTTTGGCTGCATGTGTGGTTGAGGCAGCGCGAATTGGCAAAGTGCCAATAATTATGAGGTGCAAAGAGGTGCGAAGAAATGAGCGAAATGAGGTGCAATGTGTGTTTTTTCTGCTTGCGCAGATTTTTTGCAATTTATTATGAATATTAACGTTAAGTATTGTGTACTTACAGAGTTGTAAACAGCATAATTGAGACTTTTGAGTTTAAAGAGCCAAAGGTCCTCGCACGAGTTTGATCATACTGTAGACGGCAAGAGTTTTACTGAGAGCTTATTGGTTGGCTGAGGGGAGGAGCTTATGTCTCTTTTTCTTAATTCTCTTTTTCTCGCCGTGCTCTCGCTTTTTTCTGCCTCTCACGCAAACCACGCCTCCCTCTCGCACACGCTAAAAAGATCGCAGACACGTAAGGGCTTATGAGGAGTACAGGGAACTAGTTAACTAAGTTAAGCTACTTTCTGGAGTACTACTACTTTAGGGAGCTAAACAACTTTAAAGAGCTAAGAAAAGTTTAGGAGTTTTTAGAGTTCAGGGGCTCACTTAAGCTTAGGGAGTTAAAGAACAGTTAAGAAGTTTTTAGAGTTTCGGGACTCAGCTAAGCTAAGGAAAGAATAATTAAGGAGTTTTAGAGTTCAGGGTCTCAGCTAAGCTTAGGGAGCTAAAGAAGAGTTAAGGAGTTTTTAAAGTTTCGATTCTCAGCAAAGCTTAGGGAGTAAAAGAAGAGTTAAGGAGTTTTTAGAGTTCAAGGTCTCAGTTAAGCGTAGGGAGTTAAAGAAGAGCTAATCAGTTTTTAGCTGGATTGTAAGAATATAAAAGAAGACATCAAAGGCTTTAAGAAGAGTTCAGAGCACGACAATACATAAAACATCAATTGGCATAATTTTATTATGTACTATTTATTTCAGATGACTCTAAGTGAACCTGGCCGCAAAAACTGCGGTTCCAAGCGTTCGAAAGGAACCGCAAAAACTGCAGTTGCATGCGATCGCAAGAAACCGCAAAATTCGCAGGTCCAAGCGTTCGCAAGGAACTACAAAAAATGAGCGGCCACGCTCACAGGCGAGCCAAACGTGACTGCGCCTCGAAGTTGCAGATTGAACCGAGTACTGGAATGCCAGTAAGCCAGTGCAACCTATACTTTACGGGTTTTCGACCAAAATTTTTTTCTCCGCGCAACTCTATTTCGCTGTAACAGGCAATTTCAGGACTTGGACTTATACTTGTAAGTGTATGTCAAAATGCTTAACGTGAATTATACACAGCTCTCTGTAGCTCATTACAAAGCTCTTACTTTGTAGATTTCACTGGTATAGAGAGAGAATCAACTTTTGGTCTCTTTGTATGTGTTTTAATCGGAAAAAAACGCATAAACGCACATATGTTGGCATCGTGCCAAAAACTTTAAATGACTTGTGAATGCGTTCAATGGACACGAGAAAAATGCAAATTTTTGCAGAGAGGCAGAGGAATGCAAGAGGAAGAGAGATAAATAGAGAGAGAGTGGAAAAGTAAGTTGTAAGTGTATATATTTAATGTTTTTCATGTGTTTGGCTGCATTTTGAAAGTACAAAGGAGGTGAGTGAGATCCAGAATGCAAATATATTAAAAACTTTCATTTTTATTTTGGTTGTATTCGTCGAGTGCAGTGATTGTCGTTCTTATTAAAGACGTGCGAGCTCATGGGCGAGGTGAAAGTGAATGTCATGAGAGAGAGAGAGAGAGGGCGAGAGAAAGAGAAACAAAGACAGCAAACAAAGAACAGAAAGAGCTAAATTGATACGTCTGTATATGTGAATGTTATTTTATTTAATTTCCTTTAATCCGGCTGGCTCTAATGAGCTTGGCCGCAAAAATGAGTAGTTCCAAGCGTTCGCGAGGAACCACGAAAAAAATTAGCGGCCAGGCTCAGAAGCCAGCCAAATCTGAGGCTGCGCCTCGAAATTGGTTGATTAAACCGAGCTCCGGGATGCCCGTGTGTCGACGCACACTATACTTGACGGCTTTTCGACCAAAAATTCCATATGGCTGCATGTCTTTATTTCGTTTGGCAGCTTGCCAAGTGGCGAGAGAGACACTTTAACGTTGTTCTGCAACTACGTTAGATACATGAAAAGAACCGCCTTTCTCTGCTGCATCCGACACCATAGGCCAACCAACCGTGAGGCGGTGCCTGGAATTCGCCGATTAAACCGATTTCTGGGATGCCCATGAACCGGCGCACACTATACTTGACGGCTTTTCGACCAAAATTTTTTTCTCAACTTGGCCAATTTTTTTTGTTCTCAGACCTCGGATGAGGAAACTTCTTTTAAAAGTCTAATCGTTCAGACTTACTTTTATACAACATTACATAGCTTAAAAAAACCGCCTTTCTCTGTAGAAAAATGTAGGATAGAGAGAGACACAGCTTCCGAGCTCTCTCTAAATGTTTTACGCTAAATTAAAGACTTGTGATTACATATGGCTGGCTCAACTGCACACAAAGATTAGAAGAGAATATCAGCTCGGAGTGATAGTTTTAATATGCTTCCTTTATTTCAGATTGCTCTAAATGAGCCTGGCCGCAAAAACTGCAGTTCCAAACGGTCGCAAGGAACCACAGAACCTGCAGCTCCAAGCGTTCGCAAGGAACCGCAAAAGCTGCAGTTCCAAGCGTTCGCAAGAAACCGCCAAAGCAGCGGTTCCATGCGTTCGCAAGTAACGGCAAAAAATGAGCAGCTAGGCTCACAGGCGAACCAACCGTGTGGCGGTGCCTTGAATTCGCCGATTAAACCGATTTCTGGGATGCCCATGAACTGGCTCACACTATACTTGACGGCTTTTCGACCAAAAATTTCATATGGCTCCATGTCTTGAATGGCGCTTGGCAACTTGCCAAGCTGCGAGAGAGACACTTTATCGTTGTACTTTAATTACTTAAGATGCATCAGAAGAACCGCTTTTCTCTGCTGCATCCGACGCCATAGAGAGAGGCGGCTCTTTTAAGCTCTCTCTATTTTTAATTCTATTTTAAAGAGTTTTTGTGCACATATGGCTGCATGTCTTGATGTGTGTTTGGCAGCTTGCCAAGTGGCGAGAGAGACACTTTAACGTTGTTCTGCAACTACGTTAGATACATGAAAAGAACCGCCTTTCTCTGCTGCATCCGACACCATAGAGAGAGGGGGCTCTTTATGGCTCTCTCTATTTTTAATTCTATTTTAAAGAGTTTTTGTGCACATATGGCTGCATGTCTCGACTCTACTGCACGTCAAGCCAAGAAGGCCATGTCAGCTCGACGACACGTCAAGCCAAGAAGCCCATCTCAGCTCGACAACACGTCAAGCCAAGAAGGCCATCTCAGCTCGACGTCACATCAAGCCAAGAAGGCCATGTCAGCTCGACGACACGTCAAGCCAAGAAGCCCATCTCAGCTCGACAACACGTCAAGCCAAGAAGGCCATCTCAGCTCGACGTCACATCAAGCCAAGAAGGCCATCTCAGCTCGACGACACGTCAAGCCAAGAAGGCTATCCCAGCTCGACGTCACGCCAAGCCAAGAAGGCCAGCTCAGCTCAACGTCACGTCAAGCCAAGAAGGCCATTCCATGTTTTCGCAAGGAACAGCAAAAAATGAGGGACCAGGCTCACAGGCTAACCAACCGTGTGTGCCTTTTAATTCGCCGATTAAACCGATTTCTGGGATGCCCATGAACCGGCGCACACTATACTTGACGGCTTTTCGACCAAAATTTTTTTCTCAACTTGGCCAATTTTTTTGTTCTCAGACCTCGGATGAGGAAACTTCTTTTAAAAGTCTAATCGTTCAGACTTACTTTTATACAACATTACATAGCTTAAAAAAACCGCCTTTCTCTGTAGAAAAATGTAGGATAGAGAGAGACACAGCTTCCGAGCTCTCTCTAAATGTTTTACGCTAAATTAAAGACTTGTGATGGCTGGCTCAACTGCACACAAAGATTAGAAGAGAATATCAGCTCGGAAAGGGCTTATGAGGAGTACAGGGAACTAGTTAACTAAGTTACGCTATTTCCGGGACTACCGCTATTTTAGGGAGCTTAAGAGCTTAAAAGAGCTAAGAAGAGTTTAGGAGTTTTTAGAGTTTTGGGGCTCAGTTAAGCTTAGGGAGTTAAACAAGAGTTAAGGAGTTTTTAGAGCTCAGGGTCTCAGCTAAGCTTAGGGAGTTAAAGAAGACTTAAGGAGTTTTTAGAGTTCAGGGTCTCAGCTAAGCTTAGGGAGTTAAGGAGTTTTTTTAAAGTATCGGGACTCAGCTAAGCTTAGGGAGTAAAGAGCTAATGAGTTTTTAGCTGGAGTGCAAGAACAGAAAGAAAGACATCAAAGGTTTGAAGAAGAGTTCAGAGCACGCCAAAGAGCTTACGAATACAGCACATCAGAAAGCATGCGAAGTTTAAGAGATTAAGTAATTCTATGCACTAATAAAGACTCCTAATTTTTCAGGTAATTCTAAGCTGCACATCGTTGTCATTTTACAATTAATAAAAAAAAATATTAAAAAAGGCCTATCCCGGCTCCACTGCACGTAGAGCTAAGAAGGCCATCTCAGCTCGACGACACACCGAGCCAAGACGGCCAACTCAACTCAACTGATACATAGCGAATAATAGAAAGATAAAGAAAACGAATGAGAAACAGATAGGAAGAGATAGAGAGTACACATTGTGACAGGAAAGCCAAAATTGCTTTATTCGATTTTACAGTACCGGTCAAAATTCTATTAACTTTTTTGTGCATAATTTCTTTCAAAGTTAGTGAAAGTTGATGAAATTTTCAGGGTTGCTTCTTTATTAGTTCCAGAATATTTTCATGATCGACTACAAGGCGAGAAAAAAATCAATAAGTCAATATCACCCGGGTGCACATTTAGGCATAATAAACAAAATGGGTTGTTTCTTTGATAATCGAGTAGTTTTTATTGGATACATGATTTTTCTGTATTCTAGAGCATCTCTGCGATAAAATTTTGATCTAATCGCTATTTAGTCACATGTTTTTACATGTTGACTTTTTATTACACGTGGCTGCATCTCTTGATGGCGCTTGGCAGCTAGCCAAGTTGCGAGAGAGACTCTTTAACGTTGTTCTTTAAGTACGTTAGATACATGAGAAGAACCGCCTTTCTCTGCTGCATAAGACACCATGGAGAAAGACGGCTCTATTAAAATCTCCTTATTTTTGCGGTAATTTTGAGCTATAAAAATGCCTTTCCCGGCTCAACTGAACGTAGAGCCAAGAACGCCCTCTCAGCTCCACGGCACGCCAATACAAAAGTAAATGTCTCCAGTTCAACGATAAAAAAGGAAAGCACAATAAAGAGTAAATATGACGCGGAACAAAGCGGGATCACGTCAAGACAAGAAGGCCATCTCAGCTCGGCGTCACGTCAAGCCAAGAAGGCCATCTCAACTCGACGTCACGTCAAGCCAAGAAGGCCATGTCAGCTCGACGACACGTCAAGCCAAGAAGCCCATCTCAGCTCGACGACACGTCAAGCCAAGAAGGCCCTCTCAGCTCCACGGCACGCCAATCCAAGAAGGCCATTCCATGTGTTCGCAAGGAACATCAAAAAATGAGCGGCCAGGCTCACAGGCTAACCAACCGTGAGGCGGTGCCTGGAATTCGCCGATTAAACCGATTTCTGGGATGCCCATGAACCGGCGCACACTATACTTGACGGCTTTTCGACCAAAATTTTTTTCTCAGCGAGGCCAATTTTTTTTGTTCTCAGACCTCGGATGAGGAAACTTCTTTTAAATGTCTAATCGTTCAGACTTACTTTTATACAACATTACATAGCTAAAAAAACCGCCTTTCTCTGTAGAAAAATGTAGGATAGAGAGAGACACAGCTTCCGAGCTCTCTCTCTAAATGTTTTACGCTAAATTAAAAACTTGTGATTACATATGGCTGGCTCAACTGCACACAAAGATTAGAAGAGAATATCAGCTCGGAGTGATAGTTTTAATATGCTTCCTTTATTTCAGATTGCTCTAAATGAGCCTGGCCGCAAAAACTGCAGTTCCAAGCGTTCGCAAGAAACCGCCAAAGCAGCGGTTCCATGCGTTCACAAGTAACGGCAAAAAATGAGCGACCAGGCCCACAGGCGAACCAACCGTGTGGCGGTGCCTTGAATTCGCCGAACGGAATGCAGAGCCAGGAAGGCAGACCCAAGAGTGAGGAGCTACCTCAAACTTGGGTAACTAAACCGGCGTTTGTAAGAAAGCGCTGGATGCCTATGAATTTGCGCAAACTACACTTGCCGAGTTTTCGAAGGATTTCATGAGAGTGGAAAAGTAAGTTGTAAGTGTATGTATTTAATGTATTTCATTTGTTTGGCTGTATGTTTGCAAGAGGTGCGAAGTGGTCGACGGAGGTGCGAAGTGAGAGTCGACGTCTGTTTTTCTCTGCCAACGCTATCTCGCCTTTTCGCGCCTGTGACTTTTTTTCTCTAACCTCTCAAAAACGCACCTATAACGGGCTGTTTTCGTCGAGGGGCGGAGCTAAGCGACTGTTTCGTTGTCTAACCTCCGTGTTTTGCGAGCAGCCTCGGCGATCTCGCGTGTCGCAGCCTCGGCGAACTTTTTTTTTCTTTTCTCTGCTCGTCTAATCTCTCACATCTGTACGTTTCTCGTCGCTTTCTCTCACTCTCATGCCTGCTCTCCTCTATTTCTCCCATGCAATTTGCTTGGAGTTACACTTCAGCTTGGGAACTATCTAGAGGAACTAGTTAACTAAGTTACGCTATTTCTGGGACTACCGCTATTTTAGGGAGCTTAAGAGCTTAAAGAAGAGTTTAGGAGTTTTTAGAGTTTTGGGGCTCAGTTAAGCTTTAGGAATTTTTAGAGTTTTGGGGCTCAGTTAAGCTTAGGCAGTTAAAGAAGAGTTAAGGAGTTTTTAGAGTTCAGGGTCTCAGCTAAGCTTAGGGAGTTAAAGAAGAGTTAAGGAGTTTTTTAAAGTTTCGGGACTCAGCTAAGCTTAGGGAGTAAAAAGCTAATGAGCTTTTAGCTGGAGTGCAAGAACAGAAAGAAAGAAATCAAAGGTTTGAAGAAGAGTTCAGAGCACGCCAAAGAGCTTACGAATACAGCACATCAGAAAGCATGCGAAGTTTAAGAGTTTAAGTAAATCTATGCACTAATAAAGACTCCTAATTTTTCAGGTAATTCTAAGCTGCACATCGTCATTTTACAATTAATAAAAAAACATTAAAAAAGCCCTATACCGGCTCCACTGCACGTAGAGCCAAGAAGGCCATCTCAACTCGACGTCACGTCAAGCCAAGAAGGCCATCTCAGCTCGACGTTACGTCAAGCCAAGAAGGCCATCTCAGCTCGACGTCACGTCAAGATAAGAAGGCCATCTCAGCTCGACGTCACGTCAAGCTAAGAAGGCCATTCCATGTGTTCGCAAGGAACATTAAAAAATGAGCGGCCAGGCTCACAGGCTAACAAATCGTGAGGCGGTGTCTGGAATTCGCCGATTAAACCGATTTCTGGGATGCCCATGAACCGGCGCACACTATACTTGACGGCTTTTCGAACAAAATTTTTTTCTCAGCGGGGCCAATTTTTTTTGTTCTCAGACCTCGGATGAGGAAACTTCTTTTAAATGTCTAATCATTCAGACTTACTTTTATACAACATTACATAGCTAAAAAAACCGCCTTTCTCTGTAGAAAAATGTAGGATAGAGAGAGACACAGCTTCCGAGCTCTCTCTAAATGTTTTACGCTAAATTAAAGACTTGTGATTACATATGGTTGGCTCAACTGCACTAAAAGATTAGAAGAGAATATCAGCTCGGAGTGATAGTTTTAATATGCTTCCTTTATTTCAGATTGCTCTAAATGAGCCTGGCCGCAAAAGCTGCAGTTCCAAGCGTTCGCAAGAAACCGCCAAAGCAGCGGTTCCATGCGTTCACAAGTAACGGCAAAAAATGAGCGGCCAGGCCCACAGGCGAACCAACCGTGTGGCGGTGCCTTGAATTCGCCGAACGGAATGCAGAGCCAGGAAGACCCAAGAGTGAGGAGCTACCTCAAACTTGGGTAACTAAACCGGCGTTTGAAAGAAAGCGCTGGATGCCTATGAATTTGCGCAACCTACACTTGCCGAGTTTTCGAAGGGAGTTCATGATGCTGAGTGTGCGTACTTGGAATGCTGGCAAAGTGCCAAAAAATTATTATTTTAAGAGTTTTACTGCTTTAAAGGTTACATAAAATTACAAAAAAAATCAGAGAGTAAGAGTAGAGTGTGAGAGACATGATAGAACTGTCTCTCTCTCACTTTCTCTCTCTCTATGTCGTCTCTCTCTCTCTTTCTTTCTAAGTGAACAGGCTACTTCAGGACTTGATCGTGTACTTGTAAGTGTCTGTGAGAACGCTCAACGTGAATTATATACATCTCTCTGTAGCTCATTACAAAGCTCTTCCTTTGTACAATTCACTGGTATAGAGAGAGAGTCAACTTTCCGTTTCTTTGTAAGTGTTTTAATGTGTTTTAATGGAAAGACACACATATGTTGACATCGTGCTAAAAACTTTAAATGGCTTGTGAATGCGTTCAATGGCCACGAAAAAATGCAGATTTTTGCAGAGAGACAGAGGAATACGAGAGGAAGACAGAGAAATAGAGAGAGAGTGGAAAAGTAAGTTGTAAGTGTATGTATTTAATGTATTTCATTTGTTTGGCTGTATGTTTGCAAGAGGTGCGAAGTGGTCGACGGAGGTGCGAAGTGAGAGTCGACGTCTGTTTTTCTCTGCCAACGCTATCTCGCCTTTTCGCGCCTGTGACTTTTTTTCTCTAACCTCTCAAAAACGCACCTATAACGGGCTGTTTTCGTCGAGGTGCGGAGCTAAGCGACTGTTTCGTTGTCTAACCTCCGTGTTTTGCGAGCAGCCTCGGCGATCTCGCGTGTCGCAGCCTCGGCGAACTTTTTTTTTCTTTTCTCTGCTTGTCTAATCTCTCACATCTGTACGTTTCTCGTCGCTTTCTCTCACTCTTATGCCTGCTCTCCTCTATTTCTCCCATGCAATTTGCTTGGAGTTACACTTCAGCTTGGGAACTATCTAGAGGAACTAGTTAACTAAGTTAAGCTACTTTCTGGAGTACTACTACTTTAGGGAGCTAAACAACTTTAAAGAGCTAAGAAAAGTTTAGGAGTTTTTAGAGTTCAGGGGCTCACTTAAGCTTAGGGAGTTAAAGAAGAGTTAAGAAGTTTTTAGAGTTTCGGGACTCAGCTAAGCTAAGGAAAGAATAATTAAGGAGTTTTAGAGTTCAGGGTCTCAGCTAAGCTTAGGGAGCTAAAGAAGAGTTAAGGAGTTTTTAAAGTTTCGGGTCTCAGCAAAGCTTACGGAGTAAGAAGAGAGAGAGAGAGAGAGTAAGAAGAGAAAAGAAGACATCAAAGGCTTTAAGAAGAGTTCAGAGCACGACAATACACAAAACATCAATTGGCATAATTTTATTATGTACTATTTATTTCAGATGACTCTAAGTGAACCTGGCCGCAAAAACTGCGGTTCCAAGCGTTCGAAAGGAACCGCAAAAACTGCAGTTCCATGCGATCGCAATAAACCGCAAAATTCGCAGTTCCATGCGATCGGAAGAAACCGCAAAATTCGCAGGTTCAAGCGTTCGCAAGGAACTACAAAAAATGAGCGGCCACGCTCACAGGCGAGCCAAACGTGAGACTGCGCCTCGAAGTTACAGATTGAACCGAGTTCTGGAATGCCAGTAAACCAGTGCAACCTATACTTTACGGGTTTTCGACCAAAATTTTTTTCTCTATTTCGCTGTAACAGGCAATACTTGTAAGTGTATGTCAAAATGCTTAACGTGAATTATACACAGCTCTCTGTAGCTCATTACAAAGCTCTTACTTTGTAGATTTCACTGGTATAGAGAGAGAATCAACTTTTGGTCTCTTTGTATGTGTTTTAATCGGAAAAAACGCATAAACGCACATATGTTGGCATCGTGCCAAAAACTTTAAATGACTTGTGAATGCGTTCAATGGACACGAGAAAAATGCAAATTTTTGCAGAGGCAGAGGAATGCAAGAGGAAGAGAGATAAATAGAGAGAGAGTGGAAAAGTAAGTTGTAAGTGTATATATTTAATGTTTTTCATGTGTTTGGCTGCTTGTGTGGTTGAGACAGCGCGAATTGGCAAAGTGCCAATAATTATGAGGTGCGAAGAAATGAGCGAAATGAGGTGCAATGTGTGTTTTTTCTGCTTACGTAGATTTTTTGCGATTTATTATGAATATTAACGTTAAGTATTGTGTACTTACAGAGTTGTAAGCAGCATAATTGAGACTTTTGAGTTTAAAAAGCCTAAGGTCCTCGCACGAATTTGATCGTACTGTAGACGGCAAGAGTTTTACTGAGAGCTTATTGGTCGGCTGAGGGGAGGAGCTTAAAGTGCTCTTCTTATCATGTGTTCTAAGCGCTACTATAGAAATCTTCAAATTTTTCTGGTCATTTAGAGCAATCAACTATGTTTCTGCGATAAAAATAAAGCAAGATACAAAGAAATTGCCTTTCCCGAAACCACTACACGTTGAGCTAAGAAGGCCATCTCAGCTCGACGTCACGTCAAGACAAGAAGGCCATCTCAGCTCGGCGTCACGTCAAGCCAAGAAGGCCATCTCAACTCGACGTCACGTCAAGCCAAGAAGGCCATCTCAGCTCGACGTCACGTCAAGCCAAGAAGGCCATCTCAGATCGACGTCACGTCAAGCTAAGAAGGCCATTCCATGTGTTCGCAAGGAACATCAAAAAATGAGCGGCCAGGCTCACAGGCTAACCAACCGTAAGGCGGGGCCTGGAATTCGCCGATTAAACCGATTTCTGGGATGCCCATGAACCGGCGCACACTATACTTGACGGTTTTTCGACCAAAATTTTTTTCTCAGCGGGGCCAATTTTTATTGTTCTCAGACCTCGGATGAGGAAACTTCTTTTAAATGTCAAATCGTTCAGACTTACTTTTATACAACATTACATAGCTAAAAAAAACCGCCTTTCTCTGTAGAAAAATGTAGGATAGAGAGAGACACAGCTTCCGAGCTCTCTCTAAATGTTTTACGCTAAATTAAAGACTTGTGATTACATATGGTTGGCTCAACTGCACACAAAGATTAGAAGAGAATATCAGCTCGGAGTGATAGTTTTAATATGCTTCCTTTATTTCAGATTGCTCTAAATGAGCCTGGCCGCAAAAGCTGCAGTTCCAAGCGTTCGCAAGAAACCGCCAAAGCAGCGGTTCCATGCGTTCGCAAGTAACGGCAAAAAATTAGCGGCCACGCCCACAGGCGAACCAACCGTGTGGCGGTGCCTTGAATTCGCCGAACGGAATGCAGAGCCAGGAAGGCAGACCCAAGAGTGAGGAGCTACCTCAAACTTGGGTAACTAAACCGGCGTTTGAAAGAAAGCGCTGGATGCCTATGAATTTGCGCAACCTACACTTGCCGAGTTTTCGAAGGGAGTTCATGATGCTGAGTGTGCGTACTTGGAATGCTGGCAAAGTGCCAAAAAATTATTATTTTAAGAGTTTTACTGCTTTAAAGGTTACATAAAATTACAAAAAAAATCAGAGAGTAAGAGTAGAGTGTGAGAGACATGATAGAACTGTCTCTCTCTCTTTCTCTCTCTCTATGTCGTCTCTCTCTCTCTTTCTTTCTAAGTGAACAGGCTACTTCAGGACTTGATCGTGTACTTGTAAGTGTCTGTGAGAACGCTCAACGTGAATTATATACATCTCTCTGTAGCTCATTACAAAGCTCTTCCTTTGTACAATTCACTGGTATAGAGAGAGAGTCAACTTTCGGTTTCTTTGTAAGTGTTTTAATGTGTTTTAATGGAAAGACACACATATGTTGACATCGTGCTAAAAACTTTAAATGGCTTGTGAATGCGTTCAATGGCCACGAAAAAATGCAGATTTTTGCAGAGAGACAGAGGAATACGAGAGGAAGACAGAGAAATAGAGAGAGAGTGGAAAAGTAAGTTGTAAGTGTATGTATTTAATGTATTTCATTTGTTTGGCTGTATGTTTGCAAGAGGTGCGAAGTGGTCGACGGAGGTGCGAAGTGAGAGTCGACGTCTGTTTTTCTCTGCCAACGCTATCTCGCCTTTTCGCGCCTGTGACTTTTTTTCTCTAACCTCTCAAAAACGCACCTATAACGGGCTGTTTTCGTCGAGGGGCGGAGCTAAGCGACTGTTTCGTTGTCTAACCTCCGTGTTTTGCGAGCAGCCTCGGCGATCTCGCGTGTCGCAGGCTCGGCGAACTTTTTTTTCTTTTCTCTGCTCGTCAAATCTCTCGACTCATACCGCACTCTCGTCGTTTCTGCAGCTCTCATGCCCGCTCTCCAATCTCTCTCCATGGCTTTTTTTTCGGAGATACACTTCTGCTTGTGAACTATCTAGAGGAACTAGTTAACTAAGTTAAGCTACTTTCTGGAGTACTACTACTTTAGGGAGCTAAACAACTTTAAAGAGCTAAGAAAAGTTTAGGAGTTTTTAGAGTTCAGGGGCTCACTTAAGCTTAGGGAGTTAAAGAAGAGTTAAGAAGTTTTTAGAGTTTCGGGACTCAGCTAAGCTAAGGAAAGAATAATTAAGGAGTTTTAGAGTTCAAGGTCTCAGCTAAGCTTAGGGAGCTAAAGAAGAGTTAAGGAGTTTTTAAAGTTTCGGGTCTCAGCAAAGCTTACGGAGTAAGAAGAGAGAGAGAGAGAGAGTAAGAAGAGAAAAGAAGACATCAAAGGCTTTAAGAAGAGTTCAGAGCACGACAATACACAAAACATCAATTGGCATAATTTTATTATGTACTATTTATTTCAGATGACTCTAAGTGAACCTGGCCGCAAAAACTGCGGTTCCAAGCGTTCGAAAGGAACCGCAAAAACTGCAGTTCCATGCGATCGCAATAAACCGCAAAATTCGCAGTTCCATGCGATCGGAAGAAACCGCAAAATTCGCAGGTTCAAGCGTTCGCAAGGAACTACAAAAAATGAGCGGCCACGCTCACAGGCGAGCCAAACGTGAGACTGCGCCTCGAAGTTGCAGATTGAACCGAGTTCTGGAATGCCAGTAAACCAGTGCAACCTATACTTTACGGGTTTTCGACCAAAATTTTTTTCTCTATTTCGCTGTAACAGGCAATTTCAGGACTTGGACTTATACTTGTAAGTGTATGTCAAAATGCTTAACGTGAATTATACACAGCTCTCTGTAGCTCATTACAAAGCTCTTACTTTGTAGATTTCACTGGAATAGAGAGAGAATCAACTTTTGGTCTCTTTGTATGTGTTTTAATCGGAAAAAACGCATAAACGCACATATGTTGGCATCGTGCCAAAAACTTTAAATGACTTGTGAATGCGTTCAATGGACACGAGAAAAATGCAAATTTTTGCAGAGAGGCAGAGGAATGCAAGAGGAAGAGAGATAAATAGAGAGAGAGTGGAAAAGTAAGTTGTAAGTGTATATATTTAATGTTTTTCATGTGTTTGGCTGCATGTGTGGTTGAGACAGCGCGAATTGGCAAAGTGCCAATGATTATGAGGTGCGAAGAAATGAGCGAAATGAGGTGCAATGTGTGTTTTTTCTGCTTGCGTAGATTTTTTGCGATTTATTATGAATATTAACGTTAAGTATTGTGTACTTACAGAGTTGTAAGCAGCATAATTGAGACTTTTGAGTTTAAAAAGCCTAAGGTCCTCGCACGAATTTGATCGTACTGTAGACGGCAAGAGTTTTACTGAGAGCTTATTGGTCGGCTGAGGGGAGGAGCTTAAAGTGCTCTTCTTATCATGTGTTCTAAGCGCTACTATAGAAATCTTCAAATTTTTCTGGTCATTTAGAGCAATCAACTATGTTTCTGCGATAAAAATGAAGCAAGATACAAAGAAATTGCCTTTCCCGAAACCACTACACGTTGAGCTAAGAAGGCCATCTCAGCTCGGCGTCACGTCAAGCCAAGAAGGCCATCTCAACTCGACGTCACGTCAAGCCAAGAAGGCCATCTCAGCTCGACGTCACGTCAAGCCAAGATGGCCATCTCAGATCGACGTCACGTCAAGCTAAGAAGGCCATTCCATGTGTTCGCAAGGAACATCAAAAAATGAGCGGCCAGGCTCACAGGCTAACCAACCGTGAGGCGGGGCCTGGAATTCGCCGATTAAACCGATTTCTGGGATGCCCATGAACCGGCGCACACTATACTTGACGGTTTTTCGACCAAAATTTTTTTCTCAGCGGGACCAATTTTTATTGTTCTCAGACCTCGGATGAGGAAACTTCTTTTAAATGTCAAATCGTTCAGACTTACTTTTATACAACATTACATAGCTAAAAAAACCGCCTTTCTCTGTAGAAAAATGTAGGATAGAGAGAGACACAGCTTCCGAGCTCTCTCTAAATGTTTTACGCTAAATTAAAGACTTGTGATTACATATGGTTGGCTCAACTGCACACAAAGATTAGAAGAGAATATCAGCTCGGAGTGATAGTTTTAATATGCTTCCTTTATTTCAGATTGCTCTAAATGAGCCTGGCCGCAAAAGCTGCAGTTCCAAGCGTTCGCAAGAAACCGCCAAAGCAGCGGTTCCATGCGTTCACAAGTAACGGCAAAAAATGAGCGGCCAGGCCCACAGGCGAACCAACCGTGTGGCGGTGCCTTGAATTCGCCGAACGGAATGCAGAGCCAGGAAGACCCAAGAGTGAGGAGCTACCTCAAACTTGGGTAACTAAACCGGCGTTTGAAAGAAAGCGCTGGATGCCTATGAATTTGCGCAACCTACACTTGCCGAGTTTTCGAAGGGAGTTCATGATGCTGAGTGTGCGTACTTGGAATGCTGGCAAAGTGCCAAAAAATTATTATTTTAAGAGTTTTACTGCTTTAAAGGTTACATAAAATTACAAAAAAAATCAGAGAGTAAGAGTAGAGTGTGAGAGACATGATAGAACTGTCTCTCTCTCTCTCTTTCTCTCTCTCTATGTCGTCTCTCTCTCTCTTTCTTTCTAAGTGAACAGGCTACTTCAGGACTTGATCGTGTACTTGTAAGTGTCTGTGAGAACGCTCAACGTGAATTATATACATCTCTCTGTAGCTCATTACAAAGCTCTTCCATTGTACAATTCACTGGTATAGAGAGAGAGTCAACTTTCGGTTTCTTTGTAAGTGTTTTAATGTGTTTTAATGGAAAGACACACATATGTTGACATCGTGCTAAAAACTTTAAATGGCTTGTGAATGCGTTCAATGGCCACGAAAAAATGCAGATTTTTGCAGAGAGACAGAGGAATACGAGAGGAAGACAGAGAAATAGAGAGAGAGTGGAAAAGTAAGTTGTAAGTGTATGTATTTAATGTATTTCATTTGTTTGGCTGTATGTTTGCAAGAGGTGCGAAGTGGTCGACGGAGGTGCGAAGTGAGAGTCGACGTCTGTTTTTCTCTGCCAACGCTATCTCGCCTTTTCGCGCCTGTGACTTTTTTCTCTAACCTCTCAAAAACGCACCTATAACGGGCTGTTTTCGTCGAGGGGCGGAGCTAAGCGACTGTTTCGTTGTCAGTTAAAGAAGAGTTAAGGAGTTTTTAGAGTTCAGCGTCTCAGCTATGCTTAGGGAGTTAAAGAAGAGTTAAGGAGTTTTTAGAGTTCAGGGTCTAAGCTAAGCTTAGGGAGTTAAAAAAGATCTAATGAGTTTTTAGTTGGAATGCAAGAAGAGAAAGGAAAACATCAAAGGTTTGAAGAAGAGTTCAGAGCACGCCAAAGAGCTTACGAATACAGCACATCAGAAAGCATGCTAAGTATGAGAGTTTAAGTAATTCTATGCACTAATAAAGACTCCTAATTTTTCAGGTAATTCTAAGCTTCACATTGTCATTTTACTATTAATAAAAAAAACTATTTAAAAAGGCCTATCCCGGCTCCACTGCACGTAGAGCTAAGAAGGCCACCTCAGCTCGACGTAACGCCGAGCCAAGAAGGCTCTCTCAGCTCCACGGCACGTCAAGCCGAGACGGCCAACTCAGTTCTCAGTTCCACTGAATGCAGAACCAAGAAGGCCATTCCGGCTCAACGAAATGCGGAGCCAGGAACAAACATGAGGCTGCGCCTCGAAGAAACCGAGTTCTGGGATGCCCGTAAACCAGCGCAACCTATACTTGACGGCTTTTCGACCAAAATTATTTTCTCTGCGCAACGCTATTTCGCTGAGTATGCCAAAGACATGAGAGAAAGATGTATGCGGGATAAATGTGTTTAACTTGAGAGAGAGACAGTGATTGCGAGAGATACAGAGAAAGAGTTAGATATATAAAATGTGCAGACTGAGAGCTCTGTAATAAGCTATTTTACATCAAAGGAGAGCCATTTTAAAGCGTAGAAAATACAAAAAGAAAGTACAAACCGAGTACATATGGCTGCATGTTTTGATTCGTTTGGCAGCGTGCCAAGTGGCGAGAGAGACACTTTAACGTTGTACTTTCACGACGTTAGATACATCAGAAGAACCGTCTTTCTCTGCTGCATCCGACAACATAGAGAGCGGGGGCTCTTTTAAGCGCTCTCTATTTTTAATTCTATTTTAAAGAGTTTTTTACAAAGCTCTATTGCTAAGTGCTCTTCTTATCATGTGTTCTAAGTGCTACTATTGAAATCTTCAAATTTTTCTGGTCATTTTGAGCAATCAACTTTGTTTCTGCGATAAAAATGAAGCAAGATACAAAGAAATTGCCTTTCCCGACACCACAACACGTTGAGCTAAGAAGGCCATCTCAGCTCGACGTCACGTCAAGCCAAGAAGTCCATCTCAGCTCGACGTCACATCAAGCTAAGAAGGCCATTCCATGTGTTCGCAAGGAACAGCAAAAAATTAGCGGCCAGGCTCACAGGCTAACCAACCGTGAGGCGGTGCCTGGAATTCGCCGATTAAACCGATTTCTGGGATGCCCATGAACCGGCGCACACTATACTTGACGGTTTTTTTTTTTTTCTCAGCGGGGCCAATTTTTTTTGTTCTCAGACCTCGGATGAGGAAACTTCTTTTAAATGTCTAATCGTTCAGACTTACTTTTATACAACATTACATAGCTAAAAAATACCGCCTTTCTCTGTAGAAAAATGTAGGATAGAGAGAGACACAGCTTCCGAGCTCTCTCTAAATGTTTTACGCTAAATTAAAGACTTGTGATTACATATGGCTGGCTCAACTGCACACAAAGAATAGAATGGAATATCAGCTCGGAGTGATAGTTTTAATATGATTCCTTTTTTCAGATTGCTCTAAATGAGCCTGGCCGCAAAAACTGCAGTTTCCAAACGGTCGCAAGGAACCGCAAAAGCTGCAGTTCCAAGCGTTCGCAAGGAACCGCCAAAGCAGCGGTTCTATGCGTTCGCAAGTAACGGCAAAAAATGAGCGGCCAGGCCCACAGGCGAACCAACCGTGTGGCGGTGCCTTGAATTCGCCGAACGGAATGCAGAGCCAGGAAGACCCAAGAGTGAGGAGCTACCTCAAACTTGGGTAACTAAACCGGCGTTTGAAAGAAAGCGCTGGATGCCTATGAATTTGCGCAACCTACACTTGCCGAGTTTTCGAAGGGAGTTCATGATGCTGAGTGTGCGTACTTGGAATGCTGGCAAAGTGCCAAAAAATTATTATTTTAAGAGTTTTACTGCTTTAAAGGTTACATAAAATTACAAAAAAAATCAGAGAGTAAGAGTAGAGTGTGAGAGACATGATAGAACTGTCTCTCTCTCTCTCTTTCTCTCTCTCTATGTCGTCTCTCTCTCTCTTTCTTTCTAAGTGAACAGGCTACTTAAGGACTTGATCGTGTACTTGTAAGTGTCCGTGAGAACGCTCAACGTGAATTATATACATCTCTCTGTAGCTCATTACAAAGCTCTTCCTTTGTACAATTCACTGGTATAGAGAGAGAGTCAACTTTCCGTTTCTTTGTAAGTGTTTTAATGTGTTTTAATGGAAAGACACACATATGTTGACATCGTGCTAAAAACTTTAAATGGCTTGTGAATGCGTTCAATGGCCACGAAAAAATGCAGATTTTTGCAGAGAGACAGAGGAATACGAGAGGAAGACAGAGAAATAGAGAGAGAGTGGAAAAGTAAGTTGTAAGTGTATGTATTTAATGTATTTCATTTGTTTGGCTGTATGTTTGCAAGAGGTGCGAAGTGGTCGACGGAGGTGCGAAGTGAGAGTCGACGTCTGTTTTTCTCTGCCAACGCTATCTCGCCTTTTCGCGCCTGTGACTTTTTTTCTCTAACCTCTCAAAAACGCACCTATAACGGGCTGTTTTCGTCGAGGGGCGGAGCTAAGCGACTGTTTCGTTGTCTAACCTCCGTGTTTTGCGAGCAGCCTCGGTGATCTCGCGTGTCGCAGCCTCGGCGAACTTGTTTTTCTTTTCTCTGCTCGTCTGATCTCTCGACTCATACCGCACTCTCGTCGTTTCTGCAGCTCTCATGCCTGCTCTCCTCTATTTCTCCCATGCATTTTGGTCCTAGTGACACTTCTGCTTGTGAACTATCTAGAGGAACTAGTTAACTAAGTTAAGCTACTTTCTGGAGTACTACTACTTTAGGGAGCTAAACAACTTTAAAGAGCTAAGAAAAGTTTAGGAGTTTTTAGAGTTCAGGGGCTCACTTAAGCTTAGGGAGTTAAAGAAGAGTTAAGAAGTTTTTAGAGTTTCGGGACTCAGCTAAGCTAAGGAAAGAATAATTAAGGAGTTTTAGAGTTCAGGGTCTCAGCTAAGCTTAGGGAGCTAAAGAAGAGTTAAGGAGTTTTTAAAGTTTCAGGTCTCAGCAAAGCTTACGGAGTAAGAAGAGAGAGAGAGAGAGTAAGAAGAGAAAAGAAGACATCAAAGGCTTTAAGAAGAGTTCAGAGCACGACAATACACAAAACATCAATTGGCATAATTTTATTATGTACTATTTATTTCAGATGACTCTAAGTGAACCTGGCCGCAAAAACTGCGGTTCCAAGCGTTCGAAAGGAACCGCAAAAACTGCAGTTCCATGCGATCGCAATAAACCGCAAAATTCGCAGTTCCATGCGATCGGAAGAAACCGCAAAATTCGCAGGTTCAAGCGTTCGCAAGGAACTACAAAAAATGAGCGGCCACGCTCACAGGCGAGCCAAACGTGAGACTGCGCCTCGAAGTTGCAGATTGAACCGAGTTCTGGAATGCCAGTAAACCAGTGCAACCTATACTTTACGGGTTTTCGACCAAAATTTTTTTCTCTATCTCGCTGTAACAGGCAATTTCAGGACTTGGACTTATACTTGTAAGTGTATGTCAAAATGCTTAACGTGAATTATACACAGCTCTCTGTAGCTCATTACAAAGCTCTTACTTTGTAGATTTCACTGGTATAGAGAGAGAATCAACTTTTGGTCTCTTTGTATGTGTTTTAATCGGAAAAAACGCATAAACTCACATATGTTGGCATCGTGCCAAAAACTTTAAATGACTTGTGAATGCGTTCAATGGACACGAGAAAAATGCAAATTTTTGCAGAGAGGCAGAGGAATGCAAGAGGAAGAGAGATAAATAGAGAGAGAGTGGAAAAGTAAGTTGTAAGTGTATATATTTAATGTTTTTCATGTGTTTGGCTGCATGTGTGGTTGAGACAGCGCGAATTGGCAAAGTGCCAATAATTATGAGGTGCGAAGAAATGAGCGAAATGAGGTGCAATGTGTGTTTTTTCTGCTTGCGTAGATTTTTTGCGATTTATTATGAATATTAACGTTAAGTATTGTGTATTTACAGAGTTGTAAGCAGCATAATTGAGACTTTTGAGTTAAAAAAGCCTAAGGTCCTCGCACGAATTTGATCGTACTGTAGACGGCAAGAGTTTTACTGAGAGCTTATTGGTCGGCTGAGGGGAGGAGCTGAAAGTGCTCTTCTTATCATGTGTTCTAAGCGCTACTATAGAAATCTTCAAATTTTTCTGGTCATTTTGAGCAATCAACTATGTTTCTGCGATAAAAATGAAGCAAGATACAAAGAAATTGCCTTTCCCGAAACCACTACACGTTGAGCTAAGAAGGCCATCTCAGCTCGACGTCACGTCAAGACAAGAAGGCCAGCTCAGCTCGGCGTCACGTCAAGCCAAGAAGGCCATCTCAACTCGACGTCACGTCAAGCCAAGAAGGCCATCTCAGCTCGACGTCACGTCAAGCCAAGAAGGCCATCTCAGATCGACGTCACGTCAAGCTAAGAAGGCCATTCCATGTGTTCGCAAGGAACATCAAAAAATGAGCGGCCAGGCTCACAGGCTAACCAACCGTGAGGCGGGGCCTGGAATTCGCCGATTAAACCGATTTCTGGGATGCCCATGAACCGGCGCACACTATACTTGACGGTTTTTCGACCAAAATTTTTTTCTCAGCGGGGCCAATTTTTTTTGTTCTCAGACCTCGGATGAGGAAACTTCTTTTAAATGTCTAATCGTTCAGACTTACTTTTATACAACATTACATAGCTTAAAAAAACCGCCTTTCTCTGTAGAAAAATGTAGGATAGAGAGAGACACAGCTTCCGAGCTCTCTCTAAATGTTTTACGCTAAATTAAAGACTTGTGATTACATATGGTTGGCTCAACTGCACACAAAGATTAGAAGAGAATATCAGCTCGGAGTGATAGTTTTAATATGCTTCCTTTATTTCAGATTGCTCTAAATGAGCCTGGCCGCAAAAGCTGCAGTTCCAAGCGTTCGCAAGAAACCGCCAAAGCAGCGGTTCCATGCGTTCACAAGTAACGGCAAAAAATGAGCGACCAGGCCCACAGGCGAACCAACCGTGTGGCGGTGCCTTGAATTCGCCGAACGGAATGCAGAGCCAGGAAGACCCAAGAGTGAGGAGCTACCTCAAACTTGGGTAACTAAACCGGCGTTTGAAAGAAAGCGCTGGATGCCTATGAATTTGCGCAACCTACACTTGCCGAGTTTTCGAAGGGAGTTCATGATGCTGAGTGTGCGTACTTGGAATGCTGGCAAAGTGCCAAAAAATTATTATTTTAAGAGTTTTACTGCTTTAAAGGTTACATAAAATTACAAAAAAAATCAGAGAGTAAGAGTAGAGTGTGAGAGACATGATAGAACTGTCTCTCTCTCTCTCTTTCTCTCTCTCTATGCCGTCTCTCTCTCTCTTTCTTTCTAAGTGAACAGGCTACTTCAGGACTTGATCGTGTACTTGTAAGTGTCTGTGAGAACGCTCAACGTGAATTATATACATCTCTCTGTAGCTCATTACAAAGCTCTTCCTTTGTACAATTCACTGGTTTAGAGAGAGAGTCAACTTTCCGTTTCTTTGTAAGTGTTTTAATGTGTTTTAATGGAAAGACACACATATGTTGACATCGTGCTAAAAACTTTAAATGGCTTGTGAATGCGTTCAATGGCCACGAAAAAATGCAGATTTTTGCAGAGAGACAGAGGAATACGAGAGGAAGACAGAGAAATAGAGAGAGAGTGGAAAAGTAAGTTGTAAGTGTATGTATTTAATGTATTTCATTTGTTTGGCTGTATGTTTGCAAGAGGTGCGAAGTGGTCGACGGAGGTGCGAAGTGAGAGTCGACGTCTGTTTTTCTCTGCCAACGCTATCTCGCCTTTTCGCGCCTGTGACTTTTTTTCTCTAACCTCTCAAAAACGCACCTATAACGGGCTGTTTTCGTCGAGGGGCGGAGCTAAGCGACTGTTTCGTTGTCTAACCTCCGTGTTTTGCGAGCAGCCTCGGCGATCTCGCGTGTCGCAGGCTCGGCGAACTTTTTTTCTTTTCTCTGCTCGTCAAATCTCTCACATCTGTACGTTTCTCGTCGCTTTCTCTCACTCTTATGCCTGCTCTCCTCTATTTCTCCCATGCAATTTGCTTGGAGTTACACTTCAGCTTGGGAACTATCTAGAGGAACTAGTTAACTAAGTTACGCTATTTCCGGGAGTACCGCTATTTTAGGGAGCTAAAGAACAAAAAAAAGTTTTAGAGTTCATGGTCTCAGCTAAGCTTAGGGAGTTAAAGAAGAGTTAAGGAGTTTTTAGAGTTCAGGGTCTCAGCTAAGCTTAGGGAGTTAAAGAAGAGTTAAGAAGTTTTTAGAGTTCAGCGTCTCAGCTATGCTTAGGGAGTTAAAGAAGAGTTAAGGAGTTTTTAGAGTTCAGGGTCTAAGCTAAGCTTAGGGAGTTAAAAAAGATCTAATGAGTTTTTAGTTGGAGTGCAAGAAGAGAAAGAAAGACATCAAAGGTTTGAAGAAGAGTTTAGAGCACGCTAAAGAGCTTACGAATACAGCATATCATAAAGCATGCTAAGTATGAGAGTTTAAGTAAGAAGAGTTAAGGAGTTTTTAGAGTTAAGGGTCTCAGCTAAGCTTAGGGAGTTAAAGAAGATGTAATGAGTTTTTAGCTGGAGTGCAAGAAGAGAAAGGAAAACGTCAAAGGTTTGAAGAAGAGTTCAGAGCACGCCAAAGAGCTTACGAATACAGCATATCATAAAGCATGCTAAGTATGAGAGTTTAAGTAAGAAGAGTTAAGGAGTTTTTAGAGTAAAGGGTCTCAGCTAAGCTTAGGGAGTTAAAGAAGATGTAATGAGTTTTTAGCTGGAGTGCAAGAAGAGAAAGGAAAACATCAAAGGTTTGAAGAAGAGTTCAGAGCACGCCAAAGAGCTTACGAATACAGCACATCAGAAAGCATGCTAAGTATGAGAGTTTAAGTAATTCTATGCACTAATAAAGACTCCTAATTTTTCAGGTAATTCTAAGCTTCACATTGTCATTTTACTATTAATAAAAAAAACTATTTAAAAAGGCCAATCCCGGCTCCACTGCACGTAGAGCTAAGAAGGCCACCTCAGCTCGACGTAACGCCGAGCCAAGAAGGCTCTCTCAGCTCCACGGCACGTCAAGCGGAGACGGCCAACTCAGTTCTCAGTTCCACTGAATGCAGAACCAAGAAGGCCATTCCGGCTCAACGAAATGCGGAGCCAGGAACAAACATGAGGCTGCGCCTCGAAGAAACCGAGTTCTGGGATGCCCGTAAACCAGCGCAACCTATACTTGACGGCTTTTCGACCAAAATTATTTTCTCTGCGCAACGCTATTTCGCTGAGTATGCCAAAGACATGAGAGAAAGATGTATGCGGGATAAATGTGTTTAACTTGAGAGAGAGACAGTGATTGCGAGAGATACAGAGAAAGAGTTAGATATATAAAATGTGCAGACTGAGAGCTCTGTAATAAGCTATTTTACATCAAAGGAGAGCCATATTAAAGCGTAGAAAGTACAAAAAGAAAGTACAAACCGAGTACATATGGCTGCATGTTTTGATTCGTTTGGCTGCGTGCCAAGTGGCGAGAGAAACACTTTAACGTTGTACTTTCACGACGTTAGATACATCAGAAGAACCGTCTTTCTCTGCTGCATCCGACAACATAGAGAGCGGGGGCTCTTTTAAGCGCTCTCTATTTTTAATTCTATTTTAAAGAGTTTTTTACAAAGCTCTATTGCTAAGTGCTCTTCTTATCATGTGTTCTAAGTGCTACTATTGAAATCTTCAAATTTTTCTGGTCATTTTGAGCAATCAACTTTGTTTCTGCGATAAAAATGAAGCAAGATACAAAGAAATTGCCTTTCCCGACACCACAACACGTTGAGCTAAGAAGGCCATCTCAGCTCGACGTCACGTCAAGCCAAGAAGTCCATCTCAGCTCGACGTCACATCAAGCTAAGAAGGCCATTCCATGTGTTCGCAAGGAACAGCAAAAAATTAGCGGCCAGGCTCACAGGCTAACCAACCGTGAGGCGGTGCCTGGAATTCGCCGATTAAACCGATTTCTGGGATGCCCATGAACCGGCGCACACTATACTTGACGGTTTTTTTTTTTTTCTCAGCGGGGCCAATTTTTTTTGTTCTCAGACCTCGGATGAGGAAACTTCTTTTAAATGTCTAATCGTTCAGACTTACTTTTATACAACATTACATAGCTAAAAAATACCGCCTTTCTCTGTAGAAAAATGTAGGATAGAGAGAGACACAGCTTCCGAGCTCTCTCTAAATGTTTTACGCTAAATTAAAGACTTGTGATTACATATGGCTGGCTCAACTGCACACAAAGAATAGAATGGAATATCAGCTCGCAGTGATAGTTTTAATATGATTCCTTTTTTCAGATTGCTCTAAATGAGCCTGGCCGCAAAAACTGCAGTTTCCAAACGGTCGCAAGGAACCGCAAAAGCTGCAGTTCCAAGCGTTCGCAAGGAACCGCCAAAGCAGCGGTTCTATGCGTTCGCAAGTAACGGCAAAAAATGAGCGGCCAGGCCCACAGGCGAACCAACCGTGTGGCGGTGCCTTGAATTCGCCGATTAAACCGATTTCTGGGATGCCCATGAACCGGCGCACACTATACTTGACGGCTTTTCGACCAAAAATTTCATATGGCTCCATGTCTTGAATGGCGCTTGGCAACTTGCCAAGCTGCGAGAGAGACACTTTATCGTTGTACTTTAATTACTTAAGATGCATCAGAAGAACCGCTTTTCTCTGCAGCATCCGACACCATAGAGAGAGGCGGCTCTTTTAGGCTCTCTCTATTTTTAATTCTATTTTAAAGAGTTTTTGTGGTCAAGCCAAGAAGGCCATCTCAACTCGACGTCACTTCAAGCCAAGAAGGCCATCTCAGCTCGACGTCACGTCAAGCCAAGAAGGCCATCTCAGCTCGACGTCACGTCAAGCTAAGAAGGCCATTCCATGTGTTCGCAAGGAACATCAAAAAATGAGCGGCCAGGCTCACAGGCTAACCAACCGTGAGGCGGTGCCTGGAATTCGCCGATTAAACCGATTTATGGGATGCCCATGAACCGGCGCACACTATACTTGACGGTTTTTCGACCAAAATTTTTTTCTCAGCGGGGCCAATTTTTTTTGTTCTCAGACCTCGGATGAGGAAACTTCTTTTAAATGTCTAATCGTTCAGACTTACTTTTATACAACATTACATAGCTAAAAAAACCGCCTTTCTCTGTAGAAAAATGTAGGATAGAGAGAGACACAGCTTCCGAGCTCTCTCTAAATGTTTTACGCTAAATTAAAGACTTGTGATTACATATGGCTGGCTCAACTGCACACAAAGAATAGAAGAGAATATCAGCTCGCAGTAATAGTTTTAATATGCTTCCTTTATTTCAGATTGCTCTAAATGAGCCTGGCCGCAAAAACTGCAGTTCCAAACGGTCGCAAGGAACCGCAAAAGCTGCAGTTCCAAGCGTTCGCAAGAAACCGCCAAAGCAGCGGTTCCATGCGTTCGCAAGTAACGGCAAAAAATGAGCGGCCAGGCCCACAGGCGAACCAGCCGTGTGGCGGTGCCTTGAATTCGCCGAACGGAATGCAGAGCCAGGAAGGCGTGAGGAGCTACCTCAAACTTGGGTAACTAAACCGGCGTTTGTAAGAAAGCGCTGGATGCCTATGAATTTGCGCAACCTACACTTGCCGAGTTTTCGAAGGGAGTTCATGATGCTGAGTGTGCGTACTTGGAATGCTGGCAAAGTGCCAAAAAATTATTATTTTAAGAGTTTTACTGCTTTAAAGGTTACATAAAATTACAAAAAAAATCAGAGAGTAAGAGTAGAGTGTGAGAGACATGATAGAATTGTCTCTCTCTCTTTCTCTCTCTCTATGTCGTCTCTCTCTCTCTTTCTTTCTAAGTGAACAGGCTACTTCAGGACTTGATCGTGTACTTGTAAGTGTCCGTGAGAACGCTCAACGTGAATTATATACATCTCTCTGTAGCTCATTACAAAGCTCTTACTTTGTACAATTCACTGGTATAGAGAGAGAGTCAACTTTCGGTCTCTTTGTAAGTGTTTTAATGTGTTTTAATGGAAAGACACACATATGTTGACATCGTGCTAAAAACTTTAAATGGCTTGTGAATGCGTTCAATGGCCACGAAAAAATGCAGATTTTTGCAGAGAGACAGAGGAATACGAGAGGAAGACAGAGAAATAGAGAGAGAGTGGAAAAGTAAGTTGTAAGTGTATGTATTTAATGTATTTCATTTGTTTGGCTGTATGTTTGCAAGAGGTGCGAAGTGATCGACGGAGGTGCGAAGTGAGAGTCGACGTCTGTTTTTCTCTGCCAACGCTATCTCGCCTTTTCGCGCCTGTGACTTTTTTTCTCTAACCTCTCAAAAACGCACCTATAACGGGCTGTTTTCGTCGAGGGGCGGAGCTAAGCGACTGTTTCGTTGTCTAACCTCCGTGTTTTGCGAGCAGCCTCGGTGATCTCGCGTGTCGCAGCCTCGGTGAACTTGTTTTTCTTTTCTCTGCTCGTCTGATCTCTCGACTCATACCGCACTCTCGTCGTTTCTGCAGCTCTCATGCCTGCTCTCCTCTATTTCTCCCATGCATTTTGGTCCTAGTGACACTTCTGCTTGTGAACTATCTAGAGGAACTAGTTAACTAAGTTACGCTATTTCCGGGAGTACCGCTATTTTAGGGAGCTAAAGAACAAAAAAAAGTTTTAGAGTTCATGGTCTCAGCTAAGCTTAGGGAGTTAAAGAAGAGTTAAGGAGTTTTTAGAGTTCAGGGTCTCAGCTAAGCTTAGGGAGTTAAAGAAGAGTTAAGAAGTTTTTAGAGTTCAGCGTCTCAGCTATGCTTAGGGAGTTAAAGAAGAGTTAAGGAGTTTTTAGAGTTCAGGGTCTAAGCTAAGCTTAGGGAGTTAAAAAAGATCTAATGAGTTTTTAGTTGGAGTGCAAGAAGAGAAAGAAAGACATCAAAGGTTTGAAGAAGAGTTTAGAGCACGCTAAAGAGCTTACGAATACAGCATATCATAAAGCATGCTAAGTATGAGAGTTTAAGTAAGAAGAGTTAAGGAGTTTTTAGAGTTAAGGGTCTCAGCTAAGCTTAGGGAGTTAAAGAAGATGTAATGAGTTTTTAGCTGGAGTGCAAGAAGAGAAAGGAAAACGTCTCATAAAGCATGCTAAGTATGAGAGTTTAAGTAAGAAGAGTTAAGGAGTTTTTAGAGTAAAGGGTCTCAGCTATGCTTAGGGAGTTAAAGAAGATGTAATGAGTTTTTAGCTGGAGTGCAAGAAGAGAAAGGAAAACATCAAAGGTTTGAAGAAGAGTTCAGAGCACGCCAAAGAGCTTACGAATACAGCACATCAGAAAGCATGCTAAGTATGAGAGTTTAAGTAATTCTATGCACTAATAAAGACTCCTAATTTTTCAGGTAATTCTAAGCTTCACATTGTCATTTTACTATTAATAAAAAAAACTATTTAAAAAGGCCAATCCCGGCTCCACTGCACGTAGAGCTAAGAAGGCCACCTCAGCTCGACGTAACGCCGAGCCAAGAAGGCTCTCTCAGCTCCACGGCACGTCAAGCGGAGACGGCCAACTCAGTTCTCAGTTCCACTGAATGCAGAACCAAGAAGGCCATTCCGGCTCAACGAAATGCGGATATATAAAAAAATAGATATATAAAATGTGCAGACTGAGAGCTCTGTAATAGATATATAAAAACGAAATAGATATATAAAATGTGCAGACTGAGAGCTCTGTAATAAGCTATTTTACATCAAAGGAGAGCCATATTAAAGCGTAGAAAATACAAAAAGAAAGTACAAACCGAGTACATATGGCTGCATGTTTTGATTCGTTTGGCAGCGTACCAAGTGGCGAGAGAGACACTTTAACGTTGTACTTTCACGACGTTAGATACATCAGAAGAACCGTCTTTCTCTGCTGCATTCGACAACATAGAGAGCGGGGGCTCTTTTAAGCGCTCTCTATTTTTAATTCTATTTTAAAGAGTTTTTTACAAAGCTCTATTGCTAAGTGCTCTTCTTATCATGTGTTCTAAGTGCTACTATTGAAATCTTCAAATTTTTCTGGTCATTTTGAGCAATCAATTTTGTTTCTGCGATAAAAATGAAGCAAGATACAAAGAAATTGCCTTTCCCGACACCACAACACGTTGAGCTAAGAAGGCCATCTCAGCTCGACGTCACGTCAAGCCAAGAAGTCCATCTCAGCTCGACGTCACATCAAGCTAAGAAGGCCATTCCATGTGTTCGCAAGGAACAGCAAAAAATGAGCGGCCAGGCTCACAGGCTAACCAACCGTGAGGCGGTGCCTGGAATTCGCCGATTAAACCGATTTCTGGGATGCCCATGAACCGGCGCACACTATACTTGACGGCTTTTTTTTTTTTTTTTTTCTCAGCGGGGCCAATTTTTTTTGTTCTCAGACCTCGGATGAGGAAACTTCTTTTAAATGTCTAATCATTCAGACTTACCTTTATACAACATTACATAGCTTAAAAAAAACCGCCTTTCTCTGTAGAAAAATGTAGGATAAAGAGAGACACAACTTCCGAGCTCTCTCTAAATGTTTTACGCTAAATTAAAGACTTGTGATTACATATGGCTGACTCAACTGCACACAAAGAATAGAAGAGAATATCAGCTCGCAGTGATAGTTTTAATATGATTCCTTTTTTCAGATTGCTCTAAATGAGCCTGGCCGCAAAAACTGCAGTTTCCAAACGGTCGCAAGGAACCGCAAAAGCTGCAGTTCCAAGCGTTCGCAAGGAACCGCCAAAGCAGCGGTTCTATGCGTTCGCAAGTAACGGCAAAAAATGAGCGGCCCGGCCCACAGGCGAACCAACCGTGAGGCGGTGCCTTGAATTCGCCGATTAAACCGATGTCTGGGATGCCCATGAACCGGCGCACACTATACTTGACGGCTTTTCGACCAAAAATTTCATATGGCTCCATGTCTTGAATGGCGCTTGGCAACTTGCCAAGCTGCGAGAGAGACACTTTATCGTTGTACTTTAATTACTTAAGATGCATCAGAAGAACCGCTTTTCTCTGCAGCATCCGACACCATAGAGAGAGGCGGCTCTTTTAGGCTCTCTCTATTTTTAATTCTATTTTAAAGAGTTTTTGTGGTCAAGCCAAGAAGGCCATCTCAACTCGACGTCACTTCAAGCCAAGAAGGCCATCTCAGCTCGACGTCACGTCAAGCCAAGAAGGCCATCTCAGCTCGACGTCATGTCAAGCTAAGAAGGCCATTCCATGTGTTCGCAAGGAACATCAAAAAATGAGCGGCCAGGCTCACAGGCTAACCAACCGTGAGGCGGTGCTGGAATTCGCCGATTAAACCGATTTCTGGGATGCCCATGAACCGGCGCACACTATACTTGACGGCTTTTCGATCAAAATTTTTTTCTCAGCGGGGCCAATTTTTTTTTGTTCTCAGACCTCGGATGAGGAAACTTCTTTTAAATGTCTAATCGTTCAGACTTACTTTTATACAACATTACATAGCTAAAAAAAACCGCCTTTCTCTGTAGAAAAATGTAGGATAGAGAGAGACACAGCTTCCGAGCTCTCTCTAAATGTTTTACGCTAAATTAAAGACTTGTGATTACATACGGCTGGCTCAACTGCACACAAAGATTTGAAGAGAATATCAGCTCGGAGTGATAGTTTTAATATGCTTCCTTTATTTCAGATTGCTCTAAATGAGCCTGGCCGCAAAAACTGCAGTTCCAAACGGTCGCAAGGAACCGCAAAAGCTGCAGTTCCAAGCGTTCGCAAGAAACCGCCAAAGCAGCTGTTCCATGCGTTCGCAAAAAATGAGCGGCCAGGCCCACAGGCGAACCAACCGTGTGGCGGTGCCTTGAATTCGCCGAACGGAATGCAGAGCCAGGAAGGCAAACCCAAGAGTGAGGAGCTACCTCAAACTTGGGTAACTAAACCGGCGTTTGAAAGAAAGCGCTGGATGCCTATGAATTTGCGCAACCTACACTTGCCGAGTTTTCGAAGGGAGTTCATGATGCTGAGTGTGCGTACTTGGAATGCTGGCAAAGTGCCAAAAAATTATTATTTTAAGAGTTTTACTGCTTTAAAGGTTACATAAAATTACAAAAAAAAATCAGAGAGTAAGAGTAGAGTGTGAGAGACATGATAGAACTGTCTCTCTCTCTTTCTCTCTCTCTATGTCGTCTCTCTCTCTCTTTCTTTCTAAGTGAACAGGCTGCTTCAGGACTTGATCGTGTACTTGTAAGTGTCTGTGAGAACGCTCAACGTGAATTATATACATCTCTCTGTAGCTCATTACAAAGCTCTTCCTTTGTACAATTCACTGGTATAGAGAGAGAGTCAACTTTCGGTTTCTTTGTAAGTGTTTTAATGTGTTTTAATGGAAAGACACACACATGTTGACATCGTGCTAAAAACTTTAAATGGCTTGTGAATGCGTTCAATGGCCACGAAAAAATGCAGATTTTTGCAGAGAGACAGAGGAATACGAGAGGAAGACAGAGAAATAGAGAGAGAGTGGAAAAGTAAGTTGTAAGTGTATGTATTTAATGTATTTCATTTGTTTGGCTGTATGTTTGCAAGAGGTGCGAAGTGGTCGATGGAGGTGCGAAGTGAGAGTCGACGTCTGTTTTTCTCTGCCAACGCTATCTCGCCTTTTCGCGCCTGTGACTTTTTTTCTCTAACCTCTCAAAAACGCACCTATAACGGGCTGTTTTCGTCGAGGGGCGGAGCTAAGCGACTGTTTCGTTGTCTAACCTCCGTGTTTTGCGAGCAGCCTCGGCGAACTTGTTTTTCTTTTCTCTGCTCGTCTGATCTCTCAATGCATAGTGATTCTCGTCGCTTTCTCTCGCTCTCATGCCTGCTCTCCAATCTTTCTCCATGGGCTTGTGTTCTCATTTACACTTCAGCTTGGGAACTATCTAGAGGAACTAGTTAACTAAGCTGCTCTTTTTTCTTTTTAATTTTGGAACTTGGGAACTCTAAAAAACCAAGGAACACTTAAAATCTTTTTTCCCGAATTTTTGGGATTTTTTCAGGCTTTTTTACTTTCAGAAGCTCCTTTAAAGCTCTCTTAAACTCGGGAGCTAAAGTCCTTTAAAGGCCATAATTTCTCATATTTATAAAATATTTTTTGATCCCGCAAATCACGTGACAGTTTATATACATATTTATTCTTAAAAGATTACCTGTTAGTTGCAAAATGTTATTTTGATTGCAACAAATATACGAACGACATCATGGAAAAGGATGAATTTGAAATTGTTTAAAAAAAAAGAGAGAAACAAATAGAAAGAGTAGAGAAACGGAGAGTAGAAGAAAGTCAGAGGAAGAGCAAAAGAAAAGAGACAGATATGAAAATTGAAAAAAAAAACGAATAGTAAATGAAGATACGGAACATAAAGACAGTCTAATAGTAAAGAAAAAATAAAGTCAAATAATAAAGAAATCGGAGAAGAAAATGGAAATTTCGTATGTATATCCGTTAAAATAAGAAGATAACTTGTAAAGCAAAAAATACCGGAGAATAATAAAGGAACCCTTGAAGTAAAATTTACTTAGTGTTGTTTTTACCGAGGTCAAGAGATACATGTATAATTCGAATGTAATACCAATAAAGAAATAATTTCACCGAAGAAGATGTATCCGTCAAAATAGTAACACCTGCAAAAATAACTACCAGCAAAACAATATTTTCACCGATGGATATAAGTAGTAATCTGTCTAAGTAGTAATATCTGTTAAGAAAGAAGAATATAAGGCAGTTGGTTACACAGATGAAATGGATCCTGAGATCGTGAATAGTTAAAATTCCTCCTGAGGATGTCAAAACATGAAAGGCTACTGAATTCTCTCGAAGAAGATATCAGAAAGACCATCCAGTGTGTCTGGGAAAGTGTCATGTCTGATTGCATCTCTGTCGTCTTCGTGTTCCCACCAGACGTTGTTGTCGTCTCGCGTGAAGGCAACGAAGTGACCACTGTCGCTCGGATGCATGCCGTACAGATGGATTGTGGCAGCTACCATCTTCCATCGACTTCCTAAAAACATAAATATAAAAAGGCAAAGTACTAAAATGTTCCAATGTAATAGTTAAACATATTTAAAAAAAGCTGTACATGGTTGTTTACGGTATTTTTTAAGGTCCCTGGAAAATGTAAAAAAATCACTTACCAGAGACTTGCAGTTTGTCGATTTCCGAACGATTCTTGAACCGAGGATGTAGTCTTCTGTTCGTTCGCTGGTTGAAATTCTCGATGCGTACCCACAAGTAGCGGTTGTTCTCTGCTTTCGTTTCGACAATCTTCTCGGACAGATTGATGCCCCTTGCTGAGGCAGTGCACCCTGCCGCTTCACACCGACGCTCAACTTCTTCACGCTGGCGAACAAAGGACCCTTCTATGTCGATATCTGCGCCCTGCCCGATGCAGCCCGTGTAAGTGAGCACGGGAATAGGGCAAAACTGAAAATATGTACGATTGTGTAGTGGTATGCATTGACGTTCGGTAAAAAAATCCACTATTTAAAGTTATATAAAAAGGGAAATTTATATTTGATTCGATAAATAAATAAGAACTGACGTTGGTGACCGTTTCGCATGCGAGACACATGAGTGAGGAGTACTCGGTCAAGTGGAAGAAGCTCGCGATGCATTGTGGTGCAAAGCGGTCGATGAAATGCGTGATGAACTCGTCGATGTCGTGGTGCTGCAAGTTGGGGCCCGGTCCAGCTCGTGTTGCGATGGCAGACACGGCGGGAAGAGAGGAGACGACTTGAGCTTGTGGTTTACGACCAGCTTTCTTTGCGGCAGCAGCAGCTTCTTTCTGTTCCCTCTTCTCTTTTGCTTGAGGAGTCTCGTATGCGCGGATGTATCGACCGAGAAGCTCTCGAAGAGTTGTTGTATGCCTGATTCCACAGCTTTCCAGGAACGGTCGAATTGCCATTGCAACGGTTCCAGTATTCAGTTCTGGCGCGATGTCGTAAAGACGACGAAGGCACTGGAGAGACGCGTGGATAAAGCAGTTGGTTCCAACGGCATTCGGCAACAGAAGATGTTTGGCTTTCTCATAGTCAAGATGGCCGGCCAGATAGCGGGTGATCCTCGGAGGAAGGCTGGTGATGATTGGCACTCTTGACAAGTGAAGTGGGGGAACAGAGGCGCCTGACGATCCGGGAGTCTGTCTACTTGCTGCAGCAAAAAAATAATTACAAGTTTATCAATGATTTTTTTATTTAAAAAAATTAGCAAATACATTAAATAATTTCTACAATATGTTAATTTACTATTAAGTTGTACCGTGTCTCATGGAAGATGCAGGAGAGTTCAGTTCGCTTGCGAGAAGATCTTGCGAAAGAGCTGAGATTGGCGATTGCAGTGAAGATGAAGTAGCCGGAGGAGCAGATGGTATTGCCACGGTGCACGCATCTGGAAATAATTTTTTTAATATTGCTTAATATATTAGGTAAGATATACCAGGCTGAATTGGTGTTGAATTTTCCAGCTGAACGACTGGAACGGCGGTCGTTTCGAGGTCATTCTCTGATGCAGGCAGCGTAATCAAGATTCTTTTAGAAGGGGGAACGATCGGCATTCGCTGTATGATTAGTTATATAGAGATGTAATCAATAATTTAATAAAAATGGAATAAGAAATTAATTAAAAAATGGTAAGAAAGTGAATAAAGATAAACTAATGAAGGTACCATGGAAGGAACGCTGGATTCGTCAAGGATGCTCGTGTCCACCCGATTGACTGGCCGAATAAGACGAAGATTGCCCATCTTATCAACAAGCGAGTGTTCCGCGTCGAATGTGTACATCCTAACATTCATCGAGCAACGTGCACGAGACATGGCCACATACAGTTGACCATGGGCAAATACATTGTTCTCCAGAATTATCCCGACGCGTTCAAAGGTCTGTCCTTGTGACTGCAAAAAAAATATATAAAGAAAAAATAATAATAATGAATAAAAAGTACCTTGTTCACAGTCATCGCGTAGGCCAGACGAATGGGGAATTGGAGACGGGAATATGACTGCTTGCCTTTCTTGGGGTTCGCTGGGGATAGAGAGCACTTGGGAATCCATGCTTCTTCTCCAGCATGAGTCGTTGAGATAAGCTTGCATCGAAGGAAGCGTTCCTTCATCTCCACGATGAGCATTCGAGTCCCGTTACAAAGACCTCCTCCGACGTTCAGATTTCGAAGCAAGATGACGACGGCACCAACCTATAAATATATTTTAAAAAATATTTTGCGTTTGAAAAAGAAGTAAAATAAATGATTAGGAAATTTGTTTTACTATTATATTAATAATTATTATTTGTTACCTTCAAGCGCAACTTGTGAGGAGGCATTCCAGATTCCATCTCCTCGGCGTAGTACTCTGGTGGGCATTGTATTCCAACAAATTCCGTTGGAGTGTCAATTCCAAAGTATGTCTTCGCCGAACCAGGCAGTCGATCAACAACCTAAGGAATAAATCATTGTTTATGTTACTGTTGAATTTTTTTTAGCTAAATGTTAAAGATAAATTACATGTATACTTTTTATTGTTTAAAACGTACTAAGTCATTGAAGATACGAGTTTGCTCGTTGAGTGTTGCCAGCAAGCAACTATTCTTGAGGTTGTCTTCATTCGTCAGCAGCTCTCCACCGTAAATGAAATCGATGACTTCCGCAGCCGTCTTGCACGGAATATGGGACAGTGCAGGCATGCCAATGGAGACGCGCAGCTTCCGTTCTTCGCCGTCGTAGCCGTTTCCCATTCGCTCCAGGAAGGCGGCGTATTGTTCATCTCCACTTGCACGCATGTTACGAGTGAGAGTGAGAGTCTAGAAATAAAATAAAATATCAATACGAAATGAAGGTGGGATAGTTATTCATAGAATATAATATAAAAACCTTAAAGTGTGGCCAGAGATCGGACTTCTTCAAAGTCAAGTTGACGGCACCGACAGCTGATCGCCCGGCATCCACAGGCAGAAGTTGCTTCCAATCGCCACCTGACATAATTATTACATAAAAATTTTGTATATCACTTTTATTTAAATAAATTCTATTAATGTTAATAATATATACCGAGAAGCATGAGCTTTCCTCCGAATGGGCGATCTGATTCCATGATGTCCTTCAGCAGTCGATCGATTGCCATGTACATGTTGATGTCGGACATTGTAGCTTCATCATAAATGATGGCGTCCACTTCTTTCAACATCCTCGCAGCGGCGGAGTGCAATTGCATCTAAACAATTAATCGGGACATATGAAATGTATATAATAAAATAGGAAGTTATGCGTAAACTCACGTTGGAGGAATCGTTCTCCTCTGTATTCAGCTTCAACATAAAGCGACGATGTGCGGTCGTTCCGTTGATGAGCAGCGTCGACGCAATTCCCGTGTGCGCCACCATCTCAACCTTCTTCCCTTCCTTTACCAGCCGGTGGTAGATAGCGCTGAGTAATTCAAAATAAAATTCAATTTTAGAACATTAAAGAAATAAATAAAGTTAACATTAACGCACTGGTAGACGAATGTCTTTCCACATCCACCCGAGCCAGACAAGAAGAAACAGTTCTGGCTGCGGAAATCGTCGAGGGCTGCGGCAATGATCTCGTCGTACACCTTCCGCTGCTCAGCTGTCATCTGCTGCTCCTTTCGCTGGCACTCGGTGACATGGTCAATCTAAATGTAAGTCCTGAGTTTAAATTAATAATTAATGAAAATGCAATAATAGAAATAAGATAAATAGATAAGATTAAAATGAATAAAATAACCTCGTTAATTTCGTCGCTGGGCACATCTTCTGCTGCTCTCTGCTCGTTGACTGATAGAATTCGAGTGATATGTTCTGGGAGTCCGAATGAGGCCAGCGTCCTGTCGTGATGATAGAGGATGCTTCCAATGTGCCAGAGAGCCTTCGCCTCACGCCGGAGCACATCGTTCGCTGCCTCACGTGTTGTCATGCGCCGATTACTCTTCCTGTCCATCAGGTCATTCTTGTAGTCCTCCCACAGTGACAGTGGATTCGTCGCCTCGCCAAAGAGAAGAATTGTGGCGAACATTCGTCTCAGCTGCTTCGGATTCTTCTCCTAAAAATACTGATCTTATTTAATTAAAAAAATTAAATTTACAGTGAACGGTATTACCAAAAATGAGTAACAAAAATAGAATTTCAAATACCAACAAAAAAAAACCAACGCAAGCTGCTTCCGCCAATGCCATCTCGAATTCAACTTGGCTGTTCATCAAGCCAAGTGCTCGTGCCGCGTCTTCAAAAGTTGGATGTACAGTCTCGACTCCAGTCTGAGGATCCTTCGTTGTTCGGAGTTGTTTGAAGCTCTTGATTCCGCAGCGATTCATCGCAAGAAGGCGGATGGCAAAAGTGTCGAGGAAGCGAATATTGACGGGGCGAACACGAACCACCAGGTTGGTAAGGACATGCTTCCGTCTCACCCACTTCTTCTGGCCATTGGTCTTCTGCAGGAGGTAATACTGCGGAATCTCACTGAAGGTGAAAGCGCGAGCATGAGGCACATCGTTGTTGAGCTTGAACCATGCTGTCAGCTCACTCATCGGCTTGCCAGATGCCGCCTTCTCTGCCGCTTGAATCACCTTAAATAAACAAATGTATATGAGATATTTGAAATAGTAATACAGAAATAAATTTATGAATAATTACCGCATTCTTCTTGAAGCAGACGAGCTCGGCGTTCTCTGAATGGACGCCCAACGCGACCACGACGTGACTCAACATACAGATGGGATAGCCCTGGATGATCCACGCCGCTTCGTTTGCCGTCATCTGCCGCATTTCCTCACAAACGAATCCCTCGTCAAATGCTATGAAGGGACGCTTGTCGTTCTTGCGAATGTCGAGGCCGAACTGAAAGAAATAATTTTCAAAAAATTAATAAATCTAATTGAATTAAATACCTTATGAAGTTCCTCGGTGGTTCTCTGCCGAATTCTCGCGGCCGCTCGGTCATCCGTTGGCATTCCACTCGGCAGGCATGCTGAACCCGAGATCTTCGTTCGACCGGGGACGCCTACTTCTTCACCAGCTTCAACTTCTGAGTTCTCGATGAATTCTACCAGAGCGCGGTCAAAACCCTACAAGATGTTCATGTGTATTTAATATTTTGTTTGCAATATTTCAGCTAACCTTGAATATGTACTTGTAAATGTACTTTACAACGTGGACCTTTGAGACACACTCAACGTGGATGTGAGAGCCGTACTTGTTAAGCAAGAACGGATTGTACGAGACGATGTAGCGGTTATCAGCCGAAGCCTGGAACATTTGCATAAAGTTACCATATTTCAAATACTTTATGAAGAACTGACATCATAAAGCACTTCTCCTCTCGTATTCCTGACGTTGTAGTGCATGCCGTCCTTCGGACGAGCGAACTCAACACGACCGTCATCGCTAAATTATATTATATATGAAAGAAAAAAAATACCAATAAGAAATAGACGATAACTACATTAAAACGGAAATCAAGTTTTAAAAGGAATATTATTTAAAACATACAGAATGGTTGTGAAGTCCGCGTAATTCTTTGGGAATTGCTTGGTGCACGTCGTGTGCTTCTTCCTCTTTAATCGTTCCGGCCGCTGATTGCAGTACGATGTTGGATCATCTGGAGAAATATAGAGATAAACAAGATAAACAGTGAGAATGAAACATAAAAGAGGTTTAAAGAAGTACTTACTCTCGCATGGCTTATGCAGCATGAAGTCTCGAACGTTTTCGTTAAAACGGAGTTCTTCTGCATAATAAGGCGAGTCGGTGGCTGGCGGAGAAGGAATGCGAGCCGAGATGTACTTGTCAATCTTCGCCGGGTTGTCCAGCTTATGCCCGTCCTACAGAAAAGTAAAAATTGCATAAGAAATTTAACAAAAAAAATTTAACATAGTTATTTAATGAACCTTCAACGTGATGAGGATATGTGCATGAGGCATCCCCCTCTTCTGAAATTCGATGGACGCCACGTAGCACGCAACTGGCCCGAAGAGTTGCCGCTCAACAATGTCCTTCTTGAGCTCGTCCAGCTTCAGCTTGAAGACGTCGTTAACGAGAAAGGGATTAGATGTCCATGTCGTGCCCTTGACCAGATTATTCTTGATCTCTGGCCAGTCGCGATTACCGGTGAAGGTTATGAAGAGGTCCGGCTTTCCGAGCTGGAAATTTAAAATGATATATTCGAATGGAATATTAAAATATGAATTAAAATTACCGTGTGGATGATGGCCATTGAATCCTCGAACTTCTGACGGTAATATGCGGGCGTGCCAGGCAGCTTGGCCGGAAGGCGGAAATTGTAGCCGAGTGCCACGTTCTAAAGGAAATTAAGGTTAGAAAAAATAATAAGTTTGCGGAAATAGTAAAAATATTAACAGAAAATAATAACATTTCGCTGAGCCATGATTTCGCGATATTTGAATTGGAAGGTGTGCCTCTCAGCTGCATAGAACTCGATGAGATGTTCTCGCGCGTTCTCAATCCGCTGACGAAGCAGCCGCATAGCTTGATCGATTATGAAGAGTTGTCCAAGACGACCAGATTGAGCGAGCTGAAATGAAATTTAGTTTATTGACTCAACGCATTATTAGTGATAACATTATTAGAAATTACCGCATTGTCTGCCTTGTCTCTTGTCTGCATGTGGAAAAGATGGTATTCTCTTCGAGAGACATTCGTTCTCTTGTTGACAGCTTTCGTCACAGCTCCGTCGTCATCGCATGGCTCTTAAAATATAAAATAAAATATATAATGAATATCTGAATTTCATCAGAAACCTGCTTCCTCTCCGCATGGTTCAATGTCGTTTCGGTAATCGGCCATAGTTGTAACTTAAGGAAGAAAAGTAATAATAATATCATCGATTAGTTGTTTATAATTAATAGAAAATAAACAAACCGTCCGGTCCTGGAACCTCTGGTACGCCTGATTGAAACATTGAAATAGCAGCAGCATCTAAAATGAACAGAAATATTTCAAAATAATAATGTGTCAAGTAATATGCTACCTGTCACAGGCAAACGCGCTTCAACGTGCTCAATGATCTTCCCGAGCTTCCAGAACACGAAGGCATCTGACTTGAAGGCTTCCAGTGGGACATCTCCAACGTACTCATTGTCGCTGTTGGAATCGACTCGTTGAATCAACGAGCCTGAAATAATAAAAATTGTTCGAGCATCACGAAATAAGGATTTTCAAAGAACTAACGAATTGTTTCCGCATCTTGATTAAGAACTGCCATTTGCTCGCCGGAAGGAAGAGGATCCGGAGAAGGCCATCCTCCTTGAGCATCTCGTTGCACTCCAATCATAGCCAAGACAACTTTTAGATCGCAGATCTTGTCACGAAGTTTGAGCTCATCAAGTGCGATCGCCGAATCAGCAGAGTTATGGTCTAAAAGAAGAGGGAAACGTAATAATAAGTATCTCTATTTTTATCTAAGAAATATATTACTGTATGCTTCGTCTTCCTCATCAGAGTCAAATCCGTCCAGAAGTGCACTTGGAGCAGCAGCTTCGTCCTCATCATTGCGAGCAGGAATCATTTCCACTGGTTGAACTTGCTTCTCGGGAAGGTTGTCCTCGAGCAATTCAAGCTCCTCCTCGTCTTCCTCCTCAGCACCTCCGCCAGCCTCGGGAGCATCTTGCTCCTGGGGTGTCCCGAAGTAGTACTTGTGCACACCGTGCCGGTAGCACTCTTGGCCAAATGGCATTAGAAGAGGGTAGAAGACGGCGTTGGCCAGGGGACTCCAGTATGGAAGAAAGTTGGCCTCTCCAGTGTGAATCAGGCGGACGAAAATGCCGTATCGAGTAGGAGCACCGGATTGATCAGTTGTGAAGAGAAAGCTGCTTTTCACTTCTTGCTCCGGTTGACGAAGGGTCCCAGGGTGCGCAGCGTCTTCCCTCTCCATATTCTGACGTTCCGCCTACAAAATACACAATCAACGATTCTAATAACATAAACAGAAATAAATTTAACAATTGAGACAAATGATTTATTAAAATACCTCGGTGAAAGAATGCAGCCTAATACATCGCTCACGTAGACTTCTTCGATCAAGATTTTGATCCTTCACGATGTCAGAAATCTTCTTGAATTGACGCCCCAGCATGTTATACTTGTGCAACATCTTAGACAGACCAAGAAGAACCTGAAAAGAAAAGGGATATGCCAAAGTTTTTAAGAATTTAAATAAGAGCAGAAACCTCTTTGTTCAAGTTCGGGTAGTGCGGGTTGCGGCCTCGATGGTGTGCTGCCTCTTCGGGAGCGTAGGCGTAAACTTGGCCGAAAAGAGGCGCACGTGTCTCAGGGTCGACGGGAGGGAGGACATTACTCAATTGGTACTGTATGCTGCCAGCCACTTTCATTACCTTAAAAAATAATATTATTTTAATTGTTAGTGTTTTTAAAATGTCTAAAATTAAGTAGACATGTACCTGCTCTCCATTTGGCACTGGCACTCCTTGATAAAGCATTGCTCCCATGGCATGGCCACTGTTCAACTTCACAATATCTCTCTTGAAGGCCTTGGAGAGCGGATGGTCACCAGTGAGGAGAGAGTGAAGTGGCTCGGGATTCTTTGGCAACGGTGGGAGTCGAACCTTTAAATGAAACAGATAAATGAAATCACATATAAAATTAAAAATGAACTGTTACCTTGCCATCTTTGCAGCAATTCAATGAATACGAGATTGCAGCACAGTATTCGCAGGTCTTCGGCTCGCCCAGGTAGAAAAGAGAAGGGACTTCGAAGCGAGGGTGAGCTGTATTGACAGTTCGCTCTCCAGAAGCAGCGCCAAGAGGACGCGAGGGATCGTGACGCTTGCGATTGTTTGTATTGCGCATTTGCTCTTTTCTTTCAGCTGCTTTCTCTGGCGTCTGGTTAATGTAACGATCTGTATGGTAAACTGCGTCTTTGTCACGTCCAGTTGGAGATTCCCGGTATTCTCGATTGGCATTTCCTCGGCGTTCTTAATAAATCACTATTTAGTTTCGATTAACTAAACGAAATCTAAATCCAATTCTTCACTGTAATCATGTAAATGTCACACCTGAAGCTGGCTGAAGAGAGTGAAGAATCTTGCCCGCGCTTGCAATAGCAGCATTAGCAATTATGTCGAAGTCGGAAGCTTCATTCACACGCGAATCTACAGTTGATTAATAGTGTACAATTTTTTTTAACTAAAAATTAAGTTAAGTAATATAATAAAAAGGAACCACCATGAGATTGCATCCAATCGATTGCACGGGCAGCGAACAATTCAAAGTGTGCAGTCAATTCGGCACCAGCAATATCAAGACTCTCCTTTCCTACACAGTCTTTGAAAGAGTTGTGAATGGAGGAGGAAATGTTGCAGATAGTGATTTCGCTCGGAGGTGATTCATCAAGGCGTGATTCTGATGTAAAGACAAGGCCAGCGGTAACTGCGGATTCAAACGCTCTTGAAGCTGGCAGGCCAAGATAAGGCAACGTCTAAATTAAATCAACATGAATTGAAATAAATGTGGCAAAGAAAGGATAAGATACAGTTGCTTTGCTATTGAGATGATGGATTGCTGCAAGGACAGCAACATATGCCCGCAGCACATTGTCGTGCTCAGAGAGCCACGCCGAATCAGGAGACAATGTTGGACGAGTCACGTAGATGATGCCTAAATATGAAATAATTAAATAAAACACGTGTTCTTTAGTCAAGTTTCTCACCCTTTTTCGCCTGATTAGATCGCCGTTGGTGTGTCCAAATCAGTCCAGGAACTCAAATAAAATATTTATATAATACAATTGTATATACTTTTAAAATTAGGTAAAGGAAGTTAAACAAAATATATTTTACGTAAACTGACTCAGCCATTGAGTCTTTTTCCGTGGTTTCTCGGCCGTTTGGATGACGACATGGTCGCACTGCACTTGCTCAACAGGAGTGACGGTGCTCCAAATCTTGTAGTTCACGGGAGCTGCCAGCTTCTGTCTCCGTTGAGAAGCAGCGGAACCACTTCGTCGTCCTCGTCGACTTTCCGAGCTCAATTCTCTTACTCCACTACTCTCGCTAACCATGCTCACATCGCTCGCAACGCTTCCGCTCCTTGAGCTCACGCGTCGACGTTGCGGCATGTTCTCTGCAATCTGCTCCTTGAACTGCCGAAGAAGCTCGTGGATTACTGGAATGTGAAAGAAAAATCATTTATCGTAATTAGATCATGTAAACGAAGTGAAGACCTTGAGAAAGAGACGTTATTCTCTCGAGGGAAGGTTGGTCAGAAGGCACGTCATCAGCTATAAATAATAAAATAAGAAAAACAATTTAACAGAACGTAAAAATAGTTACAATTTATACCACACCTGAGATTCTCTGAGTAGCAGAACCACTCGCAGTTGGTACGAATACTGAGGCGTCGATGGACCTTGGACGCTTAGCTTGCACGGGAGTACCAGCAGAAGGGAAGAGTCTTCTCTTGGATCTCATCGTTGGAGGAGCTTAATTGAAGTAATTTGAAAATTAAAGACTTTTCAGCCGAGAGATTGAATGAATAATTACCGAGAAATGGCAATGAAGTGACTGCTTGAATCACGGGAGGGACGGCATTTTCATCATCTTAACAAAAGAAATGCTAAATTTATCCCTGAATAATAATATAATGAAGAATATTAAATACATATTTAATTTTGTACTTGAAAAATAGTACCTTCCGAGCAATCGCCACCGCTCTCGGAGCCGATATCAGAGTCGACATCAGCAGAAGTTGTATCCTACTGCGGAAGCTAAAAAAAAAAAGAATAAATAAGAGAAATACAAATGAAGTCAAGGGAACGTACATTCTGTTGAAAACCCGCCGGACGGCCCGGACACCATTGGATATGGCGTTGGAGTAGAGGAACTCTCTCGGGATGTCGATGTGAACATCGCAGTACTTCTTGCGAAGTGGTCTGGCATCTTCCTTCATCTTCAGGAGCATGCAGTCGTTCCTTCGCATGATGTTCTTCATGCACTCGTAGTCGTTCTGGGTGAAGGCGGCGAAGGTTATCACGTCAAACTTAAAGCAAGTATAATTTTTGTTTGAAATCTAGACTTGAATCAACAAATACCTGGGAGTAACTGAGGTGTTCGAAAGATAGCAGAATAGCTTGAAGAGCTATTCTCATTCCCATTTCTTTTGGAATCCCGTAGATTCCAATTCCAAGAAACGGGAATGCCTGGACATGTGTATGTATGCGAGAAGAGATCATGGAAGAATCGTGATTTAAAAAAAATTATAAATAAATAAATAAATAAATAAATATATATATATATATATATATAATCTACATATATATATTATACATGTTTATTTATAAATATATACTTCAGAGAAAAAAATTTTTTTATAAAAGAATCAATAAAATAAGTTATGTAAGTGCCGTACTATCTTCCTCCAGCTATTGCGCTTGGCTATCCTCATGGCGTTGAAGTACGCATGGATGAGCCTGGCGTGTTGCTCGCGCGTTATAGCAGGAGCGTTCCTGCGGCAGTCGGGTGCCACGGCGTGGATGATCCCTTCAATGATTGTATTGTAATAATACAAGAATATTGGCAATGATAATTAACACACCCTTCACTTTTCGAGAGAGAGCATAAGCGTCTGTAGAGACGGCATCTCCAGCTCGCAATTGGAGCGTGGAATAGCCACGACGCCTACAGAACTTCTCCTTCTTCTTCTGGAGTGCGTTCTTGAAGGCTGCTTCAGTGATGGGGTTGTTCCCAATCGCAGCCTCCCAAATGGCGCGGTTCACGCCATCACCTGAGATTACATAGGTAAAAATAGAAAGACAAATATAGGATAAAAATAGACACATAAAAGCTAAGTAAGTACCTTCGCGGAGTTCGGCATTCGCAGCATTAACAACAACATCGTGGTCCACGACATCTTGAATCCTGCAGTCGATGACCTGTATCCTTACATGATGGTAGTTGCTGTGGATTTCATTGGAGAACCGACCGACGGCGTTGAGGAAACCAGGAACTGACATTCTGCAGAAAAGGAAAATGAAAGAAGTTATTTACGAAGGAATATCCAAACAGCATTTGATAGAGAATAAGTGAAGATGAGCAGTCACATTAGAAAGTGGGAGAGAGAGAAAGAAATAAAATAAACGCGAACAATCAAGCTCTGGGTGGACAGAGAGAGAAGACAGAGACGAGATAGAGAAATTGAGAGAGAGAGACAGGATGTGAGAGAGAAAAAGACGCAGAAATGAAAGAAAGAGACCAGCATAAACATAGCAAATGTTTCCAATAAATGCAGTAATTGTGATACAATTAAGATGTCAGCCATTTCTGCATATTATTGAAGCATATCTGCATATCGAAATCAGTTCTCATAAGAAAATACACGAAAATGTGTATTCCAGTTCATATTGATAATGTAAATATTATTAATATGGAACACTGTAATTTAAAAAAACATTTTAAAAAGTCCTTGAAAGGTACAATCGATGCATCCCATGCATTTGAGTATGATTCAATAATGAGTTCTATGTATAGGCTGTATGTACTGTATGTATATTCTCAAAGGTACTGTGTGTTGGGCGATGCTGTATGTAGCAAAAAGATTTTAAAAATGAACTCATGGATGATATGTTATGAAATCCGCAAACAAATGCGTAATCAGCGCATTTCCAATGCATATTCTTAAAAATAATATTGTTAACAATATGAATGCACAATAATGCACATAATGCAAATTGCAAAAAAAAATTTTTTTTCAAAAATAGAGAGAAGATATTACTAATGCATCCGATATAGTAGATGCTTTGGGCTGTACTGTATGTTCTCAAAGCTACTATGTCTGGGACAAAAAAATATATTAACCATGCACAAAAAAATATTATTATTACTCGAGTATTACATTGCGAAAACATTGAAAAATGCGTCAATCACGCTTACCAATGCATCCGATATTTTAGATGCATTAATTATCTCTCGATGTTGGGCGGTACTGTATGTTCTCATAGGTACTGTGTTTTGAGCAATACTTCAAAAAACGATATAAAAGATGCAAGAACTAAAAAAAACCAATTGCTACTGAAGCATAACATAGCAAGAACATTGGCAAATGCATGACTCAAGCTTTTTCAAAAGCAATTGTAAAACATTACAGCTCCAGCTTTTCAGCGAGACACAGAAAAGAAAACACAAATTAATGGGCCGTTCAAACCAATAACGGTGTCAACTGCAGTTGCACAACATTATCGGTCAATATATTATGGCATTGAGTTTATATCGTTAAGTAAACCGGAAGGTCGACTAATACCATTTTCAGTAAACCTACAAACATATATGGACATTAGCGGCACGGACTAAGCTGCGAATGTAAAATCAGGTAAAATTGCGAGAAATAAGAAAAAAACAACAAAAGCAGTAAGAAGTAGAAAAGTAGCGAAACTGTACATAGAGAGAGAGACAGCCAGAGAGCGCGAAGGAAGTATAGAGCGAGAGAAATAGAGAAAAAAAGGAGTGAGAGACAAAGACCTAATAGAAAAAGTAGAAAAGGTTCGAAACTGTACATAGAGAGAGAGACAGCCAGAGAGCGCGAAAGAAGCATACAGCGAGAGAAAAAGAGAAGAATGAAAAGAACGAACCTTTACATACAAATGATGTAAAAATACAAAAGTAAATATCTCCAGTTGATGGAAAAATACAAAAGCAAATGTCTCCAGTTCTACGATAAAAAAGGTAAGCACAATAAAGAGTAAATATGACGCGGAACAAAGCGGGAAGAAGAAAGGCAAAGAAAGAGAGATAGACAACAATAATAACAAAACGTGGAGCGTAATGAAATATAGTGAACAAGAAATCGGAAAAATTCAAAGAATAAATTATTGCCGCTTCTCGTATGGCGACTATAATATGATAGGAATCGAAGGAAGAATGACCAACAGGAGTATTTATTTTCTCTGTTTCTTTCATCCATCTCGTATTATCCTAATATTTTTTAGTGCAGGAAGAAGCGGTATGAGATGTCTGGATCACTCTATCACGGCGGCCTGTTTCTTATATTCTTTTCTCTTCTTGTCTCTCTTACTTATTCGTATTATATTGTGATCTCTGCGGATTAGGCTGCGGAACAGGACACCACTTGAGCGGTGCAGGAAAAGCGATATGGCACACCTGGGTCACCATATAACGGCGGTCTTTTTCTTTTTACTATTCTCTGCTTGTCTCGTCTCTCTTGCATATTCGTACTGTCTTGTAGTGGTGAAGAAAGAAGCGATGTGGCATTCTTGTGGTCGCAGCGGTTTATACTGAGCAACAGGACATCACGGTACAGGGTCAACACACTTTAGTAACTATTAAGCAATAAAAAATATATACATAGCGAATTATAGCAAGATAAAGAAAACGAATGAGAAACAGATAGGAAGAGATAGAGAGTACACATTGTGACAGGAAAGCCAAAATTGCTTTATTCGATTTTATATACATATCTAATGGCTACATAGTAATGCAAGTGTTTGCAGAGAAACAGAGAAGTACGGGACTGAAAGAGAAAAACAGAGAGAGAAATATAGAGTACAAGAATTTTACAAATGTTTGCATATATTTACTATTCTTACATGTATTTCGCTGTGTATGATGCATGATGTAGAGCGATTTTTCAAGCTAAGTCAATGAGAATGGCTATTTTTAAAAGTGCAAAAACTGCAGCTCCAAGCGGTCGCAAGGAACAGCACAAGCTGCAGTTCTATGCGTTCGCAAGGAGCAGCAAAACACGTCGAGCCGAGAAGGCCAACTCAGTTCCACTGAACGCAGAACCAAGAAGGCCAACCCAGCTCAACGGAATGCAGAGCCAGGAAGGCAGACCAAGGATGAGGAGCAACCTCAAGCTTGGGAAATTAAACCGGCTTTGGAGAGAAAGCGCTGGATGCCTATGTATTTGCGCAACCTATACTGGCCGAGTTTTCGAAGGGAGTTCATGATGCTGGGTATGCGTACTTGGAATGTTGGCAAAGTGCCAAAAAAGGTATATTTTGATAATTTAACTCCTTTAAAGGTTACATAAAATTACAAAAAAAAAAGCAGAGAGTAAGGGGAGGATGGGAGAGAACTGATAGAAGTGTCTCTCTCTCTCTTTTTCTGAGTTATAAGCGTATATATTTAATGTTCTTTCATGTGTTCGTGGAATGTTTGGTGTTTGGCAGCTTGTCAAGTTGCGAGAGAGAAAGTTTAACGTTGTTCTGCAAGTACGTTAGATACATGAGAAGAACCGCCTTTCTCTGCTGCATCCGACACCATAGAGAGAGGCGGCTCTTTATGGCTCTCTCTATTTTTAATTCTATTTTAAAGAGTTTTTGTGCACATATGGCTGCATGTCTTGATGTGTGTCTGGCAGCTTGCCAAGTGGCGAGAGAGACACTTTAACGTTGTTCTGCAAGTACGTTAGACACGTCAGAAGAACCGCCTTTCTCTGCTTCATGTGTTCTAAGTGCTACTATAGAAATCTTCAAATTTTTCTGGTCATTTTGAGCAATCAACTATGTTTCTGCGATAAAAATGAAGCAAGATACAAAGAAATTGCCTTTCCCGAAACCACTACACGTTGAGCTAAGAAGGCCATCTCAACTCGACGTCACGTCAAGCCAAGAAGGCCATCTCAACTCGACGTCACGTCAAGCCAAGAAGGCCATCTCAGCTCGACGTCACGTCAAGCTAAGAAGGCCATTCCATGTGTTCGCAAGGAACATCAAAAAATGAGCGGCCAGGCTCACAGGCTAACCAACCGTGTGTGCCTTTTTCTCAGCGGGGCCAATTTTTTTTGTTCTCAGACCTCGGATGAGGAAACTTCTTTTAAATGTCTAATCGTTCAGACTTACTTTTATACAACATTACATAGCTAAAAAAAACCGCCTTTCTCTGTAGAAAAATGTAGGATAGAGAGAGACACAGCTTCCGAGCTCTCTCTAAATGTTTTACGCTAAATTAAAGACTTGTGATTACATATGGCTGGCTCAACTGCACACAAAGATTAGAAGAGAATATCAGCTCGGAGTGATAGTTTTAATATGCTTCCTTTATTTCAGATTGCTCTAAATGAGCCTGGCCGCAAAAACTGCAGTTCCAAACGGTCGCAAGGAACCGCAGAACCTGCAGTTCCAAGCGTTCGAAAGGAACCGCAAAAGCTGCAGTTCCAAGCGTTCGCAAGAAACCGCCAAAGCAGCGTTTCCATGCGTTCGCAAGTAAGGGCAAAAAATGAGCGGCCAGGCCCACAGGCGAACCAACCGTGTGGCGGTGCCTTGAATTCGCCGAACGGAATGCAGAGCCAGGAAGGCAGACCCAAGAGTGAGGAGCTACCTCAAACTTGGGTAACTAAACCGGCGTTTGAAAGAAAGTGCTGGATGCCTATGAATTTGCGCAACCTACACTTGCCGAGTTTTCGAAGGGAGTTCATGATGCTGAGTGTGTGTACTTGGAATGCTGGCAAAGTGCCAAAAAATTATTATTTTAAGAGTTTTACTGCTTTAAAGGTTACATAAAATTACAAAAAAAATCAGAGAGTAAGAGTAGAGTGTGAGAGACATGATAGAACTGTCTCTCTCTCTTTCTCTCTCTCTCTATGTCGTCTCTCTCTCTCTTACTTTCTAAGTGAACAGGCTACTTCAGGACTTGATCGTGTACTTGTAAGTGTCTGTGAGAACGCTCAACGTGAATTATATACATCTCTCTGTAGCTCATTACAAAGCTCTTACTTTGTACAATTCACTGGTATAGAGAGAGAGTCAACTTTCGGTCTCTTTGTAAGTGTTTTAATGTGTTTTAATGGAAAGACACACATATGTTGACATCGTGCTAAAAACTTTAAATGGCTTGTGAATGCGTTCAATGGCCACGAAAAAATGCAGATTTTTGCAGAGAGACAGAGGAATACGAGAGGAAGACAGAGAAATAGAGAGAGAGTGGAAAAGTAAGTTGTAAGTGTATGTATTTAATGTATTTCATTTGTTTGGCTGTATGTTTGCAAGAGGTGCGAAGTGGTCGACGGAGGTGCGAAGTGAGAGTCGACGTCTGTTTTTCTCTGCCAACGCTATCTCGGGTGTCGCAGCCTCGGCGAACTTGTTTTTCTTTTCTTTGCTCGTCTAATCTCTCAATGCATAGTGATTCTCGTCGCTTTCTCTCGCTCTCATGCTTGCTCTCCTCTATTTCTCCCATGCAATTTGCTCCGAGATACACTTCAGCTTGGGAACTATCTAGAGGAACTCCGAGATACACTTCAGCTTGGGAACTATCTAGAGGAACTAGTTAACTAAGTTACGCTATTTCTGGGACTACCGCTATTTTAGGGAGCTTAAGAGCTTAAAGAAGAGTTTAGGAGTTTTTAGAGTTTTGGGGCTCAGTTAAGCTTTAGGAATTTTTAGAGTTTTGGGGCTCAGTTAAGCTTAGGCAGTTAAAGAAGAGTTAAGGAGTTTTTAGAGTTCAGGGTCTCAGCTAAGCTTAGGGAGTTAAAGAAGAGTTAAGGAGTTTTTTAAAGTTTCGGGACTCAGCTAAGCTTAGGGAGTAAAAAGCTAATGAGCTTTTAGCTGGAGTGCAAGAACAGAAAGAAAGACATCAAAGGTTTGAAGAAGAGTTCAGAGCACGCCAAAGAGCTTACGAATACAGCACATCAGAAAGCATGCGAAGTTTAAGAGTTTAAGTAAATCTATGCACTAATAAAGACTCCTAATTTTTCAGGTAATTCTAAGCTGCACATCGTCATTTTACAATTAATAAAAAAACATTAAAAAAGCCCTATCCCGGCTCCACTGCACGTAGAGCCAAGAAGGCCATCTCAACTCGACGTCACGTCAAGCCAAGAAGGCCATCTCAGCTCGACGTTACGTCAAGCCAAGAAGGCCATCTCAGCTCGACGTCACGTCAAGATAAGAAGGCCATCTCAGCTCGACGTCACGTCAAGCTAAGAAGGCCATTCCATGTGTTCGCAAGGAACATTAAAAAATGAGCGGCCAGGCTCACAGGCTAACAAATCGTGAGGCGGTGTCTGGAATTCGCCGATTAAACCGATTTCTGGGATGCCCATGAACCGGCGCACACTATACTTGACGGCTTTTCGAACAAAATTTTTTTCTCAGCGGGGCCAATTTTTTTTGTTCTCAGACCTCGGATGAGGAAACTTCTTTTAAATGTCTAATCGTTCAGACTTACTTTTATACAACATTACATAGCTAAAAAAACCGCCTTTCTCTGTAGAAAAATGTAGGATAGAGAGAGACACAGCTTCCGAGCTCTCTCTAAATGTTTTACGCTAAATTAAAGACTTGTGATTACATATGGTTGGCTCAACTGCACGCAAAGATTAGAAGAGAATATCAGCTCGGAGTGATAGTTTTAATATGCTTCCTTTATTTCAGATTGCTCTAAATGAGCCTGGCCGCAAAAGCTGCAGTTCCAAGCGTTCGCAAGAAACCGCCAAAGCAGCGGTTCCATGCGTTCACAAGTAACGGCAAAAAATGAGCGGCCAGGCCCACAGGCGAACCAACCGTGTGGCGGTGCCTTGAATTCGCCGAACGGAATGCAGAGCCAGGAAGACCCAAGAGTGAGGAGCTACCTCAAACTTGGGTAACTAAACCGGCGTTTGAAAGAAAGCGCTGGATGCCTATGAATTTGCGCAACCTACACTTGCCGAGTTTTCGAAGGGAGTTCATGATGCTGAGTGTGCGTACTTGGAATGCTGGCAAAGTGCCAAAAAATTATTATTTTAAGAGTTTTACTGCTTTAAAGGTTACATAAAATTACAAAAAAAATCAGAGAGTAAGAGTAGAGTGTGAGAGACATGATAGAACTGTCTCTCTCTCACTTTCTCTCTCTCTATGTCGTCTCTCTCTCTCTTTCTTTCTAAGTGAACAGGCTACTTCAGGACTTGATCGTGTACTTGTAAGTGTCTGTGAGAACGCTCAACGTGAATTATATACATCTCTCTGTAGCTCATTACAAAGCTCTTCCTTTGTACAATTCACTGGTTTAGAGAGAGAGTCAACTTTCCGTTTCTTTGTAAGTGTTTTAATGTGTTTTAATGGAAAGACACACATATGTTGACATCGTGCTAAAAACTTTAAATGGCTTGTGAATGCGTTCAATGGCCACGAAAAAATGCAGATTTTTGCAGAGAGACAGAGGAATACGAGAGGAAGACAGAGAAATAGAGAGAGAGTGGAAAAGTAAGTTGTAAGTGTATGTATTTAATGTATTTCATTTGTTTGGCTGTATGTTTGCAAGAGGTGCGAAGTGGTCGACGGAGGTGCGAAGTGAGAGTCGACGTCTGTTTTTCTCTGCCAACGCTATCTCGCCTTTTCGCGCCTGTGACTTTTTTCTCTAACCTCTCAAAAACGCACCTATAACGGGCTGTTTTCGTCGAGGGGCGGAGCTAAGCGACTGTTTCGTTGTCTAACCTCCGTGTTTTGCGAGCAGCCTCGGCGATCTCGCGTGTCGCAGCCTCGGCGAACTTTTTTTTTCTTTTCTCTGCTCGTCTAATCTCTCACATCTGTACGTTTCTCGTCGCTTTCTCTCACTCTCATGCCTGCTCTCCTCTATTTCTCCCATGCAATTTGCTTGGAGTTACACTTCAGCTTGGGAACTATCTAGAGGAGCTAGAGGAATATGGCTCAGTGAGCCATATTATGATATATAGATATAATAGATAATATGCTAGATTTTATGAGTTATTTTTTTAAAGAAAGTTAATTTATTATAAGATTGAAACTTTTTTTGTAATTTATTATATTATATAACTTATTACATATATATATATATATATATATATATATATATATATATATATATATATATATATATATATATATATATATATATATATATATATATATATATACCATAATACCTATTATATCTATATATCATAATATGGCTTACTGAGCCAGATTATGATATATAGATATAATAGGTAATATAATATATTTTATGAGATCGTTTTAAGAATTTATTTATTACGAATTATCATGCATGGTTTTTTCAAGTGACCGTTAATTTTACCATATTTTTTCTCCGAGAAGCAGGAGTTGAAGAAAAAACAATTCTTAATGGTAGCGTGCATGGAAGGGAGGTAGTACAACGGAGAGTTTCTAACAGACGGAGAAGACCAGACGAGCAGAAGAGTCGTGTTCCTTGAGAGACGGCGTCTCCTCCTCCTCCGATTCATCCACCACAGCGTCTTCTGGCAGCTGCTCCAGAGAATTGCAGCCAGAAAGTAAGGGAGAAGCGATCCCTGCAACGAATGAAGCATTGATTAAGCACCGGATTATGGTAAGCAGGACTAAGTGGACACTGTGTCCCATAGATACAAAGAGATCTTCACTCAAACCTTCATCGTCTTGCTCCGCGTCGATGGGCGAGTTGTTGCTTGGATTGTTGCTTGGGCCGTGTTCGGATGTCGAAGTGTAGCGAGAGAGGGGGTGGAAGCACCTAATCAGTTTATAAATTATTATCACAATATTTCCGCGACCAGAAAGAATGAGAAAGCCCGTACTTCTCCTGTTGCTTGGCGATGAGTTTGGGCGGCACTCGACTTCTCATGAGCATTCCATCCCATTCCAGGTCGACCAGCCCTCTCTTCCGTGCAATCTCCTTCTTCACACGGCTTGCGAAGGCGATTGCATCCTCATCAGGCTGCAAACTTTGTGTTTTTCTCTCAATACAGAGATTTGAAAAATAATCCGTCATGGTATAAAAAAAAAGAGGATTGTAACGTGAACATCAAAGACAAAAAGAAAAATACCATTCTCTCCAAGGGAGAGAGGTAGTAGACGTTGCAGATGATGGCCCGGCTGGTCATCATTCGGAAGATGTACTCACCCTTGAAGTATAGGAACTTTTAGAAATCAACAATTCTTGAATCAACTATTTACTCAAATCCTTATTTTTCACTGCAAACTTCAACTGGTGTTTATGAATCTACCCTTATATAAAAGTCGTCTGTACTTTATTGACGGGGATAGCGCCGAGAGGTGCTGTGGGCGGGAGAGTTGAGTTATGCGGTTGAAATTTTCAGGATTCATAGATTATCCCTTGGGCTACAAGGTAATATGGGGTTCAAAGGATTTGGTTTGGCGCCGGCGCCGGCGCGGGCGTCCAAACTCGGACAAGTGTGGAGTCGAGTTTTGGCTATTCTCCGACTTTGAGGATGTGTAACTTTTGTTTTAGGATAGATATTGCTATGAAAAAAATATGTATAGGTAGCCTGTTCAAAAATGAATATGATACCTGGAGATGGGATTGATTGGTTCATTTGTAGATCACTGGGAGCTCGGCGCGTTTTGACCTGCTTTTTTGGCCCTTTTTTGGCATGTAGTTGCCCCTTTTCTCGAAACCTACAAAGCCGCTTTTTTGATTCTCTGACCGCGATTGTTCAGTTTTTGACGGCGCATCTTTTCGTACCAAATTCATCAACTTTTGCGCACTGGACGTATGAGATATTATCGATTGAAGGGTGATCATTTTTTGTTAGGAGCGAACCTTTTAAAATTAATATCTTAATGAATAGGGAAGGTAGAGGTATGAGAGTTTCTGAATCATGCAGAGTTTCACGAGAGCTTCAAGATGAGTATACTTAGGTTTGTCTGGCTGTTCATTAAAGTGCCCTGCCAGGGCCGTGAAGTGGAAAATTTTTGGAACGCAGTTTGGGCCTCCGTTTTTCCTCGGTGGTTAAAGGTTTTGCCACATATTATATACCATTCGGTAGGTCTCGAGATGGCGAACAACTTTCTCATACAAAATATTTTGATATTTCGATGTTTTTGATCTACTTTTGGGGTCAGAATGTTCAGGCCACTATTTCGGCCTTAGCTATCACTGACACTTTTTGGCGCATATTTTTTTTATTGTAGAGCCAAAAATTAGCTATCGAATGATAGGTAGGTCATGAGATTTGATCCAGGCATATTCGAGATATGAATTATTTTGTGGCTTTTTGGTACATTTTCAGTGCACGTCGAAAGTCATGAGTCGCAGGTTCGAATCCGCGCGCGCGCAAACTCTTTTGCGCGCTTTTATATGACTCCTGAGTATGTTAAAAGAGTGACATCATATAGTAAAGACTCCAAGCTTTCTAATGAGCTTAAATTCATAGGCCCAGATAGTCCAGTAGTGCCGCTAGAACAGACTTTTGACCCTTTAGAGCCAAATTTTAACCCTTAGAGCCAACTAACGACCCAACTTACTATCTTTTTATCGGGAAATGGCCTCCGGGGCGATAGCCCCGGTGGCCATTGACCGGGCCAAAGGCCCGTAGCGTGGCTGCGCCACGCTAGTCTACCCTTATATAAAAGTCGTCTGTACTTTATTGACGGGGATAGCGCCGAGAGGTGCTGTGGGCGGGAGAGTTGAGTTATGCGGTTGAACTTTTCAGGATTCATAGATTATCCCTTGGGCTACAAGGTAATATGGGGTTCAAAGGATTTGGTTTGGCGCCGGCGCCGGCGCGGGCGTCCAAACTCGGACAAGTGTGGAGTCGAGTTTTGGCTATTCTCCGACTTTGAGGATGTGTAACTTTTGTTTTAGGATAGATATTGCTATGAAAAAAATATGTATAGGTAGCCTGTTCAAAAATGAATATGATTCCTGGAGATGGGATTGATTGGTTCATTTGTAGATCACTGGGAGCTCGGCGCGTTTTGACCTGCTTTTTTGGCCCTTTTTTGGCATGTAGTTGCCCCTTTTCTCGAAACCTACAAAGCCGCTTTTTTGATTCTCTGACCGCGATTGTTCAGTTTTTGACGGCGCATCTTTTCGTACCAAATTCATCAACTTTTGCGCACTGGACGTATGAGATATTATCGATTGAAGGGTGATCATTTTTTGTTAGGAGCGAACCTTTTAAAATTAATATCTTAATGAATAGGGAAGGTAGAGGTATGAGAGTTTCTGAATCATGCAGAGTTTCACGAGAGCTTCAAGATGAGTATACTTAGGTTTGTCTGGCTGTTCATTAAAGTGCCCTGCCAGGGCCGTGAAGTGGAAAATTTTTGGAACGCAGTTTGGGCCTCCGTTTTTCCTCGGTGGTTAAAGGTTTTGCCACATATTATATACCATTCGGTAGGTCTCGAGATGGCGAACAACTTTCTCATACAAAATATTTTGATATTTCGATGTTTTTGATCTACTTTTGGGGTCAGAATGTTCAGGCCACTATTTCGGCCTTAGCTATCACTGACACTTTTTGGCGCATATTTTTTTTATTGTAGAGCCAAAAATTAGCTATCGAATGATAGGTAGATCATGAGATTTGATCCAGGCATATTCGAGATATGAATTATTTTGTGGCTTTTTGGTACATTTTCAGTGCACGTCGAAAGTCATGAGTCGCAGGTTCGAATCCGCGCGCGCGCAAACTCTTTTGCGCGCTTTTATATGACTCCTGAGTATGTTAAAAGAGTGACATCATATAGTAAAGACTCCAAGCTTTCTAATGAGCTTAAATTCATAGGCCCAGATAGTCCAGTAGTGCCGCTAGAACAGACTTTTGACCCTTTAGAGCCAAATTTTAACCCTTAGAGCCAACTAACGACCCAACTTACTATCTTTTTATCGGGAAATGGCCTCCGGGGCGATAGCCCCGGTGGCCATTGACCGGGCCAAAGGCCCGTAGCGTGGCTGCGCCACGCTAGTCTACCCTTATATAAAAGTCGTCTGTACTTTATTGACGGGGATAGCGCCGAGAGGTGCTGTGGGCGGGAGAGTTGAGTTATGGGGTTGAACTTTTCAGGATTCATAGATTATCCCTTGGGCTACAAGGTAATATGGGGTTCAAAGGATTTGGTTTGGCGCCGGCGCCGGCGCGGGCGTCCAAACTCGGACAAGTGTGGAGTCGAGTTTTGGCTATTCTCCGACTTTGAGGATGTGTAACTTTTGTTTTAGGATAGATATTGCTATGAAAAAAATATGTATAGGTAGCCTGTTCAAAAATGAATATGATACCTGGAGATGGGATTGATTGGTTCATTTGTAGATCACTGGGAGCTCGGCGCGTTTTGACCTGCTTTTTTGGCCCTTTTTTGGCATGTAGTTGCCCCTTTTCTCGAAACCTACAAAGCCGCTTTTTTGATTCTCTGACCGCGATTGTTCAGTTTTTGACGGCGCATCTTTTCGTACCAAATTCATCAACTTTTGCGCACTGGACGTATGAGATATTATCGATTGAAGGGTGATCATTTTTTGTTAGGAGCGAACCTTTTAAAATTAATATCTTAATGAATAGGGAAGGTAGAGGTATGAGAGTTTCTGAATCATGCAGAGTTTCACGAGAGCTTCAAGATGAGTATACTTAGGTTTGTCTGGCTGTTCATTAAAGTGCCCTGCCAGGGCCGTGAAGTGGAAAATTTTTGGAACGCAGTTTGGGCCTCCGTTTTTCCTCGGTGGTTAAAGGTTTTGCCACATATTATATACCATTCGGTAGGTCTCGAGATGGCGAACAACTTTCTCATACAAAATATTTTGATATTTCGATGTTTTTGATCTACTTTTGGGGTCAGAATGTTCAGGCCACTATTTCGGCCTTAGCTATCACTGACACTTTTTGGCGCATATTTTTTTTATTGTAGAGCCAAAAATTAGCTATCGAATGATAGGTAGATCATGAGATTTGATCCAGGCATATTCGAGATATGAATTATTTTGTGGCTTTTTGGTACATTTTCAGTGCACGTCGAAAGTCATGAGTCGCAGGTTCGAATCCGCGCGCGCGCAAACTCTTTTGCGCGCTTTTATATGACTCCTGAGTATGTTAAAAGAGTGACATCATATAGTAAAGACTCCAAGCTTTCTAATGAGCTTAAATTCATAGGCCCAGATAGTCCAGTAGTGCCGCTAGAACAGACTTTTGACCCTTAAGAGCCAAATTTTAACCCTTAGAGCCAACTAACGACCCAACTTACTATCTTTTTATCGGGAAATGGCCTCCGGGGCGATAGCCCCGGTGGCCATTGACCGGGCCAAAGGCCCGTAGCGTGGCTGCGCCACGCTAGTCTACTATTATATAAAAGTCGACTGTAATTTATTTACGGGTATAGCGCGGAGAGGTGCTGTGGGCGCGGGGGTTGAGATACGGGGATGCGGTTTTTTGGGGAACATGTAAAAGTTTCCGGACTACAAGAATATATGGGTTTCAAAAAATTAGCGTCGGCGCCGGCGCCGGCGCGGGCGGCGGAAGTTGGCGCGGAGGCGAGTCAGATTTGGGGTGCTTCGCGACTTTGAGAGGCTGTATCTTTCTTTCGGGTAGAGATATGGGGATGACAAAAATACTGGGAGATAGCCCGTCAAAAAATGAATATGATTCCTGAAGTTGAGATTGATTCGAGTTTTGGTAGATCAGTGGGAGCGCGGCGCGTTTTGACCCCATTTTTTGGCCGTTTTTCGGCATGTAGTTAGGGTTTTTCTCGGAATCTACAAATTCGCTTTTTGATCTAACTGAATCCGATTTTAGAGTTTTTGACGGCGCATCTTTTAATACCATAATTATCCACTTTTGGACACTAGAAGTTGTAGATATTATCGATTGAAGGGTCAAATTTTTTTGTTAGGAGCGATCCTTCTAAAATTCATATCTTTATGAATAGGGAAGATAGAGGGATGAGAGTTTCAGAATCATGCGGAGTTTCACGAGAGCTTCAATATGAGTATAGTTGGGTTTGTCAGGCTTTTCATTAAAGTGCCCTGCCAGGGCCGTGAAGTGGCAAATTTTTGGAACGCACTTTGGGCCTCCGTTTTTCCTCGGTAGTTAAAGCTTTTGCGACATGTTATACACCATTCCGTAGCTCTCGTGAAGGCGAATAACTTTCTCATACAAACCGTTTTCATATTTTGCCTTTTTTGATCTACTTTCATGGTCAGAATGTTCAGGCCACTATTTCGGCCTTAGCTATCACTGACACTTTTTGGCGCATATTTTTTTTATTGTAGAGCCAAAAATTAGCTATCGAATGATAGGTAGATCATGGGATTTGATTCAGGCATATTCGAGATATGAATTATTATGTGGCTTTTTGGTACATTTTCAGTGCACGTCGAAACTCATGGGTCGCAGGTTCGGAGTCGCGCGCGCGCAAACTCTTTTGCGCGCTTTTGTATGACTCCTGATGAAATTATAAGAGTGCTGACATAGACTAAAGACTCCAAGCTTTCTAATGAGCGGAAATTCAAAGACCTAGGATGTCCATTAACGCCGCTAGAACTGACTTTTCTCCTTTTTAAGCCAACTAATAACCCTTAGAGCCAACTAACGACCAACTTACTATCTTTTTATCGGGAAATGGCCTCCGGGGCGATAGCCCCGGTGGCCATTGACCGGGCCAAAGGCCCGTAGCGTGGCTGCGCCACGCTAGTCTACCCTTATATAAAAGTCGTCTGTACTTTATTGACGGGGATAGCGCCGAGAGGTGCTGTGGGCGGGAGAGTTGAGTTATGGGGTTGAACTTTTCAGGATTCATAGATTATCCCTTGGGCTACAAGGTAATATGGGGTTCAAAGGATTTGGTTTGGCGCCGGCGCCGGCGCGGGCGTCCAAACTCGGACAAGTGTGGAGTCGAGTTTTGGCTATTCTCCGACTTTGAGGATGTGTAACTTTTGTTTTAGGATAGATATTGCTATGAAAAAAATATGTATAGGTAGCCTGTTCAAAAATGAATATGATACCTGGAGATGGGATTGATTGGTTCATTTGTAGATCACTGGGAGCTCGGCGCGTTTTGACCTGCTTTTTTGGCCCTTTTTTGGCATGTAGTTGCCCCTTTTCTCGAAACCTACAAAGCCGCTTTTTTGATTCTCTGACCGCGATTGTTCAGTTTTTGACGGCGCATCTTTTCGTACCAAATTCATCAACTTTTGCGCACTGGACGTATGAGATATTATCGATTGAAGGGTGATCATTTTTTGTTAGGAGCGAACCTTTTAAAATTAATATCTTAATGAATAGGGAAGGTAGAGGTATGAGAGTTTCTGAATCATGCAGAGTTTCACGAGAGCTTCAAGATGAGTATACTTAGGTTTGTCTGGCTGTTCATTAAAGTGCCCTGCCAGGGCCGTGAAGTGGAAAATTTTTGGAACGCAGTTTGGGCCTCCGTTTTTCCTCGGTGGTTAAAGGTTTTGCCACATATTATATACCATTCGGTAGGTCTCGAGATGGCGAACAACTTTCTCATACAAAATATTTTGATATTTCGATGTTTTTGATCTACTTTTGGGGTCAGAATGTTCAGGCCACTATTTCGGCCTTAGCTATCACTGACACTTTTTGGCGCATATTTTTTTTATTGTAGAGCCAAAAATTAGCTATCGAATGATAGGTAGATCATGAGATTTGATCCAGGCATATTCGAGATATGAATTATTTTGTGGCTTTTTGGTACATTTTCAGTGCACGTCGAAAGTCATGAGTCGCAGGTTCGAATCCGCGCGCGCGCAAACTCTTTTGCGCGCTTTTATATGACTCCTGAGTATGTTAAAAGAGTGACATCATATAGTAAAGACTCCAAGCTTTCTAATGAGCTTAAATTCATAGGCCCAGATAGTCCAGTAGTGCCGCTAGAACAGACTTTTGACCCTTTAGAGCCAAATTTTAACCCTTAGAGCCAACTAACGACCCAACTTACTATCTTTTTATCGGGAAATGGCCTCCGGGGCGATAGCCCCGGTGGCCATTGACCGGGCCAAAGGCCCGTAGCGTGGCTGCGCCACGCTAGTCTACTATTATATAAAAGTCGACTGTAATTTATTTACGGGTATAGCGCGGAGAGGTGCTGTGGGCGCGGGGGTTGAGATACGGGGATGCGGTTTTTTGGGGAACATGTAAAAGTTTCCGGACTACAAGAATATATGGGTTTCAAAAAATTAGCGTCGGCGCCGGCGCCGGCGCGGGCGGCGGAAGTTGGCGCGGAGGCGAGTCAGATTTGGGGTGCTTCGCGACTTTGAGAGGCTGTATCTTTCTTTCGGGTAGAGATATGGGGATGACAAAAATACTGGGAGATAGCCCGTCAAAAAATGAATATGATTCCTGAAGTTGAGATTGATTCGAGTTTTGGTAGATCAGTGGGAGCGCGGCGCGTTTTGACCCCATTTTTTGGCCGTTTTTCGGCATGTAGTTAGGGTTTTTCTCGGAATCTACAAATTCGCTTTTTGATCTAACTGAATCCGATTTTAGAGTTTTTGACGGCGCATCTTTTAATACCATAATTATCCACTTTTGGACACTAGAAGTTGTAGATATTATCGATTGAAGGGTCAAATTTTTTTGTTAGGAGCGATCCTTCTAAAATTCATATCTTTATGAATAGGGAAGATAGAGGGATGAGAGTTTCAGAATCATGCGGAGTTTCACGAGAGCTTCAATATGAGTATAGTTGGGTTTGTCAGGCTTTTCATTAAAGTGCCCTGCCAGGGCCGTGAAGTGGCAAATTTTTGGAACGCACTTTGGGCCTCCGTTTTTCCTCGGTAGTTAAAGCTTTTGCGACATGTTATACACCATTCCGTAGCTCTCGTGAAGGCGAATAACTTTCTCATACAAACCGTTTTCATATTTTGCCTTTTTTGATCTACTTTCATGGTCAGAATGTTCAGGCCACTATTTCGGCCTTAGCTATCACTGACACTTTTTGGCGCATATTTTTTTTATTGTAGAGCCAAAAATTAGCTATCGAATGATAGGTAGATCATGGGATTTGATTCAGGCATATTCGAGATATGAATTATTATGTGGCTTTTTGGTACATTTTCAGTGCACGTCGAAACTCATGGGTCGCAGGTTCGGAGTCGCGCGCGCGCAAACTCTTTTGCGCGCTTTTGTATGACTCCTGATGAAATTATAAGAGTGCTGACATAGACTAAAGACTCCAAGCTTTCTAATGAGCGGAAATTCAAAGACCTAGGATGTCCATTAACGCCGCTAGAACTGACTTTTCTCCTTTTTAAGCCAACTAATAACCCTTAGAGCCAACTAACGACCAACTTACTATCTTTTTATCGGGAAATGGCCTCCGGGGCGATAGCCCCGGTGGCCATTGACCGGGCCAAAGGCCCGTAGCGTGACGAAGTCACGCTAGTCTAGAGTTATCTAAAAGTCGACTGTAATTTATTTACTGGTATAGCGCGGAGCGGTGTAGCGGGCGGGGGGATTGAGGTATCGGGAAGCGGTTTTTTGGGGAACATGTAAAAGTTTCCGGACTACAAGAATATGTGGGTTTCAAAAAATTGGGTTCGATATTGGCGTCGGCGCCGGCGCCCAAACTTTGGTCGGAGGCGACTCTGATTTGGGCATTTTGGCGACTTTGAGGGGTTGCAACTTTTTTTGTAGGAAAGCTATGGCGATGAAAAAAATAGTGTCGGGTAGCCCGTTCAAAAATGAATATGATTCCTGGAGTTGAGATCATTTCGAGTTTTGGTAGATCAGTGGGAGGCCGCCGCGCAAACCATACCTTATTGGGGTACTTTTTGAGAGGGTATTTGCCCCTTTTCTCGGAATCTACAAAGTCCGCTTTTGATTAAACTGAATGCGATTGTAGAGTTTTTGACGGCGCATCTTTTGATACCATAATTATCAACTTTTGGACACTAGAAGTTGTAGATATTATCGATTGAAGGGTCAAATTTTTTTGTTAGGAGCGAACCTTCTAAAATTCATATCTTTATGAATAGGAAAGATATAGGGATGACAGTTTCAGAATCATGCAGAATTTCACAAGAGCTTCAATATGAGTATACATAGGTTAGGCTGGCTCTTCATTAAAGTGCCCTGCCAGGGCCGTGAAGTGTCAAATTTTTGGAGCGCACTTTGGGTCTCCGTTTCTTCTCGGTAGTTAAAGGTTTTGCCACATGTTATATACCATTCGGTAGGTCTTGAGATGGCGAACAACTTTCTCATACAAAGCTTTTTCATAGTTTGTCATTTTTGATCTACTTTTGGGATCAGAAGGTTCAGGCCACTTTTTCGGTCTTAGCTATCACTGACACTTTTTGGCGCATATTTTTTTTATTGTAGAGCCTAAAATTAGCTATCGAATGATAGGTAAACCATGGGATTTGATATAGGCATATTCGAGATATGAATTATTTTGTGGCTTTTTGGGCTATTTTCTCTGCACTTCGAAAGTCATGGGTCACAGGTTCGAATCCGCGCGCGCGCATACTCTTTTGCGCGCTTTTGTATGACTCCTGAGTATGTTAAAAGAGTGATATCATATAGTAAAGACTCCAAGCTTTCTAATGAGCTTAAATTCAATGGCCGAAATAGTCCAGTAGCGCCGCTAGAATAGACTTTTGACCCTTTAGAGCCAAATTTTAACCCTTAGAGCCAACTAACGACCCAACTTACTATCTTTTTATCGGGAAATGGCCTCCGGGGCGATAGCCCCGGTGGCCATTGACCGGGCCAAAGGCCCGTAGCGTGACAAAGTCACGCTAGTCTATTATTATCTAAAAGTCGACTGTTATTTATTCACTGGGATAGCGCCGAGAGGTATTACGGGCGGTGGGAGTGAGATACGGGGAAGTGGTTTTCGGGGTTTTCTAAAATATCCCTTGGGCTACAAGATTATGTGGGTTTCAAAAAATTAGGGTTGGCGCCGGCGCCGGCGGCCAAACTTTGGTCCGAGGCGACTTCCATTTTGGCTCTTTGGCGACTTTGAGGGGCTGTATCTTTTTTTCGGGTAGAGATATGGCGATGAAAAAAATACTGGAAGATAGCCAGTTCAAAAATGAATATGATTCCTGGAGTTGAGATTATTCCGATGTTTGGTAGATCAGTGGCAGCGTGGCGCGTTTTGACCCCATTTTTTGGCTGTTTTTCGGCATGTAGTTTGAACTTTTCTCGAAATCTACAAAATCCGCTTTTGATTAAACTGACTGCGCTTGTAGAGTTTTTGACGGCGCATCTTTTAATAGTAGAATTATCAACTTTTGGACACTAGAAGTTGTAGATATTATCGATTGAAGCGTGAACATTTTTTGTTAGGAGCGAACCTTCTAAAATACATATCTTTATGAATAGGGAAGGTAGAGGGATGAGAGTTTCAGAATCATGCAGAGTTTCACGAGAGCTTCAATATGAGTATACTCGCGTTTGTCTGGCTTTTCATTAAAGTGCCCTGCCAGGGCCGTAAAGTGGGAAATTTTTGGAACGCACTTTGGACCTCCGTTTCTTCTCGGTAGTTAAAGGTTTTGCCACCTATTATATACCATTCTGTTGCTCTCGAGAAGACGAACAACTTTCTCATACAAAGCTTTTTCATAGTTTGTCATTTTTGATCTACTTTTGGGATCAGAAGGTTCAGGCCACTTTTTCGGTCTTAGCTATCACTGACACTTTTTGGCGCATATTTTTTTTATTGTAGAGCCTAAAATTAGCTATCGAATGATAGGTAAACCATGGGATTTGATCCAGGCATATTCGAGATATGAATTATTTTGTGGCTTTTTGGGCTATTTTCTCTGCACTTCGAAAGTCATGGGTCACAGGTTCGAATCCGCGCGCGCGCATACTCTTTTGCGCGCTTTTGTATGACTCCTGAGTATGTTAAAAGAGTGATATCATATAGTAAAGACTCCAAGCTTTCTAATGAGCTTAAATTCAATGGCCGAAATAGTCCAGTAGCGCCGCTAGAATAGACTTTTGACCCTTTAGAGCCAAATTTTAACCCTTAGAGCCAACTAACGACCCAACTTACTATCTTTTTATCGGGAAATGGCCTCCGGGGCGATAGCCCCGGTGGCCATTGACCGGGCCAAAGGCCCGTAGCGTGACAAAGTCACGCTAGTCTATTATTATCTAAAAGTCGACTGTTATTTATTCACTGGGATAGCGCCGAGAGGTATTACGGGCGGTGGGAGTGAGATACGGGGAAGTGGTTTTCGGGGTTTTCTAAAATATCCCTTGGGCTACAAGATTATGTGGGTTTCAAAAAATTAGGGTTGGCGCCGGCGCCGGCGGCCAAACTTTGGTCCGAGGCGACTTCCATTTTGGCTCTTTGGCGACTTTGAGGGGCTGTATCTTTTTTTCGGGTAGAGATATGGCGATGAAAAAAATACTGGAAGATAGCCAGTTCAAAAATGAATATGATTCCTGGAGTTGAGATTATTCCGATGTTTGGTAGATCAGTGGCAGCGTGGCGCGTTTTGACCCCATTTTTTGGCTGTTTTTCGGCATGTAGTTTGAACTTTTCTCGAAATCTACAAAATCCGCTTTTGATTAAACTGACTGCGCTTGTAGAGTTTTTGACGGCGCATCTTTTAATAGTAGAATTATCAACTTTTGGACACTAGAAGTTGTAGATATTATCGATTGAAGCGTGAACATTTTTTGTTAGGAGCGAACCTTCTAAAATACATATCTTTATGAATAGGGAAGGTAGAGGGATGAGAGTTTCAGAATCATGCAGAGTTTCACGAGAGCTTCAATATGAGTATACTCGCGTTTGTCTGGCTTTTCATTAAAGTGCCCTGCCAGGGCCGTAAAGTGGGAAATTTTTGGAACGCACTTTGGACCTCCGTTTCTTCTCGGTAGTTAAAGGTTTTGCCACCTATTATATACCATTCTGTTGCTCTCGAGAAGACGAACAACTTTCTCATACAAAATGTTTTCATATTTTGTCATTTTTGATCTACTTTTGGGGTCAGAATGTTCAGGCCACTATTTCGGCCTTAGCTATCACTGGCACTTTTTGGCGCATATTTTTTTTTCTTGTAGAGCCAAAAATTAGCTATCGAATGGTAAGTCAATCGTGCAAAACGATTCAGGTATATTCGAGATATGAATTATTTTGTGGCTTTTTGGTACATTTTCAGTGCACGTCGAAAGTCATGGGTCGCAGGTTCGAAGTCGCGCGCACGCAAACTCTTTTGCGCGCTTTTATATGACTTCTGATGAAATTATAAGAGTGCTATCATGTACAAAAGACTCTAAGCTTTCTAATGGGCGGAAAACTGAGAACTAGGACAACGTTTTGCAAGTTAATGATTCACCTTTGTTAGGAGCGAACCTTCTAAAATTCATATCTTTATGAATAGGGAAAGTAGAGGGATGAGAGTTTCAGAATCATGCAGAGTTTCACGAGAGCTTCAATATGAGTATACACAGGTTAGGCTGGGTTATCATTAAAGTGCCCTGCCAGGGCCATGAAGTGTAAAATTTTTGGAGCGCATTTTGGACCTCCGTTTTTTCTTTGTAGTTAAAGGTGTCGCCACATATTATATATCATTCTGTAGCTCTCGAGAAGGAGAACACCTTTCTCATACAAAACTATTTCATATTTTGTCATTTTGATCTACTTTTGGGGTTAGAAGGTTCAGGCCACTATTTCTACCTTAGCTATCACTGACACTTTTTGGCGCACATTTTTTTTATTGTAGAGCCTAAAATTAGCTATCGAATGATAGGTAGATCAAGGGATTTGATCCAGGCATATTCGAGATATGAATTATTTTGTGGCTTTTTGGGCTATTTTCTCTGCATTTCGAAACTCATGGGTCGCAGGTTCGGAGTCGCGTGCGCGCAAACCCTTTTGCGCGCTTTTATATGACTCCTGGTTAAATAAAAAGTATGCTAACATAGATAAAAGACTCCAAGCTTTCTAATGGGCAGAAAATCAAAGGCCCAGATAGTCCAGTAGCGCCGCTAGAACAGATCAATAATACAATGAAAGGATCATTCCGGTAAAACATCAGAAACATCGTAAGTGCACATAGCTTAAAAGTTCAAACAATGATTCGAACAGAAACAGCATATAATTCGAACATAAAGAGCATATAATTAAACATATTCGGCTGAGGGGGCTCCATTTTAAGTTTTGTACAACCTCAAAGAGACGCGAGAGAGAGAGAGCTTATAGGCACTCAAAGGATTGCCTAAGCAATATCCCTCGACCCGCACCAATGCAAGGGCCAAAGTTCTCACGATCTTTTAGAACAAAAAGAAGATTTTTTGATTTTGAAGAAAATGTGATTGATCTGAATTCAGTGTCCCGCAGGATTGGGGAGAAAATGGACGTCAACCGCGGGTCACCTGCACTGACCTATTCCTCAAAATCCCTCTCCAAAATTCTCATCCACTTATCTTCAATCCTTTATACTTGTTTAATATCTCTTTGTTTGGGGTGGGAATTCGGAGGAAAAAATACGATCCTTCCATCTTGTCCACAAAGGAGTAGGACGAAGTGTGCGCTTCGTACAACTCCATGCCGACCATGCGCACCTGCATGCAAACAACCAATTTTCTTAAAATTAATTATTATTTTGTCAAATATTTTTTATTAATTCTGCAACAAAATTTGACTAAGGCGAAAGAATTCGTTTCTTTAGTATTGATAATGAAGTTGCAAGAATTTGAAGTCCTTCTAGTAAACGTGGTGAAACAATAATTCAAAAATATTCAGCATTACAACAATTTCCTCACCACATCAACCGCCTTATACTTTCGCCATCATTCATACCATAACACTTTCTCTACCGTATCCTCGTGATCGCTACCGTATCACTTATATATCCACCTTATTCTTTCCACAACTACCGTATCGCCCCCTCCTCAACCGTACCTCGAGTGCTGGTGACGTGTTCTCTTCACACTTTCGCCGTTGCGCGTGCTGCTTCTCAATTGACACGTCATCGCCGTGTTGTCGAGTGCCCATCTTTAAAAAGTTTACTAAATACAAAAATTTAAATGTAAATAATATATATTTATTTACTACCATTAAATTAATTGAAATATATTTTCAGGAAAAAACATAACAAAATAAAACCTTGCAGTCCAGGACGCACGTTCGAGACATGCCGGCAACAATGTTCTCCAGCAAGATGACCACCTGAAGGAATTTTTTTTTTCGAATATATAAAAGTTGTGTTCCATTTACAAATGAAAAAAATTCGTAAGGTCACTTTAAAAAGCTAGTAAGCTCTCACGGCGCCGCACTTAAACGCTCAAAATTAGAGGAACCAAGTGCTATTCCATAATTTCACATTCTCTTCGACCTTCTCAAGACTCCACCACCTTACTTACCTTGATCTAGAACTCTGCTGCCCAGTGAAGGTGGGCGTCCTTCTTGAACTCGACTTTGATGACGGCGGATGAATTGACGCGGAAGATCAGCGCGACCAGCCGTTCTCCATCGTGCATCTTCAACTGGGAGAGGCCGATTAGGCGAGGGGTACGGTATTCCTACTAAAGTTACGTTACTTGTGCCCAGGGTACTGTTGTTTTTTTTCTTAAGAAAAATAACGGTTTTGTTCAGGGCAATTTAATTTCTCAATAAAATTTGAATTATTAATGAGAAACTAGACAAGGAATAATAATTTTTTTACCCCCAAAGAAAACCCCGGCCGCTGGGCTGACCTGCTCTGGCTCGGATGCCAGTGCATGGTGGCAGTTGCCCGCCGGCACCTCTGACCAGATCCGCAGCCGGTTGTCTTTGCAGATCGCTGCGCGGCCACGAACGGAGCCTGTAACATAGAGGATGGATTTGTCGACTGATTTATTGATTATTTGGAGGTTTATTTATAAATTCATTAGTAGTTACAGATTTATTAATTAACCACAAAAAAGGAAACTTTATTTTGCTATTTAAATGCAAACCAGTTAAATATAAACCTAACAAAATCCTGACAGAAAATTCTGAAGTTCTGTTCGAAAACTAATGGGATGCTTCATACAAAGTAATCGGATATGTATACACATTTCAGAACAACGGAAAAGAGGAGTGTAGTTGAGAGCGAGCAGGAGAGAGAGAAGAGAAGAGAAGAGAGACAGAAAGACAGACAGAGAGAGAGAGAGAGAGAGATAGAGAGAGAGAGAAAACATGGGTGAAGGGAGATGTTTGTGCTGGATTCAATTCACGTAGAGGAAAGAGAAGCCTAGTGGTTTCATCTTAAACTGATGCCCTGAGGCACTAAATGACAAGACTAGCGGGTTGCCAGATGGGGCTGAGACTGTCTATCTCTCTCATCTATCTATTTCCCTCTCTCTCTATTTCCTCTCTCTCTCTCTGCCTCTCGACCCTTTTACTTCCTTCTCGTTTTTCCCACTTTCTTTTTTCCCTAAAGCACATGGTCACGTTATTCGACTAAGCTACAAAAATATTACTACTGATCTCATAACCCAAGGATGTAATCCATTTAATTATTAGCCATTACGTCTGTATAACAACTCTAACACAGCGCGCCCATAGCCGGGCTGGCTACAAATATTACTTGAGCCGTGATTTAGTAAAATGACACACAAGACGATAGTGGGCGGGGCTAAACGAAGTGGGCGGGGCTTAACGGCGAGCGGGCGGACCCTACTCTGACTAGAGGGCGTGGCTAACCACCGTAGGCGGATGTGAACTTGCAGAAGCGAGGCGACATCTGCTTGTAGAAGGCGAGCTCGCGTGCATCCGGCGGCTTCGCGACGTGGCCATCACAACGGAGCAGGCCAAAGTGGCCGCCCACCTGGAAAGATGTAAAAATATTACCGTATTGAACCCTGACAAGATTTCAAAAAGCACCACCGTATTTTACCATAAAGAGGAGCTAGAAGAATATTCCATCGTATTCTACGCGTATCCCAAGATACCAGGGAATGTAACCAAACATACTTCTTGGAAAATGCTCAAACAATATTAATGCACATAGCTGCGCAGGAACTAAAAAAATTTCTTCTTATAAGGCTCCCGGTACATCCCTGAGCAAAGTTACACGAAATTCAACACATATAATAGCCTGGGAAGTCCCTAGTGAGAACGTCCTTTATCCTCTAAGGGAGGCTCTTTTGATATACGCCTAATCCATTCCTAAAGAATTGAAAATACTCTCAATAAATACGATTTTCAGATTCATGATACTGTACCTGATGCTCGAATCCACAAAGGGCTACTTCCATTGTCGGTGTGGTGGCAGTAGTTGAAGAGATTACGAGCAGACGACGAGAGAGGGAGCGCGGATGGGTGAGGAAGCTGGATGTGCCACCACCGAGTGCCCTCTGAAGAAGGGAGGGAAATAAATATACCTATATCACGTAGGGAGTGGCTTAAAGTGTAGAATAAAATATATGCATCTATTCTTAATACTAAAAAAATTTAAACACCACTTTTAGTTGAAAATGTTCCAGCCGAGCAAATACTACGGTCACTAAACTGATTCTTATTAACAGAATGATGAAAGCCAGAAAAATATCAAACAAAAGCGGATTTATCAGGAGATGACTGGGAAGTTAGACATTTGTTTCAATATGTCGCCGCTTTGCTGGAGACAAATCAATTACACTGATCTCTACAGTCGACATATCAAAGTGGGTAGAACGGAAAGCGAAAGAGAAAGAAGAATGCTTTTTGTCTATCGTATAGTACAGCTGTTTTAATCCGATTCTTCTCTCCTTTCAATTTCATTTAGGAAAATTCATAAGAAATCTTCGAATTTCCTTTTTATACATAAATAAACGTTTGCTGTTCGTCTAACTCTTTGCGTAGTGGCAATCCATAAGTCCGATCATGAGGTCGATCTTGTTCTTGATTGAGAAGATGATGAAGTTGGTATCGACAATAACGTGGATGGGCGGGCCGAGCTGGTTGTTGTAGTTGAGGAAGAGAGCCGACGAGATTTTAGGCCTGCAATTCTTCGTTTGTTAGAAATCAACTTTTTTCTTTAATTGAAAATAAAGCTTGAAAGCTTCATCATAATTGAGCTAGAATATGGGTAAGACCTCTTACCAGCATGAATGCCGCGTCCATGACTGCAGCTCCGTTGAGCATGGTGGCCATGAGGAACACGTGGCGGACGCACGTCATCTGGACGCCGCAGCCAGCGCGCACGCACAGGAGACGGTCGGGCGCGGACGAAGCGGCGGTCGCCGGGGCAGTCCACGAAAGACACGTGCCGGACGCACGTCATCTGGAAGCCGCAGCCAGCGCGCTCGCACAGGAGACGTCGGGCGCGGACGAAACGGCCGAAGAGTAGCAGCCTGGGACGGAAAGAGATATAGTGAGAAAGAGAGAGAGACAGAGGGAGAGAGAGGCAGAGCATAGGGAGGGAGAGGGAGAGAATAGAGAGGGAGAGAGAGATTAGAGGGGGTGGGAGAGAGAGAGAGAATAGAGAGAGAGGGAGAGAATAGAGAGAGAGAGAGAGAGAGAATAGAGAGAGAGAGGGAGAGAATAGAGAGAGAGAGGCAGAGAACAGAGAGGAAGAGGGAGCGAATAGAGGGAGAGAGAGAGAGAGAGAGAGAGAGAAAGAGAGAAAGAGAGGGGAGAGGGAGAGAGAGACATGGAGGGAGAGAGAGAGGGTGAGAGCGAGTCAGAGAGAAAGAGAAAGAAAGAGAGAAACACAAATTACACTTCACTCTCTATCAGGTTAAATCCAACCTCAGATAAAGTATCAATCAATGGATACTAATCAATTAAAGTGTGAAATAGAATGGATATTAATTAATTACTTGCTTTGGAGTCAGAATTTGTAAGACAAAAAAGGGGAAGTTGGTAGTTCAATACAAAGTTATCCCACTGAATTAGAAATCAAAGAACTTTCAAAATGTTTAAATAAAAATGCAATCTTTGAATAAGATGCCGCTAGAAAAATAATCCAGCTCTCGTTTTCACTTGAGTTAAATTCGAAGAAATTACGAGTTGGTTGTTAGACCATTGACTCTGACCTCCTTGGAGAGGTTCGATGAGCTGCTCGTCCTCCTGCGCCTTCTGGTCAGCTTCTTGCTGCTTCATCTCACAGTTGACTGCGAGCTCTTCAAGGACATCAACACCTGCAAGTACTTCCTTATTTAATCACTTAATTGCCTTCATTACATATATGAATAGTTATTTAATCACATACTTACACATGCAATTTCTCGTTCAATCAAATTTTTTTTAAACTCATTATCAACTTTCGCCTTTTCAGCTATCTGCTTACTGAACAAGGTGATAAATAAATAATAAATATTCAATCATCGGACCTTCTTGGGCGCCTCGTCCTCCTCCTTGACCATCGACGAGTTCGCGTAACCGAGAAGAGTATCCTCGAGCGGACGAATCAAATGGGGGTAAAGGAATCAATCATACAATGGAAGGATCATTCCGGTAAAATTACAGAAAAATTGTAAGTGCACATAGCTTAAAAGTTCAAACAATAATTCAAACAGAAACAGCATATAATCCGAACATAAAGAGTATATAATTAAACATATTAGGCTGTGGGGGCTCCATTTTAAGTTTTGTACAACCTCAAAGAGACGGGAGAGAGAGAGAGCTTATAGGCACTCAAAGGATTGCCTAAGCAATATCCCTCGACCCGCACCAATGCAAGGGCCAAAGTTCTCTCGATCTTTTAGAACAAAAAGAAGATTGTTTGATTTTGAAGAAAATGTGATTGATCTGAATTCAGTGTCCCGCAGGATTGGGGAGAAAATGGACGTCAACCGCGGGTCACCTGCACTGACCTATTCCTCAAAATCCCTCTCCAACATTCTCATCCACTTATCTTCAATCCTTTATACTTGTTTAATATCTCTGAGGAGTTGGGAATTCGGGGGAAAAATATGATCCTTCCTTCCATCTTGTCCACAAAGGGGTCATCGAAGAAGTAGGAATGGGAGTTGAAGAATTAGCGCTGGAGAATACTTGAGCACGTTGCGCAAGATGCGCTGCTCGAGTTATCTTCTTAACCTGAAAGAGTAGCACAAAGTAGACTTGGATGAGTTCGAAACATCAAACTATAAGCGTTTTGATATGTTAACAACAACTTCTTAGCTCATGCTTGCGTCATTTTGATTAGTCAGAAAAAAAATCGCTGTGGAAAAAGGATAAATCCCCCCCCCCCACCTTCTGACCTCCTTGGCGAGCTCCTCGATGAGCTGCTCGTTCTCCTGTGCCTTCTGGTCAGCTTCTTGCTGCATCATCACAAAGTTGACTGCGAGCTCTTCAAGGACATTCAGCACCTTCAAGTACTTACTTATTTAGTCACTTAATTGCCTTCATTACATGTGTGAAAACTTATTTAATCACTTACTTAGTGATTTAATTTATCGTGTAAACACTTTTTTAAACGCATTATCAACTTTCACCTTATGAGTCTACCTCCTTCTTGAACAAGGTGATAAATAAATAATAAATATACAATCCCGGACCTTCTTGGGCGCCTCGTCCTCCTCGTTGACCATCGACGAGTTCTTTCGCGCACTCAGCTGCTCCGACTTGAGCAGCTCCGCTTGCGCCACAACTTCGATCATCTAAACCGTAGAAGAAGAAAATACACCAATAAATAAAACTTCTAGCCGCTGCTGTAGCAAGAAACTTTTATCACTACTTTTTCTCTCTCGACGATGTTTTGCTATAATTGTTTCAAAAACACTTTGGGAATGATGCGGGTAATCCCGAGAGTGCCGCGTGTGGAACATTTGTTGTAATGGAGCATACTCATCCCTCCCTCCTTCCCTTCTCCCTACAGTTGCTCAGAGCAACTTGCTCTCCTTGCGTTCCCGATGGCCCACACTAATCTTTAGATATTAAAACGAGCAGTCGACTTTTCTAGCAAAAAAAACTTCACCTTCTAGAAAAGTCTGAATGAATGAATACTACTTGGACATACACAGCGAAGGGACCCACACGGTGATAACAAATTCCAGTCCGGAAGTCTGCCTTATACTATCAAATGCAGTGGGCTGCCACTGACTGCCAGCTTCCTAGCAAATAAGCAATGAGATTATAACGGAATCTCAATTGTTGATTACATTCTGGCGAGCAGGTTGAATGTTATGGAAGAAGTTAAGCAGGAAGGAGCACAAACATGTTGGTGATAGCAGATCGATCCTTGGCCTCGGAGCGATCGAACCAGATGTGGGATGAGGCGCGGGAGAGGGCGCGTTGCATCAAGCCAAGCAGGCCGCCCTGGCGCTGCCCAATGAGGGCGTACACGTTGTCAGTCGACAGCACCATCACATCCATCGGGGACGTGTGGTTGGCCACTGCGATTCCTGCAAACTTCTCTGCTGGTTATAGGGAAGGAAACTTCTAGTTCTGAGGAAACTTTTAGTTCTGAGGAAACTTCTAGTTCTAATGAAACTTCTTCTAGTTTTAAGGAAGGAAACTTCAAGTCCTAATGAAGGAACATCCAAGAGTTGGCTCTTCTAACCCCCGCCTCGTGCTTTGTAGTGGCCGTCATGGAAGTAGACTACGGTGGAGAGACTCCTGGAGAGGATGCGATGGCACGTCAGCATGCACTTCTCGTTCAGCTTCCTCTTCAACGCTCCGTTCGGCAGGATTCCGACGGCTGCCGTGGAGACGAGCATGAAGATCAGGCCGATGGCGAAGAGGGTCACTCGAAGGGGAAGCATCAGGAAGTAACGGAAGAAGAAGCCACAGCCCCACAGAGCAGTCATCTTCCAGCCGAGAAGAGAGAATGGTTAAGTGGTGGTGAGGGAGAGAGAGAGAAAGTGAGAGGGAAAAAGCCAAACCACCACAAAGAAAAGAAATGTAATCTGGACATGCACCGTTCCCCACTGGAGAAGAGGGGGATGTAAGAGAGGCGCCTAAACAAGGAGAAGGTGTTAGGTAAACAGGAACATGCAATCAGATATGCTAATTAGAGTTTGATTTGTCATACAACTCAGTTGAAATACCAGTGGGAACACTGTATAAGACTGGTTTATTCACAGCTAGCCACGTACAGCAAGGTATAGCATATATTAAACTAGATAAATAAGTAAAAAGTTAGACGAGTCAAGAAATATTCACAGAGAAGAGTACTTAAGTACTGAACAACTTCCACAGAACTATATGATTAAATAATTTAAACAGGTACATTTAGAAAGGTTTAGAACCATGAACAGGCATCCTCTACGTGATCCAAATACGAGGAAAATATTAATCAGATGACTACAGGAATGGGATGATTGAAACCGCGGAGTCGATCGGTACTTGAATTTGGAGGTGAGAAGTAAAGTCGGGGTGATATGTGGACAGACAATGCGAGGAAATAGCAAAGGGAACGAGAAGGGCACAGAGAAAGACAGTAGACTAGAATCCAGTCTGGGACCAGACGCTGACATTCGCATCACTGTCGCTCGTATCGAGGAAGTCCATGAATGCCGAGGGGACTGGAGCAGTAATCTGACGAGCGGGGGGAGGGGAGGCCTCCAACTTCAAAGGAGACATTCATTCTATGCTCACCAAAACACAGGGAATTAGATAGGAATGAAAGGAAGATAGATTCTGGTTTAAATAGAGAAAAGGCTGAACTGACATGCTGGAAGTATTCTCCGATGCTTCTTGGAAAAGTTTCACCCGATTCGACGCCGTCTCTCATCTTTCCTTCGTCGCCACTCACATCTGAGTCAATAAAGAACTGCTAATAACCCTATCGAGAGCTCGTCTAACACTGCTCATCTCCTCATGGCTAACCAGATTGCATGGGTGACTGCATACTGTCAGAAATCTCAGATGGGGTCTTTTCATTGCCATGGAAGGTGCCAGGAACATCCAAAAGAAGTGCAGTTATTCCTGCTCGCTCTCGCTCAGAAAGGAGCAGAGAGTTGCTGCAGTTCCCCTGAGATAGGAAGTTGTAATAATAAGGGTTTACTACCAGCCCTCAAAGGAAATTATCCCCCCAACGAGACCATATTATTTTAATTACAACTTAGAATACAAAATTACAACGCGGTTTTGTTGTGAATCTCATTGGTGCGTGTCACTCCTGTATGCAAATCAAATGTGAGATTATGTTGGCTCGTTCAAGTTTGGCCACCAGTTGATAACCTTCCATTCTCCAGTAGGGAGAGAATGTCTACTCTGGCTCGACCTCCTTGACCCCAAAGACCACCAAATGAATGAGAATGGAAAAGTATACCGCGGGCTCGATCTGCCACTGTTGAATCTTCGTATTCGCAGCCGCCAAAAGCTCGGTTGAGAGGGAAGTGTCCACTACAGTCTGTAGCTCAAGCACAGAACAGGAGACATCCATCTCCTCCTCTGCTCCGCAACCCATCCCATTCGCCACTTCCACATATATTGGAGTTACTTTCGCTTCCGCCTCAAACAACTGCATGATTGACTAGATGACAACTTACAATAGAGAAAAAAAGCCAACCGGCTGAACTGCCGAAGTCTTAAGCGGAGTGGCCGGAGGCTGAAAGTAAACACGGAATGAAATTCACCTCCCCTTATATACAAATATGACAGCTCACCTTGCTGGTCTCCTTAGCCGAAGTTGATGAGGGAAGTTTCTTCTTAACCGAGGTTGGTTGGGGAAAGTCGATCACATCTTCTGGCGCCTGGAAACCCGTTTCTGACTTGTGATGGCAACCGAGAGACGGTATCTGGTAGGATCCAACCGCTTCCACTGAAACAGAAGAAGCCTCTCTATCGCGCGCTTTATCTCTCTCTCTCTCTCTCTCCACAATGCATCTAGCCAGTCTTCGTTAAAACATGATGTGCCTGCCCCCATGAACGATATCGTCGTATTGGTATTGTGTATAAACCCGGAAACGATAGTATGTCCCACTATATAAACTCACTCCACCATTCCCTCCACATTTTAAAACTTAGGTTATAATAGTGAAATTTCATATCATGGCCATTTGCAAACGCCACTCTTCTAGACAAATCTTGGCTAAATGCCTTTTAAGTAACAGTGAGTTGATTCATCGTGTCAGGTTGAATTAGCGCGCTCTGGAAAATGAGCCTTGGAGGGATGTAAAGATACCACTAAAACCGTTGCGGAGCACAGGAGGAGGAATGCGAGCTGTAGATTCCTTCTTTCTCGAAAGGACTACTGGTGTCTGGAACGTTTCATCCGTAACTCCAACGGGCATCTGCTTCACTCGCTCCATTTCCCTTTCCGCCATCTCACGACGTCGTTTAGCCTGAAGGAAAGGATGAAGAAGAGGATGTCGGTGATATACTTTGTGGTTTGTGTATCTGTGTGTGAGAGAGAGAGGCAGAGAGACGGATAACGGAGAGAGAGAGAGATAAACACTCACCAGTTCCAAGTTAACTTTGAATGTGTCGAAATCATCCTGGCGTTTCCTCTGCAGATGTCTCAACCGTGCTTCAGCGTCTTCGCGGTCATTTCGCTTCTCGGAAACACTACCAGAGAGCGCAGCCAGCTAAATAATATCAATTTTACAGACATTTATCATGTCGGCATTCAAAAGGAGTTGAAAAAGGCAGGAAAAGACCTTCTGCTTGGCCTGCTCCACTTCTTTCATCATCTTTCCTAGGGCGTCTTTTTCTTTCGATGCTTGCTCGATCTTTTGCTCGCGAAGTCGAATGAGTTCTGAAGCAGCCATTGTTAACTTCCCACTCACCCAAGATGAAGAGACAAAGAACCTTTCCGCCTCTCTTCCAGTTCCTGGCAGCTCCGAGTCGGCATCTGCCATCTGGTCACCTCCAGTGTCACTTCCAACTTCATTCTCTTCCCTTCTAGCAGCTTCTTCAGCTCCTCTGTTCTTCTCTTGGCAACATTCTTCTTTTCTTCAAGCAGAGCCTGTAAAATGCTTATCTCCTGACTGCCTCCCTGCATTCTTCCCTTTCATACCTTTGCACCTTCGAACTCCTCCTTGATTTCTTCGCAAGTCCGGTCCTCCTCCAACGCATGTTCTTTTACTTCTAAAGCATCCATCCTTGGCAGCTCTTCTTCAATCTGCAATGCATGCCAAGGAATGTGGAGGTATATACAAATCAAAAAGATGTAGTTGTAGCTTCTTCGAGCCATATTCGGAAAATTATGACGAAAAATGATTCACATTTATTTGTTAAGGACTTGTATGTTCTTAACGGAGCTCAAACAGTCGCGCTCAAACGACGGGACGGGAAATGCACATTGAACAAACGCCATTCGCAGGGAACTACTACGTGTTTATTTCAAGACAACACGAAATTTAATGTGTTTTTCCAAACCTGAGCCTGGAGTTCTGCCTGCTCGGTCATAGCAGCGACATGCTCTCCATTCAGCTTCTCAAGATCCTCTTCCAGCCTCGCACTCTCCGTCTCCAGCTCTGCCTGGACTTCTTTTCGCTCTCTTCTAGCTGCCGACTGTGCATCCAGTTGAGCCTGAGGTAGTGAACGCTTAGAGGGTAAAAAGAAGTTGGCGTAGTGGCATAAACTACCTGAATCACTGCAGATTCCTCCCTCGCCTCATTGGCTTCCTTCTCAAAATTTGACTTCTTGATCTTTATTTGTTCCACTTCATTCCGAATTTTTACTGCAAATCAAAAGCAAATCATATCATTCCTTCCACTGTAGACATTTCAATGCTGACCAAGAATCTCTTCTTTCATATTCTTCTCGGCCTGGATCTCCTCGTTCTTGGTCCTCATCTCCTCAAGCTTCTGATCCAGTGAATCATTTTTTGCGGCAAGATTCTGCCGGATCAAATCAAGAGCACAGGAGAGACGAGGGATGTCTTCGGCAACTGCTGATTCGAAAACAGTGGTCAATGCCATCGCTGTAAACAAATTACCTTTGTTGGTAGTGCACGTTTAGCATAACGTCTAATTTTACAGCACAAAAATGAATTCGCAGACAATATGATGTGCGCATTAAGGTTAACTGAGTCAACCTTTCTCCTCTCTTGCTGCCTGCTGCTCCTTTGCTTTCATAAGATGAATCTTAACTTCATCCCGAATCTTGCGAAGCTTCACGTCTTCGTTCTTCGTCTGCTCGGTGAGAACTCTGATCGCGTTAATCCCTAAACCAAGTTTATATAAAACTTTTAGACGAGTCAATTTGGCCGACTATCATTTTATAATTGGGGCAAACAGATGGCTTTTATTCACAACAAAACTAGTAATGCAATGACTTTATTCAGATAAAACTTAGATAATTCCAACCGTTTTCGAAGACATTCTTCGTGTTAACTGCATCGATTTCCAACTGAGCAACTTTTGCTGCGATGTAGTCATGACTGAAAACAAGAATAACTTACGACACAGGAAATACATTCGTTTTAATCAGTCTTGACTAATCTGCACATCTAACCTCTTGCGAACATCGGCAACATACTGTTGGATGATGGTGTCCACCGAATTCTCCACCTTCTCTGTGCCTTTGACGAGCCGAGAATCAGCGAGCTTCTTTGTCCACATCGCAACAGATTGCTCCTGCGAAGAAAGGCACACTCTCCATTGGCGAAGAGTGCAACAACTCAGAAAGGTGGAAAGACTTCCAAGCATCCTCCAGTGGAGCCCAGAAAAAGAAAGGTGCAGTAACAGTAAGACAAAGCACACCCGTGCAGCTTCTTCCTTGCAAAGTTCATCATAACGAGCTCGCAATGCCGGCAGCGACATCTCACTCAGGGCAGCTCGGTCCATGCCACAATCTTTACTCCACAAGTTACGCCCCTGAAACGCTCATAAGAGTCAAGACATCTTTCTACGCAGACTTAAGTGATCTACCTTGCGGTCTAGCATATAGCTTTCCTGCAATTTGCAACTCATCGCGAAAAGCAAATAGTAATAATCATCCGACATCGACAAGTAAAGGCGCAACAAATAGAACACCATTTTCATCAATTTCGTTGATCTTAGATATAGTTTTAAAATTTTATTCCAAAAATTGTCTGATGTTCGTGAAAGATTTTGGCGGGAAAAGCGACATCAGAAATCGGTGTATTTAAGTAAGATCACAGAATTGCCATCACTATTACGGTAGCACTAAATGTCCTTGATCGAATTTTAATCTGCATTTTCTCTGAAGTATAAGGGTGTGGCATTCCACTGTGAGCCCATTTACCGTCTGGTTCATTCACTCGTTGGCTGGTGAATGGCAGTGGTCGGTCGGCTGTCTCCACTCTCCACTCCTATCGGCGGCACCCAGACGGGAGTTATTCGACATTTGGTTGCCAGGCTAGTTCACTGCAAGCTTCCCATTGTTAACATTCTCATCTTCAATCGCAGATGGTGAAGTCTTTTGTGGAACATTTGATATAACGAATTAAGTATTTGTTCACGCGAATAACAGCTGTTTAGCAATCAACTGGTTTGAATATCTTCGTTAAGGACCCTTCAACTGTGAAAAGAGACGCTGTCGAATTGGCACGTAGCCTAGATGGTTTTCGGTTTCGTGGGAATCTTCTTCTTGGTTAACGAGTATCCGGAATGATGGCAATAACCGAGGATCAACAAGATAAGATCGAATGGAGTGAAAACCCATGCTCGAGAAAAAGTGAAACTCGACTCAAGGTTGTCATTGAATAGTCTTCTGTTGTTATATATTATTCTTGTTGTTCGTCTTAATATCAGTTGCTTTCAGTCTTTCCATTCTAGAAAAGCTAAGAAAATAAAATAAAAAGTAATTCAAAACATTTCTGAATGCTTAATAGATAAGCACTAATAGACAGCTTTCAACCGTAAGAAGAAGGGGCAAAACGTTCCTTAGAAACTTGGGAAAAATCATGCCCCCCCCCCCTCCAACAGGGATAGCACCGTGATGGGTATTGTTAGTGCAATTTCTATCGAAGAAAATGTGATACGAATGTTTTGCAGGCTGCTTACAAGAGTGAGAAGCCTCTGGCTGACAGCTCTGAACACCGAATCCTCACCTCTCAGAATGTCGCCTCCCTTACGAAGTGTTTGTTCATTCTTAATAATTTTATCGTATTCCTTTTAGGGCAATGTGGTTGTTGTTGATTATCCACACGTTTCCACTTTTTCAGTGTGCGCTCAGCTCACCAATGGAGAGAGGGCTCCAAGACCTGGAATCGCTTTCAGGTATTCTTTCGTAGCCTTTTATTCCACCTCCTTCGCGGAAGATTCGGATGTTTTCTTCCTTAATTTCTGAGTTGTTAAAAAAGTGCGTTAGCCACACCATGCGAGGATTAACTCTCTTCTCCTTTTATTTTCTTGAGTTAATAAGTCCCGTAATTACATTTTGTGATTCTGTGAATTGTTGGTTTTCAGATGCGCATCCACAAGCGTCTAATCAACATGCACAGTCCCTCGGATGTCCTCCATTAGATAACGTCGGTCTCGATCGTGCCGGGAGTTGATGTTGAGGTCACCAACACCATACCCGTAAAGAGAGGCTGGCGGAGTGGTGGATGTCTTCCTCCCTGTGCCATTCTTCCACTTCTCTCCTCTCCTGTGTACTCGCATCCTTTGTTCACTCTCTCGATCCTCGGCGCTGTTGTCAAAGTGTTTAGTGCTCAAAATGCCATTATGTTCCTTGTTTATGTTCAAAATAAAGTAGATATGGTTCTTTCAACCTCGCCTCATGAGAAATATGAAGAAGCGCTTGCGACGCATTCGTTTGTCTTCAGAAAAGGTGTTCTGATCTTAACGAATGGTTGAGCAGCAGTCAGCGAGGAAGGATGGATGATGACGAGTGCCCGATCTGCTACCAGAAGCTCGTTCTGGCCCTGGAGCTGACTTGCCATCACACCTTCTGCTTCCTCTGCATCAAGGGTTACCTTTCTGTCTCGCCGTCAGACGGGCTTATGGATTATGTTCAGTTACAGCTCCAGAAGGCAAAGCATACGCTCCCATTCCATATGAAAACATGGCTAGTTTGACCGTGGTGGTGCTAGGGTTTTACCATTGCCCAATGCAAATCGAGCTTCTATTGGTTCCCACATGGGGAATTAAAGCGTCGAAAGAGGAGAAAAAAACATCGCTAAAATTTTCCAAGATTTCTTTACCTACTTGTGAAAATGTTTGATATAGCCGGGTTCCATAAGCACTAGGAAACATTTAAAGTGATTTTGGCTTCAAAATTGGTTTCTGGAGAAAGTGTAAATGTATGTGGATTAAAATAGTTGACAGGTAGTTAGTTTGCTTTGAAGCGGTTTCTGGTACTGCATTTGTATTCTTATGGTTAGCTTACTCTGACTTATTGAATTTGATGAGTGACTCGTAACAGGAGTGTATGAGGGAGCGAACGGAGTGGAGCCCCGTTGTGCTCTTTGCCGCAGTCCTATTAATGGCAACCTGTTCGTGAACCCTACACTCAAGGGCAGCATTGATCTGGAAGACCCCGAGGAGAAGCAGTGCAGCACGCCAACCGGTAGCTCTCTTCCCAAGACTCCGCTCAGCTCTTCTCCTTTGGTTAGTCGTCTCAAGCTGAGTGATGAGAGATTGTGCAATAATGGAGAGTGCAAAAACTACTCAGTCTAGTCAGGTCTTGAGTCCTCGAAATCCTGATCCTCCTGACGTGTCCTTTATAATGTGAGAACAAGTTGACTAATAACGTTGAGTATTTAAAGCCGAAGACCGCCTCACAGAGTCGTCCCAAGCGGCCGTTCTGGCTTTATCAGGTATCCTTCACTATCTCTTTTCTTGGTTATTTTTTCTTGTAACATGGAGCAATAGAAAAAATATACATTTATGTTTATGTGAGCTTAAATTTTGGTTTGAAATTGATATCTAAATCTTGCCTCGCACTAAAGACTCAATTAAGGCAAACGACAAGGGATGGTGGCGGTTCGATCCTCGAGTTGAGCGGGACATGGAGGAGAAGCTCAAGAAGAACGACATGGTCTTCGACTTCTTCATCAGTGGCCATGCGTCAGTTTCTCTCACTCCTTCCCATTCCCACTCTCTATGTCTCATTTCCTACTATCTCTTTCCTTCTCCTCGCTCTCTCCCATCTCCCTTTCTTTCTCTTCACTCGCCTTATCTCTCTCCTCCCGTTCTTCCGTCTTTCTCTCCTCTCTCTCTCTCTCTCTCTCTCTCTCTCTCTCTCTCCTCCCCTCCCCTTCCAGCTTCCGCATGGACCTGTGCTCGATGACGCAGACCCGTCTGAACGTGATGGGTGCGGGTGGCCTGGTGGCTGGGATGGTTCGCAGCCTGAAGAGAGTGGAGGACTCATCCGAACTGGAAACGATCTACGTCAAGGGTGTCGCGGGTGTTCGTCTCACCGACTAAGTCTTCTTCCAATGTCATCACGCCCCCCCCCCCCATAGACTACTCTCGACATGCATACTTGTAAGATTGAGCTGCTTTTCCTCTCGTACTCCTCTCACCCTCTCTCTGCTGTCATTCTGTCCCCGCCCTCTCCCTGCGAACGCGGGTTGTCCCTCTACGGCTTCCTCATCCAACTCGGCTTGCTGACTCATCCATTACTGCTAACCCCATCAATACCTAATGCATCTTTATTTTGCTTTAAAAAAACTAGTTTCACCGTATTTCCCTTGCTTTGCTTTATTATCAATATCCCTCTGCGGTCCCAATGGAGCGGAAATATACCACTTACATACTAGGTTTTCCAATTGTTTCTTTAGGTGCCGTCTTCCAATGCGAGCACTTTGAATAGCCTATTCTCGTGGCACATACTTGTAAGATTAAGCAGACCTCATAACTCGTTCCTTAGCTCGTATCCCTCTCACCCTTTCTCTGTTGTCATTCCGTCCTGCTCTCTCCATCTAAACGGGTTGTTCGCCTACGGGATCCTTATCCAGCACTAAAGTTCTCTCCGATTCAATCTGGCACTTGTTTTACCTCTCTGGCCCTAATCTCACACTGCCTCGCTTGCTTGACTCTTCGGTTGATTGCCCTTTCCCATCCATTCCTCTAGCATATTTGTACTGACCCAGACTCGTCTTCGTATTATCGACTACCTTATGATATCTGTATTCTCTGTGTATGCATAATGTGCGGTAAAGATGTGCCTTTTACTTAAGTCGCACAACTGACAGAGAATACTTATTGTTAGATGTATATGAAAGCATTTAGGGAGGCGAATGTAGTCGACCCGTTATCCTCGATTGCTGCTTTGCTCTGCCTTGCTGCTGATGAAGTTCCTGAAAGTTTGGGGTCGTGCAGATACTTCTGCGACTTCTTTCCCAATAAGAGCCTAGGTGCGAAAATGAGCTTTTCCTAATTTTGGCTCCCAACTGAAGAATGAGGTGCTGTTCCAATTGCCCTTGGATTTCATTTTAACACGGAAAGAGAGAGAGAGGAGAAAGATGAGAGGGAAAGAGATGGGCAGAGAGATAGGTTAGAGAGAAAGAGAGGGACAGAGTTTTCATTGGGCAGAGAGATAGGTTAGAGAGAAAGAGAGGGACAGAGTTTTCATTTAGCAGAGAGATAGGTTAGAGAGAAAGAGAGGGACAGAGTTTTCATTGCAGCGTTAATCAGGAGAACTGAAGCACTCCACGATTCCCCAACAGCGCCACGACCTTCCAAGAATATCTTGCGTGTGCAATTTTGGAAAAAATCTACCCTTTTCCTCTTCCTAAATGCTGTTTCTACAGTCTTTAGAGAAGAAAGTTCGATTTTTATTTTCCATTGGGTTTATATTGTGAACCTTAGCTGCTTCGTTAAAAAGTAAAACTTTAACTCGAATGACATGATATACATAAAACGAGTGAACGAACTCAGAACGGCAACCGAAACAATCAACGAATTATGGATGACAATGCAGTGAAAGGAGGCTCGTGGCCAAGCCGCTTGGAGTTGGATGAGGAAGCCGTAACCGGACAACCCGTTCAGACGGAGAGGGCAGGGGCAGAATGACGGCAGAGAGAGAGAGAGAAGGGTGAGAGGGGACGACAGCAAAGGCAGGAGTTATGAGGTCTGCTGAATCTTACAAGTATGTTGGACGAGAATAGCCTATTGAAGGTGATCACAATGCAAGATCGCACTTAGGGGAAAACAAATTGAAAACCTACTCATGCTTACTAGAGGCAACACTCTAAGAAGCATATTATCAATGTTAATTGAAAAGGCACGATTTTCTACTACTAGACAAGCAGATGCATGTAGTAATATCTCAATAATAGACTATCTGGTGGTAGTATTTAAGTGGTATATTTCTGCTCCGTTTTGACCAGCTGAGAATAAAACTTAAACCACTTAAGTAATCGCAAAAGCATAAAACGAAAGAAGAGAAATACGGTAAAACAACTTCTTTTAGCCAAAAAAAAATCTTCAAATACAGATGGAGTTAGCAGAAATGCGCGTAGAGTCGTGGCCAGCACATGGGGGAAGGGAACAGAGAGTTCCTACGAGGTGGAGAAGACCAGACGAGCAGAAGACGAGCGTTCCTTGAGAGACGGCTCCTCCTCCTCCTCCGATTCATCCACCACTGCGTCTTCTGGCAACTGCTCCAGAGAATTGCAGCCAGAAAGGAAGGGAGAAGCGATCCCTGCATGGAATGAAGCATTGATTAAGCACCGGATTATGGTAAGCAGGAAAAGTGGATACTGTATCCCTTAGATACAAAGAGTTCTTCACTCGAACCTTCATCATCTTGCTCCGCATCGATGGGCGAGTTGTTGCTTGGGCCGTGTTCGGATGTCGAAGTGTAGCGAGAGAGGCGGTGGAAGTACCTAATTAGTTTACAAATTATTCTCACAATATTTCCAAGACCAGAAAGAATGAGAAAACCAGTACTTCTCCTGTTGCTTGGCGATGAGTTTGGGTGGCACTCGACTTCTCTTGAGCATTCCATCCCATTCCAAGTCGACCAGCCCTCCCTTTCGTGCAATCTCCTTCTTCACACGGCTTGCGAAGTCGATTGCATCCTCATCAAGCTGTAAACTTTGTATTTTTTTTCAATAGAAAAGGAATTCTAATTGTATGTAGGATGTTAGCGTGGACATTAAAGACAGAAAGATAGTAACCATTCTCTCCATCGGAGGAAGGTAGTAGACGTTGCAGATGATGGCCCAGCTGGTCATCATTCGGAGGATGTACTCACCCCTAAAGTATAGAAACTTTTAGAAATCGACAATTTCTGAATCAACTACATATTCAAATCTTTCTTTTACACTGCAAACCTCGACCTGTGTTTATAAATAGAAGGAATTAAATTCTCTGAAACGAACCATGATTGTTCGGAGCTGTTCCAGAAGGCATCGCCAAATCGAGAGTCGTACTTCATCGCAATCGGGTAGATCTTCGCTCCAACCTTTAAAACTATTGTTTTACTTACTCGTAATGAATAAAGGGAAAGATTCCGGACGTGATAATGAAGTTAAGAAGCACCTCAAACGAGCCCTTCTTGAACATCATGACCGATGTGTTGTTGATGCAAGTTCCTTCCGGGAAGATGAGAATCGGCAGCTTGTTCGGGTCATTTGTATGCTCACGCAGCCTGCAATCAGATCTTCATTTATGAGCCTTTCTATTCTACAACCGAACTTGCTTGTTTGTTGCGTCTTACAATCTTACTATATTAATTACAACTAGCCTCATATAATACTGCTCAAGCCACGGCCCCTTCCCAATATTTTCTTCTGCTCAAGCCACGGCCCCTTCCCAATATTTTCTTATGTCTAGCTGGCCAGCTCCCCTCCAGGATCCCAATCCTCTCAGTTGTCACAACGGTAGGCGGTTGTCGCACTTTGGGAATGACGCGGGTAATCCCGAGAGTACCGCGTGTGTTGTGTGTGTGTGTGTGTGAGAGAGAGAGAGTGAGAAAGATAGAGAGAGAGAGAGAGGGAGAAAGATAGAGGAGAGAAGGAGGGAGAGAGGAGGGTCAGCTGTTCTGTGATGCAGCAATGTTATTGCTATGAACAGTGGTTGTAATGAAGCACACTCCTCCCTCCCACCAGTTGCTACTTCTCTTGCGTTCATGATGACCCGCACTAATCTTTAGCCATGAAACAAGCTGTCTGTCATCTTTTCTAGCAAAAAAAACTTTCACCTTCTAGAAAACTCTGAAGGAACACCACTTGGAAATGCCCAGCGAAGGGAACCAAACGGTGATAACAAATTCCAGTCCCGAAGTCTGCCTTATCTACTATCAACTGTAGTGGGCTGCCACTGCCAACTTTTTAGCAAGTAAGCAATGAGATTATAACGGAATGCCAATTGTTGATGGTATTCTAGCGAGCAGGTTGAATGTTATATACAGGGGGAGAAACGTACGGTAGACTTGCAACACCCACGCTGATTTTGCCCCCTCCCCCTCCGCAGCCTTAATCCACAATGTTTTTGAAGAACATTTAGGCATTCATTCCACACCGGTTTCCAGGCCCAATACTTCCTTCCCACCCAAATCTTCTGGGTCCTCGACAGTGGCTTTTATTTCCTGGTTATACAAAAAGTAGAAGAAAAAGAGCACAAACATGTTGGTGACAGCAGATCGATCCTTGGCCTCGGAGCGATCGAACCAGATGTGGGATGAGGCGCGGGAGAGGGCGCGTTGCATCAAGCCAAGCAGACCGCCCTGGCGCTGCCCAATCAGGGCGTACACGTTGTCAGTCGACAGCACCATCACATCCATCGGGGACGTGTGGTTGGCCACTGCGATTCCTGCAAACTTCTCTGCTGGTTATAGGGAAGGAAACTTCTAGTTCTGAGGAAACTTTTAGTTCTGAGGAAACTTCTAGTTCTAATGAAACTTCTTCTAGTTTTAAGGAAGGAAACTTCAAGTCCTAATGAAGGAACATCCAAGAGATGGCTCTTTCTAACCGCCGCCTCGTGCTTTGTAGTGGCTGTCATGGAAGTAGACTACGGTGGAGAGACTCCTGGAGAGGATGCGATGGCACGTCAGCATGCACTTCTCGTTCATCTTCCTCTTCAACGCTCCGTTTGGCAGGATTCCGACGGCTGCCGTGGAGACGAGCATGAAGATCAGGCCGATGGCGAAGAGGGTCACTCGAAGGGGAAGCATCAGGAAGTAACGGAAGAAGAAGCCACAGCCCCACAGAGCAGTCATCTTCCAGCTGAGAAGAGGAGGGTTAAGTGATAGATCAAGAGAGGAGGGGAAGTGTACTTGACGAATTGGTAGAAGCGGATGGAGGTGCGAGTGAGCATGTTCCAGCATGCGAGCTGCTCGGCCTCGAAGCGGGAAGTCACTTCGTCCTCGATGATCGATTCGATGCCATTCTCAAAGAAGAGATGGATTATTGATCTACCAGTTTAAGGATACCTTGATGAAGGAAAAACCTTGATGAAGTCAACGGAGTCATGGATCACTGCCCAGCCACGACTCTGCACGGGCAGCTGCGACAGTGAATCCAGGTCCTCGCCATCCTCGAAGTTTAGCTGAGTGTCTCGTCGGATGATGTCTGCAAAGAAGAAGAATGTGCTTCCCGAATAGAACTCGTGATTTAACCACATAACCAATCACATTGACTCTTCAAAATAACGCGTTATCGTCCATTGCGTGGTTATTATTTGCAAACTTTTTCATCTAATCTTATTTGCTAAATAATGACATTGAATACTTTGATGACTATAACGGTTTCCTGTGTCAATTCTAAAGAGATAAGTTAGGAGATCGCTCCCTCATTCTGTGTGGGCATGAACCCGTCACGCGGTCGGTTGGATGGAAATACATCAAGATGACATGCTGGCCACCGGCAAAGCTCCCTCAAGGTCAGCCACCACGTGACCACTCCCAACCCGACATTCCCAAGTCACACTCATTTTCATTAGCAGCAGCAATAGCATGCAGCAACAGTTAGGGATCACCAAGCAACACGAGACAGCGAGACAGAGAGAGAGAGAGAGAGAGAGAGAGAGAGAGAGAGAGTGACAGAGACAGAGAGAGGCAGAGGGAGAGACAGACAGAGAGAAAGAGAGAAAGAGAGAGAGAGAGAGAGACAGAGAGACAGAGACAGGGAAAATCTACTACACAGAAACGAAATGTTTAATCAGAATACGCACTGCTTCCCGATCCTTGCCGACGACGGAAACTGCAGACTGAAGCAGCGCGAGAAGACGTACCTAAATTTCCCGTCTGGTCAACCACCAACCACTTCATTCAAAGGGAACCAAACTTGCAAAGAAATATGCAGGAAGATAAAGAAAGTTAATAAGGAATGAGTAAAGGGGAATGGGAATGCAGGAGGAGAAGGCATGCAAGGAAGAGCCAACTAAATCTTCGTGGAGAGATAGCGAGCGAGAGGTAGTGAGGAAGAGGGAGGGCAGAGAGAGAGAGAGAGAGAGAGAGAGAGAGAGAGAGAGAATGACTGACTGGTGCCAGAGTTGTGACGGCGTCGTCCACTGACGGTGCTCTGCGATTCGTAGCCATCCGACTTGGCCGTTTTGGCATCTTCCTCTTCCTCCTCGTCTTCTTCTTCATCTTCTTCCTCGGATTGCTCGTCATTGGATGAGGAAGTGTCCAAGTGAGCGGGGATCACTGCGAGCTGGCTCTCCTTCCGTTTCGCCTCTCGCACGCCAGTCTTGATCTGCCGAGCGCCCCACTGAACAAGGGGGAAATCTGCCAATGTGAAACGGAAGAGAAGATATGGGGATAGAGAGAAAGAAAGAACTGAAATGATGAAAGCTAAAAAGAGTAGTAGGAAGGGGAACCGGAACCGAACACCGAACCTCAAAAACCCGAATCAGACTGCGCACGTAGATCTCTCTGAGGCCGAGTGACTTGCCAAGCGTGGCGAGGACAACGACGAGGAAGACGACGAGAGCAACCGGAGGGAAGATGAAGGCAGAGACGCAGAGGAGGACGTGCTCAGTCAGAGGAGACGGCATCATCTCGGCCACCTTCTACTCCACAATGACCACTTCCACTTTGCCGGCCTGCAAATCACACAATCCTCTCGCAGGCGCTGCCACCATCTCTATCTCCCTCCTCTCTCTCTCTCTCTTTTCTCTCTATCTCTATCTCCCTCCTCTCCCTCCCTACTTTCTCACTCCTTCTGATATCCATGATCCACTCAAATATCACCTCATCATCGGAAGGACATTCCGTATTTATGTCATCAAAATTCAAACTTTACCTTTAACTTTATTTACGGTCAAAAAAAGTAGCACATGTATGGAGATTAACAAGTAAAACATACCCTTCAAACCGAGGTTGACTTCTGAGGTAGAGCACTTGAGCACTCACCGTAGAGTTCACGCCAGCAAAGGCGACTTGGAAGCGATGCCCTTGAAGTGCAACATAATAAGAAAACCGCAAGAAAGTGCAGTCAGATTTGGCGCCTGCCGATCAAACACCTTCGATGTAAACAGGCTCATAAAACGGCGAAAGATTAAACAGAACGCGGCAAAGGGCACAAACAGAGTAAAATATTGAATTGGACGATGACAGGCATCATAGAAGTCGTAGAACAGAGAGCAATGAGAAGATTATGATAAGCATTTGGATGGCACTTATATTACACTTGGCCATATCGTGCACTGCAACCTTTGCACTCTCACTCTATCCTTATCTGTTGCTCGGGAAATAAGCTGTTGCGATAAATGGGCGGACAGAGTAGCCTATCAAGTGTGTCCTCGCGTTTGATAAATGCTATCTTTCGAGAGCATAAGAAGGCAAACATAATACGATTCTGAGCCGATAAACAGTGTACAACAATGAAGACATTTCCACGAAATCCGGTAATGTTGTAGTACAAGCGCGGCCATTGACATCGATACATTCAAGACAGTTAACACCTTCCTCTCGATGAGCTCGTTTAGAACTATTAACACGATTAAATTATCACAATCGCTAGGTGGACCCACGAGAACACAAGCTATACTCCGATAAAATCACGGTTGATGCAATAGTGCAATGGAGAGTGTGATGCAAACTTGGGCTTGTAAGGGTTTAGTCTGCCGAAAATGGTAAAACTTCAACGAATCTTAGAGGAAAACACTCGAATTAACAAGAACAGCTCACTAAATGTGATGCGGTGCAAATCTTTTTAGTGTTATTTTCCTCGCCATCGGAGCCTTTTATCATCCATCCCACCGTATCCCATCAGATCGCAAGACGCACCAAATTATTTGTCTATCATTCCGTCTTCACTTGCTTGAAAATTAGAAAATAGACATCTTTTATTATTATTTTTTTAAATTTATTATTCCTCATAAATTCCACACTATGCATCAATGTAGGGAGTCATAAAAGTTGTAGCTCCGACGCAGATTATCATAAATGTTGTGAAGAGAACAAGGCAAAGACGATCAAGAGCCATCGCGGCAAATTTCCATTCTTCCTGGAAAAAAGACAATTTAGAATTTTTGATGAGCGAGCCCTCCTGCGCACACAACTCGCTTTACAACTTCGCACTTCATGGATATCATTCGAACGAAGAGAGTGAGAGAGTAAGTGGGTGAGAGAGAGAGAGAGGGCGAGAGAGAGTGAGAAAGAGAGCGAAAGAGAGAGAGAGGGCGAGAGAGAGAGTGAGAGAGAGAGAGCGAAAGAGAGAGAGAAAGAGAGAGAGCGAAAAAGAAAGAGAGATAGAGAGAGAGAGAGAGAGAGAGAGAGAGAGAGAGCGAGAGTTAGATGGACGTACAGGACTTCCTCCGCCGTCGATTCCTTGTTCCTCATCGTCATCTTCCATTTCTCCTCTGAGTATCTGCATGCTCTGGTAGATGTTTGTGTAGTAATCGACAACCGTCGCCATGTACAAATCATATGAAGATCTTTCTGCAGACAATGCTGGTTTCATTACGGGTTCTCCCTTTCGGAGAGAAAACTCCTTATGCAAGTCAGTGGGCCATAATTTTCCTATTACTGACAGTTCCACTCTACAAACTAATTTTCAATGACAATACTGAATTCGATCGTTGCACATTGACACAAATTCAGTTGAAAGAGCGGAAAGCAGAAGGGACAGAAAGAAAGCAAAGTTGAAATGAAGAGAGGAAGAGAGAGAGAGAGAGCGAGAGCGAGAGGGAAAAAGTGAGAGAGAAAAAAGAGAGAGAGAGAGAGAGAGAGAGAATTGTCGAGTGCTTTCATTGAAAGATGAACTGTGCTCACCTTCCTCTCTTTCCGCTTCCTCTGAGCAGCGACGAATATACTTTTCTATGAGATCGGCAAGTTTCATGGGTTCCTTCTCTTTTCTGCGAGCTGCTGCGCCAGGCAAGATGCCAGTTCCAACCTGATGTATGTATGTCAAACCTTTTCGTCAGTATGTCAGGTTGCTTTTCTCATAATCGGCTGGCTCTGCAGTAGAGCTGACTAAAAGCTGACTTTTCGCGCCAGATGAAGCTGTTCAGCTGGCAGAGTGCTGAGTTTGTAGAGCAGAGTTCCTTCGGAGGACTGCGACAGCTGAGAAGAGAGCGGAGCCGTCTCAGAGTGTGGTCTAGTCTCGTCTGTCTGCAATCACAAGGACAATGGAGCATGAGGGGAGGGGATAGAAGTACCATACCACTGATAAGCTGCAAAGGACGGAAGTAGACCCCAGGACATCCCTCACGCATTCCGAGCAGACACATTCTCCCTCCGGGTGCATCTTCAGACGGAGGTGGCCGTTCGAGGCAGGCACCAGTGACAGTACTACTGACTTCGACTTTACATTACCATTTTCCTTGGTTGCAGTGGGCAGATCGTTTTCTACAAAATAAATTGACAAGGCAAGCTCATATTTAAAAAAAAAAAATTACTTAATTTCTGACCGTCATTAGAATCAGATTCTTCGCTGGAATCGGCCATTTTTAATTCTCTTTTATTTCGATAAAGGAATCCAGGCCGCTTCATGAGAAGCAACCAAGGCAGCCACACGAGAAATAGCTTGTAGAACTGAAATAAGGAAGCTATCTATTCAGTGAAAACTTATTTTTATTAAAATGACACCCTTACACTCTTGCTCATGTGATGATTTTCCTGCTGCCGATAGCGAATGTTTAGAACAGTTATCGTGAAAGCAGTAGAAGCAGAGATTAGAAGCGTCAATGTAGAGAGAAAGACACCTGCGCAAATCGTGGATATTCTTTCGGTTTAAAATAAAATAAAATAAACCATTGGCTAATTATATTCCATTAAGACCTTACCTAGAATGGGCACAGATTCAGAGGTTGGTGGAGTCATTTCGCTTATCAGTGTCACAAAGAAGCAAATGGAAAGAAGAATGGTCGTTTCTGCAAGTCACAATTACTCTTGCTAAATGTGAGTTAAGTTTAAAAGAAGGAAAGAAGAGCTTACGAAATCCAATCTTCTCGGACATGTCGTGAGGCGGCAAGCAGAATGCCAAGAGAGTCATCATGGAAATGAGAACGGAAGGGAAGACGAGATTGAAGAGGTAGAAGAGGGTCCGGCGGCGAAGGTTGAAGAAGAACACCAGAGTGATGTACGGCTCGGGGCAGCACTTTGAGTAGATCACTCGTCGAATTGCCGGAGCTCCTGACTTCCGATTAGTTCCATTCATTACAAAACATACACAAAGCCTATATATGTTCTATTCTGATCTTGTATTTGTAAATCAACCTTTCAGAAGCCATTCCCCACTGGGAGTGTACGTAGATAAATCAACTGCCGCTGAAAAAAAACATCCTTTTTTTCGTATGAAAAAAGAGCAAATGTCTGTTCAACTTGCGTTCGTCTTCAGTTTGAGTTAGCTGGAGATCTACAGCGAGTCCGTTGTATGTCCACGAACCGAACTAAGAAGTAGCAATAGAGCTACTATACAAAAATAATAATAAATAAATGCCCAACCTCGAGGTAGCAAGATTGATCGTCAAATGGAAAGTAAGTAATATCCATTTTGCAAGTTGCGCGAAAAATTCCAGGTGGCACCCAATTCACTTCTCCCGAGCTGTAGACGACTTCGTTGGACTTGAATGTTGAATCGAAATCCTCATTTGCGCTGAGATAGACTATTAATTCTGAGGCTAATCGAACCCGTCACGAACCTGTTATAGAGAAGAACATCTGGGCGCCAAATTTGGTTATCTCCACCCGCGAAACGGACGCTTGTGATATTTGAATACTTCTCCGGCTTCCACGACAGCCGATAGTCAGTCCAGATCTATAAAACATTCAGTGATTAATACCTATTTTGATCACTAGTAAATTTATTTATTTATTCGAATACCGTTAATAGGGAAGCACAACATTTCATGTCAGCATATTTGAAACCTCCAAATGATCTCTACACCCGGCTCTGTAGAAATGTTGTAGAATATTAACTTACAAACTTCAGCCACGCGTTCAGCTCGATAATTTGGTTCTTTCCGTCCTGTAAATTAAAAATGAAGTAAATAATGAAGCATTCAATAAAGGCTTTCGAAACTAACAAGGTTCATTATTTGCTGCAAGTGTATCTTCATGTCCACACGGAGTGCGTCTGATACATTTCTGACTGGTCTTACTAATTTGTTATATCGCGACAACAGATCCCTAATAAAAGCTGTAAGATTTGTACGTGAATAAAGCAATTCTTCAACTTGAATATTGATCTTACTTGTAAAGTCGTCGCTCAGCTTTACTTCCATATGAAGACGCGAGGAAATTGATCACAAGAATAAAGTGAAGGAGCATAGAGATGTACTGCGAGTTGTCAGGAAGAAGATCAATTCGTCTGTGACTAACAAGCAGGAGATATGATATCTGTTTGCATTGCACTCTCAGCAAGCCTACATTCCTCATATATCCTATCCACATGCTTCTAGCAGTTCTGTGTCTTCTATCAGCCCATAACGAGCATCATGTTTGAAGGCAGGAAGAAACACATGAGAGGAATGGTGCTTTCCTGGTGCTTTCTCTCCTATGATGTTAACAATTTGCGTCTGTCTGGCTCGCAGTTCCCTTCCCAAGTATGTTATGTCTTCTGAGCAGTTGACGAGTGAGTAACCAGAGTCATTTCACCATTTATTGTGCCCGTTCCATCCAAAGAGCATAGGGAAGTCGCTGGTTTCTCGCCATTCCCAGCCAATGTCTTCCTCGTCTTCCTTTCTCATCTCCGTTGCTGCTCTTACTGTAGTTCCTCTAAGATGTGCAACTCCACTTAGCCCAGTCAAGGTTAGCCAGAGATGTAACTTTTCCACGATTCTTAAATTGCTGACTGTCAAAGGTCACTGCTACTAGGTCATGTTTGAAGAGTTGTTGCGTCCCTTCGGACCGAGTTGTGTGAAAGCAAATTGCTGTATTCCTTGGCGGGAGCATTCCCCATGTGTCTTGTCTCTTCCCTTGGGGTCATCGAATACAAAAAGAGGGAGCCAATACCACGGAACCAGCGATCGAGAGGGAGGAAGAGAGAGAGATTGGAAGAGAGAGGGGAGAGAGAGAGAGAAAGAGAGAGAGAGAGAGAGAGAGAGAAGGACCGCCTCATGCTCCACTTGTCGCCAAATCCATTTTGAAAGGCGTTGAATGCATTCCACGAGTCGGTAGCCACAGCAATCTGGTGCGTGGTTAGCATCACCCAATCATGAGCCCCCCCCCCTCTGCCAAGACAGGGAGGAACTGCTTCCTTCCCTCTTTATGACCATGTCTTTGGCCATTTTGACAACCGAATGCACATTTGAGATGAAGAAGAAAAGAGAAGAGGAAGGAGACATATAGAGAAAACAACCGAATGCCATTTCGAGATACCGAGAGAATAACTGAGAGAGAGCGTGAGAGCCACATTTCTAGGTCCTCACTGATGGCAGAGGTGCAATCAGAGAGAAAAAGAAGTAGATCGGTATGATGGAGATTGAATAGCGGTTTTACGGTCGTTTCAGAACGAGGAAATAGCTGTAAGCGGATGTCTTTCATGTGAAGGAGAGCCTGCAAGAAATGTCATCCTCTCGCTCAGCGAAGCCGACCGAGGTACTCGTACAGCCAGCTCGAAAGTGGCAACGTAACAAAGAACTTAATCATTGATCGTTTATGATTAAGTCTAAATGAGAAATCGATGCCCATTCAGCATCTCGCAGAGAACTGCCACTCTCTGTCGCGTACCTCGGCCTAAACGGAGAAGAAGCTGGCGAGTTTGACCTCCGCTCTCTAAGAAGCAACTTCCCTGACAACACTGACCTCATCCTTCAGATTGTCCACAACTGCGCGAGGGTATCTTGACTTTTTGGAATTAGTCCTCCTAAATTGAAAAAAAAAGATTGAGCTTCTTGAGAAATGCATCGAAGTTGCAACGGTGCGCATTCCATGGGAGTACGGACTTGACCGGCCAGGAATGAACTCAATTCGTCTCCATGACATCGAACTCTCCAAGTTCTTCCCCGAATCCTATACTCTCTCGAAGTGCAATTCCACTTCTGATCAAATCAAATTCTTCCCGCACAATGAGCCTAATAATAAAGATAAAAATTAACATCTTCTCCAATTCAGAGTCCCCACAAATTGTCCCAATTGATTGATGGAACATATTGCTCCTAACCTCCAACAATAAGCTATCGCTTTATTCGACTCGGCTGTTCCATGTTATAGCCTTCGCTTTGCCGTGGAAACAGACAATATTTGACAGTTAGAAACTGTTGATTGGTAGGGATAAAGGCATGGGATATCTTGCTGGTAAGTTTATAGTTATACACATCACGACTAACATAAGAATTCACATATGATCTTTTTTTAATCGCGTCGCAACCATGTCTTTTTTTGTTTAAATGTGCTTGATATCTCGTATTTCGCAATTTAAATAAGTTTTCCGACTTTTGAGATTAATTGCAAAACAACTTTCATGCACATAAAGATATTTTGGTTATGTTGTATGTCAGTGGATGTCCAAGTATAATGTACATAGGAAAGCAAGCGAGTTCCGGAACAAAGAATAGCAGGGTTATGAACAGTGAGGGGAGTAGTGCTTTGAAACGAGTTGCGGAATACTACAATCGAGAGCAGCAATTTTGGAATGTTCCTCACTCTCATCACTTTTTCTAATAACGTCGTTTCAGTATTCGATGGTTCTAGTATCGAGGGACGGGTGGCTGAAAGTTGCCTCTTTTCACAAACCATCGTTCTGTTTCTACTATTTTCTCGCTATTGCTCTTTCTCTCCCGGTCTTTTGTTCACTTCCACCTCTCTCTCTCTCTCTCTCTCTCTCTCTCTCTATCTCTCTGAATCTTTCTCTCTCTCTCTCTGTTTTCACCTTCCATTATCTCTAATTCTTGCTTCTTTCTGTATTCTAGAGAACACATTACGCGTGATTTACGCATGGCGTAACATCTGGCTGAATGACGGTGGTGCTTCAAATCCTAAGATGAAATGGAGAAGACCGGTGTCGAAGACCGAGCTGACCCTCTTACTCGACCTGATCCTCTTGTTCATTCCCTTTCCATCTTTCCATATCTATCACTCAGCGTGTCCTCATGCCTGCAACTTAAAGGAGGCGGAGTTGTGGTTATTAGACTGGAAGGCGCGGAATAGCGAAAACGTCTCTTGGGTCGCTTCCCGTATTGTCTACGCTCCTTTCCACCATTCCGCTCAGCCAAGGCGCGACCTTTTTTTTAGAGCATCGCAATGGTCAGAAGGGTGGAGGAAGGAGGAGCAGGAGGGGGCGGTCTCAGCGCTGCTCAGAGGAACGAAGAAACATTCATGACGCGCATGGCCCTTCCCGCCCGCTACTCATCCGAAATGGAGGAAATCTTCGCGCACCCTTTCTCTCTCTCTCTCTCAATAATCTTACAATTATTTTATTCAGTAAAAAATATGAACTTTCTTTCAATCACCGCCCAATTTTTTATCACCGATGCTAAATGGACTAATTTCATTAGTCAAAACAGTGTTCTCAATGAACACTTCCTTTCCTCTTCGTCCTTGAGCCTTAATTTAAGTCCATAGAATGAGTCTGTGTCCAGCGCCCTTTACGTCAAAATGAACGGCACGAATAGATCGCGCGGGCAATTAATAGAGAGCGGGAGACAAAGAATGAGAAAGATTCATGGAAATAGGTGAGAAAGGCCACGGAGAATATGCAAGAAGAGCGTGACCGGTGTGAAGAGTTTTGAATGATTCACTAAAATCGACTTGGAAGTGACCAAGGAGTGCCAACGTCAGAGAATTCTCTAGTTGACTTGTATAATTGTATGCTATTCTAGACGGCGACGCAATGGTGCCTTTCTACCATTCTATAGGCAAGAAAACGCCGATTTTCAGATGAAATGTCATTGCTCGGATGTCCTGTGGTTGCCCTTTTGGACAAAGAAAGACATCTCAAAGGCAGGGAGAGGCCACCATCTACCTCTCTCTCTCTCTCTCTCTCTCTCTCACACTCTCTCTCTCTTTCTCGCTTTTCTTCTCTCCATCTCTATATTTCCCTCTCCATTCCTTCTCCTTATGCCACAACACGAGTGCCGTGACCCTGGCGGCATTCGTGATGGTCTCAGTCAAGTGGAGGCAGCTAGGCGAAGGCTACTACTCAAAATAGAGACCTTCTCTTTCTCTCTCATTCTCTCCCTCTATTTCTGTTTTCCATCTCGTTTTAACCATTTCTTTTTTTCCTTCAGATTCTACATACTTCCTTTAGCAGTTGCAATACATTTTAGTTTCAGTGTTGCAGAGATCAAATCGTGAAAGCAATCTTAATTACAAGTATGTGTGCATGTTTACATTTACATGCACAGTGAGTGCTACGCATAGACTGACCTTGTATTTTGCCACTATTTTCCCTACAATGATTTTCTGCAGATGACTCACTTTCCTGCGTTCGCCAAAGAACTTGATTCACCTGGTGATTTTCACAAAGATCTCCTTGTACAGTGTAATGTACATATGTTTGTAATCGCCATGCAGAGAAAAGTAGCACCATTCAAATTCTTGTAATCCGCCTGCTAGCAATAAGATGCATGAGCTCTTCAATAAGTGCCACTTGAAGATGCTCATGGCATGTCCTTTGTCTCCCTGACCATGAGCAGCTGACAATGCATCCTACTCTGCAGTATGCCAAGTGCGCGAGCAGGAAACAAGATTTTTTTTTCAAAAAAAGAAAACGATACCGACGCTTCCTCTGGAACGTTCCAGGCTCTCGTTTATGTTGCATTCGTGTATGGATGACCATGAGTGCGTGATTGTTTGAAAGAGAGGGGGGAAAGTGGCAAAGAGAGAGTGAGAGAGAAAGAGGGGAAAAAGAGAAAGAGAGAGAGCGAGAGAGATAAAGAGAGAGAAAATAAAGTAGGGAAAGAGAGAGAGAAAGAGAGAGAAAAAAGAGAGAAAGAGAGCGAGAGAGACCTGCTACTTGAGGATTCGGACTCTTCACAGGAAACCGCGAATCCATAGCCGGAAACGGTTCTTTTGTGGAATGGCAGTTAGTGAATGAGAGAGAGAGAGGCGTTGGAAGGGGAAGACATCTGCTCAGTGCATATGTCACTTCGATGTTGTCTCACTCCGCCAGAAACACTCATTGCATCTCAATGATGTCTACCTCGCTCTCTTTCCTTTTTTACCTTCGACAGTCTTTTTTTTTCTCTCTCTCTCTCTCTCTCGTACTCTCCTCTTCGTTGAAATTATCCCTTCATTTGCAACAGTTGCATATTTGTTTTCGTGTAATCATCAGCTGACACCAGTCGTTCGACGGCTAGCGTGATCAGCTTGGCCGACTCGGGTGGCACATCAAGCACCATAGAGGAGGCTGAGGCTAAAAGAGAGAGAGAGAGAGAGAGAGAGAGAGAGAGAGAGAGCGAGTGTTAGAAGGTAAAGAGAAAGAGAGAGAGAGAGAGAGAGAGAGAGAGAGAGAGAGAGCGAGTGTTAGAAGGTAAAGAGAAAGATAGAGAGTGAGGGCAACAAGAGTTCTTTTTCATAGTGTAATGCTCACTTGCTCTCTTAGATGATTACAAGCATTGTGACTCTCGCGCAGTAAGTGCCTAACCATTTTCGGGTTTAAATCGCCCTTACTGATCGCGCAACTGAATGCATAGCATGGCCGGCTTATCCGTCAGCATTGATCAACCTCCTTTCCTGCAACATCCTTCTCTCTTTCTTCGCTCGCTCTTTCCCCTTTCTCTCTCAAATGATCAAAAGAAGAGTACATGGCCGCCTTTTCTCAAGCCGATTCTCCTTATGTCGTCATTGTTATAGCACAACTTCGCGCCCTCGTGCTGATCCGTTGCAAGCGAAGTGATGATAGCTTTATTTTTCGTCCTAAGGAAATGACATCATTCAGATCTGTAATCCGCAAGAAGCTGCAGCTCCACCGCCCTCGAATGCCAAGAATCGCCATGCAATCAACAGTCATCTCACTTTTGGTATCTCCTTATTCCTTCACCCAACAAGACATCCCCTTTTAGCGTACGAACCAAATTGAAAATTGTCGCAAATTTTTGATTCATCGTTAGCTTTCATTTTGCACACAAGGGTCCGAGAGGTGGTCAAGAAGGTCACTCCGCTTGGTCTGGAATAGGGTTACAATTACAAAATGGGGACAATCTTGGCTTGTTCGGCGAGATTGGCAAATAATCCGAGAGGTCAGGAAAGGGATGAGATGAGAGCCTTCCAATTTCAGGCTCTTCTTGTGGTCGCATTCACGGATACGATTGAAAACGGCGTTGTAGGTATGACAGAAAAAGAACGAGAACATTTACACTCCTCACACTGTTTCATTTCCGATTGCGAGTAAACGCTCTTTTTCATGTCGGTCGTCCTTGGCAAAGAGGGCGCTTGTATTTGCATACTAATGACGTGTAGGAGGGATTTGAGCTGATCCTTCGATCCCTCTTCATCTCTGCGCTCTCTCGTTCCCTCTATCTTGCTCTCGTTCCCTCTCTCTCTCTCTCGTCCCCCCTCTCTCTTTCTCTCTCTCTCTCTCTCTCTCTCTCTCTCTCTCTCTCTCTCTCTCTCTCTTGCAGATGCGCCGGAAGTGGAGTGTGCGGCCGACGCTCTGACAGTCAAGTTCGCGACGGAGCGCGAGTTTGAAGGCCACGTCTACGTTAAAGTCCGTGCAAATACTCTCGGGGGCTACTTACTCACTCTTTCTTATTCAGCACATGGAAAGAGTGAGAAGTACACACAATGGGTTGCTAATATCTCCCGCCTTGCACTCAAATCTCCGAGACTTGGACAAAAAGAGCGGCCAGCCATGACTGATCATTCCTCTCATGTGGAGAATGAATGATCTTGACGTTCCCACTGAATTGAACGGGAATGACTGGAAGGCATAATAAATGGTATTGAGGTTGATGGCCCACTTTGAGCATTGACTGGGGATGAAACGGTTGCGTTCCATAAGAGTATTAAACGCGACATTGCGCTGTTCGAAATATGTTTTAAAAAAACCAGATGAGGTGTAAAAAAAAGAATGGCTTGTGAGGTTAACTCTCCAAAACTTGATGAATGACTTAGGGTCACTTCAACGACAAGAAGTGCCGAGTGGATGCGACGCTCATCAACGGTGTCAACCTCACTGTCCCCTTCTCAGACTGCGACGTTCGAAGGAAGAGATCTGTCAGTTCAAGCTGTTTTCACCGATACGAAATTAACTTCTGGTCCGTAGCGAAACCACTCTCGATAATGTTACCCTGTCATAGTTGGGGTTGAAATTGCTTTGTTTTTTTTCGATGCTCGAAACACGAGAATTCCGAGTTATGGCTGCTGGTTTCGTTTTACGGTCTTTCTTTGCCGACTGTCTTTTACAAGACCGCGGTTGCGAGACATCGTAATTAAGAAATGTTGTAAGAGCACAGTCAGGTAAGTTATGCACTAGCGGACAACAACTTATGGCTGTCGTTCGAGCAATAAATATTTTATTTCATTGCTACGGATTTCATCCACAACCAAAAAAGAAGAAGCAAAAATAGGTTAGGGAATGTTCAAGATTACAATAAACCATGACATTCTGATGATGAATGAAATGATCGCTTTTATTGCTTTCACTACCTTCGCTGCGCATTTAAGAGAGCCAATCTGAGAGACTCGAGCACGGGCATGTCGGGAACAAAATTTTTTTTGATTTTTTATTCCTTCTAATGTCTTGTGTAGCACCCTATAGAGATCCCAAAAAAATTGTTTTAAAAAATTTTTCTGTTATTTCACCATGGATATGCACCGAAAACCCAAAAAAAACTCAAATGATCATAACTTTGTTCGTTGTTGAGATATATTAATTTTGAACTGTTTATTCAATTCCAAATTGAAAGGCGCACAAAACTCGTGTTAATCACTTTTTAAAAATATTTCATTAAAGACCTCATTTTGGCATTTTAATATTTCGAGTGGTGCGTTTGGGGCATAAAAACCCCACCATGTCAAAAAGCTGAAAGCACCACGTGAAAGAGCGACCTTTGTTACCCCTATTTAGATACATTTCATTCAGAAATCTGGTCCCCAATTTTAGAACATTTTGACTTGAAGAGCGCGAGTCGGTCAAAATGGCGCATTTTTCGACCGCCGAGGCACTGCGCAAGCGCATTCATCGATCCATAACTGCGGTCAATATCAATATTATAGAATCGTAAGTATATCATCTTAGAGCTCTCACGGAGATCTTCAAATGTTACATACATACTTTTATTGAAAAGTTTCAATTTATATGGGAAATTTCGTTCTGTACAATTAGAAGGCTTAAAAAACTACTTTAAAAACATTTTCGCCTGTCGAAACATACATCATAAGAAAGAGGATGAAATTTTGTACAAGATGAACCCTTTTCAATGGAATTGCATGCATACGATCTTTTGTTATAAGCCATAAGAGTAGTGCCAGTAGCGTCGCTGTCATTTTGCCCAACAATTCACATTTTAGGTTATTCGAATTAGAATTTTCCAAATTCGAATTAGAATATTCCAATCATTTTTTCTACAGTTTTTCCATAAGGCCATGCTGTCCTAGTCTTATGGCTTATAACAAAAGATCGTATGCATGGAATTCCATTGAAAGGGGTTCGTCTTGTAGCAAATTTCATCCTCTTTCTTATGATATATATTTCGACAGGCGAAAATGTTTTTAAAGTACTTTTTTAAGCCTTCTAATTGTACAGAACGAAATTTCCCATATAAATTGAAACTTTTCAATAAAAGTATGTGTGTAACATTTGAAGATCTCCGTGAGATCTCTTAGATGATATACTTACGGTTTTGTAATATTGACATTGAACGCAGTTATGGATCGATGAATGTGCTTGCATGGTGCCTCGGCGGCCGAAAAATGTGCCATTTTGACCGACTCGCGCGCTTCAAGTCAAAATGTTGTAAAATTGGGGACCGGATTTCTGAATGAAATGTATCTAAATAGGGGTAACAAAGGTCGCTCTTTCACGTGGTGCTTTCAGCTTTTTGACATGGGGGGTTTTTATGCCCCAAACGCACCACTCGAAATATTAAAATGCCAAAATGAGGCCTTTAATGAAATATTTTTAGAAAGTGGTTAACATGAGTTTTGTGCGCCTTTCAATTTGGAATTGAATAAACAGTTCAAAATTAATATGTCTCAACAAAGAACAAAGTTATGATCATTTGAGTTTTTTGGGTTTTCGGTGCATATCCATGGTGAAATAACAGAAAAAAAATTTTTGAAACAATTTTTTTGGGATCTCTATAGGGTGCTACATAAGCCATTAGAAGGAATAAAAAATCAAAAAAATAATTTTGTTCCCGACATGTCTTGTATAGAGGCCTGCTCGAACCTCTCAGAATGGCTCTCTTAATGCGAGTTCACTCATGACAGGTTGTGTAAGGAAATACGAGGAATCCTCGCTTATTCGTCAGATTCGATGGCCCGAAACCAATGAGATGAGCACCCGATAGTCATAGAATCGCTGTAGGCTGGTAGATCTCAGGAAGGGTGATAGTTTAGGGAAAAGAGAGCATGTGAGAATGCGCAGCAGAGATAGCGCATGGATTGGAAGAGGAAAAGAAGTTGCATTGCGCGATCAGTTGAACTGGGTCGATGAAGCGATGAGAGGAAATGGCCACGAGGAGAAGCAAGAAATGGCTTCAAAATGTCTTTTCGCTTTCCTTTCACTTCTCTTCTCCTAACTTTTGGAATGTGTCAAGGCCAGCACGTACGCCTTGTCATTCTACTCTTTCCTCCATACTCTATTCTATGGAGAAGTTACCATCTCACATACTTTGCAACTTTCTTTTTTATGTTGTTCAAGGAAAGTAGCATCTGATTAGGCTGCTGCTCGCAGAATTCCTTCTCCATAAAGAAATAAAATTGCCCGTTCCCGCAGAATTCTCGCTATTGTGGCGCACGCTGACACATTAAAACATTTCAAGAACTTGATGCGACTCATCGAAAGGGAAGACGGCCGAGCAACTCGCGCCGGTCCGGCCGAGCGTCTATTAAAAAAAACTTTAACTTGCATCGAGTGACATAAATATCGGACTGTGGAATGTCAGGTCGCATGATAGTGAACATGCTGGAAATGACATTATTTTCTTCTCAAGGAAGTAAAACGAGTTGCCAACCATGCATATGAGAAGGGAGACATCACTCCTACTTCTTGTGATACTCCACTATTACATCGTTATAGTAAGAAAAGAAAGCAGATAGACATGTGTTTATGTATCTAGTTTGTAGAAAATTATAAGTCTAAGAAAAACATGGTGTGAACCGAAAACAAAGCAGTTGTAAATAAGCAGCTTAATTTCAGAGCAGTCCCCGAGGCATCTTTCTCTCGGTGACAATGATCATCTCATTTCACCCGGTAAGTATACAAATCTTTTAATGATGGAAATGTAACCAAATTCTTTTTTTTCAGATGTTCATTACAAAGATCGACAAGTCATACAACGTCGAGTGCTTCTACACCGAAGCAGAGAAAACTGTGACTCAGCAGCTTGATGTTAGGTCAGAAGATAATTCAAGAAGTGACTCCAGTCTGGATTGCAACTAATTGTGCTTGAAACAGAGCATGGTACCGCATAGGAACTACTTTAGATTTTATTTACTAACCACTCCTTGCAAGTATTTCTTCTCTGACAAGTGTGTAATGATAACAGCTGATTTATAATCATATTGGCATGAAAGGGCACTAATCGTTGTCACTAAAATGATTAGATGCCAAATTTTAGTGTGATTCTAGATGCTGTGCCATTTCAGTCTGAATCAAGAGCAACAGCGACAGATTCTCGTGTTGGTGGGAGACGAAGGGGAAGTTGCATCGGGAGCTGCCTCGGATGATGTTCTGCAGAGTGTTCGTCGTTACCACTCGCAGCGGCAGAATGAAACGAGTGATGTGGCTGACTACGGAGACTTCGAGTAATTCTTCCCTCATTCTTCATTCAAGATGCTCTTCTTATGAAATGTCTCCACTCAGTAGAGTCGGACACTTAACATGGCAGGGGCAAGAGTGTGCTGTTGCAGTCTTGCTGCTGCTGTAAAGTGTTGATTGAAAGTATGGGGCGATAACCATTTTAAGCTGATGTTGTCCTTCTAACCCTCACGAGTGCGTTCTTTAGCCACATGGAGACTGAAGTCGTTCACGGCGACCTTCAGCTCCCCGTCTGCCGTTACGAGGTTCTCTCCGAGACCAAGGATGGCGAGCCCATTAAGTTTGCTACCGTCGGCCAACAAGTCTACCACCAGTGGACTTGCGAAGACTCCGCGCACCCGGAAGGTTCTCTCTCTCTCTTTCTCATTCTCTTTCTTTCATTCTCTCTATCTCTCTCTCGCTCTCTCTCTCTCTCTGAGTCTCATATCAGCAAGAAACCGAATGTAAAAGTATCTGTTTCTCTCTGCTGCAGGTAAGTCTCCCTTCTGCGCCACAATCCACTCGTGCAGTGTCAAGGAGGAGAGCGGTCGTCATGTGCAGCTCCTTGACGAAAATGGATGTGCCGTTGATAGGTTTACCTTTCTTAAAATTATAATCCTTTTTGAGCATATTAAATAATTCTTATGTACATATTTATTTCACACGAAATCAATATGTCGATTTGACAGCACAAGAATATGAAGAAAATTTCGTCCGTGCAGAAGATAATATTGAGAGAAGTATGGGAAATGAGATGATTGAGATATTAATGATATGATATAACGATATAACGGGAAACTCTCAGATACCTGCTTAACAATCTCGAGTACACGGGCGATCTGACTGGCGGACAGGCATCGAATGTTAGTTTTTTTTATTCACAAATAAGATGGACTTTGTATTCCTAGATCATTTCTTTACAATTAGCTTTAATTTTTTTTATAATAACCGAAAAGAAATGTTTAAGGTCTTCAAATTTGCCGACCAGCCTTCGCTGTTCTTCCAGTGCCAGATTCGCCTGAGCGTCAAGGAAGGCGATTCGTGCAAGGTTCACATTCTGGATCAAGTTGTGTGTGTGTGTGTCATGGAAGGAGGCGCTCGGTCTCGAGAGTACATTCAACTCAAGAGAATTCTTTTGCCTTCAGACAACGGAAAAGACATAAAGAAGCACGAAATGGAGATGCAGCACGCAAACAACGCATTCAATTCACACACGTGTGCATTGCTGTTTGTCTGCTTTGCATGATCCTGGCCTTGCAAGGAGGGTCACATGCGCGCGTATTTTGGTAGCCAAGCAATGAATGACCTATCGATAGTTGAGAAAGTGGTCCACTCATTGTCCGACACAATTTTGTCTCCGCCTGACACAAATACAAACTCTGAGCCTCGAGATGGGCGACGTGTCATCTGAGCCCTTCGAAATTAGAAAGAGAAAGTGACAATTTCAGCGCTCCTCTGAGCACTGCCCGATGCCAGCGCGAGGCAAAAGATCAGTGCATGAGAAGACGAAAGCCGGCCAGGAGGTCGACGTCTTCTCGCAGAGCATGACCGTCTTCGAGATTGACGACCCTATCAGTTTGTACTTGTATATCCCTCTCTCTCGCTCTGTCTTATTCTCTCTCTCAATCCGTTTCTCTCTCTCTCTTTCTTTCTCTATCTCGTTCTCTCTCTCTCTTTCTCTCGCTCTCTCTGGCTCTCCCTTCCTTAATCTCTTTAGCCCCCTCCGCGGTTCGTGATCTGGGAGAAGCAGCGGCAGCGTGGACGTCGCAGTCGATGTGCATCTCACCCCTGACCTTTGGTTTCCTGATGGCCCTCCTGGCGTCTGTTCTCCTGATCGTGGCCATCACCATCGGCCTTCTCTGCTGCCGTCCGCACACCGTCAAAGTCAAGCTTCAGAATTGATGAAATTATTTCTTGTTTATTTTAAGCAAAGAAAGCCATGTAAAAACCACAGCAAACCATCTTTATCACTCCATACAAAATAATGCCTCTTGCCTACCAATTACTTCACTGCCAAAGCTAATGGCATTCATTTCTATAGTGCCATTACATTTATCACGTAATCTTTTTTTGTTGTTGCTTTTTTTGCCTTTCTCTAACAATACAACAACTGCGCATGTTTTTTTTCATTTTGATATGCGCCGACTTTGCAACGTTTTCTGTCGGTGATTTGTCTTCTTCACTTTTCGTCAGTTGCCTTCATCTCAATCGCTCATCTTTCTACATGTGACTGGCATAGTCTTACGGAAATCTTCTTCATTTCTTCTTCTTCTTCTTCTTCCGATACACAGCTACACGAATGTTTCCATTTAACATGCGTTTCACACTCAGCATCTGCTCACTCTCTCCCGCCCTCTAGAAGAGATCTTCCCTTTCTCATGCCTTTAGTATCCATTATCATCCACATGTTCTCATCATTTACGGATCGCAGTCGCCTGCGGATATATCTTTCTTAGACAGTTATTCTTGTTATCATTCCATGTATTGCGACAATAAACATTTGAAAATATAATCTTTAGATATGACGTACTCAGAATTAGCACCACTTCAAAATTGAAGAATGATCTTGAAAAATCCATGAATGAACTTGAATGCAGCCGCGGCTTCAATGCGAGGATGGCTCATGAGATCATTTCGTGATCTCCATTATGGCATTCTCCATATGACTCTAAATATTACGATAGTTGACTTTTCATAATTAATTTAGATGAATCATTTAGCTAGATATTACATTTAAAGAGAGCATTTACGCATACCGCGAGAAGAGCCCAAACAAATGAGAGGTCACTGTGGGCTAAGGGAAACGAGAGAGGCATTGAGAAGGAGATGTAGAGAAAGAAATAGAAACTTTGAGAGAGAGTGTGAGTAAGCTAAAGAGGCAGATAGCTAGCGAGAGAGCGTTTAATAGAGAGACAACGAGTCGAGAGAGTGCGAGAGAGAGAGAGAGAGAGACGCAGCTGACCTGGAGCATCTTGAGATCGTTGACTGCATTGAGTCTTGAGAGCTTGTCTGCCGCCGAATCCAACTGATCAAACAGAGCCGTGTCCACTACGTCACTGCCATTTCTGCGTTCAGAGATAAAGCATGAGAGAAAGAAGAAAATAAATCCTTGGTGAAAAGAATGACAAAAAAAACATATCGAAATACTTTACCCTTCCTCTTTTTCATACTGGATTTCGGAAAAAAAACCTTTTGCTGGCTAACCGTGTAATCTCAATGACTTTAGTATCAGGCAACCTCTCCGATTTCGCCTTCCAAACTTTAGTTTCAGCTTCGCTTTCGAGAAGTTTCCTAATACAGTTTCCTAATGAATAAACCCTCAACATCCGTGAGTTCATAACAATGGCGCTTACCTCTTGAGTTCTCGATTGCTTCGATCGCTATCCTTGAGCTTTAGCCGTAGCCTTGCCATTTCGTCCTCCAAATTTTTTGTTCGTTTTCTAAGGTCTTCAAGTTCAGCATCGTCTGAATAGAATTGCGCAACTAGAATGCGTAATAAAAATAATGTATTCGTACTATTCGAAGTCGACGGAGGTTGAGGTGGATCAGCCGCAGATATTGTTTCATTGTATACTTCACTTATCTAAAGAGAGAGAAAAAGAGAAAGAGAAAGGAAGTAGAATGTCAAGGAACCGAATGGCCAACATACCGTGTCTTCATCCTTCGAAGATGACATCGTCCTTACTTGATCGTAGGTTGAAGTGGAGGGAATCTGCGAAGCAGCCGAGTGATACGCGGGTGATGTTCTCTGTAACGATAGGCAGATATTGAACACCCGAAACACCTACTTAAGATCCTCAGATTACCCTAAATGTTGATGGTGATGAACGTATCGAAAGAGACGAGAAATTCGAGCCGAGAGGAGGTCGGTATGACTGCTGCAAAGAAACGGAAAAGTACATGGAAGAGACAAGAAAGATGTTGTGACCCGTGGAAGAGGAGGGAGGCGAGGGGAAGAGGGAGTGAAGGGGATTCTCGATGGTCGTGGACGACAACGAGGAGATGGATACCTTCTCACGTCCGACAACGAAGGAAATGTTGACGATGCGCACCGTGGGATAACGAGGTCAGCCGATCTAATCACAAGAAAGTTTTTGAGAATAGATTCTGAGAGAGTGATAAAGTAGGATGATAAATAACTAGACTTTATTTGCGGAACGAATAAGTAATTCAGCACTTGTCAGATACTAGATAACCTGTAGCTTGTTGAGTGTGCAGAAGAGAGAGTGGGAAATGGAGAGAGTGAAGAGAAAGTGGAGGCAGAACTTGGAGACGCAGACATCGAGCGAGAGGAGAGACAACTGGAGCGAGCTCCGAACGCGTAGTACGTCCTCATTGAGAGTAACGAGTGGTTGTGATCCGCCCTAGCACACTCTGTTTTAGTTGAAGGTCTGGAGGGCAAGAAGGAGAGGAAGTACATCAGCTTCAGCTTCAGCTTCAGCCTTCTCTGCTAGCTCTTTATATACATCAAAGTTATTAGACCCTGCCAGTGCTGCTGCAGAGGGGGCTGAATGGGATGGCCGAGGCGACTGACTGGCTCAGGTCTTCATGGAAAACAGATGTGAAAAATCGTTTACTCCTTGCAACTTAAGCCCCATCTCTCCCTACTACTGCTTCCTCTGGTTTTTGTAATAACGAAGAAGACTCAGAAAAAATTCACAAGTGCACTTTTCTTGAGGGATTCTTGCATGAGCCTTACAACTGAGTTCCTTTCTACGAAAGAAAAAGATCGTATTATTTTACACGCTTGCAAGTCTTCTATCTTCTTTTACTCGCTCTTTCGCTCCTCTTGGAAGTCTCAAAATGGCTATTTCAAAAGCCATTGCGAGTAATGATAGCTAACCACGAGAATCCTCGTGAAGAAGACCGCGAACGTCGCTCTTCGAATCCCATGTCAAAGAAGAGACGCGTCCGTAATGTCTCGCTTTCACTAAACATTTCTCTCCTATCTCAGTGCCGTTCCGCGGATCAACAAAGGAAAAGCAGCAAACAATTGATGCGGATGTCATTGCTTCTCACTATTTTTTTTGTAGACGCAAGAAAAATTATTTTAAATTAGTTATGCATATTTAGATTTTTTTACTATAATACAATTTCTTGAACAGATGTCATACCAGAGTGTTTGGATAAAAGCGTGATGAGAAAAGTGATCGGATGCTTCTTGCAAGAGAGTTGGAGGGAGGGGCAACTGCTGCTCTCTCTGCAGCCAGCTTCCACTACTCTTCCTTGCCTCGGGTGGCCCGCGTGGTCAGCCGTCCGGCAGAGCCATCCCAGCACTGGCGGCTTTCCCTCCTTATCCCTTCGCGCCTTCCATCGATTGATTCGCTAGCTTCATCTCTCCCTTTCATCTCACTCACTTTCTCCCTTTCATCTCTACTTCCCTCCATTCATCTTCCTCTTTGAAACGCACTCTCTCCCTCTGGTGATCTGCCTCTCCAATTCTTCTTTATCCCAGTTACTCGATCACGTTTAAAAACATCGCTGACTGGTGTTTTGAGTGACTAAAATGCTAGGACTTCCTTCTCCCGATAAACAAACGGAAGGTTCCCATCTCTTTTTCTTTTCGATGAGGAAGATAAAATCCGCTGAACAAGTTCTAATGTAAAAATCGTTCGAAATTAATCTACTAGTTATTGTTAGCATTGTAAGTTCATCTTGAGTTCACCGAAAGTGCTTCAAATTTAACAGCTTCTAGGGTGAACAGCGCCTAGAAGGGAGCCACGTGCTAGCAGGTGTTAAGTAGAAGGCTGTAGGTAAGCTGTAGTTAGTTACCTGCGGCGCTACTACTTAGAACCCGAAAGCACCGACCAGGAAGGGAAGAGAGCAAGGGCAAAGTAGGATGGAGATCTCGTGCACTACCATTAGATCAACTATGGAATTAGACTTACGAATGTTATTTCAAAAGATGACTGCTCGGACTGCCTCTAGGGAATCGTGCAGGGTTGAAATTCTACTGATCACAGTCTACGAAACACTGACAACAATAGAAGTATGGAGACTCCTGGGGGTGATTCAGCCATGAATGGGATGATCGAGCAGGAGAGACGATGAAGAGAAGGGAGAGGATGGTCGGCCGGAGAGAGAAGAGGAATGCATGAGAAGGCCAAAGCTGGCAAGCAGAGAAAGCGGAGGAGGAGACTGCCGTGCTGGAGGGCCGAATCGGGTGCTTATGATAGAGGAGATCGCGGAGTACCCGGCAAGGGAGAGAGGGCGGAGTCGCTCGCTGGATGCAGCCCAGCCAGGCCTTTCATGGACTATCGTGTGTGGCCAGCTGCCGACGCACGGCCAGCCACGACATCCAACTGGCATCAAGTGCCTGTCTTCACAGGCAGACTCCACTCACCTGTTGGATATGGAAGATCGTACAGTGGGTGGGGAGATATCCTTTCCAGTCACCGACTCTCTCTCCCTCCCTCCCTCTCTCTCTCTCTATCTCTCTCTCTCTCTCTCTTCCTCTCTCTGCCCACCTGTAAGCACTTGGCCGAGGCTCTCCTCAATATCAGCTAATAAACAGTAGTCGTGTGAAGCAGCGAGCGAACCGATGGAATGAGAGGGAGGAGAAAGAGAGCGAGACTGAGAGATGACATGAGAAGGGCTTACCGGTGGGAGAACTGTGAGAAGATGCTATGTATATCCCCCCCCCCCCTCCATCTCGTCCACTCTCCACTCGGCTTCACTTGCTCTGCTCTCAGAAGACATTCTCCCAGGCTCCTGTCTCCCGACTTTTCCGCCACTTCTGCACTGCGCGGCGGAAGAGATGAGAAGGCAGAGGAGGGAAAGAGTGAGAGAGAGGGAAGAGAGAGAGGGAGAGGGAGGGCGCAGGATCTGATTGTGACACTTATACTACCATCACTCTCAGCTCTTCTATTTCCCTCTCTCTACCTGAGCGGTGAAAAGGAACTGAGTATCTCTAGGGATGAGAGTAGGAGAAACAGAGCGAGAGAGAGAGAGAGAGAGGAGAGAATGAGACTTCTCAGACATCTTCTCTCCACTTGTTGCCAGAGCTTCACGCCATTAACACAGTCGAGCCGTGTCAAGTATCCCACCTTACCGCAGTACTTAGAAAATCTAAAGAAAAGGGCTCATCACAGGCACGGTATATATTCATGTTATAGAAATGTTGCAGAGTGGAGCTTCCAGAGAGTGCAATCGATAATGAATGAGGGATTGCTTTGTCGGCTGTTGTGAGAAGCTGCAGCTGATCAAATGAGAGGACTGCCATCAATGGGCCTCCAGTCTTCAGCTTACCATTCACTGTTTGAACAGACAATACCCTCACTCTCTTTCACTCCTTCCAATAGCTTTTATCAAACTCTCTCACTCTATTCTTTCCTTTCTATTAATTTACACTCGATATTTACATATTAGCTACTCTCTTATTAAACGCCGTATGAGCTGCAAAGGTGCTTAAATTGATTTGACAATTTCTTTATTCATATTTTTGCTTAGACACAGACGACGTTACAACAAGGACCGCAGAGACGGCCGGATGGATTCATTTACAGTACGATTAAGATTTTAGATACATATGTGAATATTTGCTGATAAAAATAGAGAAAGTGAGTTCGATTCCGGTCATGATATGCAACTCAACGGATGTCTCCTCTTACTTCGCCCAGTCGGCCTTCTCCTTCTCCTTCTCCTAGAAAAGTTGAAAAGTAGTAAAACTCTAAAGATTTATTAGTTGATAGTGGTGTATTATCTTAATTGTTACAAGCGAATACAAAATGACTAGCCTCTTCTAGGCCGAAGGTGTTCTTCTCGACAACTTTGAGATTTGAACGGAAGTCGACCTTTGCTGATTCCGTCTTCTTCTTCAGCTTAGAGAATTTGCCCTCCGTCTTGGACACCTTCTTCAGCGTAGGCTTCACGCTTAAACAAGCTCATTTTCTTAAACATCGGAATGCTTCAATTGAAGGTCTACTAAAGATTAACTGATTGCAAGGGAGCGTTGCTTGAATGACTGACAACTTTCCGCGAAGATCATTGACAGCAATGGTGAGTTCGTTGATCTCGAAATCCTTCTGTCGCACGAGATAGTTGATGTCGTAGTGCTCGGACTCCAGCTCCATCACACGCGCCTTCATTCGCTCGTAGATGCTGTCCAGGTCACCTACAGACAAAGAGTTCAAATCTTGCCTAAGATTGTCTATTGACATGGCCCCTGCCTTGTAGTACAAAATATACAATTCCGGGTGTTACACGTCTTCAAATAGCAGACTGTTCTGTTTCTGTACCGCTGTCCAGATCGGGGAGCGGGATGATGCGCTCCTGGAGGACGCGCTGTCTCTCCTGCTCCTTGAGCATCTGCTGCTGCTTGAGATCCTCGGCCGCCTTGAGCATGAGCAGCTTGCGCAGCTTCTTCTTCCTATCCGGCGTGAGGAAGCCCTTCTTGGCCTTCTTGGCCCTGCCGGCCTCCTCGAGCCGTTTGCGCACCTCGGCCTTCTTGCGCTCGCGCTCCGCCACCTTGCGTGCCTGCATCCAAGACAGTTTGAGATTAATTTGAAGCTAGAGATTAATTAGATAGAATAGCAGGAGGATCTATTGGCTGGCTCTCAATGAATGTTCACAAATGTTCTCAAAACGCCCTTCACCGATATAATTAGCGCATTTAAAATAAAGGATTATTACAAAGTAAGATGAAAAACAAAACCTCTTCATCTTCGTCCTCTCCTTGTGCGCCTCCCCATCTGATCACTTGCTCCTCATCCTCCTGGCCACCCCACGCCTCATCCTGCCTGTAAGGTCTTCTGATAAACTGTGCATATGCTGATAAGGAGATCATAATAGGGAGACCGTAGAATGTAAGAGTACTAAATAAGTAATGAGTGAAGATGATGATTGCATATGGAATCAATTGGCTCACGTTCTGCTGAGCTCGAGGTCCATGGCGGTAGCGAACCTTTCGATGATGTCGCAGGCACAAATAGAATGGAAGGCAGAAGGTGCGCGGGAATGCAGCTTTGGCGACTCCTCCTCCACGGCACACTTGAAAAATCCAGCCCTTCATCTACAAAAGATCCCTTTCTTTTGCTGCTCTCTCTTCAAAATGCGCGCTCTCTTTCACTCTCTCCTCTCTCATCTTCTGCTTCTCCTGTATTCCTACAACGCAACCCCCACGCAAATCGTGCATAAGATTCTCTTCTGTATCTTTAAGTCTTTTCTTTATCCCTCTCCCTCTCACTCTCCCTCTCCCTCCCTCTCTCTTTCTCTCTCTCCCTCTCTCTCTCGCTCTCTCTCCCTCTCTCTGCCTCTCAGGTCGCACACATGGACCACCGCATTGTGTCTTTCAACTTCGCCATATCCTCTTCTTCATCCTTTCCCTCGCCTTCTCGGATCTTGTGGAGCAATAAACACTCCGATCGGAACTCTGCGTGCTTCTTTGTTTGCTCGATCGATGAACGACGGCCAGAGTGACAAGTCTTTTGTCATAAGAAAGACAACCTCGTAAGGAACAAAAACAATCTGCACACATACACAAATCAAAGGAATGCGCTTAACTGATTCACGACGGGAAAGTTTACACGGAAAGGGCACGAAAAGACAATAGAATAATCAGCAATATGCACATTTGAAAAGTGTTGAAATGCAGGTTATTCAATAAAAAATGTCATCGAAAGGCCAAGAGACATTTTCTGTGAATGAGGCATGAGACCTGTTTTGTGTTCTACCGTTTAGAGGAGGCGTCTAGGCACGCCATGGGATATCAATGCGAGATGCTTATTCTTTGGCATACAATGACGAACAACGAGAGCAACAAGAGGACGTCACAATCGGAACTTTCAATTATGCACAGCTATTATTGACAGCCTTTTCCACGTGGCCTAACGTAAGCAATTATGGACGAAAAATTGAGATCAACAAAAAAGGCAAAACAAACAATTTCTGCATGTTATTCTAATAGTAACTAAACTCTTGCGGATCCTCCCGCATGTTACATATGTACGATACATGTTTGAAAAGTGAGGAGAAGTTAAAAGAGAGCGATCGCCGAAAAATATTTAATAAAGGTTCGAATTGCCGCGTCTGCCCTGTGATTCCTCACTCTCATTCTCACGTGCTATTTCGCAGGTCGCACAAACCAGCTGCGTGAAAATAGCACGTGCGAATTAGAGTGCGAAGGGCCGCGGCAATTTGAAATATCACCAAATTTTTCGGTGATGGCCCTCCTTTAAGGTGAGAAGAGAAACAACCGCTTCAACAGTTTTTGGGCGACAGAGTTTGACACATTGCATCAAGTGAAACGGAGGGAGATATTGGCAACAGGTAATTGTCGTAGAATGTGTAGTCAAGATAACAGTCTAGAATGAATATCTACGACATAAAAGTGTCTAGAACTCTCGAAAGCGAGTCTTGCCGCCGGGGCCAGTGAGGGCAATTGCAGGCGCACTCTGACGCCGTTTCTTGAGCCTCTCAAAGTTGCTGGGCGCCGCCGCGCCATCGCCAACCTCTCTGCCTCCTCCGGTACCGTCAAAGAGGGGTGAATTCCGCCGACTCCATGGACTTCGCGCCTGCGCCATAATGGTCTGCCCATACCGGCTAATTGACATTCGCGCCTTTCGAGATGCCTCGAATGCCTAAATAGTTAATTTCATTCCTTGATTTTTTAAAATTATTCTTTATGTCATGACCTATAAAGTTTTAAATATTTCCTCAGACCACAGCAGATCCCCCTCCCACATCATTCTCCAATTCCATTGGCACATTATTAATTAGCATGAACTTGAATTCATTTGTGATCAGCGAAGCGTGGCGAGAAATGAAAGTATGAAAAGATGGAAAGAAAAGAGAACGAACTTTCTCGCGGATCTCCTCCTGCATAATAAAATAACACATTGAGAAGAGGACAACGCCGAGAATCATGAAAACCGCATGTAGAATTATCACTCTTGGATTCTTCGGAAAAACATCGCCGAATCCTAAAATATACTCTTATGTAGATATTATTGGCATATTGTTAGATTTGAATAATATGGGTAGTCTTGTGATAATGGGAAGTCATTAAAAATAGATCATATTCTTAAAAATAAAAACTTTTCTGCTAGAACTCGGCAACGCTTCATTACCTATGAGTGCAACGCTATTGAAGAGAAAGTAGACGGAAGTGAAGTAGTCAAAGTCAGTGGTGAGCATGATGAGTCCGCTGATGGAGAGGATGTACCAGAGGAAGACGACGCAGCCAGCGAGGAACACTTTCCGCTGCTCATTCAGGAAATTGGCGGCCGGCGTTCCCCCTGACAATAATGTACTTTTCATCATTTTATTATCCGTAAATTAGTAATAAATGGTATTCTTCATCCACACCACGAGGCATAAACCATAAACTGACCAAGAAGCGAACTCGCACTTCTCTTCCGTCCTCCAAATCGAGCCGTCCTGACTGGCGCGTTGCCATTCTCACTCGTGCCATTCTTCTCGCATCCAGTTTCGGCAGAGAAGAGATCGAGATGAGAAGGGACGCCGAGGCTGTTGCTATGGCCGTTGGTGAGAGGAGAGTGCTCCATCGAGGACTGCATGCCGGGCGACCGTTCTAAATGCACCTTCTATTGTTAGAGAAGCCCACGAAAATGCCATATCCTGTAATGTTGAGCCCGCCGTGGCACACCACAGAATATCACATGTCACAAGCATCAAAACCGAAATGCATTCTAAGACTCTTCCGCTGAATAGTTCCCGTTTTAGATGTGCATAGAGCTCTAGAACAAAGATCGAGAGAGAGAGAGAGAGAGAGAGAAGGAAGCAGCTGAAGCTGGCTCACCTTTGTCTGTGCACTTGCATGCCTTCCTCTTGAGTCGCCTGACGTGCTTGTAGGCAGCGATGAAGAGGTCGCGGAAGAGATTACCCTCTTCCTTGACGAAGGCGAAGAAGAGAGGAATGCCGAATGCGCCGTAGAAGATGGTGGCGACCCGGCAGCCCGTTGTGTCCGCCGCCATGTTACCGTAGCCGATCGTCGTGTACACGCTCAATAATACGCAGTTCAAACTAGAAAATGAGCAGGTCAAACTACAAAAATTAGGTTGTCTAGGAGATATCAAAGAGTTCACTTATGCAACGATAATTGAGAATAATATAAAAAAAGAAATTGATTAGAGACCTAAAGGCATAGACAACGGCGGTGGAGAAGTCGCTCATGGTGTAGGTGACGGTGCGGTTGACTCGATGCCACTCCCGGTAGCACGCCTCCACGTCGTGCAACAGCGAGGCCATCGACTGGTAGCATGAAGTTGCTCCCGACGACGCGCACTCTGACTACACATTCAAGAGAATTCCAGTGTATTCATGCAGCATATCAAAGATTGCTCTCTTCATTTGCTTCTCAATTTGAGGCAAACTACTGAAAGAACATATTTAGGATTGTTCTACAAAAAAATTACATGCGTATGTTCAATTCTTGTCCTCATGTACAAATGCAAAAATAAAAGCTGCATATTTGTGAGCACGAACGAGTTTTTTTTAAGCGCTGATAAGAAGAGTTTTCTTTCTCTCTCTCTGTTCCTGAAAAATATCTTTTCTTCGCTGATGAAATTTTTAGATTGACTTGTGTGATCTCGGAGAATAAACGATAAGTGGCAGATAGAAAGACAGAGATCACGTGGCTCTCCGCATGTACATACTTCACTCTGTCCACACAAATCCATCCCTCGCTTTCTACTTTGTACATGCCAAAATAGAGCGCGAAATCTCCTGCCCCTTATCTTTTGCATAATTAATAGTGACGTTACAGTATACTATGTAAATCCCATCACCATCTATTCTTAATCTCTTAAAACGAATGCTGCCTGGACAGGTCAGATATTAAAAAAATAACACAAACTTGTAATAACTGTAGCCGCTCCGTTCTGTTGTGCTGACACCGAACATTGTATTCTTGCAAAGCGCGATCGTCGTGGTCGCCGTCTAACGCCTGAAAAAAGAACGACCATTTCTCATCCATTCCAAACAATTGATGACTTCTAACCTGGAAAAGAAGAGCGCCAAGGACGGTGTAAACTGGCAAAACAAGCAGATAGAACAAGTGGAAGAGCCGCGTCCTTCTCAACTGTGAACCCGTCCTCTGAATCGTGCGGCCAACATTGTGGAGCAGAACGTGTGTCCGGCCATCGGGCGTCTGCAAGAGAGATGAGACTTGACGCAATCCTATTATCAATTATCATGATCATCAGGTTATCTGAGGAAAAAAGAGGGATGAGATAGGGGCCTAATTGTGCTTGTGCATCATCTCAAAACTGATTGGAAACACAGGAGGACCTCCTTGTCGATGGCGGTCTGCTGAGAGGAGATGGAAGAGCGATGCAGACTCATCATCCGGACTGCCGACCGCAGCACGGATGGCCGCGGCAGGTTCTGCAATCCAGACGGGCTCCAGGCTAGGATTGTGGGTGGTGGCATGCCGCGCAAGAAGTGGAATGGGCTCTGACCAATCACATCAAACATGGTTCATTGGCAATTATCACAGTTGACAGATGCGAATGGAGAGAAGCAGTCCAGAAGGAGCAATGGAGGAACCTGGAGGAGTACGAGGCACAAATGGCTCCTTTGAATGGCAGGGAGAGAGAAAAGGAAAGAAGCAGAGACATGAAAAGATGGTGAGAAAGAGAGAGAACAGGAGGAAAGGAGAGAGAACGGAGAGAAAGTGAGAGAAGGAGAGCGAGGGAAAGGGAAGGAAGGAGAGACATACAGAGAAAGGGTGTAAGAGAGAGAAAGAGAGTGAGAGAGAAAGTGGAGAAATCTAGTAAAATAGCATTTAAGACAGTCAACGACTTTGCATCCCACTCGGACAGAAGACCATTCTCTCCCTTCCACTCACGTTCGACTGCTCACATTAATCTCCAGACACATGCCAGGCAGGAGAGAAGAAGGCAAGGAAAAGGACAGAGGAATAGGGGAGGGAGGGGCAGCACCGAGATGTCCGCTATTCCATCCACACAAATGTCCATAACTTTCCCTCTTCAGCTATGAGACACGAGGAATAGCAAGGCATGTCTGCGCGAGAAGAGAGTGAGCCATGCTGAAGAGGCAGGCTGCACCAAATGGATAAGACA